>CP116448.1:15310700-16510700 GCA_028216015.1 Quercus dentata
TATATATATATATATTATATAGGCGGGTGGGTCGGGTTGTGATGGGCAAGAAGTATCTCAACCCGTTATTCAATCCAACCCGCTAAATTATCTATCTAGCCCACCCAACCCAATCAACCTCACTTAATGGACTCACATGGGTTGGGTTAGGTTGGTTCAAGTTGGACGGGTTGGCGGGTCAAGCGGTTTTCTTTTGCACAACCCTACTTTTAGTAAATAAGAATATATATATATATATATATTTAATCTCGCGTATCCCTCTGTATTATCTATTTATATACACTTATGACTTATTTCTATGGTTTAAAAAAATGAAATGGTAAAAAAATCGGAAAATTAAATGGTTCTTGGTTTTTATTGGTTCTTGACTAATTTTTTGCCAGTTTTTTCGAGTTGTGACATGACCGATTCTTGGTTGAGTTCTTGATTGAATTGACTAGTCCAGATTTGATTTCTAAAACAATGCTTGTTACTTCCGTCCTAATTTGTTAGTCTTCCATTCCATTTTGAGATATCTCAAAATGTAGTCCTCTTTGAAAAATCATTAAATAGAATTTCAATATTATCATTTACTTTATTTAAAAAGTCAATACCATTCTTTATGTAGAGTTTAAATTTATGAAGCTAGTTTTATAAACTTTTTTTTTAATTGACAAACAAGAGATCAGATGATATTCTTTTAAAAAGTTGAAATTTATAAAGAGGACTAATAATTTGGGATGAATGAAGCACCTTTCTCTTAAAAAAATTAAAAATTAAAAAATAAAAAATCTATAATTTCCTCTCTTTGTCATTGCACTGCCGTTTTCTTTTTCTAAGCATTCACATCACATGCGAAGTAGTTAATTATTTAGAAAGCATTTCTTCAATTTGTTAAGCTCTAGTTGACCTGCTAAAGGCAGCATAAACCACTAAAGTTCTAGTAATTTCAAACTAGACAAACCTTATTCTTTGCTGTATTTTGACAACCACTAACACAATTTGCTAGTGAAGAGAGTGAGAAAGGGACAGGCAAGCCATTTAGATTTTAGAGTCTAATAATAAGATCTGTTACTAAAGCCAAATAGGTTAATGGGTATGCATTAACTTTTTGATTACCTCAATTATTTTATCTTTCCACTAGATGTATTAAGGAGCAAAAAATATTGGCGTTTAATGGCTTGAAGAGTTAGGAGAAAGAGAGAATGGGGACAAAAGTAATGTTGGCTGAACCATTTTAGAGAGTAGGCTAAAAACATGTTCATAAATAGTTAGGTATTTATTTTTAGAACATACCCACCAAAGGCCCAAAACCATAAATATAATAAAACACCGACACATAACAGAGAGTTGTATCTAGTGAGTGATTGCCCATGCTTGAGGGTCACTGTCACAGTACCATTGTCATTTTGTAAAGAAAAAGATGGTGTCCAACGCTGTATTCCAAAACACCTACCAAATCTTTTAGGGACTTGTCGCTTGTGGGGGCAATTTCTACAGCCTTGAATTTGTATCAGGTAATTATGCATGATTTACTACATACTAAAAATGTAAATATGTATAATGTGAGAGATAATGAATGATAGTTTAGAATGTAAATATGAGAAAGACAATAGATTGTAGTTACTTAAGGAAAAAAGAGAGAGAAAATAAATGATACATTTTTATGAGTACCAGGAGCTAGTGAGGATAATACTTATTTAATTAAGAATGACAAAATACCCTGCTAGACCTGTGCCAAATAGGTCCTAGGAGCGAGTGAGGATGAGACACCTCTAATCTGACCTTATTTTATTGCCATTATTAACCTCAAAGTTACTGATTATAACATCACACATTCAGTAATGGTCAAAGTTGTTAATTAATTAATTACTTAATAAAACTAACTATTTTTCTATAGTAAAATTGCATGATCAAGATCAAACTTTTTCCCTCTTTTGATCAGAAATCAGAATTGAGACCAAGCTACAACACATGACCTGCATTTTGGATACCCTTTCTATTTCATGAGGGGTGATATTATAGTTAAAACGAAATAATTCCAAGTCATATAATTGCATTAAATGATCAAATATTCCAAACAGTGCACTCGTAGTCATGCAGGTTGATCACGGTATTCACGTGGGGCATTGCAGACATTAAAACAAAACTTCCATTTTGCTTATCTTAATATTAATTGCAACTTAATGACATTTAAAAGAGATTTTCCAAAATTATCTCAAATCAGAAGACTAACGATTAGGCCACCTAACAGGGTAGTCTAAGCAGAATTTGATTCTAGTCTTCTAGATCACTTGTACAACACTATCAATTAGGCTAATAGACACCCACACAAAGAACTTTTAGATTATCAACTTAATTAAACTTGATCCTTTAATCTTTCAAAAAAGTAGTACAATTCTAATTGGATTACTAGTCTCCAATCCATTGGTCACTTATGTTATGATTGCAAGTTTGACGTAAATGTGAAGGAATCTATTAAGCCTTATATACCCAAACTTCAATTTGTATTTTCAAACATTAAACTACTCTATCAAATCCATAACCAAATTTCTTTGATAGAATCATTGCCTCAATCAACTGAGGAAAAGTCAAGAATTCACGTATTAAACTAATGCAAAGTATTTCACACTTTCATCAGTCTCTCAGTAGTTGGTAAACAATAAAAGTAACAATGTCTGAATGAAACATTCTCTCTCAGTCTCTCTCTCCCTATCTCTCTCTCTCTCCCATATATATCCCCACCAACCCCTCTGACTCAAAAGTATCTAGCTGTTTAAGTTTACTGTACTGCTTTTTGCTTGATCAGTTTTAGTGAACTTTAACCATCCATGTCAAGTAAAAGTGTTCCATTAGCATTCTCAAAGCTCTGCAAGCTTCAGAGCATTAGTCTCAACAAAAGAACATTTGGGTTTTTCTTACCTAATCAGTTCTTGTACTTTGACAGTTTCAATACACTGCCGTCTGCCTTCTCAATACTTTAGCTATACTATATGTGGGTCTGTCCCTGTAGTTTTAACATGAGTATAGTTGTATGTTCCTTAAAGTTACACTCTTGTTTTGCCTGAGGGTGTTATTTCAGTTTTCACTTCTTTTGCTTCCTTTTCTTCTTCTTACATGGATGATTGGGTGAGAGCTATTAGATCCTGAGAATTGAGCTCCAATTTCCTTGGAAGTGAAATGGCGATGCAGCTGATACTCATACTGCTAAAAATATGTTTTACTCTCGCTGCTACTAAAGTTCATGGATCTGCAGGTAATGGGATTGGATTTTAGAGTGCTAAGTTAGTTTTTATACTGAATTGTACTTGATTTATCTATTTGTTTGATAGTGTACATGTGGATTCTTCAAATTTGAAGTGAACTATGGTTTCTGGGTTTCTTAGGATTTATTTTTTATTTTTTTTTTTTTTTTTTTAAGTTAGATGAGTTTTGTGGGTTTCTGAATTTTAAGTTGATGAGTTTTGTCCTGATTTCTAAAAAATTTCAACTGGTCAGTATTTGGTGAATGTGTTATGGAAGACAAATAACAATGTATAAGGTTGGCCTATATAGTCCAGAGGTGGCCAAGGCTGAAGCTACCAGATGGTAGATGATTTGGGCTAAACATAAACTCTTTTGCAGAGTAATTTTAGAGAAAGACTCGAAAACCATCTTGGATGCTTTATCAGCTCCAGAACTGACTGCAAATTGGCAGATCCACCATATCCTGGCAGAGGCTAGAGAGCTGGCTTGAAATTTTGTGCACTGCTTCTTTAACTAGGTTTACATAGGAGCTAACAATGCTGTTTATGTGCTTGCAAAGTGAGCACAGTTGTCAGTTATCATCCCGTGTGGGTGATGTATCTTTGGACCCTGCTCCTGCTCCTGTGATGTATCTTTGGACTCTGCTCCTCCAAGCCTAGTCAAGGCACCATTGGAGGATGGATGTGTATTGTTAGGATCATATTTTATGTAATTGACTAATTCTTGATAAAATACACTTTATTTGTAATTGGGTAGATCTAAGATGGGTTCAATATATCAAGAAATATGTTGTTCAAAGCATATCAATTGTTCATATTGAAAGTCATGAAGATTAGTCTAAGAAACAAGTGAAGAAAAAGTCATTCATTAAGTTTCAATAGATAGCTTGATAAATGCCTGCTATTGAGACTTAATGTGAAGCTAAATAGATAGATAGATAGCTCGACAGCAGCTCGATCTATCGAGATTTATGATTTTCAATTTTCCAAATTTTTGGCCTAAGCTTTTATATTTGTTTAAGGTTTTTTTTTCTCACAACCTAGACATATATAAGGCTTATTGTAAAAGCCTTCAACATGGATACAAAGACTAAGAGACTTATTTTTGTTGTGAGAAGCCACTGTGTTTGTATGCTATAGGGTTTTGTAATTAGGTCTTCCCGATCTTCATTTTTGATGAAGTGAAGAACTTTGCGACCAACAACATTTGTTCAAGTTGTTGGAGTTAATCACGTACTAGAATCCGTGCAAAGGGTTAGTCACATATTAGAGATTTGTGTATCAAGGAAAAGAAGGCTACTACAAGATCAAGTTCAATGGGATATTGGAGCGAAGGTTCAACCGTAGGTTGGTATTTTGGAATAGGCTAGGGTAGTTGGTAAGATTCTTTATACTTGTAACCATTTGATTGTTGATTAATGGATTATTGGGAGTGATGACCTTAAAATCACTTGGTGGAGTTTTTGCCTTGTTAGAGGTTTTCCCTATTTGTCAACAAATTATCATGTCAATTTAATTTCATTTTGCATTTATAGTTTAATTGGTGATTTGTTGGTGTCTTCACGATTTGCATGCAATTGAACCTAATTAATTAACTTGAATAATTGAATTAATTAACCGGAGTCAAGCTATCTTAACCCAACATGAATGATTCCTTTGTGCTTCTGTTAATAAAAAATTTAGTACGCGTTTGGATATGCGTTTCATGGCTGTGTTTGCGTTTTCATTCTTTATTTATTTATTTTTTTTTTGGACCAGCGTCTCTTGCACTGTTCATGGGAAATGAGCAGTGCATTAAGGCAAATGAACAGTGTTTTGTGAGTGTGAACAAGAATCAGAAATTCTTTTTTTATTGTTTTCAGTTTTCAGCAAAATAAGCGGTATCCAAATATACCCTTAATGTTGACAAGAAAATATAAAAGGTTGCCCGTAAATAGTACAGTATCATTTTATATCAGATGTAGCACTATTGCATAATACAATTTATTATTCCATAAATACAAGCTGATTATTTTAGATTTAGGGGAAAAATAAACTGGTCCCTAAACTTTAATGCCTTAGCAATTTTTATCCTTGAAGTTTAGAATGATTGCTTTTAGTTCAGTAAAAATTAAAGTGATCGCTATTATTTCTTGATGCTTAATGTGATCGCTTTTTGTCTCTTAAGTATCTAATATAGTGATAACGTGTTAGTTTTTAGTTTGACCACATCATTGTTCCATGAGAAAGATTTAATGGATGTTGACAGAAGATCAAAAGCAATCACTCTAACTTCATGGACTAAATTGCTCACAGACCAGAGTTTAGGGACTAATAGTGTATTTTGGTCCATATTTAAATTCCTGATCAAATACCCTTCTTCTTTGCATTCTCTTGCGAGCTATAGTGTATCCCACATGCAGCAATTTCTTTGCTTCTTTATTTAGAAGAAGAAACACTAGTCTACCTTGTTCCTTATGGTAGCACCCTCATAGCTAGGTGACTAGGTCTCAATCATTATGCTGATATCTTCATGAACATTTGGGATAACTGTCATTTGCTATTGCTAATGAGTGGAAAATGATCCTGAGCAGGTTTGCATGTGTCATCATTCTGAATGTTGACTACCCTGTCATATATATATATATATCCTCTCTGGCTCTTTTATCTTTATAAAAGTAAGCTCTAGCTCAAGGATGCATCCAAATCCAAATTAATATATTAAAGCATTATAATGAAATTTCATAAAAAAGAAAAGAAAAGAAAAGAAAGGAAGATGTTATAAGATAGTGTGAAGTATTAACGTTTCAGATGCACCAGATTACAGTCAGAGTGTCATTTGTTATGAAGTTACTGTTTCACAGCCAAAGATTTGTTAGACATTTACCACTGACCAACTCCTGAAAAATGTACTTACATATTAAGCAGAGGGAACACTTTGTGACACTAACTCTTGAGTATAAAAATTCAGTTAGAAGGATTACCACTTTTTCTTTGTGATGATGTCACTCTAATGCTGCAGCACCAGTTCCATCACCATCAAGGACATTGCCTCAAAAACCACCAACTATCTACTCTTTCAGGCCAAGCCAACAGCCATCACAGCTTCCAGGTGAACCTTATAAAATGAATTCCATAATTAGGCATTGACTAGAATTTTACATATTTAGATGTTGGAAATGCTTAATAAAGTTTTAAACAATGTTTGCATATTCTCTTGATGATGCCTTGTTTCTATATATTTTCACATGATTTAAGGGTGTAGATACTGAGTTCAACATGTTTTGCCATCAATATATATTAGCACATCATTTCGCAATTTCATATAAAGAAGAAACTAACTTTTCTGATCAAATAAAAACTAGAAACCTATCAAGTATGTAGCTGTGTTTTTATACTCTTAAAGTTGGTCAGTGAACATTTGTGAAATGTTGATGATTTAGTTGATTGTTGGGTGGTCTGCTTCAATATGATGCCACAGACCATTCTGTTGCTCCTGCATCACATCCTCTCAGCTCTGGCGGGAAACCACATGGCAAGATATTTGCTACACCTCCCCATAAAGCATTCCCCAAATTTTCTCCTGTGAACCACTCTCCAGCTAAAGGTAATTGGAGTATAATACAGAATTTGTAATTTTCTAAATTTAGGTAGGGAAAAAAAAGTTTCATATGCATAACTATTAACCTTCAGAATGTCTTTTCTTGTTGTAGCCACCCATCAAAATGATCCCATTAGGCCTTCAAGTATCGCACTTCCACCTTCTATGCCATCTTTTGGAGTTCCTGCAAAGAAATGGGTGCAGGGTCCTGCATCTTCCCCTTCAATCCCCTATCATAAACATCATCATGCCAGGAACAAGTTCAGAAATTCTGCCCCAGAACCATCTTACTTGATTCATGCCCCCACCTACAGCCAGGAAGGTTTGATTTTCTGAATAGAAAGATCCTAATAAGTTTTTACATAGTCCTTAGATATTGAATATTAAGATCATTAAATTTAATTTTTATCTTCTTAAACATATTTTTTGAAATTTATATTCTATAGGCCCTTCTGTCCCTCCATTCCAATCTCCCTATCCTTTATCAATAAGCAAGGGTTTGCCTGCACCTTCACCATCACCGACAATCGTCTCAAACCACTTCAATAGTATGGAAAAGAATCCCTACAGTCTTTGCTTTTACTTTGAAGTTTTCTTTGGTTCATTTACAAAACTAATGATTGGTACCTTACTATGATCATGTTCTGTATCTGCAAGTGCCCATCCATTCGCCTAGAATTTCACCAATGAGTTCCTACCAGAAGAAGACAAAGGCTGCACCACCATCAAGAGTTTTGACACTGCCACCTCCCACCTCCTAATGAAGGTACATTAACATTTAACTGATTAGCTCTCATTACTTAAAATCTAAATGTCATTTCTATTAGACTTGCAAACAATCACATTCTTATCATCACAAAGTATTCATCATTTTTTATCCTGCTTGCAGATTGTACAGCGGTGGCATGCTCAGAGCCTCTAACAAATACACCTCCTGGGTCACCCTGTGGTTGTGTGTGGCCAATTCAAGTTAAAATCAGCCTTAGTGTGTCTATATACACATTCTTTCAATTGGTTTCAGAGCTTGCTGAGGAAATTGCGGCAGGTGTTTCATTGAACCATAGCCAAGTTCGCATTATGGGAGCAGATGCAGCTAGTCAGCAGCTAGAGAAAACCAGTGTCCTCATCAATCTGGTACCTAAAGGATTAAAATTCAATGATACTACTGCACTTTTTATCTATAAAAGATTCTGGCACAGACAGGTTTCCATAAAGGCTTCAGTTTTTGGTGCCTACGAAGTATTCTATGTTCACTACCCAGGTAATATATTGTTTCTTAGTTAGCTTTGTGTTTTTTTGACAAATTCAAGAAAAAATAGCTTTTAACAATATTTTGGATAATTGAGCCCTGTATAACTTTTAAGGGCATTTGAAGTTTAATAAAGTGATTTCTTAAAGAAGCATGCACACTAAGCCTGGCGAGAAAAATAGCAGTCCACTGTATCTATCTTGAGGTTACTTTGAAAAACATTTTGTTTTTCATTTTTTTTGTCTGGATTTTTACTTCTGAATCTCTTACATCTGTACAGGTCTTCCCCCGTCTCCCCCATCAGCACCTTCAAGCATTTCTGCAATAGATGATGGGCCTTATGCTGGCCATGGAAACAATGGAAGGATAATAAAACCCCTAGGGGTTGATGTGCCAAGGAGAAAAAAAGAAGGTCTTAGTGGAAGCATGATTTCTTTGATCGTACTATCATCTTTTACTGTTTTGATTATATTTGTGGGACTTGCATGGCTTTTTGTGTTGAAATGTGGCTCTTGTGTTCATCATCCTGAAAAGAATTCACATTCTTTAATGTCATCTCCTACAAAACCATCAGGTAATTCATTTTGACCTTATTCTTCTGATTGTTTAACCAGTTTACAAGTCGTGTATCTTGAACCTGGCAAATAATTCTTGAAGTTTTTTGTGTCTTTGGGAAATTTATGCAACATCTAAACAATATCTCTACTCAAATTTCATATTTTTATTTGAATTTTTATTTAGATCATTGCAAAATAGACTGAAATTTAATATCAACAGGGGCAGCCAGATCTATGCTGTTAGGAAGAATGCGTGGTTCTACATCAATGTCTTTTAGTTCTGGCACACTAACATATATAGGAACCGCTAAGAACTTCACTTTGAATGACATAGAGAGAGCCACTAATAACTTTGATCCTTCAAGAATACTTGGAGAAGGTGGATTTGGGCTTGTTTACAGTGGCATTTTAGATGATGGGAAGGAGGTAGCTGTGAAGATTCTCAAGAGAGCTGATCAGCATGGTGGCCGTGAGTTCTTGGCAGAAGTTGAGATGCTAAGCCGTCTGCACCACCGGAATTTGGTTAAATTGATTGGTATATGCACAGAGGACCATACACGCTGCCTAGTATATGAACTAGTTCCAAATGGGAGTGTTGAATCTCATTTACATGGTAAGTCTAAATTCAACAATTTTTTTTTCATTACTATGCATTTGTTTGGTTGAAGTGTTAGATATTTGTGACTTTATGTCATAAGCTTCAAGATGTGATTTTCTGAATTTATTCATTTTGTGTGCTTCCAGGTGTTGACAAGGAAACTGATCCACTTGATTGGGATTCCCGAATGAAGATTGCCCTTGGTGCAGCTCGGGGCTTAGCCTATCTACATGAAGACTCAAACCCACGTGTTATACATCGAGACTTCAAGTCTAGCAACATCTTATTGGAATATGATTTTACACCCAAGGTCTCAGATTTCGGATTGGCTAGAACTGCATTGGATGAGGGAAACAAACACATCTCAACGCATGTTATGGGAACTTTTGGGTATGGACTTCATTGCTCTCAGGCATCATAATATCTTTTGAGTCCTATCATGTTGATATTTTGGGAAAAAATTACATAGAAAATAAATTACTTGTGATCATTGAATATTCCACAATTTATCCTAATCCATGTTTTGCAGTTAGGCAAATCTATTAGCTCTGTTTCTATCCGTGTCTGAGAATTGTAGTATCTTCATGAGTGCTGTATTGTTTTTGTAACTTTTCCAAATATGATATCCTCTCTTATCCTAGTAACATCTTGTTTGCAGTTACTTAGCTCCTGAATATGCGATGACTGGACATCTTCTTGTGAAAAGTGATGTTTACAGCTATGGTGTAGTCCTCCTTGAGCTTCTAACAGGAAGAAAGCCTGTAGATTTGTCACAGCCACCAGGTGAAGAAAATTTAGTTGCTTGGGCCCGTCCACTTCTCACATGCAAGGAGGGCTTAGAAACAATCATTGATCCAGCTATAAAGTCAAATGTTTCATTCAATAGTGTGGCTAAAGTAGCAGCGATTGCATCAATGTGTGTGCAACCAGAAGTAACTCATCGCCCTTTCATGGGTGAAGTTGTTCAGGCCTTGAAGCTAGTATGTAATGAGTTTGATGAAACACAGGATATAGGGTCAAAATCTTGCAGCCAAGATGATGTTTTGATTGATTTAGATAGTAAGGCTAGGACACGGTCAGGCGAGATCATGGAAGTCTCACAATCTCATCACCCACTTCCTGGCTATGATTCTAGCTATGACACCAAGATAGCATTATCAGCATCAGATTTGCTAAGTACATCAATGAGACCTGAGGGGCAAGAATTTGGGTCCTTCAGAAGACACTCTATTTCAGGGCCTTTAAGGATGGGGAGGAAGAGGCAATTTTGGCAGAGATTAAAAAGTTTGTCTAGAGGCAGCGTGAGTGAGCATGGTTTTTCATTGAAATTGTGGCCAGAATCCCATTAGATTTTGCTTAAGCCCGTTTAAAATAGCAATCTTAGCAAATAAATATGGAGTTGCTTTCATGGACAAGATTGAGTCATTTTATCACATGCACATGTACATAAAAAGCTGTCACATGAATCTTCTGGTTTTGAACAAATCATTTATCTGCTCCTTTTTGATTCAGTTCTTGGAGTTCCTGTATTGTTGACAGGGTTGTTTGAATAAATAATGACACGACATTCTTCTTTTAAGCGTAATTACCATTCTCTATGGAGTAAATATATTAGGCTCATTTGGTTAAAGGAACTGAACAGTTTAAAGGTTGTAACATATAAATTGTCTTTTTATAAAAATATATATATAAGTTACGTCTTATTTCTACAATTAGTAATTTAGTATGGGTTACTTGTATTGTTGATATACTTGTGCATTTATTTGATCAGCAGATTATAAGTTCATATGAAAATATTTTGTAAAATAAAATCCTTATATATGGTTCATGTATGATATTCAGGAAGTATTATATTTTAGAATTAATTATATTACATATTATTAAAAATGAAGGAAATGTGAATTGTTAAGATTGATATAATTTGTTCCTCCAAAAAAAAAAAAAAAAAAAATTATTGATATAATTATAAAGTATTTTCTATATTTTCGATTGCATGTATTATTAATTTTTCTTCTGTGTTTTGCTTCTCACTGAATGCACCAAATGAAATTTAGGTTATTGCAACTTGGAATAAAATATGTGGAACAAAATTATTAGTTGGTAACTTAGGATAACATATATTTGGACATCTTTTATTTCAAAATTTTATCAAATATCAACTAAATGTTAGAATACATACTTGGCAATTTTTTATACAACTAACATGTTAGAATTACATATTATCAAACATCAACTAACATGCAAAATATATTTTTTATATAAATACACACATTATGTGGTTGCCCAATTTTTTATTATTAAAATTTAATTACTAAGAAAATAAATATATTTATTTTAAATATAAATAAATAATAAAAATTGAATAATTTATTTAAAACTTTTGTTTGGTGGAAGGCTAAATGAATCAAGTTATTAAAATCTTTGCTTAGGTGAAAGGTTGAATCAATTGTACAAACTTTTTTTCTTCTAAGGAAGAGTGACACATGACATTAATCAAAAGATGAGGTGGAAGGTTAAATTAAAATTTCTCTAACAATGTGTTGTGTAGCAAAATCTTATACTTATACTTTCCTGCATGAGAGTATATATATATATACACACACTAGTTGCACATGCACAAGGGGCATAAGTTATGTTATCAATTTGTATAATTCAGATTTTGTTCTCAGAATTTTGGGCAAGTTAAATATATGGATTAATTGTCTTTAAAATATTACTTATATCAAAAGAATATTCAGTTTTAGGTGGATTTAACAAAACAAATTGAGTGTATTTAAGTCTTCTTGTTTGTATTACATCATTTATTTTCCACAATGCCCTAGCAATTGTGATCTATACACACAGAAGGAGACTTTTTTTTTTCTTAATTTTATAGGAGAAATTTTTAGGGCATTGTGGAAAATAAATGATAACAGCATTGTTGATGCAAAATCAAATATATAATTGATTATCTTGGCTCCAACAAAAAAGATATTTAAATACTCACTAAACAAACCAAATGAAATAATATATATATATATATATATATATATATATATATATATATATATATATATATATATATATATATATTATCTTTCAATATTAATCGTCATAAAAAACTTGTTAAAATTGTGAAACATTGACATGTTCTGAAAATATTAAATATTTAAACTAGCTCAACTAAAGATTTGATACATGATTCAAATTTCAAATTATTATAGCATGAAAATAAATTTATAAATTTAATCTTTCTTTTATTCTTTTAAAATAAGAGTTTAGGTCTAATGATAAAAAAGCAATCACTAATGCAATGATTAACATTTTATTGAAACTATAAAAAAAAGGGTATAACATCATTTTGAATAGTAAATATATAGTTTTATAACATCTTAACCTTTTTTTTTTTCTTAATGGCATAATGTGTTAGGATCACAAAAGAGTATGTGTAAAATCAACTATGAAAAGTTGTTCTTAGAGGGTCAAAATGCATTAATTTTGTTAAAAGCATAACTTTTATCACATCTTATAAGAACTTTACAAATTTATACATTTATCTTTTTTAAATTTATTATTGAAGTTTTCTTAATTGGATTTTTAGAAGATGTTTAAATTATACATCAAAGTTTGCATCAAATTTTTCAATAATAATAATAATAATAATAATAATAAACCATGTGACTCGCTTCAAAATTGTACATACCGTGTGTAATGCAATTTTTAAACCATACATTTCTAAAATTATGTAATAATAGAAGACCATGTCTTTGCATGTTGGGCTGCCTAGAACCAACTGCAAGATGAACAATAGCAACCACAATAAATCTCGTTTCATTATTAAGGATCTCTGAGATTTTATAATTATTCATTTTTAGTTCTTTCATGGTTTTCATTTTCTCGTTCGTGTTCAATCCATAAATCAAATATAACTAAATTTTACCTTTTAAAAATCCATAGTTATACTTTTAAAATATGAAAAATTTATGATTTAGAATTTAATTGGCAACTTAGATTCTTTGAAAATATATACAACTTATTTTTGCTTTATTCTCATTATAATGTTCCAAATTCTTGAAAACATAAACTAAAGCAATAATAAAAACTAAAAATTAGATGGACAAATGTGTAGAGAAGACACCTCATTTTGTAGCAAAACCCAAGATTCAGAGGGAAGAGAAAAAGGTTAATTAAACTACCCAAAACCCCAAAGATGTCAACAATGAACCAAAAGTTTTCCCCCAATGACAACATCACATTTAAGGCCTAAATTAAAACCAAGGTTGATTTAGGTCCCGATCTCGGTAAGGGGAAGAAAAAGGAAATTTAGCCACCAAAACCAGAATCTTGACTTGAAAGGGAAAACAAAAGAAGTCAAGAAGTTATTTTTGGAAAATAAAACTTATTTTTGGATGGGAAAAAGAGAAGTTGCAAATTGAACACAAGGAAACCCTAAGTTTATTTAATTGTCAATGAATGGATACAATTTTTTATTTTTTGTCATTAAATTATCAAGCCATGTGGCACAATGAGAAGTGGTCAACAAAAAGTCAAACGTTTCAGCTATTAGTTATTATATAAATTACCTTACAACTTTTTTAAACCATACATTTCTAAAATTATGTAATAGTTCTCTCTCTCTCTCTCTCTCTCTCTCTCTCTATATATATATATATATATATATATGATTTAGAATTTAATTGGACTTAGATTCTTTGGTTTTTGCACTCAATAATTCACTTGCTACAAAAACTAAAAAATTAGATGGACACATGTGTAGACAACTCATTTTGTAGCCCTTACTACCCAAACCCCCGTCCCCCAATGACAACATCACTTTGAGGCCCAAGGTTGATTTAGGTCCCGATCTCGTAGAATCTTGACTTGAGAAGTTATTTTTGGAAAATAAAACTTATTTTTGGAAGAGAGAAGTTGTAGGAAACCCTAAGTGTGTGTATGAATACATGCATATGCGTATGCATACTTAGAGTATATGCACACATACTCCAAGTATGAAACACATCTAGGGTTCCAGAAACTATAAAAAATTGATAAACTTCTTGATAATGAACATTCTGATAGTGAGCATGATGATGAGCACAATGATGAAGATAGTCCTAGTCAACAAGTTGTTCTATTTGATACTATTCTTATTGATACTAACAGACTTAGTCTGATTAATATGCTTATTCTAGCAAGTTCATGCTTGACCAACTGTTTATTGTGTTTGAAGCAAGTTGTTTATCTTTTGATCTAATGCTTGCCATTATGGCATTGTAGAAATTCACAAGTGAGAAAATCAGGTATAGAGTTTTGAGAACTTTTAGTATATTTAATATCAAAATAAAAACACTTAAAATAACTTGCCATCTGGCAAAAATATGTTTTGAAACAATGTTTTCAACACCTTTTTCTATAACATATTTAGCACTTTTACAATCAACACGTAATAAAAACTTTTGGTTTAGTAAATCACTTTGAAATTTAGAAATGCATAGTACTAAAGATAAAATTTCTTTTTTTATAGTATTATAATTAATTTATGCAGAATTCTAGACTCTAGAATGGAAGCGAGCTATTTGTTCGTATGAGTCTAGGTAGGAGTGGCAAAATTGGACACGACCTTCAAACCCGACACAATATGACACGAAATTAGTAGGTTATGAATTAAGGTTTAATGAGTTCATGTCATATTCGGGTTGACACAACCGACTTGTTTAATAAACAGGTTGGGTTAATGTCCATCACATAGAACTCGTTTAACCTGTTTGACTCATTTAATATAATGACATTTTATTAATATACCCTCCAAACCCAAGGTATATAAACTTATTAGTTGTTGTGTTTTTTTTTTTTTTTTTTTTTTTGACATATTATGACTGATTATTTATGATATTGAGATATGTTTTAGTTTTGAATAATTATTTTTGATACAGTTACTCGTTAGTTCTGAATTTTATATTAAAAATATTTACTTATTTGGTTTTTCATAATTTATATCAATTTGGTTAATACTAAAGTTATTATTATTATTTTTTTGGTTTTGATAAATTCCGATAAATAGGTAGACATGACTGACTTGTTTAATAAATGAGTTGTGTTAGGTTTGAGAAATCTTGACCCATTTAATAAACATGTCAGGTTAGGGTTGACCCATATAGTCGAATACTAATGAGTCGCCATGACACGAACCCGAACATGAACACGAATTGCCACCCCTAAGTTTGGGGAAACAAGTTGTTTCCAAATACTTTCATAACCAATGTCAAAGGCATCAGTTTCAACAATTTTAAAGGCACTAATAGTAGGAATACCAAGACAAGGTAAAGTTTGAACTTGAGACTTGATTTGTTTAACAAGAGAAGTATTAATGTTAGACCAAGAAGGAGGATTGTTTTATAATTGATCAAAGAGTGGTTTACATTTTTTCCTCAAATCCTTATAAAACTCAACAATATAGTTCATAGATCCAAGGAACCTTTGCAATTGTATTTTATCAGTAATGACATTGGGAAATTTGTCAACAAATTGAATAGCTTTGTCGATGTGACAAATTTGTCCTTTAGAAATATCATAGCCAAGGAAATGAACCTTTGCTTGAAATAGTTTGATTTCTTAGCAGAGATAACAAGACCATTACATATGATGATATCAATAAACAAAGACAAGAGTTTCCAATGTTCATCAATGGAATTTGAGTAAACAAGGACATCATCAATGTAAACAATATGGCTAAAGGAATTAAAGATGTCATTCATAATGTTTTGTAATTCACTAGGGTCATTCTTTAGGCCAAAAGGCATAACATTCCGATTGCTGATGCCAACTTAGATGCTATTCTTGCTAGACAATGGATTGTGGTGGGACAAGTTCTCCCACACCTAAGATGAGTGAAATGGCTAAAGGAATTAAAGATGTCATTCATAATGTTTTGGAATTCACTGGGGGCATTTTTTAGGACAAAAGGCATAACATTGCACTCATAATGCCCAAAGGGAGTGGTGAAAGCAGTTTTATACTAATTAGTTTCACAAATTTGGACTTCCCAAAACCTAGATTTCATGTTGAATTTAGAAAATATGACATCATCACTTAGTCTATGTATAAGGTTATTCTTATTAGGGATAGGATACCTAATCTATTCTAATACTTTATTCAAGGGTTTGTAATTAATAACTAGGCAAGGAGTCCCTTATTCAATTTTAGCATTTTTTTGAACATAGAAAGTAGCACATGACCAAGGAGACTTACTATTTTTTTATTTTATTTTATTTTATTTCCGATTAGTTTCTTAACAAGCAAAGCATGAATTTCTATTTTGCAAAACTCAATAGTTTCACTATTCATTTGAATAGGACAAGCTTTAGTAGGAATATTCTTTTCATCAAAATCCTTAACCTATGGTAGCTTGACAATATATTTTCTTCTATGCCAAAAAGCATTAGGAAGATCATAACAGACTTCACCAATCAACTTTTTATTAAAATTATCAATTTTTTATTGTAACAATTTATCAAAGAGTTGTTCGACAATTCTTTTATATTTAACTTCTTGTTTTAAATAATTTAAATGTTTAGTTTAGCATGGATCAAGTTTAAACAGTCATCAATATCAATTTCAAATCTAGAAGCAAACTTAAATTTTACCTTCCGCCCAAAGGGATCAATAGTGATACCATCATGTTCAGAAAGGAAAGGATATAAGGAATTAATGAAAAGAATTCCAAGAATTTTCAATTATGTTTTTAAAAAGAATAGAAGGAATCTTGAAATAGACATTATCATGGCAGACATGAGCATTATTCAATTCATATTTAATCTTCATTTGAGTTCCATTAGAAGAAAACAGTTTCTTAGTAGACTTTTCATAGAGTTCTCCCACACCCAAGATATCATTAACAATGTTACCCAAAATTTCCCTGTTACTTCTCATAGCACTATTAAATATGCTGCACAAGTCAAAGCTCAAGTTTTGACTTACCCCCTTGTTCAGGCATTCATGCCCTGTCCTACTACATTTGCTAAGCCGTCTGTTAAGTCAAAAAAGAAGAAATCTACCTTCGATGGGCTTAGTAAAATTGCCCTAATTTCCTAGATAGAAAAATCTTGGAAAAACAAAGGAGAAGTTGCCAATGCCCATGTGTAGACACCTCATTTTGTATCCGTTACGACTCGGGCCCTCGTTCCCTAATGATGCCCAAATTCTAAGACCCAAGGTTGGTTTAGTACCCAATCAGATGTTAAATTGACTTGAGAGATGTTAAAATGGAAAATATAACTTTTAATTAGAAAAAATCTATTTTTGGAAAATGAAGGCCAAAGAAAACCCACGGTTTGCATACACAGGCCACACGCCCGCGCACGCAAGCACAAGTCTTCATACGTAGCTAGGGTTTTGAAACATAAAAAAACGATTTTTTTGTATTAAAGACTGAGGTTTGGAATGAATCTCACATCATCAAGGAGCCATTCCAAACCGCTATTTTTCAACTATATAAAGCCTTATATGTTACTTTTTCAAAACACACAAAAAATCCTAAGAGAAAACCTAAGATTCACTAGAAATAGTAAATCAAATAGGGAGTTTTTCACAAAACATCCTCAAGTCAATTTTTTTTATTGAGGCATTTTTTGGCCCTAATTCATTTGATTTTAAGATTACTAATCATGTTTCCTATTGATTTGTGAATAGATTGACCGAGGGGAATAGTCAAAATCAAGCTTGAAAAGCTTCTTGTTTGAGGTATTGAGCTTAACTCTTTCTTTTTATTTTCCTTTTCTTTTCTACCTTCTTGTTATATTTTAATATATTTCTTTGCTTAGTTTATATTTATATATGTTTTTTTAAGTTAGTTTTATGCTTTCTTTATTTTTTTAAGCATGTTAGGCTATTAGATTTAAGCTTTCAAGTCTTGCTCTGTTTTTCTCGTTTGTCCATTTTTTTTTGGGTTAGGATTCAAGTGTGTTTGTGTACGTAGGCTCGACGTATGTGTACGCATACAAGGCGGCTTGCGTATGCAGGCCTATGTATATGCACACATACTCGTGCTCAAAAACCCTAATTTTGATTTTCCTGTTTCTTTTGCTTTGTTTGTTTTACCTAATATGCCTCTATTTTAACCTTCTTATATGCTTTTCAGTTTCTTTTTCTTAGTTCACATGTTTGTTTGTCATTGTATGCTAGATTAGGGTTTATATTTTTGTTCCTTAGTTTTAATGCCATGCCATTCATTCACATGTCCATTCATTGAGATAAAGGTAAGTCATGCATTCACATGTACATGCATATTGCTTGATAACATGGTTTGGTGATAAGCATGAATGTGTTTGGTTGAACAACATTTTCTTAATGATCTTCATGTTCCTAATATGATCCTTTGATGTTTACATGTTGCTGCCTTGGATGAGATATATGATATGATGCTAGATGAATGTTAGGTGGATGATATATATGATGATAACGTATTAGGGTTTATGATATGATGATATGCATGATTAGATGAATGCTAGGGTTTATGCTTCGATATGAGATGCCATGATAGATGTATGCTAGGTTGGTGAGATGCCATGATAGATTGTATGCTAGTTTGATGTGATGTCGTGATAGATGTATGCTAGGGTTTATTATGAGATGATTGCCATAACAGATGTATGTTAGGTTTGTTTGATGAGCATGATTAAATGTATGGTTAGGGTTTGGGATGAATAATGCCATGTTGTATGCTTAGATGTATGCTAGTGTGTGTGTGAGTTAGAATACAAGTATTGAACATGCTTTTAATAGGGTTAAGATATAAGACACAATGAGAGGAAACCAACCTTAGGGTTGGGCGATTTAGGGTGCCTAACACCTTCCTAAAACCATACCTAAACTTCAAACCCATACTTTAGTAGTAAGATCAATGGTCCTTCCTCGAAAGGACGTTATATTCATGGTTCCTAGACCATGTAACTAGGTGGCGACTCCGACACTTTCCGTTGTGTCCACACCATGGTGCCAAGTTTCCTATTTCCCTACATTTTGTTAGAAAATACAATGTCCCGTGGATCTTGAAATGACAATATGTCAAGGAAGATGATATTTTTTTGTGAATTAGCAAGCATTTTTCAACTCTCTCAATTGGTTTAGCCTGAGTGATTTTAAGGCTTAGATTTTGCCTTCTATTAGGTAAATCAATTCGAGCTTTTTCAATCTTAATAGAAGAAGTAGGTTTTTCCAAGTTTTC
Organism: Quercus dentata; assembly: GCA_028216015.1. Taxonomy (NCBI): domain Eukaryota; kingdom Viridiplantae; phylum Streptophyta; class Magnoliopsida; order Fagales; family Fagaceae; genus Quercus; species Quercus dentata. The sequence continues at coordinate 15,330,110 of CP116448.1, forward strand.
AATCTTAATGAGAAGAAGTATTGACCTTGGGTAAATTAACCAATTTTTCAAAATTTTCTAGCACAAACAAATCACCAAATAACTAAATGTATGGAAAACAAATTTGTTGTTGACTAATAACATATAAGAGTTATCAACAAAATTGATAGGTCAAGAAATATAAAGGATTGTACCTTATACCACCGAAAGTTAAAAAACGGTATAAATACAAAATAACCAATTAATTATGACAAAAACAGCGTGGAAATGAACATGCGGCAGTCAATTCAATTATTATAAATCCAATAAAAGGCAAAGATAAAGAGGAAGGAAGATGCAAACACAAAGGCAACACGCGATGTGTTAGCACAAACAAATCACCAAAAACTAAATGTAGATTAAAAACAAATTTGATACATGAACAGCAATTCCAAGCCTAATCTACCCGGGAAAACCACCAAGGCAAAACCGCCAACGAGAGGTTCGCCGAACCTTTTTCTTTTCTCGGCGGGTGAATTTATAGCATCACCAATGTAGACTCCCAAAGCACCAAAGAATCCACTATTAACAAAACAAGAACCTCTCAAGGATGTATCAATTACAAATAAAGGAAGGCTCTCTTTCCGTGGGTAAGGGGTATTTACCTTATACCAACCGTATGGCCGCTGATTGTCCTGTTTTGTCCAGCTAGCATGACTGTTCATCTTTGAACCCTTACCCCAATACATAATTAGACTTACAACAAAATATAGTGACTAAATCTGAATTCTCAAATTTTAATGCAATTAGATGGTTGAATAAATTCAACCTTACACACCTACAGTTGAACCTTTACCCCAATACATAATTAGACTGTAATAACATTTTAATTGATGACTAACCAATCGATCCAAGTATGTGACTAACACACCAACTTAAAAAAGATGTTGGCTGCAAAGTTCTTGAGTTCATCCAGATGATAAAGATCAATAAGCTCCTTGGTTACAAAACCCTCGGCGGAAAGACACAACAACTTCTATAAGAGAAAGTTGAACTAGGGCAAATTGTCTCCGATCACAATTTGATTGAATAATCACTTTGCATCAAGTTGCATCACCTTAGACTGCCCTTAAAATAATCCTTATATATGTCTAGGGTTGTGAGAAAATAAACCCTACACAAATAGGTTGGATATACGTGAAAAACAAATCTGAAAATTTGAATTTCATAATTCTCGATAGATACAGCTTCTGTCAAGAGTTGTCGAGAATTATATATTAAATCTCGATAAATATATTTGTCGACTATCAAGCTATTTGTCGAGTTTTAATGAAAAACACTTCTTCATTTGATTCTTGGACAGATTTGCATGACTTCAATACTAGACTTGAACTCTTGTTCCTTGAAGTATTAAATACATCCAAGATTTGCCCAATTACAAGTAAAATGCGTTTTGTCAAAGTTTAGCCAATTCTATATGACATATGTTCTAACAAGTTCTACATATGTCCTAACAAAAATTATTTTGTTCAATAAATTTTTTTTTAGTAGAAATTGGTGTGTTGGCTCAACATCAATGACTTTGAAAGGGGAGGCCTTAACCTTAGTCCCTTTATAGGTAATAATAACCGTCTCAAGGGGTGGGTTGCTAGATCTAACAATAGTTTTTCCTTTTTTAACAAAATTTGATTTTTTTTACCATATTCTAATTATATTCTTTTTTACCATATTCAGGTTGTTTTGAAATAAGTGCATAAAAACAGTAGGTATTTTAACAAGATTTCAATAAAAGATCTGAAATTAAACATTTACAGGAAGTAATAGTAGATACAAGATTTGAGTAGGATTTGGAAAGGGTAACAAGATTAAGAGCTTTTGTAGGTAGCTTAGAAACTAAAGGGAATTTGAAACTAGAAAAAATAAGTTTTGCCTCTAACCTAAAGGAAACAACTCTTTTATAAGCAAAGTAAAACATTATTTAAACAGTGAATAATGAACAGTAAAATTGACCCTTTTTACTATTCATAGATGGTCTTTGCTAAGTGGATGTAAGCAAAGTGTTAGCAAATTTGATGGTATGTGCTGTTTGTAGTGGGAATCAACTCACATGGGGAACAACCGAAATCCAAGTAGCAAGAAATAGTCTTTAACATGTCTTTTGACATGATGAGTGGGAATCAATGCAGCTTTAACAAGATGAGTGGGAATCAATGCAGCTTAAATAGATCATTCGTTGGCAGTAAGTTTAGCAATTTTGGCAACTTGTGCCGACAGAGTTAATCTTCAGCCAAGTCTAGTGTGGATACTATGTCATGCCCAAATAATTCCTAGTTATAGGAATAATATGGATTATCATCATTAGCAATAGAGGCTTCTAAGGATGCCTCGGATTCTTGGTTATCTTATGTAATTTAGAATTTAATTGATTTTAGACTCTTTAGTTTTTGCACCCAATAATTTATTGGTCACACAAATTAAAAACATAGATAGACACATGGTGGAAAATTAGACTTCAATTGAAATCCAATTTAGAATCTAATTATATTTGGACTTTTCGATCTTTACACTCAATAATTCACTTGGCACAAAATTAAAATTTAAATGGGACACGTAGTGCAAAATTGAGAATCCAATTAAAATATAACTGGATTTTCTCTAAGTTTGACTATTAAAATCTAAATAGTATGTAAATCGTGCTTACGCATGAGAATGATGAATTGTAGTGGTATTATTGATGTTAGTTTGGGTTATTAAATATATAGGACATAGTTTTACTAGGACATTTGAAGGTACTAAAATAGTTTTTCCTTACAAATGTTGGTTACACCAAGTTTTTCATTACATTGCTATTACGTATATAATTTTAAAAATCACTATTGGATATTACATATACAATATCAATTCTGATTATGTTTTGTGAAATTGTACTAAATATAACACATAATAAAATAAGAAATAGTATCTCCTAAATTGAATGGGGATAGGTGCTTGGGATTGTTCAGCTTAATTATAGTTTGTTACGTTTAATATTTTCGCATACAAAATATATGAATAGAAATAGTATAAAAAAAATATGCTCATTAGTTCAGAGAAAAAATAATAGCAAAAATCTAAACTATTTAATTTGTATGAAAAGCTAACAAAAGCAAAATCCAATTTTAATTTCCTAATATATATATCCAAGAAATATATATATATATATATATATATATATATATATATATATATTACCTAATTATTAATGGACCGTACATAGTAATGGTATATTACATAAATGACTTTTAAATTTGAATTGTTTTTAGTTATACAAAAAAATGCTCATAAATATAAAATCATTCAAATTATCTCTTCCTCTAATTTTATATATAGAGGTAGATATATGATTATGTTTTTTTTTTTTTTTTTTTTTTAATGGTTTATTTATACTGGATTCCTCATTTTTTACACAAAATTAACTCATTTGGCACAAAAACTAAAAAACTCAGATTAGATAAGACACATTGAGCAAAATTAAACTCTAATTGGAATCCAATTTTTACACCGACTTAACTCACTTGACACAAAAATTTTAAAACTTAGATTAGATGAGACATGAAGTGCAAAATTAGACTCTAATTAAATTTCAATTTGAAATCTAATTGGATTTTCTCAATATAGATTAGTAGAGAAAATGTATAACTTGAACTTCTATATATTTTATATATATATATATATATATATAAATAAAGAGAGAGAGAGAGAGACTGAAATCAAGGCCAACAATACTTAAGAAGATTTGTAGTGAAGCATAAGCCTCAAAGATATTTGGCAAGTTATTATCATCTTAATAAAAAAAATGTCTTCCCTCTTTTTGTGTCATTTCATAGTGGAATAATGTCTTCCGAGTTTTAATAACTATTAATGTATATTTCTTTATTTTATAATTGTTGAAATTAGACACAATCATGTTTTTTCTTTGAGATTAAAATTTATAAGGATGTGGTGTAAAACTTAAGTTTTACCCCTTCAATTCCAATATGTCACATCATTATATTAAATATTAAGGAATAGGCACAATCATACTCAATCAATTCTAATACTCATTTGAAAATCCAATTTTTTTTTTTTGAGTAAACAATAATACTTATTAGAATACATATGAAAATAATAATACTAGTATTTTAAATTGAGTTCATAATACATTATATAACTAGAGTACAACTACAAAAAGGCAATACCTTTATAGTTGTAGTTGTGAAATGTTGTTTATTTGTGGTAGGATATATTAAGTTTCAAGTAAAAAGTTGATATGACAATCTTTTATTGGATGGTATAAAATATATGTTTTACAACCCATCCTTACCGAATTTGGACTACCATTCTTATATTCGTTAGAATTTTTTTAATTATTTGTAAATGCTGAAAATATTAATGCTCTGAGTTGCACTTTATAAATTTATACTCATTCATGATATTTTTAAATATAGATTAAATTCTATAAGGATGTGGTGTAAAACCAAAGTTTTACACCTTCTAATCCTAATATGTCACATTATCTTATCACATATTAAAGAATAAACATAATCACACCCAATCAGTTCTAATACCCATCTAAAAATCTAATCAAATTAGGAGTTTATTGAGATGTTATTACGTGTTCTATGATGTATTGAGTTTTAAGTAAAAAGATAATGTGATAATCTCTTATTAGATGGCGGTTTCACATCCCATCCTTACCAAATCCAGACTTTTTTAAATAATGGGTCATGAATACATATTGAAAGAATGCACTAGTAGAGCAAAATTGAATGAGAATAATCTATTATGGTAATTTTGTATTGCCTCATTGTGCATGTATAGAATGTGCGCATAGGTGTTTCTTTTTTTGGTTTAGTGTCAAAACTTTTCATTTATCCCAATTCAAGGTTTATGTGTTTGTTCAACGATATTTAGGCATATTCTAATCACTAATATAGCTAAGAGTGTGATGATACCTAGCACTACATACCCACACAAACTAATGATTTCAATACTATTTCAATAATAAACTTTTGTTTAGTTTAAAGGAAACATATAAATTGACATTGGAAGGAAAATTTTTAGAAATGTCTCCTCCCACTCCCCTCCAAATTCTTCCAAAAAAAAACTCCAAGTGGACCAAAATGGACTAAATGGGACCACATTGAACCAAAAAAACTGAACTGGACCGATTCATTATTTTTGCATTATTTTGGTTGATATTTTGCATTAGCACTTTAGTATCATAGTTTGCAATAAATGATAGACGGTTGAAAATTTTATGGTCAACTTTAAAGGAGAAATAATATATATATAATATATATATATATATATATAGAGAGAGAGAGAGAGAGAGAGAGTTGTTGTAAAACTAGTTGAGGACAAGACATACTATAACTAGATGAAGACAACAATGAGTTGGCGCAATGTATGTATATCCTATTTGAACTATGATATCAAGAAAGAGCTTTAAAAAGTAGGGTAAATTACCATTTTGGTCCCTAATGTTTACACTGTGTTAAATTGGTCTCTAATGATTCAAAATGTGTCAATTTGATCCCTAATTTTTTGGTGTTGTGTCAAATAGTCTCTAATGTTAAGTTTTGGATGAAAAATCTTTACATGGCTAATAGTGATGGTAAAATGTTATTTTTATGCCACTTGGGCTTCCACATTAACTGCCACGTGGCTTGAATAAAAAAAATTCTCTCTCAAAATTTTCTCACCAACCTAACACTTACTTTCCCAAGAAAATCCCCAAGGAGGCCTAGGTTTTCTTGTAACAATGGCATCAAAGCATGATTATGAGTCCCTCTCAAAGATCACCTTCATTAGATTGTGCTCTTTTGCCACCACTATTGCGCACATTCATCACACCGTAGTTTATCTTTATTGTTCTATGTTGTTAGTGTGGCTTGAATTTTGCCACAAGCCCATAAGGCCCAACCAAGCCCAATCCGGTCATAGAAATTGACCTAATACAAGTTGTATTAGGAATCCCATCCAGCCGACTTTATAAAGTAATATATATAATATATATATATATATATATGTGTGTGTGTGTGTGCTTTATTATATGCAGCTAGTAGAAGAGAATTGATTTAAGAGAAATTCCAATTAACCTAGTGAGCAGCCACATGAGAGAAAAAAGAGAAAAGAGAGGCAACCAGCTTCTATTCTTATTTTTTCTATGAGAGAGTGCTAGGGTGTAATTGAGATTTGGGTTTCTTGAGAGTGTTCCTATGCACTATTGTATTTTCCCTGATAATAGTGAAATCCCCGCAACTCCGTGGACGTAGGCAAATTGCCGAATCACGTAAATATTGTCTTGTGCGTGTGATTGTTTTCTTTGTGTGTGTTTTCTCTATTTGTTTTGTTTCTCACAGGTTGGGATTTTTGATTAAATTCCCTACAACTGGTATCAAAGTCTAGGGTTAGGTTTGAGTGGGAGCAATGGCAGAGGAAGCAGAAAGGCGTCTAGAATAGAAAAGTTCGATGGCACAGACTTTGGATTTTGGAGGATGCAAATCGAGGATTACCTTTATGGGAGGAAGTTGCATCTACCGCTTCTAAGGGAAAAACTTAAGGCTATGAAGGCCGAGGAATGGGCTCTTCTTGACAGACAGGTATTGGGAGTTATTAGGTTAACTCTGTCTAGGTCTATTGCACACAATGTTGTAAAGGAGAAGACCATAGTAGATTTAATGAAGGCTTTGTCCGATATGTATGAAAAGCCGTCCACAAACAACAAGGTGCATCTGATGAAGAAATAGTTCAATTTGAAGATGGCAGAGAATGCATCAGTAGCACAACATCTGAATGAATTTAATACTATCAAAAATCAATTGTCATCTATAGAAATTGATTTTGATGATGAGATTCGCTCTCGATCGTCTTGGCTTCTTTGCCAAACAGTTGGGAGGCAATGAGGATGGTAGTAAGCAATTCTATAGGAAAGGAAAAGCTCAAGTACAATGATATACGAGATTTAATTCTAGCCGAGGAGATTCGCCGAAGAGATGCAAGCGAAACCTCGGGATCCAGTTGCGCCTAAACCTTGAGACAAGAGGTAGAGGTAATAACAGAAATTCAAATCGGGACAGATCAAAATCTAGAAATTCTAATCGGAGCAGTAAATCTAGATCAGGCCAACAAGTACAATCTTTGGAATTGTGGGAAAACAGTCACTTTAGGAATCAATGCAAAAGTCCTAAGAAGAATAATGAAGATGATTTCGCTAATCTTTCATAAAAGAAGAGGTACAGGATGCATTACTTCTTGCAATAGACAGTCCACTTGATGATTGGGTTTTGGATTCAGGAGCTTCATTTCATACCATTCCACACCGAGAAATCATACAGAATTATGTTGCGGGTGATTTTGGTAAGGTGTATTTGGCTAATGATTCAACCTTGGATGTTGTTGGTATAGGAGATGTCTAAATATTGTTGCCCAATGGGTCTATTTGGTTACTAAAGAAGGTTCGACATATTCCTGACCTAAGGAGGAATTTGATTTATGTTGGACAACTTGATAATGAAGGGCATGCAATACTATTTGTTGGTGGTACTTGGAAGGTTACAAAGGGAGCTAGGGTATTGGCTCGTGGAAAGAAAACTGGTACTTTGTACATGACCTCAAGTCCAAGAGACATAATTGCGATTCTTTGATGCAAGTACTAATACAAGCCTATGGCACCGTAGACTTGGTCACATGAGTGAGAAAGGGATGAAGATGCTCTGTCAAAAGGAAAACTACCAGAATTGAAGTCCATTGATTTTGACATGTGTGAAAGTTGCATCTTAGGAAAGCGGAAAAAAGTGAGTTTCTTGAAAACTAGCAGAGGACAGAAGAAGGCTGAAAAGTTGGAATTAGTATATACTGATTTGTAGGGGCCTTCTCCGATTGCATCCCTTGGAGGTTCAAGGTACTACATCACTTTCATTGATGACTCAAGCAGAAAGGTATGGGTTTATTTTCTAAAAAATAAATCTGATATATTTGAAACTTTTAAGAAGTGGAAGGTCATGGTTGAGACAGAAATAGGTTTGAAAGCAAAATGTTTGAGATCGGATAATGGAGGAAAGTACATAGATGGAGGGTTCAGTGAGTATTGTGCTGCATAAGGAATTAGGATGGAGAAGACCATTCCTGGGACACCACAATGAGAAATGGTGTGGTGAGCGCATGAACAGTAACTCTTAATGAGCGTGCTAGGAGTATGAGGTTGCATCTTTGGACTACCAAAAACTTTTTGGGCTGATGTTGTTAGCACCGCAACTTACCCGATAAACCGAGGACCTTTAGTTCCCAAGGAGTTCAGACTTCCCGAGGAGGTTTGGAGCGGTAAAGAGGTAAAGTTTTCACACTTAAAAGTCTTTTGTTGTGTTTCTTATGTTCATATTGATTTCGATACTCGTAGTAAACTTGATGCAAAGTCTAAAATATGTTTTTTCATTGGTTATGGTGATGAGAAATTTGGCTATAGGTTTTGGGATGAACAAAACAGGAAAATCATCAGAAGTAAAAATGTGATATTTAATGTACAGGTTATGTATAAGGACAGGTCAACTATAGTGTCGGATGTTAAGAGATAGATCAAAAGAAATGCGAGTTTGTCAATTTAGATGAATTGATGAAGGTACTTGTCCGAAAAAGGGGTGGAGAAGATAAGGAGAATGTAAATTCACAGGTAGATCCGAGTACACCCGTAGTCAAGTCCGCAGATCTTCCGGGAACATTAGACCTCCACAGCGTTATTCACCCACTCTAAATTATCTCTGTTGTTGATGATGGTGGTGAACCGAGTGTTATGATGAAGCCTTGCAAGATGAGAATTCAAGCAAGTGGGAGTTAGCCATGAAGGATGAGTTGGATTCCTTGTTGGGGAATCGGACATGGGAACTAACTGAATTGCCGAGTAGGAAAGAAGGCTTTGCACAACAAGTGGGTATGAGAATAAAGAATGAGCATGATGGTAACAAACGTTACAAGGCCAGATTAGTTGTTAAAGGGTTCCAGCAGAAGGATGGCATTGATTGACTACAGAGATATTTTCTCCAGTTGTGAAGATGTCAACAATCAGACTAGTACTGGGAATGGTGGCAGTAGAAAACTTACATCTTGAGCAGTTAGATGTAAAGACATCATTCCTTCATGGTGACTTGGAGGAAGACCTTTACATGATTCAGCCAGAAGGGTTCATTGCTCAAGGACAAGAGAATTTAGTCTGCAAACTAAGAAAGAGCTTGTATGGCCTAAAACAAGCTCCTAGACAGTGGTACAAAAAATTTGATAGTTTTATGCATAGAATTGGGTTCAAGAGATGTGAAGGTCGATCTTTGTTGCTATGTTAAGTTTTTTGACAATTCTTACATCATATTCTTGTTGTATGTGGATGATATGCTTATTGCGGGGTCTAGCATTGAGGAGATTAATAATATAAAGAAGCAATTGTCCAAATAGTTTGCAATGAAGGATTTGGGAGAAGCAAAGCAAATCCTTGGTATGAGAATCATTAGAAACAAGGCTACTGGTACATTGAAGCTTTCACGGTCGAGTATGTGAAGAAAGTTCTCAAGCGGAGTTCAACATGAATGAAGCTAAACCAAAGTGAGCACATCCTTGGGTAGTCATCTCAAACTAAGCAAAGAATAGTCACCGAAGACAGAAGAAGAAAGGGACCACATGAGCAAGGTGCCCTATGCCTCGGCTATTGGCGACTTAATGTATGTTATGGTGTGTACAAGGCCAGGCATTGCACATGCAGTGGGAGTTGTGAGCAGATTCATGAGTAGGCCTGGAAAGCAGCATTGGGAGGCGATTAAGTGGATTACGAGATATCCGAAGAGTTCATCAGATACATGTCTTTGCTTCATAGGTGCAAGTTCGAAATTGCAGGGTTATGTAGATGTTGATTTTGTTGGTGATATTGATAGTAGAAAGAGTACTACTGGGTTTGTTTTTACTCTGGGTGGTACAACAATATCATAGGCTTCAAATCTGCAAAAGATTGTCACTTTGTCTAGTACAGAAGCTAAGTATGTTGTAGCAGAATCAAGCTGGAAAAGAGATGATTTGGCTACATGGTTTCTTAGATGAATTGGGTAAGAAGCAGGAGATGGGCATTCTACATAGTGACAAATGAGTGCAATCTTTCTTATCAAAAACTCGGCTTTTCATTCAAAGTCGAAACACATACAGACAAAATACCACTTTATCCGTTACCTTATTAAAGATAAGCTGGTAATGCTTGAGAAGATTTGTGGATCTAAGAACCCAGCAGACATGTTAACTAAAGGTGTCACTATTGAGAAGTTGAAGTCGTGCGCAGCTTCAATTGGTCTTCTAGCTTGAGGACGGGAGGATGAGTTGCGGGGATGAGGGATTGTGTTATGGAGGATTGTGAGCCCTAAGGGCTAAGGTGGAGCTGATGGAGGAGTTTGCTAGTGTAGCTTGATCAATTCAAGCCAAGGTGGAGATTTGTTAGTGTGGCTTGAATTTTGCCATAAGCCCATAAGGCCCAACCAAGCCCAATCCGGTCATAGAAATTGACCTAATACAAGTTGTATTAGGAATCCCATCCAACCAACTTTATAAAGTAATATATATATATATATATATATATGTGTGTGCTTTATTATATGTGGCTAGTAGAAGAGAATTGATTTAAGAGAAATTCCAATTAACCTAGTGAGCAGCCGCATGAGAGAAAATAGAGAAAAGAGAGGCAGCCAACTTCTATTTTGATTTTTTTCTGTGAGAGAGTGCTAGGATGTAATTGGGATTTGGGTTTCTTGAGAGTGTTCCTGTGCACTATTGTATTTTCCCCGATAATAGTGAAATCCCTACAACTCTATGGACGTAGGCAAATTGTCGAACCACGTAAATATTGTCTTGTGCGTGTGATTATTTTCTTTGGCGTGTGTTTTCTCTATTTGTTTTGTTTCTCACAAGTTGGGATTTTTGATTAAATTCCCTACATATGTTTCATCTTTCTCCACTTTGGCTCATCTTTCCTTTTCTCTTTGTGCCAATGGATCTCATTTACATTACTACGCATTGAGAATCTTTGGTTTATTTTTAATTTCTTTTTCCAAATCAATATTTTCATTGAATAGTACTTGATTTCTCACTTTTCACATATGATCTATGACAATGGTTGTGAAGATTGTGATTTTTTTTTTTCTATTGGTGGTCACTTAATGAGGGATTTTGTTGCTAATTAGCACTTCCACCCAAGTTTCATTGAGGATTTTTTTTTTTTTTTTTTTTTTTTTTTTTTTTTTTGCGCCATGTGTCCCATCTAATTTTTTAATTTTTGCGGCAAGTGAATTATTGTGTAGATCTTCCAACCACACATCAAGATCTCAGAGATAAAAGCGCTTTACAAGCAAGGGCATGAGCTAATTATCACCCTTTCGCTTAACATGCAAAAAACTACAACAAATAGTGGAAGACAAAATTCTAATATCATCAATAACATGTCCATACATAGTCCGTATTGGCTTGCATCGTTGATGGCTTGAATAAACCGCAATGAGTCTCCTTCAACCACCATTTGATGAATAATGAGCTCCTTGGCAAAACTGATGGCTTTACTAGCTGCTAAAGCTTCCACCAAATCAATTGAATTCGGATACCTCACTTTTTGGCTTAATGCAACAATGATCTACCCCTCCCAATCTCTAATGACCACCCCTAAACCTACACTAGCTTGATCAGTAAAGACCATAATCAGGAGGCTTCCACTGTAAATCCTTGCTATGATCAACTACCCGATGAGCCTCCTTATTCATGTCCTGAAACTCTTGTAATATAATATATATATATATATATATAATTATGATTATTTTTAAATGTCCTCGTGCATATGCACGAGGTTACACACTAGTTTGATAAATGTTTCTCACCGCATGACGGCTCCCAAGCCCTAGGCAATACCATCTTAAAAGTTTCATTGATCTTTGTGAAGCTAGTTTCCAACTCCTGCCTATTTCTGTAGTGTCCGAATCATCAAATATGCCCCCATCTAGATGTGAGAGACCACACTCCTGGTTTGTTTTGAATTGACTAGATTGGGCCAAACCCACTGGAATGGGTGGAGTCATATTATTGTCTCTCAAACTGGAGGTTTGATTGATTATATTTTTCCCTTTAGATTAAGAGTTTTACAATGGAGTCTCTGCTTATTTAATTATTGCAAAAAAAAAAAAAAAAAAAACCATAATTGAAAAATTAATAATTTTATTGATTTGAGAATGAATGTACATTGATAATAGAAAATCATGTGGCTTTGGTCCTAGATACAATCTAAGATAAAGTACATGATTTTGTTTCCTAGTTACAATCTAGAGATTCAAAATTACATGGATAAGTATTTGATTTACTAACCCTTGATCTAAGCTCAAAGGCTATGTTACAAGATGGGAAGGAGTTAGGCATGGTAGACACTCAATTTCCCACCCATAATTTAACCTTGGAAGGTGATCCAAAGAATCATTCTAAGTACCCAAAAATCATGATTTTTTTTTTTTTTTTTTTTTCATTCATTAAGTCATCCATCACATATCATAAAAATGACCTTGAGACTTTAATGATCATGACAATATGTTCTGTTTTCAAATCTAATGGTTGAATCGAAAGATATCACAAGATCAAGTTTTAATGGTTTATATGCATTCATTTGGGTGGAATTGATCACACATGATTAATTGAAATTAATTTTGATTTATTAACATTTAAAATTAATTAAATGAATATCTGCGATTGGTGGTTTATTTTGATTAAAATAAGATTGGTTGCATTGGAATAAAAGAAATGATCTTATAATATTAAAATTTAAGCGATAGTTAAGTTTTTAGGGTAATTATCGTTGAGATAATTATTTTAAAGTTTTAATTATCAATTTAAGATGAATTTTATCAAGAATACAAGTCCAAGACATGTCCAAATACAATTCCCAACTTAGAAAAATGCCAAAAAGAGTCCAAAACGTGTAAGAAAACAAATTGGGGACGAAGTTGTTAGGAGTGCCAATTAGCACTTCAACAGTGTGAATCGACACTTGTGAAGTACCAATCGACGGTTGGTAAGTGCCGATCTGCACTTCAACGGTGCCGATTGGCACAAATTGCTAAATTGGCCCAGATACGTTCTATTCAAGTCAAAACTCATCAAATTCGATTTTTTAGGGATAAAATCTGACCTAACTCGTGTCTGTTGACTTCAAAAGCAACCCTAGCTTATTTTTTAAGTAGATACTCTTTTATAAGTAGAGGAGGAAACCCAAAATTCAGCACCACTATTCCCCTTAATGTAAAAGAAACTCTGCAAGTTTTACTTTAAGATTTTCTTTTTTGTTAAGTGGCAATTCTTTGGATCCCAGAGAGATCCATTATCTATGACTTCTAAAGTAATTCCTCCTTTTGTTTAATCATTCATGCAAGTAAATAATTAGTTTATGAGTTCCTTTCTTTCTATATTATAATGATTCACATGTTTGTTTTAATGCTTGTTCAAGTTTATTCTAGTTGGACTTAATTTGTGATAGTGTATCTTGGAAATTAAAACTTGATTTGACGATAACTTTTGTTGAGGGCCATTTGTGGGAATCTAGGTAGAAAGAAGGAAAACCCAATAACAAGGGCAGCAAAGAATTGGCAAGTAGACAGCAAAACCATTAGGCCCAAGTGGCAGAAATAATGGATCACAGACCCAAGAAATAAACAAATGGGCCTTGAAGAGGCAAGTGGGCTTAAAGAAGCCCGGAAAGAGAGAAATAGCATCCCATGGGCAGTGTATGATGTAGAAAAGTGAGAAAGGGTCGTCGTAGGCCCAAAGTAATGCAAACCGAGAAAGTAAGGGGTTTATGACAGGCCCATGAACCCCATGGATGAGAATAAGGTAATTGGGTCAAGGAAGCCCAATGAAGTTAGTAAAAACCCATGGGAATGCAAAATTAGCAAAAGGGCCAAGGAAGCCCAAAGAAAGCAAATGGGCCAAAGATGCCTAAGAGAAAGACAAAAGGGACACAGGAGCCCATAAGTAAGAAAAACTAGTGGCCATATCAAGCTACTGGGAGAAAGAGTAAACGGCTGGCCTAAAAAAGCCTAATAGGATTAAATCATTACAAAGAGAAATAACAGAATAATATGGCAAGAAATGAGGGAAACCAAGAAGTGGGCTAAAGAAATATAAGGCTCATCATCAAATAAAGCCCAGCTCCTAAGAGGAGCGGGAAATCAAAAAGCATCCCACATGAAAATGGTCAAAGAAAACAGACGGTAGGCTATGCAAGCAAGCCTCCAAACTACGACAGGACGAATGGGCGTGGGCAGATTTTGGACACATATGGAAGGAAGGCACACGCAGGTCCTAGACACCACCAACCTGTACCCAACCAATACACGAGCATGGTGAGGTCGGGGTTAGAGATTGAGAGGGCATGGTTTGGTGGTGGGGAGAGGGGAAAAATCTATTTTTGAGGGTTCGGCTCAGGCTCTTTTTGGGAGGTGTCCTGTTGGGATGACTTACTACCCAAATAAGGCAAGGCGAGTTGGAACCACTAGGTGCATGCCATGAGGGATAGGGAGAGAGAAAGAACCCGGACCGTAGTAGGAAAGGGTGCCAAAGCAGACAAACAAACACAATACTCTTCCTTGTTTGGTGATGGGAGGGTGGCACACAGATGGAATAGTGATGGTCGGCCAATACACCCGGACGAGGAAAAAGGAAGTTAAGGGCTTAAACGGTAAAATCCGGTCACGGCAAGCACTATAAAAAAAGGGTCTTGCCGTGAGCAGATAAACAAGAGGAACGATGGGAACTTTGACTAAGAAATAGGAACTTGAAAAGAGAAAGCGAGAAATAGAAAAAGAAACGAGTGGGAAAGAAAGAAAGAAAACAACCAGAAAGAAAGACAAAGTGAGGATTAGAACGGCAGGCATGCATCGATAGATTGATTCCCTCTCTCCCTCATGAAATCCTGCTCTCTGTGAAAACCTCAAGGAGTCTTTGTGCATAAACCACTCAGGTCCGTTTCCCTCAAGGTAGTTAATCTCCACGACAAGACTTTTCCTGAGAGATTAATTGCGTTGAGAAGAAACGTTCTTTCCTCTGTGGCTTTGCTCCTGTGGACTGGACTTTAGTTGATTTTCCTAACATTTCGATTAACCCATACATATTAATACTTGTTAACTTCTGTTCTATTCTTTCCCTTCCGTAAAAATGATTAATATTGTCAGAATCGTGTTCAAGGGCTGTTTGGTCATTTCCCAATGAGTGGCCAGATATTTTGTTTATTTTATTATTATTATGTCTGTTTGCCACAACTTACCCCGAAAAGCTTGATTCTGCCTGCTGTAAGCATGTTCTTGACAAAACTTGGCCTAGTTTGCACACAAGCCGGACCAACATGAGTTGCAGCTGGACCGGTCCAAACTCCCTTATCCAGAAAACTTAGGCCTAGTGCCGTAGGAAGAAGCCCAACACCACTAGCACAGCCCACCACTTTACAACTTTCAATTTGATGGTCCGACTAAGGCTTATGACCAATCAATTTGATCATTATAACATCAAGATCACTTTGATGAAATGAAATTAAGGATCTATAGACCGCAATTAAAATGTCTATTTCCAAGGTGAAATTACTCTTTTACCCTCTATGTGAGGTTAAATGCAGGTTGGAAAGTGGGGTGTCAAAACCTGGCATTTTTTATCGCAAGTTGTGTCAAAATTGGCCTTCATTTTGAACTTCTGCCTAGACTGTCCTTTTGGAACATATTGATGGAAATAAGTTCTCCATTATTTGAGTGTTCATTGATTTATCTTCGCATGGCCCCATAACTTTTATCATGATCAATGGGAACTTTAACCACTCTATTTCTATTTTTGCAAATATTAGTATTTCACACTTGTTCACATTCACTGCTTCACATACATATCCATAATTAATGTGAGAACATCTATATTTTAAAACATAAAAAAGTGTGAGAATCAAAGTAAACTCTCCCACCATCCTTCATCAATGTCAGTGACTTGCCATGTCCCTCACTCATCAAAAGCTCCCTCTCCATTAAAAGGCTTTGTACCTTTAGCCCCTTCAACACCTAGTATTGCCTTTCCACCATTAGCATTTATTATTGCATATTATTGCTTACTAATTTGGAATTGTCACCATGGATACAACTATTGAACTTACACCTCTTCACTTGAAAATTTTCCTTTCTTTTACATCCTTATGATTAACATCCACAACTAGTTGTTGCCCATTACTAGCATTAAATTTATTTTTCTTTCAGGTGTTACATTGCTGGAATGGGTAAGGGTGCAATTACACCCTTTTCCTCTCACAAAAAATTTTACGACTTCCACTTTTTTACTTTTAATTTTTCTTTTATTTATTTATTTAATGGTTGAGATTGAAAAAAATAGTCATATCAAACTGATACAGAAAATG
The DNA here is from genome assembly GCA_028216015.1 of Quercus dentata. Classification (NCBI taxonomy): domain Eukaryota; kingdom Viridiplantae; phylum Streptophyta; class Magnoliopsida; order Fagales; family Fagaceae; genus Quercus; species Quercus dentata. The sequence goes on from CP116448.1 coordinate 15,346,524, forward strand.
GGATTGATGTATTTGGAAAGATGAAACTAACCAAACACACAAGGTTGATAAATATTGTACCACCTAGGTAAAATACTAATGTGATACAAATTATTACCATCAAAAAGAATTTTACTAGAATACAGGGTTTAAATAAGTTAATCACTCAGTGAAATCCACCAAATAGGTTTAGAACAAGACTCACCACCCAAAGGAAATTCACCTAAGAAATAAGACTTGAAAGTAGAAAAATTCACTAAGTTTATGCAAAACATGCATTGATTTATTAATTGGAGCCAAATTATTTATATAGTAACTTAGAACAGCTCTCTAAGCATAGAAGAACCAAAATACCATTTAAAAGAAACTAGTAAAATGGTAAATTACTTATCTGCCTTGATAGCTAAAGCATAAAGACCATTAGCCACATTAGCATTTTGACACAATAACAAAATGTTAGGGACAAAACTAACACATTTGAAACATTGGGGACCAATTTAGCACATAGTGTAAATGTTAGGAAATAAAATAGTAATTTACCCTAAAAGAATTGTTGCATATTTCATTTGATGAATTTCACACATCATAAATTTCATGTACTAAGTCTATTATAGAATAAAATTTAACATTATTTTATAAACAATATTTTTATTATTATTATTGAAATTACATTGGGCATATTGATAGATAAACACCTTACAAGGATCACAACAACTGTTACATTGAGAGTGGTTTTTAGTTTTCTCAATGAATGTATTGAGTTTGGGTGATAACCAAATGTGTATGCACCTCTAAAGAGGTTGCCGTTTTATGTATTAATTGAAATTTGGGGATCTCATAAAAATACACATGGGATGAGCAGGATAACTACATTATGCATAGTAGTAGAACCAATGCTTTAGATCTCATTCTTCTTCACATATATCACAAGATCATATTCATCAAAGTCATCTTTAGTAGAATAGCAAAGAGTAAATGGATACTAATGTTTTTTGTACATTGTAGAAAGTGGTAGTGTTGCACATATAAAGTCCAATGCAAATTCACAAGCGGTACATTGAATACATAGTTTCCTCTAGCACCACAAGCAATGCAACTTTGTAAATTACTTGTCTTTGGAGAGGAGAAGTTGGTGCTCATGACCTTCATGGGTAATGATTTCTGATGTCAAACAATATTGAATATCAAGTTCAAATATGCATGTCTCACAAGTATAGATAAAACCATTGCAATACCAACCACATGAATAACACACAAATGTCTTAGTCCTACTAAGTGATTTTGTGAGGAGGGTGAGTGGGTGTTGATAAAGCAGGTGTCCTTTTTTTTTTTTTTTTTTTTTTTTTTTTTTTTTTTTTTTTTTTGCACAAGATTCATGAAGAAAGAAACTACACTTTACACAGCTACAAAAAGGAGGGAGAATGTCTTGTGCACATCCATTGCAATTTTGGTTATTTTGAGCCTCATTAGCAAACTTTAAGTCATGCTCATGACTAAAGTGCTTGATTTTTTGTGGCTATTTGAGTTCTATCCTCTCTTTTGATGAATTTTTTGACTTTGTAAGTTATTAAGTCAACTAATTCATTGAGCTCTGAATCTTTATCTTCGTCTTTATGTTCCAAAAAAATTTATGTACTCCACATTTTTTGTGGCAAAAGAACAATTGAGATGGGAAACAAAATTGCATTTGGAGCAATACTAAAGCCCATCACGTGTACCTACTTTTTGAACACAAAGTTGACAAAATCGAGAGTTAGATTGATGGAATTCAAGAGAAGAATGGGTTTGGTGGAGCGGGTGCCCATGACATATAACTTTGACTCTTTGTAGGTAAAAAGCACAACTTTTATGGACCCAAAAACTACATGGAGAACATAGATTAGGGGCATCCTTTCCTTTTTTTTCCATGAATGTCACAAGTGAACTTGATTAACTTGCCAATGGAAGTCAATGGGTGACCATGGAATTCGACTTTAAGTTGTAAAATAAAAAATCAAATATGAAGGTTAAAGTTGCAATAGTAACATTAATAAGTGTATTCATCATGAGTTTCTTTATAGATTTCACATTTTCCATATTTTCACATTTTCCATATTTTTCACATTTGCCTTATTCTTCGTACCAATATATCCTTTCGTTAAAAAGAATAAGAGGATATATTGGATGCAAAGGGTGGTGCACTCCAAGGGGTAGTTTTGCACATAATTTATGATGAAGGAACATATACCTACCACATTGTATACAACTATAACTAGGACCCAATATTTGGTTCCAACACCCAGAACAATACCCTTTTTTTCTCTCATCTTCATTGAAGACCAAGGGATGTTCTAGATGACAAAAATGCTGAAGTTGCTCCATCTTCTATCACATGCACAAACAGTATAACATCCAATTTGTTTAGAAAAAGAAAAGAACATCACAAAAGAAAACAAATAGAGAAAGGGGTGTGAGAATTGCTTTTGAGTCTAGTAGAATTTCTTTATTGCTCAATTTCTGTGTGGAAGACCAATTTTTAAGTTTTCTTTTGCTTGAAAGCTTGAGGCAAGGCTTGGTGGCTCTAGGATTTTAAGAAAGATTGAAGGCTTTTTTTTTTTTTTTTTTTTATTGGTGTGTGTGTGGGGGGGTGTTATATGGCTGTGTAGAAGTATGCAAATAATTTGGGCATGGTTGGTGTTTTATTGGCGTGATTGAGCAACACATAAGGTGTTTAGTATTAGGTGTAATACTCGGGAAAAAAAGACTTAAAAAGTGGGGTATTTACATATATTTTTTTTTTTTGTGGGGTCAATTTTTATAATTAATATTACAAAGGGAGTTTTAGAAAACAAGGTTGAAAACCTAGCTATTTATAAGCTAATTAGTTTAATGTATATCTACAGATATTTTGAGAGAGAAGACTTCTCGGGATATTCAAGTAGAGAAAAATTGATATCATACTTGAGGTAAGAGCTTAAGAAATCTCATCAATTGTAAAAATCTAAGTTTTATATGAATTTAGAAAAAATTTTATCGTTAAATTAGCCAATAGAAAGACTATCTAAATATCTTATGAGTTTTATGATGCAAACGAAGAAGGGTTTAGGCTTAAAACTTTGGGAATCAGGTGTTAAATCTTCTCGGTAAGAGCATTAGCATTGGTGGTGTAAAACCCCATAAATTGCTATTTTAAGCTCTTAACACCAAAAACAAGTCATTATCCAAGTTCTCAAAGCTAAATATTTTTACAACCTTACTATAGTAAATTCCTACTTTCACACATTAAATTAGCAAGTTTCTAAAACTAAAAAAATTATATTTTATTCAACCCTCTCTCCTCACATTATCTCTCACTCTTTCTCTCTTCTCTCTCGGCCTCTCTTTCACTTTCCTCCGCCTCCCTATCTCTCATCTTAGCCTCCCTCTCTCCTTTGCTTCCCTCTTATTCATCTTCATCTCTCTCCACCTCTCTTTTTATCCCTGGTGGATTTATGGGCTGTTGTGGGTATTTTTGGTGATTATGGTGGTTGATGGTTTTGTTGGTGGTGTGAAGGTAGCGATTGTGGATTTAGCGATGATGGTTGCTGTGGTTTTTGTGGTTGGTGGTAATGGGTTGCATTTCCTATTTTGTTTTTGTTTTTTATTTTATTTTATTTATATTATTTGGGTTTATGGATATGGATTTGGCAATGGTGATTTGTTGATGCTAGTGGTGGTGGTGTTGCTAGATTCTAAGTGGGGTTGGTGGCTGCTATGGTTATGTTTAGTTTAGTTTATTTATTTATTTATTTGGGGGAGCTATGGATTTGATTTTGGGATGGGTTTTGATTGGGTGGTGGTGGTTGTTCTAATGGTGGTGGCGATTGGTTATATTTGTGGTCAAGAAAGAAGGAGATAGAGAGGATGAGAGAGACAATGAGGAAGAGAGATAAAGGGAGTGAAATAGGTTAAAAATTGAACAGTATTGGGTTTGATGTGAAAAATAAGAAATGAGATGTTAGATGAATTTTGAAATGGTATTGTATAGTAGATAAAGTAACTTTTTAGATGGAAAAATGACAAATTTTTAGACTCCCAAATGTAATGATCAAATATAGTTCTTTTAGATGTACCGTGTTGCATTTAATTGTGGATAGAAACTACAATTTCTATGTTTGATTTAGGGACTATTGATCCAATAGACTACACACACACACACACACGAAGGTTCCAAAATACATAAGATGGGTCCTTTGATCCCTTTTCACAAGTGATGCTACTTCATATTTCTAGCATGAGTCATATATCCTATATTGGCAAAGATTTCGGCTTTGATATAGGTAGTGCTGTAAATGAGTTGAGTTTTGCCGATTAGTGCTTGTTTGAGTTTGGCTTGTCAATAAAAGCCTAAAGCTTGAGATTGGCTCAAGCTCATGACAAGCCTAGAATAATGTTTGAGCTTGAGCTTGTGGGAAAACCAAAAAATTTGAGCTTGGCTTGGCTTGATTAATTAGTCAAGTCAAGCTCGAGCTTAATATCAAGCCCGAGCTTAATATCAAGCCCAAACTCAAGCTTGAGTCAAGCTTTTGAGTTTGAGATCTAACAAAATTACATTAGCGAATACTTAAATCTTCACAAATCAAGTTTTAAAAAAATAGCATACTCATTTTATCACGCTTCTAGTCCCATTTATGATTAGCTATTGTTCAAATTACAATTTTACATAATTAATTTCATTCTTCATTGTTTATAGTTTTAGCATTTATTCAAAGTACAATTTTTGCACCCACATTAGATCAAAACTTGTTTTTAACTATTATAAATGAGATAGGGAAGGACCATACGTGGCCCACTTAAATTTTTATTTTTATTTTTAAAAAATCTAACTAAAGTCTAAACTATAAAGTAGTTCTAGATTAGTTTAGAGGGAAGGAAAAAAAAAAGGTAATAGGTAGTAGTCCCACTTTGGCCATGTCATTATTAAGATATGTGTAATAGGTTTATTTAACAAACACATGTGAAGCTTATAAATGAGTCTATGCTCTACTTGTTTTGTATCGAGCCTTATAGCTCACTAACTTGTTCATGAACAATTTGTTTTGCTTGGGCTTGGCTTTATTAAACAAGCCAAAAACTAAGACTCAAGCTTGGGTTATTTATAAACAAACAAATATAAACAAGCTTTTTTTAACCTGAGTCCGACTTGTCTAGGAATTAATGGTGGCATGAAAGTAAAAGTAAAAAAAAAAAAAGTGAGAATATATGGACTTTAGGGTGTGAGATATTAGTAGCGGAAAATTTTTGGATACTTTAGAAGTTTCTCTTCTAGTCGGTACCATTGCAAGATTTTCTTTAATTATTTTGCTATTGAGTAAATAGTACATGAAAATATGCTTTAGGTGATATTTAAGTATTTTAGACGAGATGTTAGGGAGGAGTGCATATTGTGGTGTGGTAGTTGTGGTAAGTAACTTACTCCTAATTTTTTATTTTTGATTATACTATTGTATTATTAGGTACTGAATAATGTTTTACAATTGTTACAATGTTTATTTTAATTGTGTTAGCTATATATATTTAATATAAAGAATAAGGAATCATCATAAATATATTTAATTTCTATGTATATAATTTTACACAAGTAGTTAAATGAGATATTTTTGTTTGAATTATGTTTTTGGATAATCTGACTTTGAATCTCTGATACCCAACCAATGAGAGTTATTCATTGGTATCGAAACTAGTTTCATCTATAGCATCACGAGCCTATCATGTTTTTGGACCTAGCTAATAAGGGATATATATTAGCACGTAACTAGTTTCATCTAAATCTGATGCCTAGTCATGAGGATATAACGTGACCATAGTCATATATATAAGATTGTTAAGAATGTGAATATCTTTGAATATATGAACTATTTGAAGTCCATAAAACTTCTTATGTTTTTAGAATCCACATTATATATATATATATATATATATATATATTAACTTTAATACATGTGAAATATTTGACCTTATGCACAATGTATTATTTTGTCAATCTATATGCTTGTTTCAACTAGTTAGGATTTGAATACTTATTAAGTTGTCAACTCACCCCTCTTTGCCCTTTCAGATTTTGATCCTGAAGAGTAGCATGTTTATGTGCTTTCGCTAGGATGTGCGCATGAGTGAAATTTAGGATTTACTGGAGTAAGATTTGGACTTTTATGTTTAAAAATTATCTTTTGTTTAGACTCCTAGTCTTATGAGATTTAGTCTTTTTTTAGTAGTGATGGAGATTATTATTATTTTGGACTTTTGTGCTTAATTTTATTTAATTTAATATGGCAACTATTGAGGTTTATTATTGCCCTATGAAGACATTACATGCTTATAAGGTGAAAAAACTAGTAAGTGTGTGGCTATTGTTGTGTGCTTAGCCCTCTTGGTTAGGTTTAGGGCGTGACAATATTTATGGTATAAGAGCCAGCCTGGTAACGTTATGTGGGCTTAGAGACACTACCCCACAAAGTGGGTGCTAATGATTACATCGGGGATTTAAGTGGATACAATGAGTTGGTGCAATGTATGTATATCTTATTTGAACTATGATACCAAGAAAGAGCTTTAAAAAGTTAGGTAAATTACCATTTTGGTTCCTAATGTTTACACTGTGTTAAATTGGTCTCTAACGATTCAAAATGTGTCAATTTAATCCTTAATTTTTTAGTATTGTGTCAAAATAGTCTCTATAGTTAAGTTTTGGATGAAAAATCCTTACATGGCTGACAGTGATAGTAAAAAGTTATTTTTATGCCACTTGGGTTCCACATTGACTACCACGTGGCTTGACTAAAAAAAAAAAAAAAAATCTCTCTCAAAATTTTCTAACGAACCTAACACTTACTTTCCCGAAGAAATCCCCAAGGAAGCCTAGGCTTTCTTGCAACAATGGCATCAAAGCATGATTCTAAGTCCCCCTCAAAGATCACCTACATTAGATTGTGCTCTTTTGCCACCACTATTGCTCACATTCATCGCACCGTAGTTTGTCTTTACTGTTCTATGTTCCATCTTTCTCCACTTTGGCTCTTCTTTCCTTTTCCCTTTGTGCCAATGGATCTCATTTACATTGCTATGCACTTAGAATCTTTGGTTGATTTTTAATTTCTTTCTCCAAATCAATATTTTCATTGAATAGTACTTGATTTCTCACTTTCCACATATGATCTATGACAACGATTACGAAGATTGTGAATTTTTTTTTCTTCTGTTGGTGGTCACTTGATGAGGGGTTGTCATTGCTAATTAGCGCTTCCACCCAAGTTTCATTGTGGATTCTTTTTTGACGTAAATGCACTTTTAGTCCCTACGTTTTGACTCGATTTCTATTTTGGTCCCTACATTTTATTTTTACCACTTTTAGTCCCTAAACCAATTAACGTGTTTCATTTTGGTCCTTTCCGTTAGTCAACCGACGGAAATTGCTGAGGTGGCAGCCAGAAGAATTAAAATATTATAAAAATGACAAATCGCTCCCGACACATCAGCATATAAATTTAAAAAATTAATTTATTAATTTTAACTAAATAATAAAATTAAAAACAGAATTAAAAACTAAAATTCACATGAATTAAGATTGTTCTTTATGTTCTTCAGATTGTTCTTCATTTTACAACTTGTTCTTCATATTCTTCCCAAATTAAACCCAACAACCAAAAATCAAACCCGGATCACAAGAACACAAACCCAAAGAACCCAAGAACTCAAACCCAGATCACTAGGACATAAATGAAAACAAGAAGAAAAAACCCAAATTCAACACCTCAAAGATCGTCAAACCAAGCACCATCGGATCTACCACAAATCAAGATCATCGAATTCTTCATGTTCTTCCCCAAATTCTAACACAATCAACACTAAATTCTCAGTAAATCAAACCCATAAGCCACCGCAATCAGTCATTAAACCCAGATCAAGAAACCAATCACAACAAACCCAGATCAACACAATCAAACCCAAACCAACACAATCAAACCCAGATCCCACCACCAATGACTGGCACAATCAAGCCACCACCACCCGCATTTTATAATATTTTAATTCTTCCGGTTCTTTAATTTCGATCAAAAACATTTCTTCATAACATGAACTTCAGCTCAAAAACCCACAAAAATTCTAGAACATGACCACCATTGCCACCGAAAAAGTCACCAAACCCATCAATCGGTTAACAAACCCACGCCAAGACAGTGGTCGAGATCGGCAAGCTCCATTGTGGCCGAGACGGAGGCCGAGATCAAGTTCCATTCTCTCTAAACCACCGCCGGCCTCCTTCCTTTAGATCTGCTCCAAATCGCCGGCCTCATCTCATTCTCTCCCTCTCTCTCTCTCTAAATCTAAGACTTACAAAGGCCAAATCCAAAAAGAGACACACGAGAAGAGCTGGGGGAGTCTAGACGTCGCCATCGAGGCCACGAGGCCAAATGCCGTGGCCGTGGCCGCCAAGGCTGCTTGGAGCCACCGCTATCGCCTGAGTTCACAAGAGCCGATGGGTTCATGGGGATTAGGTTTGGTCTATCAAGGTTCACAGGTGCAATCGGTGGAAGTTTCGGTCTGGGTTCACCACCGCAATCTGAGCTAGGGAAGGTCTGGCCGTGTGGTGTTCAAATCCAATAAATTAGTTAAGTTTATGTGAAGTTTGGGTTCATGTGAAGTTTAGTTTAGTTTAGTTTAGTTTGGTCCTGGGTTCACAGGTCTTGATGAGCTTCTGGGTTCATGTGAAGTTTAGTTTTTTATTATGTTTTTAATTTTATTATTTAGTTAAAATTAATTTTTTAAATTTATATGCTGATGTGTCAGGAGTGATGTGGCATTTTTATAATATTTTAATTCTTCCGGTAGCCACCTCAGCAATTTTCTTCGGTTAACTGACGGAAAGGACCAAAATGGAACGCGTTAATTGTTTTAGGGACTAAAAGTGGTAAAAATAAAATGTAGGGACCAAAATAGAAATCGGGTCAAAATGTATGGACTAAAAGTGCATTTACGCTTTTTTTTTTTTTTTTGGGTGGGGGGGGGAAGTGGGTGTTAGGTTAGTGAGAAATTTTTTTGTGAGAGAGAAATTTTTTTTGATCACATGTTTTTTTTTTTTTATTGAAGCAATATGGCAATTGTAGGCATCCCATTTCATTCTAACCTATATCCAAGCCCCCTAATCCCAATGACGAGAAATCAAATCTCTACCAAAATTATCAGCACCATCTGTGGAGCCTAATGACTTAATAGAGCCCAAAATCTTATCCAAGAAACAAAGTACGAAGCCCAAAGTCCTTTTTTTAAGCCCTAAACCCTTTTTGAAGCCCAATTTCTAGAAGGCTTACAAAAAGTGCATACATATACCAAGGGGAGAAGAAAAAGAAAACAGTGTGCGTATGAACGTGTACACACTTAATTTAATACATACACATTCTTTTGGTTAGAAGCCTAAAATTGATTTTTTTCATTTTTGGTGGGATTTTTGGTCAATTGATTTGGCCCATTGATTGATTAAAATGCCAATCATAAAAACAAAAAAACCCCTAGCCTCTACAAAACCCTAGCCTCACTAAGCCTATATATAACCCCACTTTCCACACCAAAAAGATTCCCACTTTTCACCCATAGCAGAAGCTTTGCTACAATGACTCCAGAATACTTATTGAGTTTTTAAGAGTGTGAGAAGAGTTTTTATGAGGATTTGATTAAGTTTTTAAACCCTTGGTTATCGTAAAACTAATTATTTTCTCATGATTTCTCAATCATACTAACCATTTTTGTGATCCCATAGCCATCCTTTCATCAATCTTAGGTTTCTTAACCACGTATCCAAAACCAACATTTATCCAAGTTTTTAATCTGGTAGTTGATTTCAGCCGAGGGACCAGTCAATTCTTGTTTATTTGGTGTTTTTGTTGTTTGTTTTAATTATTGAATACAATATTTATGTATCATGTCATGTTCTGTGTTTTTTGTTTGATTTAATTTCTTTGTTTTGTTGCAAATATGTTAAAAGCCTAGAATCTACCTCAAGGTGTGTACGCATCATCTTGTTCTTGTTGCTTTTTCAAGGAATCCAGCTTGAAGCCTAGACGCATATGCCAGTAGAAGGATGTGTACACATCTTTCTTATGGCATAGCCAATCAAGGCAGAACCCAGATTTCTTTCCTTTTTTTTCTTTATTTGCTTTAATGCCATGTTTTATTATCTTTCCTTATTTGTTTTATTTTCTTTTAATAGATATTTGCTGACTTGTTTTGTTTCCTTTTGTATCACATGCAATATATTACAAAATACCAAAAATACCTAAAAATCTTGTATATAGTTTTCTTTCCTTTTTAACTTCTGGGGTTCATCAAAGTGGTCATAAAATCTGAAAGATAATTATGGAAGGTAATTGAGCATTAATTGGAAGATTTTCCCTAAAAGATTAAAGTCAAATTCTAGATTAAAATCTTTCCAATTTGAGGTAATCAAGCTTTAGTGATAAAAAATGACTAATTTGAATTCAAACCTAAAAGTCAATTAAGAAAAAGACAAGTGAATAATGAGGTATTAGTTGCTAATCTTTCCTAAAAGGTTTAATGGTTTAATTCAAAAATTGTTAACAATCAAGAGATCATATTGCCTAATATATTGAAGATAGTTAAATTTGAATTTGAATGTTAATTAGAAAAGGACAAAGCATTTGATGGCTTCTCTAATTTGATGATACTTCCTAAGAGTCCCGGATATTTAAATTCAAACAAATTTGTTATCTAAGGGAATAAAAGTCAATTGATTAAAGAACACTTTAAAAGGCAAAAACACATCTAAAGACCAAGAGTGCTTTTAATAAATGATGTTGAGTTTAATAAAGGAAAGACATTCAAGATTTCATGAAGACTCCACTCCAATTAAGTGTCACTTTTTCATAAGACTTAATCATTAATTATCATTAAGTATTCAACCCTTTGTTTGATATCCACATGTGCACACACTTGGATGATAATATATTTAGATGCTTAAGTGATCATGCAATTGGACATTTGCTTACACACATTAATGATCGTGCTTAAATGATGAGGTGATTGAGCAGTAAAAGGTACATGCTCACATGCTTATATATCCTCATATGCTTGTATGCTCACATGCTCACATGCACATATGCTCTCATGCTCACATGTCTACATGCTTTGATGATCGCACACTCACTTACTTTGATGATCACCGATAACGCCTTAAAATGTATACTTGTTATATGTTTATATGGGCGTTATCTCCTTATTACTATGCTTAATTTGTATAATTAAGCCATGATTTGCATTAGTCCCTATTATTTATCTTTACATAATTTCTTGAATAAGATGCTATTCATTGTGTGTAATTTTCTACTTTCAGGAAATCATGTGAGAAAGATGAGTTTACAAGAATTTGTGAGAGAATGGAGGCCAAACTAGAATTAAAGTGGAGCTAAAGGACCATGCTTAAATGTCTAAGGAGGTGCAGCTGGAGTGCTTGGATCGTCTACCATGATTGGAAGCTTCAAATAAGGAAAGAAATCAAAAAAGCAGAATCTGAAAAGGAAAAATCTGATTTGAGCACTGATCAGTATTTTGGGTGTATCTCTCTCCTCAAAAATCCAATTGACACAAGGCCAGATGGGTTAGAACCGTGACTTAAATATCTACAACTTTCCAGTTTTGAGTTTTTCGAAATTCTCAATTTTTGAAGGCCAAAATTAACTCACAAGTTACTGCTGTAAACCTGGACGGAAATTAACATAGTAAAAGTTTTTTTCTTTGGACAGTGGAAAACGAATTTTGGAGAGAAAAAAATTGTATTTTCCTTTCTCTAATGGCAGCCTAAACTCTTTGCTAGGGCTAGGGGTTATGTTTCTTCTATACGGTATGAATATTCAATGTGATTCTTTCTAGGATTTTATCTACAACATATTTGATTGTTCAATTAGATTTCTTTTGATGTATTAGTTCTTCCATGCTTTCAATAAGTTCAATCATGTTTTTCTTATTGTTTAGATGAATTTCTAATAGTTTCAAATAGAAATCAAGTTTTAAAGTGAATATGTTTTTCTGAAAACTTTTCTAACCGCATTATCAATCGAGGTTATCATGCGTTCTTGAATTGTCTCAGTTCAACCGAATCATAAGTTTTTAATTATATAAGAACAATCAATTATGAAATAAATATTTTCTTAGATCACAAAGAATTTCATATTGATATAGGGAAACACCCCGATGCCCTAGTATTTACATTATTGATTTAAATTAGTTTTTATCATTATTCTTGTTAACACTCACCAAGCAAAAGTATTTTTCTTCTTCACCCAAAATTTTTTTTAATTATATTGTCTTTGAATTTACTTCGCTCCTTGTGGTTCGACCTCGGTACTCCGAGAATTATATTGCTACGATCTCCTGCACTTGGGAGTGAGCAAGCAATCACATGTTTGGATACTCCCATGCTCATACGCTTTGATGATCACATGTTTGGATGCTCCTATGCTGATACGCTTTAATGATCATATTGTCACATGTATTTGTGTTCACATGCTCACACGCTTAGATGTCCATATCTTCACATTCAACCATGTCCACTTGTCTTCATGCTTAAACGCTCATATGCTCACATGCTTATATGCTCACATCTTCCCTTGTTTAGATGCTCACATGTTCATATGTTTAGATATTCCCATGCTTGAATGTTCACATCTTCACACACTTGCATGTTCACATGTTTGGATACATTCTTTCATGTTCACAAGATCAGTTATGCATATGCTTACACCTTCCTTGGACCTTCACATGATAGTTTGCCTTTCACATGTCTACTACGCTTTTCATATTTGTTTCACATGACATGTAAACAACCTCTAGCTACGATTGAGTAGGTTTGGGGTGCCTAACATCTTCCCATTGTGTACCCTAACTCCGGACCTTGTTTGGTGGGAAGACCTTCATGGAGTCGTGTTTTGGTTCCTAGATCTATAAGTAGGTGGCGACTCCTTTTGCCTCTTTTTAAGAGGCATCTTGTACTCCTAGACTCACATCAATTTGAGTCTAAAATTGCTTTTAGGGAGGTTAAGTACCACGTACCCTGCCTTCGTGAGAAAGAACCGACATGTTGAAATGTCATCTAAAGGGGGTACGAATCATGAAACTTGCAGCTATGTGGAAATCTAGGTGGCATAAAAACAATTGTTACCTATCCTTGCACAAAGTACTTAGGGGTCTAAAGGAGAAAGGGTTCAAGTTGTGAATTTATTAGTAACATATTATAACTATCTCAAAAAAAAAAAAAAAAAAAAAATTCATTATCACCATTAGCCTTGTATGCATTTTTCCCCCAAAAGTTAATGACATTGACTCTTTTGACACAATAACAAAAGGTTGGGGACAAAACAAACAAATTTGAAACATTAGGGACCAGCTTGGCTCATAGTCTAACCGTTAGGAAGTAAAATGGTAATTTATCCTAAAAAGAATTGCTACATATTTCATTTGATGAATTTCACACATCAAAAATTTTGAGGACTAAGTCTAGTATAGAATAAAAATATAATATTTTTTTATAAACAATATTTGTTTATATTGAAATTACATTAAGCACATTGTGAGATAAACTCTTTACAAGGATTACAACAACTGTGACATTGAGGGTGGTTTTTAGTTTCCTCAATGAAAGTATTGAGTGTGGGTGATAATTGAATATGTAAGCAACTCTAAAGAGGTTGCCATTATGTGTATTACTTGAAATTTGGGGATCTTCTAAAAATACATTCGGGATGAGCAGGATAGCTACATTCTTCACAATAATAGAACCAATGCTTTTGGTCTCGTTCATTTTCACATATATCACAATAATATTCACTTGAGTTATCTTCAGCAGAATAGCAAAGAGTGAATGGATGCTCATGTTCTTTGTACATTGTAGAAAGTGGTAGTGTTGCGCATTTAAAGTCCAATGCAAATTCACAAGTGGTACATCGGAATACATGGTTTCCTTTACCACCACAAGCAGTGCAAGTTTGTAAATTAGCTGTGTTGGAGAGGATAAGTTGGTGCTCATGACCTTCATGGGTAAGGATGTCTAGTGTCAAACTACATTGAACATCAAGTTCAAATATGCATGTCTCGCAAGTATAGATGAAACCATTGCAACGCCAACCACATGAATAACACGCAAATGTCTTAGTCCTACTAGGTGACTTTGCGAGGAGGGTGAGTGGGTGTCGATGAAGGGGGTGTCGTTTTTTTTTGGGTAATTTTGCACAAGATTCATGAAGGAAGAATTTACACTTTACACAACTATAAAAAGGAGGGCAAATGTCTCGTGCACACCCATTGCATTTTTGGTTATTTTGAGCCTCATTAACAAACTTTAAGTCATGATCATGACTAAAGTGTGCAATTTCTATGGCTATTTGAGTTCCATCCTCTCTTTCAATGAATTTTTTGACTTTGTAAGTTGTTAAGTCAACTGATTCATCGGGCTCTGAATCTTCATCTTCGTCTTCATGTTCCAAAAAATTTATGTATTCTAGGTTTCTCGTGTCCAAAGAACAATCAAGATGGGCAACAAAATTGCATTTGGAGCAATAATAAAGCCCATAGCGTGTGTCCACTTTTTGAACACAAAGTTGACAAAATCGAGACTTAGTTTGATGGAATTCAAGGGAAGAATGGGTGAGGTGGAGCTGGTGCCTGTGACGTATAACTTTGATTCTTTGTGGGTAAAAAGCACAACTTCTATGAATCCAAAGACTGCATGGAGCACACAGATTAGGGATGCCCTTTCCTTCTTTGCCACAAATGTCACAAGTGAACATGATTGACTTGCCAATGGGAGTCAATGGGTGGTCATGGAATTTAGCTTTAAGTTGTAAAATAGCACATCCGATGTGAAGGTTAAAGTTGCAATAGTAACATCGATAAGTGTATTCATCATGAGTTTCTTTACAAAGTTCACATTTTCTATATTCTTCATATTTGCCATATTCTTCATATTTGCCATATTCGTCATAGTGATATGTCCTTTCATTATAGAGAATAAGAGGATGTATTGGATGCAAAGGGTGGTACAATCCAAGGGGTAGTTCGGCACAGGATTTATGATGAGGGTATGTAAATATATCACATTGTATACACCTATAACTAGGACCAAATATTAGTTCCCAACACCCATAACAGAACCGTTGTTGTCTCTCATCTTCATCAAAGACCAAGGGATGTTCTGGATGGCAAAAATGTTGAAATAGCTCCATCTTTTATCACATGCACAAACAATATAACATCCAATTTATTTAGAAAAAGAAAAGAACATCACAAAGGAAAAAAAGCAAAATAGAGAAAGTGGTATGAGAATTGCTTTTGTGTCTAGTAGCCTTTTTTTATTGCTTAATTTCTCTGTGAAAAACCAATTTTGAAGTTTTCTTTTGCTTGCAAAAATTGTGCTTTGAATAAATGCTAAAACTAGAGACAAAGAATGAATAAATGAATTTAATTATGTAAAATTATAATTTTAACAATAGCTAATCATAAATAGGACTAGAAGCATGATAAAATGAGTACACTATTTTTATAAAAAAAAAAAAAAAAAAAAAAAAAAAAAAAACTTGATTTTGGAGATTTAAGCATTCGATAATGTAATTTTGTTAGATCTCCAACTCAAAATCTTGACTTAAGCTTGAGTTTGGGCTTAATCAAGCCAAGCTCAAACTTTTTGGCTTTCCGACGATCTTAAGCTCAAATATTATTTTGGGCTTATCACGTGCTCGGGCCAAACTCAAGTTTATGACTTTTACTTACAAGCCAAGTTCAAATATGCACTAATTGGTAAAGCTCATTTCTTTTACAACCCTAACTATATCAAAGCTAGAAATCCTTGGCAGTATAGGATATTTGACTCGTGCTAGAAATACCAAATAGCTTCACCTATGAAAAGGGAACAGAGGACCAATCTTATGTATTTCGATACAATCATATGTGTGTATATATATATATATATATATTTTTTTTTTTTTGGGATCTAGTAGTCTATTGGATCAATAGTCACCAAATCTTACAAATAGTCTACTATTCCTCAAAGAAAAGCTTGCACCTAAAAGAATCTCGATTTGATTGATTGTGTGTACGTTGGTGTGTGATATTGAGTCCCACATTGGGCACATATTGGGTTAAACTAGCCTTTATTAACAACTATAAGAACCCTCAATTGTGACTAGTTCTTTTGAGGAATAGTGCAAATGGGGGTGGGTATTCTGTTGAGTGATTTGATTGTAAAATATACCTTTAACTTATTGTTTTGGAATGTAAGACAATGTTATACTCCCTCTGTCCCACTTTGTTTGTCCTCTATTCCATTTTTGATTGTTTCTAAAAATAAAAAATATAATGTTCCTATTATTAACATTAATTAACTCTTTTTAAAAAAAAGCGAATAATTTATTTAAGGGTAGAATGCAGACAAAACAATAAATGATGTTCCTTAAAATGTTTGACTTTTCAAACAGGACAAACAAAGTGGGACGGAGGGAGTATAAAGTTTAAATTATTGAGATAGATGGGAGTCATTCTAATTGATTTTTTTTTTTTTAATTAATGGGAATGCGCCTTAAAAGTTAGGAGTAAATAGGGAAAAAAAGGATTTGGCAATGTTTGGAGCAAATGTAAACTATCTTACTATTATTATGGGGCAAAATGAAAAAAGTTGAGGAATTAGGATCAAGTTAGACTTTAGGAAACCTTTACAAAAGTTATATTGCTCAATTTTTTTTTTTTTTTTGTTCCATAATATTTTTTTGATAAACATAATAAATTTCTTTCCTACAACTATCATGCTTACCAAAAATTAAAGTGATATATATATATAATTATAGGTAAAGCAAAGAAAAAATCTAATTAAGTTTCAAATTGGAATTTAATTAGAGTCTAATTCTGCACCATGTGTCACATTTAATCTAAATTTTATAATTTTGTACTAAGTGAGTTAATTTAGTGTAAAAACTGAATTTCAATTAGAGTTTGATTTTGCGCCACGTCTCCCATCTTATCTAAATTTTTTAATTTTTGTGCTAAATTAGTTAATTTAGTGTAAAAAATGATGAGTCTAATATTATAAACCATAAAAAACATAATCATATAACTAAAAAAAAAATCAAATTTATAAGTCATCTATATATATATATATTAATAGGTAAAGCTTAGAGAATATTGAATTAGAATTTGAAATTATAATCCAATTTTGCGCCATGTATCTAAATTTATGTGGAAACTACACCATAATTATCCACTTAAGCTTGTGCCATGTGTCTACTTAAGTTTTTTAATCTTTGTGTCAAGTGAGTTAATGAGTTCAAAATACTAATAATCTAATATTAATAAACTATAATTTAAAAAAAAAAAACAATCACATATACTCAGTAAAAATCACTACATGTTTTTCAAAAAATAAATAAAATAAAAATCACCATATAACAAAAATCATCACATGTTCTATCTTATTAAAAATTAGAAAAAAATGATCATAAGTAGTATTAAATTTAGATAAGAATTTTTATATGTGACTAATTACGTTTACTTAAAAAAAAATTGACTAATTATCTGTATTTTATGATAAAAATTGTGTTTAATTTTAAATGTATCTATATGTATGCATGAATGCATGTGTTACATGCTTTAAAAAAATTAATTTTACTAATTATTTATATTTTTATAATAAAAATTTTGTTTAATTTTAAATGCATTCATGTGTTTGCATGGAGTTACATGCTAGTTTTTTACTAATGTCAAGGTGCTTAGGCATTAAAAGTAAACCACCAATCTTATAAATTTAATAGTAAATGACAACTAATTATTCAGAAGTTTTGCATGTATTAAACAATAATAGATATTAAATAAAAGCTTGGATTCAAGAGAACAGTGATTTATAAAAAAAACATGATATACCTTTTATCAAAGTTACATTAAATGTGACATAAATTTAGGAGTAATATATCTCTCACAAACACAATTATAGAGTTATTTCAAGTGCAATAAAATTTTACTACATTTAACATCTGTATGACAAATTTTAAGCAAATAAAGCAACCCGCTATTTATGAATAGCGTTAGAATAATACACACATACATATATATTAAATAACTTTGCAAAAGTATTTATCAATACTTACAGAAACACAAATCCAAATTTGGGTTCGAAAAACACTTAGGAAAGCTTCAAGTCAACCTCAATTTCAATTTTGTTAAAGTAAATCTCATGTAGAACTCACCTAGAAGTTCTACTATATATAGGATTATTATGCATATGTAGTAGGCAAGACAAGACATTGCTTGCAAACTTAGACTTATGATTCGTGGAAGAAGAGAAGTAAGCATGCATCTCTGCTTGCTTGTGAACTTAGACTTATGACTTAGAACAATAAAAGTAAGCAAACATTTATGCTTTGCTTGCGAATTTGGACTTATAACTCATGTGGAACAATAGAAGTAAGCAAATATTTATGCTTGCTTGCGAATATGGAATTACGTTAACGCTAAAGTCCTAAAGTTGCAGGCTGGAACTTAAGTGGACCCCAAAGAGTCCAATAGTGGTTTTTTGTATTGGGTACAGCTCCAGATGTCTTTTATTTTTTGATGCTATTGTAAAGGAGCAGACCCAGCTAACTATCTTGTAAGAATTCATTGGGTTTGATGGAAAAAGAAAATATGGTAAAACCAACAAAACGGTGGTGTGGTCGTGATCGTATAAACTTCTAAGAGTTTGAAGGGAGAGCCTTAGCCTCAACTGGGAGTGTGCTTGTGCAAAAATTGTGTTGCTGATGTCGACACAACACCAAAATGGAGGGCTTTTGTTCAAATCATCAATGAAACAAAAACCAGTAAATTAAAAAACCAATGCTAAAGTTCAAAAGCATTAAAAAGTGTTTGATGATTGATGAAAGTATTAAAAGCCAGAGAGAGAGAGAGAGGTAGAGGTTACTGGCCGTTGGGATTGTGAGTGAACTTGAGAGAAGAGCGTGGAAATATGGAGAAGAAGAGTGGGTTGCCGTAGGCTGAGTGGGTTGACTTTATTTTGGTTATTAGCCCATCAGTATTTTTCATTGATTACTTAATGGCAGAGTCTATTAAGTGACAGGTATGATCATGAAGAGAATCACTACTTTTGTGAGCAAGAATTATGTTCTATTGATTATTTTTAAGTTTTCTTACAATATCATATCATGTAACTTGATGAATTCCATATCATCTAGTGACATCAATCGCAATATTAATTAGTGTATTCCTTTCTTATATATATAAGAAATTTACATTTCAATATAACTTAGAAGAACAATTGTGTGCGTGTGAACTCAAATCACACTAATTGACAAATGACAATAGGCTATTAGGTGTGATAGTCTTACAAGAAATGGGAGGACGCACATAATCACACAGTCATAATTGTGCTCATAATCCATGCTTCTCAAAATTTCAATTCTCCTTCTCCTCAAATTTGGGCAAGTGAAAAATGAGGGGCCATTTGAGGGACTAAAGTCCCAACAAGCCCATGATTTTAATTAAGTTCATCAGCCCAAAACCTAGCCTTGAAGGGCTTATAAGTTACAAGTCGAGCGTCATGTTTAAGCCTTGGAGTTGAGTTTAGTGGGGTGCAGTGCCTAGTAATATCCTAGACTAAACAATAATACAATATCCAAAAGTGCCTCCTTGATGCTCAACCTCAATCACCATTTTACCCACCACCCTTGTCATTGCCTTTTGATGGGATTGAATGCCTTGAAGAGCTCAAATATTTGCCTAAAGGAATCTCCCATTTGAATGATCTATATTGCTCTCTTAAAGGGAATTGCTTCATAATTGTTACTGAGTTGTTACTGAGTGTTAACTTCCCTTCACATCAGCAGTTAGACATCTTACTAATTTTCAATCGCACTTAAACCATTTAAGCATGTCCATATTTGCAACATGTTTTGTCGTAGGGTACACTTCCACCTGCAAACCGAATGAAACAATGTTTGTCCGTTGTTACACGCAAAAGCTAACTAGTCTGCATTATTATCTTCAAAATAATAGTCTCATGAGCTTTGCCAATTGTCGATTTCCCTTCACATTAAAAATTATTGTCTTTTCAAATTTCAATTTCATTTATGCGATTGATCATCTCCCTATTTGAAAACTAAACTTGTTACCTAGGGTACATCTCATCAGCCAACCAAATGAAACAATCTCTATCGCATTAAAAAGCCTAGATTTGGGTGTGGTTCCCACCAAAACCAACCCCATTCTAAAAAAAAAAAAAAAAAAAAGTCAATTATTGTAGTGTTGATTTAACTATCGAAGTGTTTTTGGCTAACCCTAACACTGGGTCAATCTAAGTTTCACTTAGGGTCTATAAAAAAAAAAAAAATAAAAAAAAAGGTCATTTCTCACATTGAACTAACATGAAGGCTAATCCCAATTTCCATCATCTGAAAAAAAAAAAAAAAAAAAATAAAAAAAAAAAAGGGTCGTTTCTCACACTATTCCCATCCCCAAATCTTTTGCTTGCAGAAGAAAAGATTGCAAAAGGCAAAAATCTTTAGCTTAAAGGCAAAACCACAAAAAAAAGAAACAAATAAGAAAAGGCAGAAAAAAAAAAAAAGAAAAAAAACACTTTCACTCTCTGACTCTCTCCATCTTGATTCTAAAAAAAACACTCATTTTAGTTGACTTACTTATCAATTTGTTTTGGCAATAGACTTGGTGTGTTCACTGATTTTCATTTCAATTTCTTTTTTGTTTTCTCTTCCTTTATCTCTTTCGTCTTCTTTCTTCTTTGGGTGTCCGAGGTTTTTTTTTTTTTTTTTTTGGAAGAGGAGCTGCTAGGTTTTTATTCTTCTTTTTGGCTGAACTTTAGTTTAGTTGTACTCTTTACTTTTTTTTTTTTTTTTTAAGAGAGAGAGAGAAAGTTTCAATCTATGGTGTCCGCTTTTGATGATAGCTCTTTATCATCAGACCAAGACACCAATCAATTTTTGGTGTAAGAGGGGATTGAACCCCGGATCTCTTTTTCAACCATCAAAGATTTTACCAATTGAGCTAACTGAAACCCACTTTTTTGTTTGTTCTTTTAAATTTAGATTTCTCTAGAAGGCTATATGGCTATGGAATGGTCCAAATGGACCCCTTAAAGATTTAAAGTATTGATTCTAGACTTCTCTAGTCTTACACGTTTTTTTTTTTTTTTTTTTTTTTTTTTTTAAAGAAATCAGATTTAGTGGGATGGAGCCATGGAGGGATAGTGAGCTCTAGGTTGGTCTTAGTCTTAGTGTGGATCAAGTTGAGTCCTACACATTTTGCTAGTGGCTTGGTCTTAGTGGATCCAATCAAGTTGAGTCCTACACATTTTGCTAAAAAAAAAAGGTTTAATGCTACAAAAAAAAAAAAGTATTGATAACAAAATTATAAATTTAGAATAATTTACTTTGTATTAATATTAATTTTAATTTTTTTGTGCAAGTTTAAAGTGTAAAGTGATCATATTAAGTAAAGCTGCAATTGTGCTTTTGATAAACCAGGTTCTATTGTTTTATACATTAAATTTATATCATTCTAGTTAAATTGTAAGTTTTATTAATTATAGATTGTGTTTCATTTATTCATAAATATTTTTTAATTACAAATGTCTACTAGAAAATATCCATCTAGATATGAAAAACTAAAAAAAAAAAAAAAAAAAAAAAAAGACAAAGAGAAGAACTAATTGAATCTCAAAAAGGAGCTATGGACAAATTTATTACTAGTAAAAAACAAAATCTTGCAGAAAATTTGAGTGAAGGTTTCATAAATGAACAAGAAATTCATCAAAAAGAGTTGGAAGATAATGAAAATATACAACAAAATGATAATAACAAAGGTGGTCATGATAATGTTTAAACATGTAATGTCACCATTCTTGATAATGAAGCTCAAAATAATTTAGAGGAGAGTGAAAATATTAATGATCAACCTAATTATATTCCTACAAATATTTTTGATCCAAGTCAATGGAAAACTATTGATATAAAATTAAGAGATTTATTAGTAGAAAATGGTCCAATAAGAGTTGATGATCTAAACTTTCCTATAGATAAGAACTCTAAACATTTTTCTACTACGCATTATATTCGAAAATTACCAAATGGGGAGAAACATGATAGAAAATGGTTAGTGTATTCGAAAGACCTAGATAAAGTATTTTGTTTTTCTTGCAAGTTGTTTAATTCAAAATCTAATACAAATCAACTAGCTAATGGAGGAACTAAGGATTGGAAAAATATTAGTTCTATTCTTAAAAATCACGAAACAACCAATGAGCATATTACTAATATGAATACTTGGATTGATTTAGAACTAAGATTATTGAAGAATATAACAATTGATAAAAATGTCCAAGAACAAATTAAGAAAGAGAAAGATCATTGGAAAAAAAGTGTTATTAAGAATAATAGCGGTGGTAAAAAATCTTGGTAAAAATAATTTGGCATTCCAAGGAAAAAATGAAAAGATCTATCAAGAAAATAACGGAAATTTTTTAAGTATAATTGAAATGATTGCAGAATTTGATCCAGTAATGCAAGAACATGTTCAATGTATTCGACATGGTGCAATCCATAATCATTATCTTGGACATAATATACAAAATGAAGTGATACAATTATTAGCAAATGAAATTAAAAGTAAAATTATAAAAAAGATTAAAAAAGCAAAATACTTTTCAATTATACTTGATTGTACCCCCGATGTAAGTCATCAAGAACAAATGACTCTCATACTAAGATATGTGGATATTTCAATAAGTCCGATAAAAATAGATGAACATTTTGTGGAATTTTTAAAGGTTGATAATACTTCTGAAAAAAGTCTTTTCAATGAAATTATAAATGCAATAAAAACTTGATATTAATGATGTACGTGGACAATGATATGATAATGGGTCTAATGTGAAAGGGAAAAAACAAGGGGTACAAAAAAGAATTCTTGATATAAATCCTAAAGCATTTTACATACCATGTGGTTGTCATAATCTCAACTTGTCCAATGTGAAATGGCTAATTCTTGTCCTAAAGCTATATCTTTTTTTGGAGTAGTACAATGTATATACACACTATTTTCTTCTTCCACAAAGCGATGGAAAATTTTACAAGATAATGTGATAGGTTTAACTCCTAAGCCATTGTCACAAACACGTTGGGAAAGTCAAATTGAAAGTGTGAAAGCAATAAAATTTCAAGTTCTAGAAATAAGAGATGCTTTGTTACAATTGGCAAAAACAAGTGAAGATCCCAAAACAAAAAGTGAAGCTGATTGTTTAGCAACATATGAGATTGAAAGTTTTGAGATTTTGCTAGCTATGACTATTTGGTATGACATATTATTTGTTGTTAACTCTGTTAGTAAAAATTTACAATAGAAAGACATGCATATTGATGTTGCTATAGATCAATTTAAAGGTCTCATGTCTTTTTTAAAAAAAAACAAAGAGAAGATGGATTTACATCTACTATGAATTCATCTAAAGAAATTGCAACCAAAATGGAAATAGAAAGTACCAAGAACTTTGCCATTTATTGATGTTGTCTATTCTTAATCATTTGAAAGATGTCTCTTTGTCTTTTAAAAAAATCAATGAGAAAGAATAAGAGTTTGGATTCTTTTATTGTAGGTATCAAGAATTTTTGCCTTTGGCTTTGGCTATTTGGCTTGATTTCTTTCTGGACTTGAATTCTTAATCCAAAATGGAAAAATCACAAGAGCCTATATTTCTTGAAAAACGTATAATTCATAGGAAGAAATAGTTTGATGAGAATGTTAATGATGAGACAACACAATCCGTTGAAGAATATTTTAGAATTAATTATTTTTTATATATAGTAGATCAAGCTATTTCTTCAATTAAAAGTAGGTTTGAACAATTTCAAATATATGAAAATATTTTTGGTTTTTTATTTAATTTTGAAAAACTAAAATCACTAGATAATGATAGTTTGAAAAAAAATTATCTTAATCTTGAATGTTTTCTCACACATAAAACTTATTCAGATATTGATGACTTAGATTTATTTTCAGAACTAAAAGTTTTAAAAGAAGTTTTGCAAAATAAATGATAACTCTCCAATTAATGTACTAAATTATATAAAGAGGCTAGAATCTTTTCCAAATGCATGTATTGCTTTCAAAATATTACTAACTATACTTGTTACAATTGCTTTCACAAAAAGAAGTTTTTCAAAATTAAAATTAATAAAATCCTATTTAAGATCAAATATGTCACAAGAAAGATTAAGTGGATTAGTCATATTATCAATTGAAAAGAAAATTTTAGCGGAACTTGAATGCAAAAATATAATTAGTAATTTTGCCTCTCAAAAAGCAAGAAAAATAAATTTTAATTAAAAAAATATATGAATTTATAATTAAATATAATAAAAGGCCCCATTTAAAGCTTTTCACTGGGGCCCCCAAATTCATTGAGCCAGCCCTGCTCTCATTTTGTGTTTGGTTTGGGGTGAAAAAGTGGAGTGATAAAAAATAGAGTATGTATAAATTTACTCTTATACCCCTATTTCATAACTTATATATATATATATATATATATATATATAAACTTTTATAAAAAAAAAAAAAGGTATTGTTGAAAAAAAAAAAAAAAAAAAAAAAACTAACATTCAACAATGAAGGAGAAAAAAAAAAGGAATAACATTATTTAGTTTAGGGGTAGGGGAAGGGATAGATGAGTAATTTCCATCCAACCCTTCTTCTCTCCATTTTCTCTCCGCCAAAATTACTCAAACCAAACACTCCTCCCACCCAAAATTTCTCCTACTTACTCTCCCGATTTTCTATAATTTCTATTTTCAATCCAACCAAATGTTAGTCTTAAGGTTTTTCTTTTCCTACAAACAAGGGTGATTTTTTTGGAAGTTTATCATATTTATTTTACGGTTCTCCTCCCATTTTCTCTCCAATTTTGAGAGGTTGAAAAATAGTGGGTCCAGGAAGAAACAACTGATCTCACCAGTTTCTCTTCCCAAAAATTACTCAAACCAAACACCTCTCCCACCCAAAAATCTCCTAGATTCTCTCCACTATTTTCTCACCTTCTTATTTTCACTCTAACCAAAAGTAGCCATAAGGTTTTTCTTTTCCTTACAAATAGAGGTGATGTTCACGTGGAAGCTCATCATATTCAGTTTACTGAGGAAATCCCCTTACAATTCCATCATCTTGTTTTACTTAACCCACCCACAATCTTCAAGTCTAAAAATGCTTCCATATAATCTTATAAATTCTAGCTAATCATTAATGTTAGTACAAATGTAAGGAATAACAAGTGTAAGATTACATACTACTTAACCATAAGATGTTCTTCATATGCAAGATTGTGTTTGTGAACACACATGGCTTGCAAGAAACAATGTAATCCATTTCGCTATTCATCTTGCAAGTGAGATAAAACAAAGTCTATCAGCTCCCCAAATCTTCTTGGCCAAACAACTCGGACTCATGCTCCCTTGTCACAATTCTAGTTGCGTCAGAATCAACTTTGATGCAGTTGTTTGTCCCACCACAAAGTTGTATTATATGCTGTAATCATAATTCATAAGGTGAAATCCTATTTGCTTGGATTGACTATTCTTCAAATGGGACTCTCTGTGGGCTGAGCCGGGCCCTTTTTCATTGTTCAAAAAGCAAGGTAAGTGGGTACCAAAGATTTGGGGCCCATTTGATAGAAGAGTTTGAGTAATATTGTTTGTAATTTTTGAAATATTTGTGGGTGAAAAAGTGTGTGAAAATACGTGTAATTAGGGGTCTCAATGTTTGACCCAACCCTTGAACACGACACGAACCCGACACGGGTTTTTTCGGGTTAGGGTTGGGCCTTAATGGGTTTGAGTCATAAACGGGTCAACCTGAAAGTGACACGATAAGAAACATGTCACAAGCGGGTCAACCCTCGTAACTCGCAATAGACACGTTTGACACGCCAATTTATTTGTGTCAACCCGAAATGACCCAATTAACACAACCTGTTTAACTCGTATAACAAATAAATATTTATTTTATTTTAGATTTGTCAAATACCTTTTATATCCAACATATATTTTAAGTTTAAAAAGAAAAGTGAGTAATTACAAAAATTTACAAGGAATATAATTAGAAATTAAAAATGGACCCTAGAACTACTAATACTTTCTTTCTTTTTTTGGCATAGAACTTGCACAAATGAAATTGGATGAGCTTGTGGAAGATGGTATGAATTTGGACATCAACAAAAAATTTATAGATGATAATCGTGATCATAATCGGGATTAGTCTATTGTTTGCTCAAATTCTTTCAATATCGATACTTAGCATTTGGCGAGTTCCAAGGATATTATATTTTTGTTGAACTATGTTATTTTATTTTTGTTAAACTTTGTTATTTTGAATTTGGGTTGAAGTATATGCACTTCTTTTGGAGTGTAAAGAACTTATTTCTAGATGAATGTTATATTTTTGTTGAATTATATTATGTTGAATGTGGGTTAAAAACTTGAAGTGTATGCACTTTTTTTTGGGATGCAAAATAAATTATTTCTAGATGGATGTTATATTTAATATTATGCAGGTTGAAATGGGTTATGTTATATTCGTGTCGACCCATTACGACCCGTTTATTAAGCGTGTCAAATGGGTTAGGTCAAGTCAACTCACCTTATTAACAGGTCGGGTTAGGGTTGTAGGATCATGACACAATTATTAAATGGGTCGGGTTAGGGTTGAGTTATTTAGTCGAATGCCCCTACCTCAAAATATTTGAACCCGACACGCTAACCCAAATTGACACTCTTACGTGTAATGTTGTTTAAAAACTGAAAATGTGTGTCAAAGATGCTCTACCAAACAGGGCCTTGGTATTGGGAGAAGATGCTCTTAAATGTGTTAGAGCCCATCCAATTTCCGGACTGGTGTATCCATTGTTTGCCTTTAATTCTTGGGTCTTTCTTATGTTTTGATGCCTCCCTATTGTATGGCCCATTACATTGCATGTTGTGTGTTTCCTTTTCATTTCTTTTTGGGATTTATTCTCATCTTCAATCTTCCAACCCTGGTCCACACCAACCATTTATAATTTTATATCAGTGGCTGGGATTGAAATTCTATAGCTTCTTATTAAAATTTTAATTTATATACCGAATGATTCCATACGGTTTTTAAAAAGTGGTGAAACTGCCATTTGGTTCTCTCTTTTTTTTTTTTTTTTTTTTTTTTTTTTTAAGATAAAAATTAGAAATTTTATTAAATAAAGTATAATAAATAGTAGATAAGAACCCTTTAACATCAAAACAAGGAATAACCAGACTTATTCTGCAGAAAACAAACACTATAAAAATTAAAATAAAATAAAACCACTGTACAGAAAAACAAACGCT
The DNA here is from genome assembly GCA_028216015.1 of Quercus dentata. Classification (NCBI taxonomy): domain Eukaryota; kingdom Viridiplantae; phylum Streptophyta; class Magnoliopsida; order Fagales; family Fagaceae; genus Quercus; species Quercus dentata. The sequence continues at coordinate 15,373,916 of CP116448.1, forward strand.
GCAGAAAAACAACACTGTGCAGAAAACACCACTGTGCAGAAAAACAATAGAAATGCAGAAAAATTAGATCCCTGGACATACAATACCAAACAGCAACAGAAACACCCAAAACAAATCACTGAGCAGCTACCGGCCTTTGATACTCTTGCAGAAAACTAATTGCTTCATCGATGGGTTTGGATATGCTCAAAATAAAATTTATTTCGAGCATTCCAAATTGCCCAAGCAGTACATCCCTTGAAGACAATCTTGACAAAGGCATCTGCAGAATCTCCATCCTTGTCCGATGAGCAAAGAGATCAAAAACTTTTTCTCTATCCCATTGGCCCATGCCATTATCAATCAACTCATTTGGCCGAGCCTCTCCCAAAAAGATTGGTTTATGTGTCAGCCATATATGGTTTGAATTTTGAAACCTCAATGTACCTTCCATCACCCACTTTCCATTTAGAACCTTCCTTGATGACATCTCTAGCTACCAATAGACTCCTCCAAAACATATGTAGGGTTGCTGCCAATCTCCCCATCCATAAAAGAGCATCTTAGAAAATATCTTGATTTGTATACTCGATAGAACAAAGAGTGAGTATTATGAATCCATCGCTAAGCTTGTTTTGCTAGCATAACTAAATTAAAAGCTTGAATATCTCTAAAACCCATACCACCTATTTCATTTTTATTACAAAGACTTTTCCAATTGATCCAATGGATTTTCATTTCATTCTTTGACTGTCCCCACCACTATTTTGCCAATATGAAGTTAATAGTATCACATTAGGTATGACTTGAGTAACAGTTTAATTAAGATCTCTCTCCCTACTTTAGAAATATATTTTTCCTTCCATCCCAATATTCTATTAGTAATCTTTTTCCGTAGGTCTTTAAAATTATTTACTTGGATTTTCCTCCAACCATTGGCAAACTAAGATACTTCTCATAGTCCTCCATAATTCTTGCACCCAACAAAGCTTGTATATCATGCTTAACTTCTGCCCGTGTTTTTGCTAAAGAAAATAGAGGTTTTCTTACACCATGTATTATTAAAAAAAAAAAAAAAAAAATCCATTCCTACGTTATTGAAGATTGGATTATGTCAGTTAAAAAAGAAGAAGATTGGATTATGTCAATATAGTCATTTTAATTTTTGAAAATAGTTCAATGGCATCAAAATTAAAGAACAATAAAAACAATTGGACATGTTATATTCAGTGATGGAGCAGGAATTTATATTTGGGGGCCAAACATAAATTTAGACAATTAATTATTTCTATGTATATATTTATTATATCCATACTAACAGTAATATACATACAATTTAATAATAAAAACCCAAAAGTGTATTATTTCTGAATTACCAACTCCTAAACTTGTCCATGAACCTAGATTTTTCAAATTAAATTATCACCCATTAAATATAATTACTAAAATTTTAAAAAATACTAATAATTTAAAGATTTTTAAATAAAAGACAAACAATCATTCAAATTTCAATATATATATATATATATATATAAAAATAGCTATAACTACAACCAAATACATGTTATATTATTTTATATATAAATAAAATGATAAAAATAATATATTTTAATCATATACATTTATGATGTTATGATACATTGATTATTTTAATATTTTAAGAACAAATAAAAATATGAGAAAGTGAGAGTAGCCTACACAGCTACACACCTGCTTTTGCAGGAAGTATTTTAACCACACACATGGTTATGTAGTGGAGGAAAATTATTTAAGTGCTATCTCTACAATATTTTTACAACAATTTCACAATAAATCTTAAGTGATAAATTGTTATTAATTCTAATTTTAATCCACAACTAAATAACTTTTTTGCACACACATAACAGCCAATAATAACTTACCATTTAAGATTTATTGTAAAAATATTATAAATATAGCATTTATTTACTAAAATAACTCTACTATATATATATATATACTAATTTTTTCAAATATTTTTTTATTTTGGGGGGGAAGGCCCCCTTGATCCCCAATGTGGCTCCGCCACTGGTTCTATTTGTGTAAAGTCTCTAATATAAATGATTATTAAAAAAAAATGTCTCAAATATAAATATACTTCTTTCAAACTACAATACTCAATAGCAAAAAAAAAAAAAAAAAAAAATATATATATATATATATATATATAAAATACTCCATCCCTATTCACTTTAAATTTATTGTTTGTAATGCTTTTTAGTATATATTTAATTACATTTAAAAAGAAACTGTAATATACTCTCTCTCCCCATAGTTACATACATTTATATAAATATATAATTTGTTCGTTTCTTTTTTACATTTTCCTTCTTAACTTCTAACCTTTTTTTTTTTTTTTTTTTTTTTTTTTGACAGGAACTTCTAACAATTTTTATTTCACAATTTGATTAATTTCCACAACATAGAGTTATACTTGTAAAAATTATAAGTTTTAATTTTGACAAAAAAGAAGATTGAAATTCAAGGTTTAAGGTTTACCAAATATTAAATATTAATAACTATAAGAATAAAAACCAACAACTATATGATTCAGTTTGAGAAATGTTACGCTCATAATATTTTCATAATAAAAATCCCACTTTATTTATTGTCTGTTTGAAAAGTTAAACATTTTAAGGAAACATCAATTGTCTGATTTTAAAAATGTATTTTACAAAATTCCTTAAATAAATTTATCACTTTTTTAAAAAGAGTTATTCTTAATGAGGTTTAAAATATTAATAAACTAATAACTTTTATTTTTAGAAACAGCAGGACAATATTATCCTAAAAATTAGAGGACAAACAAAAATCTAGAAACAAGTTCAATTTTACTTTTTGCCCACCAATAATAACTTATCACTTAAAATTTGCTTTAAAAATATTATGGACATTATATTACTTTTAATCTAGAAATCAAGTTCTAAAAAATATAAAAAAAAAAAAGAGGAAGAACAAATTTCAATAATAAGAAAAAGGGTTAAAAACTCCCGCCAAATTGTAAACCTTTTTCTTTCCACTAATTACCGGCTACAGCCGGTAACCCAACATTCCCTCTCCCAAATAAAAGTTAAAAGTTAAAACCCAATACCAGTCCCATTTTGATTCTCTTCTTTCTCCATTTCTCAGTCACCGGTTCACCGTCTAATCTTTGTTTCAAAAGCTTCCACTTTTCAATGAGAAAAACCGATCCCTATCCACAACCCGAACCCGAACCATCAAATCCAAATCCAAATCCGTTCTTCTATTCATATTCCGGGTCGAGACTATGAGCGCCGTGAACATCACAAACGTCGCCGTTTTGGACAACCCAGCCACGTTTCTCAACCCCTTTCAGTTCGAGATCTCCTACGAGTGCTTGACCCCTCTCAAAGACGGTAACTACAATCACCAAACGTCACCGTTTTGTTTTTTTTTTTTTTTTTTTTTTTTTTTTTTTTTTTTAGCTTCATCTAGGGTTTGTTAAACTACTACTTGAATTTAATTAGGCTTCTATTGCCTTAATATTTCGTTAATTTATTGTAAAAGTTCGTAAATTTAAAGTCTTTTTGAGTTTGAAAGCTGTCTTAGTTGTTATGACTTATGATGATGTCTTGTACTCTAGCAACTCTTATGTTGTTGTTCTTTGCAACTAATTAGGATAAATGTCATGTTTTATTTTGGGCATGAATTCTTTGCTTTTTGAATTTGTTGAATGAGTAGGAAGTTGGAAATCACAATTTCGACATTCTTGTTGTGTTCACGAATTAACAAGTGGCGTGTTGTGAGTTCGAGTCCAGGATTCAGCCTCTCAAAAAAAAATAAAAAATAAAAATTGGGGGTACGATTATCTACCAATCACCTATGCCAGACTGTGCAAAAGTGGGAGTTTTGTGAATTGGGTACGGCCTTTTTGTTTGTTGTGTTCACAAAGGGGTAAAGTCTTGTTGGGTGGCTATGGGTGGTTTATAGGGGTGTTTAAGGTCAAAAGATATGAATGCAAATCTTAAAATTTTTTTGTTGTTGTTGTTAGTCGAACCAAATATGCCTTAGCTCTAATGCAAATAAATGGGATATGCTCAAATGCATTTTTGTCCAACCATTGATTTTGTATTGTGAAAATTTATACCCTTTAGCTGGTTTAGGAGGATATGGAGAAAGAGAAGAGACCGTGGTATCAAACCTAAAGCAAAAGGTAGAGAGAAGAAAAACAAAAGGAAATGGAACCAGGAAAGTTGATTTCTCATTATACCCTCTCTTATTTTTTGAAGGGCTAAATTGGTTACTATGAAAGAATTTATAGACCTTGTTACATTTCTTTTGAGATACAAACGCTTGTGTTGAAGTCGGCATCTAAGGGACAATAGGTCACTTGTTGCCACTATCTCTATTTCAGTCTAGAGCACCGAGACTAAAGCTGGGTTGTATATTTCACTCATTTCATCTCCCCTTCCCCCCCCCTCAAGCTTGATCAATCTGAATGGGGAATTAGTACGATTAATGCATTTTTTTTTTTTTTTTTTTTTTTATACAAGATAGAGTTTCTATTTTAGCCTAATCTAAGTATATATGTGTGTGAAACTCCCTCCTGGAGACTTGAACTCCAGCCCTTACCCCCCACACCCCACAAGCATTTATATTTGTGGAGTGACCACCGCACCAAGGGTGCGTGGTGGTAGTTTGTTTGGTGTTAAAGAGTGCAGTTATCTGAAAGCTTCATTTATGCAGAATGAACAAGCAGTATCTGACTTAAAGGAAGATTAACCTGGGAAAAAAATTGTAACGTTTGAGCATTTGTAATCTGATTAATTCTTCCCATAAATTTGGATGCTTTATAATTACTTTTTAAGAAAACTAAGAATCCAATGATGTCTGATCCAGTCCTGATTTGATTTGAAGTCCATCTATTGAGATATGATAGGCTTAGGTAAAGTGTTTAATAGGAAGAGAAGTTCAAAAAGTAGTTTGATTTAGTTAGTCCTGTGTTAGAATCCATGTGTTTGTTTAAGATATGCCATACACAGGATGAGACAACAAAGAAGCCCCTGATGGTTTGAAAAAGGCACTGGATCTAAGTGAGGCTTTTGGCCTGTTCCTTTTAATTTTTTCTTTCTTGCCCTGAATGAATAAGCTAATCTTCATCTTTAAGCATGTAGATGTTTATATCTTTGATAGAACTCATAGAAGAAGCATTTCTATATTTCCTTTAGAAGTTCTTTTTTGAACTCCAGCTACCAAGTACTTGAATTTGAGATACTAAAATGCTTTGAGGATGTAGCATTTTTGTCAAGATATTCTGTACATTTGCTTAGGGTAAAAGTGGCAGGTGCAGCTAAGCTGTATTTCAGTATTTGATGCATTCTTTAACCACTCGATGCCTTCTCTCTTCACCCCCACTCTCCCTGTTAGGTGGAGTCACTTAATTATACTAATGGGAATCATTCATTTATCTCTTTAAACTTAAAAAAAAAAAATTTTTTTCTCTAATATAAACTTTTTGTGCATTTCCCTTGTTTGTTATCACAATCTATGTAGTTAAATTTGTTTCTTTGACTTCTGCCTTGCTAGCCTTGCCATATTTTAACTCATAAAACACTGCAGATTTGGAATGGAAACTCATTTATGTGGGATCTGCTGAGGATGAGACATATGACCAACTTCTTGAAAGTGTGCTTGTTGGGCCAGTCAACATTGGCAACTACCGATTTGTCCTTCAGGTAGTTTTTGATGAATGCTTGTGCTAAGTCCTAAACTTGGTTTTCAATGCTAATTTGCTTATGAAAATAACACTAATTTTTTTTTCTTATTGGGGCCCCTGGCAGGCAGACCCTCCAGGCCCATCAAAAATCCGTGATGAAGATATCATTGGCGTCACAGTACTGCTATTGACATGTTCTTATCTTGGACAAGAGTTTATTCGAGTTGGATACTATGTGAACAACGATTATGATGACGAACAGCTAAGAGAGGAGCCTCCACCAAAGGTTTCGGTTGATAGGGTTCAAAGAAATATTTTGGCCGACAAGCCCAGGGTCACAAAGTTCCCAATCAATTTTCATCCTGAGAACAATGAACATGGTGAAGAACCCCCACCTTTAGCTGAGAATGCCATTGAGACCAATGCAAATGGAGAAGAACCACTACCCTCACCTGAAGGACCAGCCATTGAGCACTAGGTTGTAAATTGAAGCAACTGCATGACATATTGTGACATTTTGACTTCAAATTTTAACTACTGATGATTTTGGGTGAAACTGGTTTTCCAAATCTCAAACATCTCCATCCATGATATGCTTTTGTGACCGTGATCTACTGTGAATTTCCAGTTGGAATGTGTTGTACAATCACTGTACTTGGGTTGCGATGTGGTACATAATGGGTTAAAGATTTTGTATGCCATGAAAATTAAAGTTTAGGTTTTGTTTTTTGAAAGTCTTTCATCACTTGGTCTTGTAAAATTTTCCAATTTTATTGGAAAGACAGTTGAATGTTTACTGTGTTCTTTGGAGACAGTAAATCATATGAAGTGAATTGGAACTGAATGTAACCTATGCTTAAGAGTTACTGATATGAATATTTTGCCTATCTGTAAAAATTCTTGACTTCGTCATTGGGCAGAGATCATGAAAATTTTTGATATTAGGCAGTGTTACAAACTGAGACAGCTTTCTGAGTTTGCATAAGTGAACATCAATAGAAGGACCAAATTAAAACCAGTTAAAACATTTAGGCATTTGATGACAACTTTTTAAACTTTGGGGATCAATTGGAACTTAAAGCAAATTTTTGGGACCAAAATTGGTGTTTGCCCATTACTCCTAGTAATCTATAATTGCATGCATTTTGTGTACATGAAGGAAAATAGGATAGGATTGATATTGCCGGCTTCAGTCAGGATAGTTTGCAAGATTTAACTTCTAAAACTTTGCAGGACTAGAAATGATAATATATTTAAGGATATTTGTATTCAAAGTCTAAGCTAACTTGAAACTTCTTTAAATCTCAACAAGAGCTATAATTTTTTTTTTTTTTTTTTAATTTTTACAAGTAAAGAACTTCATTTTCTTACTCAAAAAAAGAGAATTATTTATCAACAATTTATTTTCTTGATGTGTAATGAAAAGTGAAAATCAAATCTATAGTTCCTCTTCCTCCTCAACAATTGTGCTGCCACCTCTTTGAGCACCACGCACAGCTTTATTTGCCTGAAAAAGGAAGGAAATACAATTATTTGGCAAAATTAAACCCAATGTTAGTAGGGAATAATGTTATTCCTTTGAACAAACCTGGACACATTATATTGCAGGTATAAATTTGACACTAGAATAAATTATGAGAAATTTTTTTTACACTTATTTTAAGTTTGAAAGCACTTTTCTAGTCTAGTGCTTTTGGAAGTAACTTTACATCGAAAGCTTCTTTGTAAAAAGTTTGTTAAATATAATTGTATTTAGAAAAAGTGAGACAAGAAAAAAAATTAGACATAAGCAAATAAATTGAAAAAACAGTTGCCAAACAGATTAGCACATTTCCAATAGTCATGATCATTTTAGTCCTATGGCATGGTCCCAATTTATTGGATCATTAATTAATTAGTGCCTCATTATAAAGAGCTAGTTTCTTACTTTTTTGTGCGTGCTGAATATGCTAGTTTCTTACTTGATTCCTTTAGGTTAAGTCCAAGTCATGGTTTAAAGTTAAACAAATGACATTTTCTTACCTCTTTATTCCAATCAGCTCTTAAGTTTACTATAACAATTGCCACAACTTGAACAGAAAGTCCACATAGGATACCCATCCAAAGCCCCTAATTAAAATCAAATTTCACAACTCAAATATTAGTATAGCAAAATACCAAAATTGCTACCAATGTTAGCATTTTTTTGAAGTACAATTTTTGCATCCATATTAGAACAAAACTTGTATGTAACTATTATGAATGAGATAGGGAAAGACCATATGTGACCCACTTAAATTTTTATTTTTTTTTTTTAAAAATGTAACTAAAGTTGTAGGTACTCAAGAATTCTTTGCCTTTGGTTTTGGCTTTTTTGGCTTGATTGCCTTGTGGTACTCTAACTCCATTGGTTCAAAAGAATTCAATTCAAAGGCAAGGCAAGGCAATCAAGCCAAAAAAAGCCAAAGCCAAAGGTAAAGAATTCTTGGATACCTACAAAAGTCTAAACTCTAAAGTGTTGCTTGGTTAGTTTAGAGGGAAGAAAATAGAAAAAGTAATAGGTAGTAGTCACATGTTGGCCATGTCATTATTAAGGTATGTGTAATGGGTTTATTTAACAAACACATATGAAGCTTATAAATGAGTCTATGCTCGATTTGTTTGGTATTAAACCTTATAGCTCACGGGCTTGTTCATGAACAAATTTTTTTGCTTGGGCTTGGATTGTTTATTAAACAAGCCTAAAACTAAGACTCAAGTTTGGGTTAATTATAAACAAACAAATATGAACAAACTTTTTACTGAGCCGAGTCCAAGTTGTTTATGAATATTTACAGCTCTAAGTCTAGGAATTAATGGTGGCATGAAAAAAAAAAAAAAAAAAAAAAAAAAAAAAAAAAAGAAGTGTGAATATATGGACTTTTGGGTGTGAGATATTAGTAGTGGAAAATTTTTGGATACTTAAGAAATTTATCTTCTGGTTGGTACCGTTGCAAGATTTTCTTTAATTATTTGGCTATTGAGTAAATGGTACATGAAAATATGTTTTAGGTGATATTTAAGTATTTTAGAGGAAATGTTAGGGAGGAGTGCATATTGTGGTATGACAGTTAAGGTAAATAAGTTTCTCCTAATTCGTTTTATTTTTGCTTATACTATTGTATTATTAGCTACTGAATATTATTTTACAAATGTAACAATGTTTATTTTAATTGTGTTAGCTATATATATTTAATATAAAGAATAAGGAATCATCAAAAATATATTTAATTTCTATATATATAATTTTACGCAAGTAGTTGAATGAGATATATTTTTTCTTAAATTATGTTTTCGGATAACTGACTATGCTCTGAATCTCTGATACCTAACCAATGAAAGTTATTCATTAATATCGAAACTAGTTTCATCTATGGCATCACAAGCTTATCGTGTTTTTGGACCTAGCTAATGAGAGATATATATTAGCATCTAACTAGTTTCATCAAAATCTGATGCCTAGTCACAAGGATATAACATGACCATAGTCATATATATAAGATTGTTAAGAATGTGAATATCTTTGAATATATGAACTAAAACTTGTTATGTTTTTGAAATCCACATTATATATATTATAAATTTAATACATGTGAAATATTTGACCTTATGCACAATGTATTATTTTGTCAAACTATATGCTTGTTTCAACTAGTTAGGATTTTTTTTTTTTTTTTTTTTTTTTTGAGAAATAATTACAATATGCTGCTAACCCCGCAGTTCGAACCCTTTCCCCCCTAGACCCCCAAGCACTTTGTGCATGGGGAGGTGCCAATTCAGCTAGTTAGGATTTGATTACTTATTGAGTTGTCAACTCACCCCTCTTTCCCCTTCCAAATTCTGATCTTGAAGAGTAGCATGTTTATGGGCTTCTACTGGGATGTGCGCATGAGTGAAGTTTAGGATTTGCTGCAATAAGATTTGGAATTTTATGTTTAAAAATTATCTTTTGTTTAGATTCTTAGTCTTATGAGATTTAGTCTCTTTTTAGTAGTGATGGAGATTATTATTATTTTGTACTTTTGTGCTTAATTTGATTTGATTTAATATGGCAATTTTCAAGGTATATTATTGCTCTCTGAAGGCATTGCATGCTTATAAGGTGAAAAAACTAGTAAGTGTGTGGCTATTGTTGTGTGTTTAGCCCTCTTGGTTAGGTTTAGGGCGTGACAATATTTATGATATAAGAGACAACTAGGTAACCTTATGTGGGCTCAAAGACACTACAAAGTGGGCCCTAACGAGAATGACGGGGATTTAAGTGGGGGAGGACTATGCATTAACAACTCTTGTTTGGTTCTAAAAAGTGGCGTATTCACTTTTCATTTTCCCTCTTTTTGTATTCAAATTCTAAAATTGAATATATACATAAAAAAAAAAAAAAAAAAAGACCAATTTTTAAATTTGAAAATGTTTTGTAAGTTATTTTAAATACATAATTTAGGTATAAAATTTATCATACATGCTTTAGTACTGTTTTTTTTTTTTTTTTTTTTTTCTTTTTTAAGTTACTCTTTTCACTTGCACACACTCAAATCAATTAGGTGCGGCCCTTTGCATTTTCACAATATTTACGGAATTACCACTATATTCGTTTTCTATGAAAATGAATACACTAAAAAAATGTTTTCATTTTTTGTATTCAAATCCAACTTTTAAGATACTAAAAATCAAAACCGAGTACAAATTCTTAAACCAAACAAGTTTTTTGTGGTGAGTTCCAATGAAAACTGAAAATAAAAACAAAAAACACCACGTTTTTTAGCTAACCAAACAACCTCTTAATGTGAATTTAAGTTATACTCCATTTGGTTAAGGAGAAATTTAGGAAAAGAATATTGACTCTAAGAACTTATACAACAACCCTTAGTCCCGAGTTTTTGGGGCTGGCACTCTTAAAACATATAATACCAGAAAAACATCCACTCAACCAAACCTAATATAACTAGTTACTAGTTTAGTTTAGTTGAGATGAGGATTTCTTTTAGTTTTCAAACCACAATAACACATGACATTCAAAATTGTAATTTTCTTTCCACACTTCTTTTAACAACCAGATGGAGGGTTATCAAAAAAAGAAAAAAAGAAAAAGGAGAGTTATCAAAAGTGTTCAAGAATACAAACTAAAATTATAAATAGCTTAGGGTGGAATAAGGATTTCCAGTGGCAAGCCTATTTTCTACATATTACTGCTTGCTAAGAATTAATATGATAAAATTACATTACTAATCAACACTTTCTTATCCTCCTAACTGGGCTTCCACCCTCCCTCATATGCCAGCTGCTCTTCCCAATCTCTCCCTCAAAATCTTCACTGCCATGTACCTAAATATCATCCCCAAAAACATATTAAAAAGAGGGGAAAATATATTTCAACATTACTATAATTTTTTTTTTTTTTTGGTTCTTTTTCTTTCTTTCTTTTCTCTTCTACTTCTTTTTTATTTTATTTTATTTTATTTTTTAAGAAGGGAAAATTTTGATGCAAAAAATGATTATTAGTAGTACCTGCCCATCATCATTACAGTGGCTTGAGGATTTGTGCCTGGGGATTCACTAAATGTTGAGCCATCAACAATACGGAGCCTGTGAACACCAAGAACCTTGTACTCAGGGTTGACAACCTTGCCCACATGGCACCCACCATGGTAGTGCCAAATTGTGATCACAGTGTCTTTGCAAAACTGCTCCATGGACTTTGTGTCATTAGGATGCCTAGGTATAAGGTTCACACTAGCCTTGACACTCATGTTAAGTATTTTATCCACAGTTTCCTTGTTACACCTTGTGAAGTTTGTTACATGTTCTGACTGTGCAATCTTCGTGGCCATGCGAATTCCATCAACGCAGCGTTGAAGATCATACGGATGTTTGAAGTAGTTGAAGGTGACAGAGGGGTTATCATCAACATTGGTGTTGATCAGGTTGAGCTCACCTGTTGATAAGGGATTGGCAATCTTTTCTAGAATGAAGCCTCCCTTGAACGCTTCATGAGGTAAGTTCCGCTTGTTTTTGATGTATTCTTGAACGGCCTCTGGTGTTCTTTGCTTTGGTGGGATTGTGGAGAGCTGCCCAATCTGGTCACACCACAAAATGCAATTCATAGTGAATATTTTCATAATCAAAGAAATTTCAAAGAAGAATGTTAGTTTGACTTTCTAGACAATGTTTTCAATTAATACTTGACAGCTCCAATGTTGTTAAAAATCATGCTTTAGTTCCTAGACCTTGGTGCTTACCTCGGCTGACACGATACCATGGTGGCAGTGAATGCTATCGTTGGATTGTCCAAATCCGCTGCTAGCTTCAATGTACACACCCTTCTTTGTAATCCCCACAGTTTGTATGAGTGACTGCTCAACTGGCCTATTAGAGGGAACAAATATTGTGTTCATGGGGTTATCAGCCATGCCTTTCCCAACAAACTTGTTATTAAGCACTACTGGAATGTTGAGCTTTTTAAGATCAGCTTTTGGTCCAATTCCACTTAGCAGTAGCATTTGAGGCGTCCCAATTGCTCCACAAGACAATATGATTTCACTCTTTGCCTTATTTACGAGAACTGCTTGATGTTGGTTACCATTTTCATCTTTGAAAATGACCCCCACAGCCTTTGGTTGCTTTCCTGTATTAGACATTATCATCTCATTAGTGCTATGTATTAATGTATATGATCAACTTCTAACAAACTTGAAGTTAGCCTTACTTCTTTTCATTAGAAAGTTATAGAGTAAGTTGTGACCAAATGCCTAGACAGTGTACATAACATATAGATATAAGTCCAATTGAAGATGCTGACATACCTGTTGTGTCGAATACAATCTTTTGGACAGAGGCATGAATCAATACAGTGAGCTTCCGAGGGTTCCCAGAAGAAAGTAGTTCAGCAGCTGTGTGCCGATGGCCAAACCTGTCAAAAATGGTCCCACCAATCTTGGTTCCATAGATGTGATCATATGTGAATCCATTAAAAGGTGACACCCCAATATCCAGAAGGCTGTCCCTTACAGCTCTCTGCAAAGGTGCAAGTTTAGGCCGGTGGACAATTTGTTTCTCAACCCAAGGGTAGGACTCATTCACTAGCTTGGCATCCCAACCCCTTCTCTTTATAAACCTGCATGCCATTGCTTATTCAGTAACAAAAGTTTCACTAAAAGGTTTAAATCTCTAAGAATGGCTATAGGTTAGCTTTGGCTATTTGTTTCTTATCAGAAATGTTCAACTATACGTGCAGTTATTTTGTATGACCATATTATTTGCTCCTACAAAATCTATATGAGTTCTATACTTGACCAATTACCGTGAAAACTACAAGATTTTTGTTCCTGTTTTATGTACAATTAACTTTTTATCCAAAGTCTCAATCATTAGGCCAATCTTTGTCCCCATCCTTGAAACTTACAGGGTGTCAATTGTCAAAGCCTCAATCCTTTGTCAGGTTAAAAAAGAAAAGAAAAGAAAATGAGAACATGACAATCAGAAGTCAAAACCCACTTCCAATTAGATGGAGCAAATATGTTCTGGGCTTTTCACCAAACATTTTCTGGGTTAAGGTTATCCTGAGAACTTTCAATCCAGCCCAGGTAGGCCCAGCTTATCATTATTAATTTATTTATATTTGATAGATACTATAGAAATTAAACCTTTAAACCTTTGTTTCATTACAGTGGACACAAGTCACAAGTTGTGGCTTGTGTAAAAATGCAGTACTTGACATTGACATTTTAAAAATGTACAAGGTTTCAAAATATTTCAAATAAAAATGTACTTTGTTTTAAATACCAGATTTTTTTTTTTTTTTTTGAAATAAACTAACTAACAACTAACAATAAACTGACTTTTTTTTTTAAAACCCAACGTTCCACCACTTTAATGCTCCCATACAGAGTTTACAAGTTTGCGTTACTAAACCCTGCGTTTTAAATACTAGATAAATTTGGGTAGATGAGTTAGAAATATTGGTGAGATATAATGTCATTGACATTTTATGGTTATGGACCACATGTTTATTTTAAGTGGTCACAATATGACTGACTTAAATGTTTGGACTCCTTTTAGATGTAACACACTTAACCTAATCATCCTTATGCTGGGAATTTTAGTTGAAAGGGACCATGTCCATGAACAGCATTTAACGGGTCAATTCGTGTTTGGAAGGAAGATGAAAGGAAGATGAAATCATAAATGTTCTATTACATAGTACATAGACATAATCATAGAAGTCATATGCTTACCATCAATTTTGTATCAATTACACTAATACAGTAAATTGTTCCCAACTAAACAATCTTAATTGTTGATTTCACTAACTTTTGGTCAATAAGTTCTAATCCGGCCACACAATTATTGTTTCCAAGGACCATGTAGCATTTAATTGACTAATATCAACATCTTCTTAGTCAAAAAGTGACTTCTATTTAGCAATAGCATCTAGTAATCTTAAAAGATGCTATCTTGTCATGGTTATGATTTAAATGGGAGATTAATACATCAATGGATTGAGCATAATCTTAAATTTTTGGATAATAACTCTTAAATCACTACTAAATATGGACATTAATGTGTATCTATCCTCAAACCTTTCCTAAAACTTCAAGAGTTTATCCATCTATTTAACTATTTTCACTTTTTATGAACCTTAACTTCAACATGCTAGTCCTGTGAGGAGTTATAGCTGGTGGGTTTGGTAGTTGAATTGATGGGTTTTGCTTGTGTTCACTCTCCCTCTCAAAATAGTGGAAACATGTACGTTTGGATTTACTTTGTGTTAATTTAAAATTATTTATTTATTTTGATGAAATTTGACAAAAGTAAAATTGTATTTTGAAAAGTTGAGGCTTGAAAAATATGTAAATAAACAAACTAACAGAAAAAAGCTAATTCAAACGCATACTTTTTTTTTTTTTTTTAAATCTTAATAGACTTCTGAAAGAGCATATGGTATGCCAAACTCACTCATTCTACCACCCCCACCACCCCCCCAAAAAAAAAAAAAAAAAAAAAAAAAACCATATAATTCACAACAATTTGAAATTTTTTAAAAAGTAGGTGGCATAATTTCCCAAATGAACATTGATAGACTTTAGGCTTTGCCATGTAATGAGGCCATTTATAATAAGCATAATGGTAAATATATATTCAGCCAGCATTGTACAGGAGGAATTCAAAAATTGGGTTGTCATTGCCGTTTAAGGACTGGGAGTTGGTATTCAATAGGTAGAAAATACCAGTAGAACTAAAACAGAGAAACAATATTTATGAGACATTAAAGTGTTCATATCAAGGGTACCTAAATTAGTAGGTTATTGACTTGAACGAAGTGTTTTTTTTTTTTATTGGTTCAGTTCTGTTCTGTGGCCGTGATATCAAAATGTTGAAATGAACTTTACAAACATCCATTGGGGTTATTCTTAAATTGGTACTTTCTAATTTATTTCTTACCTTGCTCTTAACAAAAAAAAAAATAAATAAATGTAAAAACCTGCCTTCTAATCTATTTTTCTTCAACCTACTTTAAAAAAAAAAAAAAAACCCCACTTTTTTATTCTTTTCCTTCTGCAGTCTTTTCTTTTAAACAAGTCCATGGATGTAGAGTTTAATAGTTTACTCATTATTGTCTTTTAACTAAAACAAACACTTAGAAAAAAAAATAATAATAATAAAGTAACCAAAATTTTTTGCAACAAACATCCTAAACAATCTAAGAACAATATTCTTAAAAACTAATCCCAAAAAGAAAAAATTAATCCCATAAAGGAAAAAAAGGAAGGCTCTAGAATGTACTAATTGCTAATTGAAAGAACTGGTACATTTTTTTTTTTTTTGTAGAGGTCACAGGTTTTAAATAAGAAAAATAGTGTGAATTGGTTCTAGGATTATGCTCAACTCATTAAACAAGATACTGTGTGTGTGTGTGTGTGTGTGTGTGTGTGTGTGTGTGTGTGTGTGTATAACATACCTTGCGTTTGCTCTAGTGTAGAAGCCAGCATTGATGCAAGTGCCACCACCCAAAACTCTAGCTCTAGCATTAAGGACTCCATCTGTGGAAATGAAGAATTGGGAGACAGAAGTTGGAGAAGTGTCTGCTAAGGCAATGTGGAAGTTCTGTAAAAATGAGACATTTGAATTGGAGAAAGGGACACCCCCTCTTTCAAGCAATAGAACACTGAAGTTTTGAGAGAGGGTGGCAGCCAAAGGACACCCAGCTGTGCCTCCTCCCACAATTATGTAATCATAAACATTGTCACCACCAGAGGATGATGATGATGATGATGATGAGAATGAACTCGCGCGTCTGATAAATGGGTACTGGTATTCGTAGAAATTCTCCTTACCTGCATTGCAAAAATTTTAAGGACATTCCATTCAACTTAGAAAACTCCCTAACTTTACTGAATTTTCAGTATTGCTAGATCTTGGATAATTTAGCAGAATACTACTTTTAATTACATTTCATTTAACTTAGCACAATGCTGTATCTACTAGTACATAATTATTAGATCAAACTAGTTAACATGGAATTGAATACTAATTAATGTTAAAGGAAAAACAAAATCTGCAATTTGTAAAGACAACCAATTAGTCAATTAAAGTTGGGGGCCTAAAAACAGGGTCAAAATTTTGGTCTTTCTTCTTCTACTGCTGTTGAAGTAAAAGAAGCAATTTCCAGAGAGAATTCAGAACAGCATATATCAACAGTCCTGAAAGACTACCACATACTACATTTCCTAATTTTCTTCCTACTCGTGCATATGGCTGCCCATCAAAACCAGTTGTACATCCATTGCTGGTCAACTATTAGAGAAAAAAAAGAGAGGAAAATTAAGAAATATGAGCCAATTAAAGCCAAAGAAGACAAACAAACAAACAAACCATCTAAGTCAAGATAACCCATCACAAAGAAGTTCACTTTTTGGAGTTTTATTTTGTACCCATTGATATTGAAGAAAACAGACTACAAAGAATTGTGAATACAAGAAAGCACAGAGCTAGCTAGAGAGTTAAAAATATATGGGAGCAAGCAAAAAAAAAAAAAAAAAAAAAAAAACCTTGACAAGAAGAGAGTATGTTTGAGAGCCATAGAACGAAACAGAAAAAGAGCTTCACTGCCCCAACTGAAGCCATTGACAGGCAAACTTAAGAACTCAGAACACTTCACAGATGATTATGCTTCTCGATGGCCTCTATGTGGCTGACTCTGGTTGGTCTTGTTTTATGTGTGTTGACACATATATATATATACCCAAAATAACAGGAAAAATTATACATGAACTTGAATGATAATACAAGTCATTATTGGCAGATAAGCTTAAAAAACAGTAAGCAATATCAACTAAGATTGCAAGTTCAACTGCATTTAATATGAGAGAGACTAAAACTGCAAGGTTATTTAATGGTGAAATGAATGTCACGGTTGGAGTTAGTAATTCAAGGCCGTTGGATTCAACTCCTTTGTAATCAGATCAAGTCCATGAGATCAAAGACAGCTCAGTCACTTGCCAGCCTCCTCTATGAGAAACGTGTCTATTAATTTAGGCCCATATATTATTGTTACAAGTTACAACCACTGCTTTATGTAGTCTATAATGGCCAACTCATAATTTCAACTGCATATGCATGTAAAATTTGAGCTGGGTATTATTGTACAACTTTTGAAGACAATGCATGAAGTGGAATCATGGTTGTTATTGTGGTTCAAGTGTTTATGTCTGTCTCATTGCTAAGATAAAATTAGTCGGTCAACTTGATGGGTGGAAGTACATGATTCACCATTTTTTATCAACTTAAGCTTTTTGTAATAAGTAATGATTGATCATAGTATAGAAGTGGGTGATTTGAGTTTGAATCAAGTCTCGACATTAATAAGTTGTAATTTATTAGGGACAATCAAATGGTGGTTTATAATAAAGGCTTGGTCAAGTGAAAATCTTCACTGGACACGGTAAGATTTGGACACATGTCCAAGATCCAACGTGTCCAGTGAAAACTTTCACTGAACACAAGCCGGACCCTTTATAAAGAATAGTTAATGGGGGCCAACATTTCCTTTCCTTTCCTTTTATAGTACTTTATCACAAGATCAAGGAAAATTCTTAACTACTTTTAGAGTACGAAGAAATGATGCTCCACCATAAATTTAATAAGTAGACTATACCATAAATGTAAGAAAAGAGTGTATCATTTTTTGTACTAAGAGAATACATAGGAATTATTTGAAACCAGATGTATTAAATGTAAGGAAAATAAGCCAGCCAACTCTTCAATGTAGTTCACTGGCTTAGTGTAAGAAACTAACAATCAAGATTAACTTGTCACTTCATTAGGTGGTTTTTGTCTTTTACAGCTTCATAAATCTAGTACCATCTACCATCTTTTTTTTTTTTTTTTTTTTTTTTTAATGGTTAGAAATATTGTTGACAGTTATGCTACCCACAGCTTGAGCCCCTACCGCTCTCAACCCGTCTAAGAGGAGTTGGGGTTACCATTTGTTCCTATGAACATAAATTAATTAATAAAATGTATTTCATAATTTACAAAATAATTATTTATATAATGTTATTTAGCAAAAAATCTCATTTACCTTCCAAAAAAAAAAAACTCTAGTTTACCATAAAATATAGAGATATTTACCTCGTTAGTGCTCCAACATATCCTGTAACATGAGAAATAAATTGCTATTGTCAATTCCATGAGTTTAGTGGTAGTAGAGTCGAGGTGCAGACTAGTTCTCTCTCTTGAGACAATACGTGCTATCTATGAAATTTTTTTGTGTAATAGACCAACAGTTTTGCACACCGTCCTTAGGATACAACAAGCTCAGCCGCCAAACTGTATATCTTTAGAAGTCTACATTACTGGTAGGATGAAAAGCTCTCACATAATTTTTCTTTTTTTACCCAAAAATGTAGTATATAAAAAACAATAGCATCATATTTTTTTTACTTAAATTGATATGTATATAAAAGTGGGAAAATTTTAATGAATGCCTTAAAGAAATTTTAGAAGGGTTTTATGGGGAAAAAAATTTTAATTTTTGACAGCTTTTTATATTTCACTTAAAAGTAATTCAAAACTTTTTTAAAATAGTCTATTGATAAATACCTAAAGGGCACTTGTTAACTGGACTCCATATAAATATATAACCGGACGGTTGAGAAGAATTGGTAAGAATTTGCCAACAAAGTGGGAGGGCTAGAATTTTTTTTTAAAAATTTTTTTCACCACTTAGCTGATCACATATATTTATATAGGTCAGGAGGAGCCTACTCATATTTGATATTTCAATTGAATTCGAGCTTTGTCTGCAGTTGGTAGCTTTGCATGTAAGTTGTAACGTTTATCATGAATTTAAAGAATTCAAAACGTTTGTCATTAAAGCAGTAACGCATAGTAATCAATTTTATGACATACATACCTTTTAAGTTTGTGGTCAAAAACTATTTAAGCCATGCGTTATATGAGTGAGAGGAGACTAATAACTACTAATAAAGGACTGAAGGCTTTAAAATTAATAGAAAGAAAACTGAAGCATATTAAAAAGGATAATTCCTTATATTTGGATTACACTTTTTGAAGAATGAAACCGAAATCCATCAGTGAAAATGAAACTGAAATTTTCTTTTCCCACTTAAAAGTCCATTTCATAAATTTTATAAAAAATACTCCAACACCATCTGTTGGAGTTCAAAGGGGTCAATAGTGAAAGAACAAACAGAAAACTTGAAGACTCGAGGCATAATGAAATATTTACACTTAAAACCATGAACTTTCAAAATGCATAATTACCACGCAAAACTATAACTTGTATTTCACTTTATACTCTACTATCAGTTAAGATGTTAACTTGGACAGAAAAACATGTCACGTGCGACTAACGTGACCTCTGCATACATGGCACCATATTAAAAGACTGAATCGTCACTCTTCAATCTATTAAAATAAAATCATTTGAAAAATGCAACCCTTGTTGTGCCACATAACCTTTGTTTAAGGAAATTAAAGAGGGGCAATTAGGTTTTTTCATGTGGTGTTATATGATAGTTTTTAAAACTTACGATGTCCGCTTTATAATGATTATCTTTTATCATTAATTAGTTTTTAGTATAGTTAGAGATCAAACACATGATCTTTTATTCGACAAAAAAAGAATTTATTAGTGAGCTAACTAAAATCCATACACTTCGTGACATTTAAATGTTATATTTATTGAAGGTTCAAATTTTGTCTCAAATATGTTAGGATCATATTTATTATGTGTTGGCATATCATTTGACAAAATGCACTTTATTTATAATTGGATAGATCTAAGATGTGTTTAAAATATCATGAAGTGTACATGTTGAGAAATCAAAACAAGTGATATCATTGAAGATATAAAGATTGAACCAAGAAACAATTGAAGAAAAGTTGAAAAAAGTGAACCTCGACACTAGTCTCAACACAAGCTTGGCTATCGAGATTAAATGATGGACCTCGACACTAGCTCAACACCTCTCGATCTATCGAGCTATGCAGATCTAAAATTTTCAAATCAGAATTTTGATTGATGATGACTTGGATTACTAAGGTTTCGTTTACTAAACTCCTAGAGGGTATAAAAGCTTTATTTCAAAGTCATTAAAAGACATAGAGACTCATCTAGAGAACTCATATATCTTTGGAGAAACTACTGCATTCTTGTGTGCCTTAGGGTTTTGTAACTAAGTGCTTCCGGATCTTTAACATGCATTGAAGTGAAGAATTTTGCATTCAACAACAAATATCAGTTGTTAGAAAGTTAGTCACATACTAGGATACATGAAATAATGGAAGAAGTCTCTACAAGATCAAATCCAATTAGGGATTGAAGTGAAGGTTCAACTGTAAATTGATACTTTGGGATATTCTAGGGTACCGATAAAATTCCTTATATCTCAGAATCGCTTAATTCTTGATTAGTGATATTTTAGAGTGGTGACCTCAAAATCACCCGATGGGGCTTTTGCTTTGTAAGATGTTTTTCCCCATTAGTCAACAAATCACCTTGTAAATTTAATTTCCATTGCACTTTAATTAATTTATTTGGTGATTTGTGTATACCTACACGATTTGTATGTAATTTGACCTAATTAATCAACTTGAGTGATAGAATTAATTAATCAGAGTCAATTTATAACCCAACAAAATAAACATTATCTATGAAGTAAAGACACGAACACAACACATTGCACAACAATTCTTGAAAAAATAAGACACGTACAATATGTTGGAGATAACGCCACCAATTAATTAATTAATATTTTAAATTTAGAAACGTTCTAAATTTAAAAGAATTATTTTCTTCAACATAATTAGAACAAGCGTGCAGAATTTTCTCTGGCATACCTAACACAAAACACATTCTACACACCGACACACCGTAGTATTGAAGTGTCCGATCTTCTTGGAACACGATCCACACACGCAAGCATGCCAGCATTTCTTTTTCTTTTTCTTTCTTTTTTTTTTAGATCCATATTTCCCCGAGCTATGATTTAAATGCATGTTAACAGGAAAATTTTGAACCTCGAGACCTCTAAATCAAACATGACTTTAGCACCAAGATAGAGATTGATCATAGATAGGTGTCATGTTGCAAAGCATTTATTGTGTCATTGCATCATTGTTGTGTGTGTTATCTATTGGTTGATGAAATGCTCTCTTTGGATCATGTGGGAAAGTCACCTTGATTGAGTAAATCTTTAATTGAGGTGTAAATGCAGCTCACCTTATTTGAGAAATTTGTCAATTACCAACCACAGGAAGCAACCCCTCATTAAAATTGTGAAGTACTTCCCTACACACTAGATTATAAAGTAGATGAGAAGAGCTTAGTAAATGTTGATAGAAACCATTAAATGAAAAATGGTTGCCTTATCAGGATTCTAAGTGCACCATTTTGCAATCCAGGCCTCATCATATCAGTTTCTGGGTTCAAGTCTTCTTGACCCTTGTAAATTGTAGATGCTAGGTGTGTAATTGGGGAAGCCAAAAATTTTCTTTAGGAGGCAAAGCTAAATATATCAATAATTTACCTAAATCTACAAAATAACAAACACACATTCATATGAAATAAAAATTTATATAATTCGAAACATATATGTTATTTTATCAAGTCGTGTATAATTATCTTTTAATTAATAAAATTTATACAAAATCAATTGATTTTAGATACATTAAATAATATATTTTACGTTTTTTATCGTGATAAATGTCACTTCCATATTGCTTAACATACACAATCTAAAACAAGAGAAATATAGTAATAACAAAAATTAAATGTTTTTTTTTTTTTTTTATTATGGATGATAAACTAAATTATTCTAATTTAAAAAAAAAAAAAAAAAAAAAAAAAAACCATATATCCCTATATCCCTAACTCTCTAAACACAAAATGAAGAAGAGTTTGGTTTTGAAAAAGAAAAGGCACTTTTACAGTTTACTTAATTTATTTGCTTATATATTTTTATGAATATATGGCTTAAATGCTCATAAAGTAAATGAGTTATATATGAGAAAAAATTGAATATTATAAGATAAAAATAGAAAATTATTTCTTTCAAATAGTCTTTCTATAATTATTTTTTTTCTAAATTTGAAAATAATTTAAATGTTTTTAATAAAATTGGGGGAGGAGGAGAATTTGAAAAACCTGGGATAGGAGGACCACACAAAGTTGACGAAAAAACTAGCCTTTATAACCTAGACTATAACTACAAATTGACTTTTGTAGTTGTACTCTAGTTATGTAATGTATTATAAACCCGGTTTAAAAACTAATATTACTATTTTCGTGTATATTCTAATAAGTATTATTGTTTTAAAAAAAAAAAATGGATATTTATCCCACATTGATTGTGTGTGTCTAGTGTCCCATTGTTTATAACCCCAGTTTACAATTACAAAGGTTAGACCATTTTGTAGTTATATTCAGTTATCAATATATTATAAACTCGGTTTAAAACACTAATATTACTATTTTCGTGTGTGTTCTCATAAATATTACTGTTTACTCACAAAAATAAAAATAAAAAAAAAAAAAAAAACCCACAATTTGGCATGCATGTTTCAATTTTTTTTCATTTAATTTGAGGTGACTCCATGTGATTTAAGGTTATAACTTGTCTACTATTGTTATGTCTGCTTCAACTTGGACCTATACATGTCTATCCCATTCCTCCAAAGAAGTTTCTGGTATTCCGAAAGGTCGGTGGCACAAAGCCATATCAGTAAACTTCGCTAATATTTATTTCCTATAACATGAGTATTGGACTCCATGTCTCTTGCCTATTTCACACCAAGAATTGAAAACAAAGGAACAATTTGGCTTACTGGCATTGGCCTTTCTTTTTACCTAATTAGTAAATCAAGCAATTTGGCTTACAAGTTTGGCTTTTTTATAGTTACTAGGTCTTAGATTTAAAACCTTTAGCCTACAATCATTTTCAAGAAATTATTTCTTGTAATAGGGCATACAAAGTCAGATATTTGAAAAGTTATAAATTCTATGATTTTTTTTTTTAAAAAAAAAAATTAAATGTTGATAAAGATAGTATTAAATTATCCAGCGATCACACTCTTTTGTGGGGACAACGCACAGAGAATGTTATATATATGTCTAAGCATATTGTGCACATAGACATGACACTTCTTTTGATGGGAAAAATGGTTAAATACATGAAACTTTGGTAAATATAAAGAACATTTGGATTTTAGTGATTTTACCTACGTATTTGTTTTGGTAGAAACTAAAAAGAGGAAATTGTTAACCCATGAAAACCAGTAGGATGCACTGATATGTTATATTCGCGAATTAGTGATGGTTTTTTTGTGCTTTCACTTGAAAAGGAAACATCATGAGGAAGAAAACTTTGACTTTTGTATCAATCATTTAGACTGCATTCTTTATCGTGACCTTTTCTTTTAAGAAACTCATACCGAAACAATAATGAGCTTAATTTTTATGTGAATAAAACGGTTATAATTTTCATTAATTTACCCTAAAACTCTATAAATTTATAAATACTCATTTGCAACATCTCTCAATATAATATAACTGTTGGTTTATTGTATCAAGCCAAAATTCAATAGTGTTTGTTTAGTGATAATTGCTCTTTATCATTAGGTCAAGACATTAATATCAACAAATAATGTTCAAACTCTAGATCTTTTATTCGTCGACAAAAGATTTTATCAATTAAACTAACTAAAACTGACATTATATTTATATAAATGCTCTATCATTGTATTTGTATTGTATTACTAGAACTACTGTAAATTGGCCTCTTTATATATAAACTTCCTATGATATTATACATAGACATAGTTAATCTAGGTATGGTACTTCTAGATTAAATACCTACGTATGGTACTTCTAGATTAAATACCTATGTATGGTACTTAGTACTACTAATTATGCAATATACTCAGAAAAAGAAAAAGAAAATGTAACAATTTTTTTTTTTCTTTTAAGGTTTTGACACCTACCATCAATCTCCTCTTTTCTCTTTCTAGTTTTCCTCCAACAACGCTCCTCTCCTATCCTTCCACAACCTTCTTCTATTCACAATACCTTTTGGATCTCTACCTTTTAAGCCTCTTTCCAAGTCAATGATATGATCATCACCGGAGATGATCTCATTGTAATCCAAGAACTCAAGGACTTTCTTAGCTAGCTACGCTGAGATGAAAGACATTTGTACTCTCAGCTTTGCTCTTGGCATTGAGATATTTTCCTCCTCTGATGGACAGCACTTGACAATTCAATGGCAGAACTAGGATTTCATTTCAAAGGGGGCAAAATTTAAAAACAAAATTGATAATCCAAAATTTTTTTACTTAAAGAGGGATTCACAAGAAGATTACCAAAATCTACCTTAATACGAGTTTGCTTAGAATTCGATACGAACTCAGTATTACGTTCAAGATTCTTCATATTTTCAATTAACTACAAATATACATTTCTATCTCATTGAAATAAAGAAACAAAAATAATCAATTTATAGTTACTAACGATAAAAACAAGAGAATAATCTAGATACATAAAGTTTGTACATCTAATTTGATTCCTTAAATTAAATTGAGAAAATAAATAAATGTAAAAGTGTTAAAATTGTAGCAATAAACTTGTAAACTTGTATATACACTGTTAGATTCTAAATGTGTAGTATTAGATGTTTAAGAACTAAATTTGTGTACGTTGGCAAATCGAGTACAAAAATTAGTCTAGTATATGATCTTAGTTAGTGTCTTTGAAGAGTTTTAGACATTGCTCAAGTTGATACAAGTCAAGATTTAAGAACATACAAGCTGTAGAAAAAAGAATTTAAAAATTGCTAAGCTTGATTGAGAGAGAGAGAGAGACAAGTTCAACCGATCGAATGCTATTTTCGCAAATTTTAAATCAAACTTGAAAGCCTACAAAACATTTATGGTTTGAGTCCAACACTACTAGGTATAAAAGCAAAACCCTAAGACAAGTTTTCAAGTTTTGTGAGTTACTCTAGTGAGATCTATAAGTTTCTATAACCTTCTAACTCAACAAGCATCTATTGAAAAGAAGATCCAAACACAAATACCGGTGGAGATAAGTTGTTGCAACAAGATCATCTACTACAGATGATCTAAACCTTTGAGTGGAGATCTCAAAGTCACAAAGTAGAGTGTTTGTGTGCAACAGATTCATAATAGAAAAGTCCGTGGATTTGGAACTACGTGTGATCATGTGAGTAAGTACTACAAGAGGTAACATTAGATTTAGGATTGAATCTATTGTAAAACTTCCATTCTTATTAGTGAATTGTTGTCTTATGGATTGTTTAAGTTAAATCCTCCCAAAGTTTTTTACCTTGAAACTAGACGGTTTTATTGGTTTTCCTAGGTCATCATATTATTTGTGTTCTTTATTTTTCTGCTATTGTGATATGATTGTTATCTGTTTAACCTAGATCTAATCAATTGAACTAAGTAACAAGTTGGTACTAAATTAGGTTTAACAATCTAAGTATACAGGAGTCTAAATATATAACATACACTACCTTAATTGCTTTCAAAACATATGTAGAATTTAACGTTTTTGGTTTTTATTCTTTAAATTATTTAAATTTGGGTTCATAATAAAAAGTCAGAATTTAAACCATTTGTCATCTCGATCTACCATTGATATTTTATTTTATCTAGCAATAATAGTTTGTCACCTAGCTTTGTAATTAATTTGTTTTTAAAATGTTGAGATCGTAGCTTTATTGTTGTGTATGCAATATAAGACCCATGAACAATTGAAATTCCATGAAAAAAAAAAATTTTGAGACAAACTTTCAAAATACCGTGAATAGTAACATGTTGAAATCCAGGTACAAGATAAAAGTTTTTTTTTTTTTAAGTGACATTGGTTTTTGCTTAAAAAGTGCTGAATCCCTCAATTTTATGACTTTTTTCCCTATCTTCAGTGTTAGAGTTGTCTTCTTGTATTAAGTATGGGCTGCCTCTTGTTTTATCGTGGGACAATACAGAGGGAGCAAAGCATTTAAGAGATTTATATATATGCTTGACTTATACTAGTTTTTATGAACTTTTTTAGGAGTCGTCAAGGGGGCAATTGCCCCCTCTCAAGTCTCAACTCCCTGGCTCCACCCCTACCTAACATAGACTGAGTTCATAAGCTCCTCTCTTGAGCTAGACTTACAAAACACAAGATCATTGATACGATGGAAGACCCTAATGCTTGACTTACTCCAAATGATGGCAGACTTCTATGTGAACCACTATATATGGCAAGCTTGTTGGTAGTCTCATTTATGATCTATCTCACTTTTATTCACTCGGATATCTCTCATAAAACTTATAGTGTTTGGTCTATGATAATTACATTTTATTATCAAGCTAAAATACCAATCGGAAGACAAAATACCTTACTAGTTGAGCTAATTGAAATCTACACTCCTTTAATCTAATTGATTTGTTCTAATTTTGAATTCATTTTAGTTTTTATTGTATTTTAGTATATTTCACTAAAAAAACTACATTAAGAATTTGACAACCGTGCCTGATCTCTCTTTTGACACTCACATTTGAACTGATCATTGTGGTAATTAGCTGATAATCAGAAAATTATGCAATGGCACAAGTTGAAACATTACCCATTAAACATTTGTCATTGCTCAGTCTATTATTATGAAACTTCAATTAATTGAAATGATAAATCTTAATGGAGGTTTAATCAAAGGGAAATTACATGATGTCCTTTCAATTTCTTGCAGAAAATTTTTATACACCGCAGTTTTTATCACCTACCCGGCATAAGACCGTACCATAACATTAGATTCATACTTACCCTGTTTCGCCAATTTATGAGTTGGAATATGACCTATGAGTAAGGAAATTTATGTTCATCGTACCAGTCTGTTTCTGTCACGAGAGACAGCATATCCTTTCATATTTTTGTGTGCTTTATAACATTGGAACGTGTATGTAAGGGAACTCATAAGCGCAACCTTGCTATATCTTACATGGTGGTGTGAGTAAAATCAAATTAGTTGAGTACTTGTAAGTTCGCAGTCAATGCTATCCTTTTTAAAACAAAGAGCAATATCTATTCAGTAGGACTAGGTTTTAGTCACTAAAAATCATCTAAATATTGATAAAGTTTTCAATGGTGAAAAATCCTTCCCAGGCTCCTCGAGCAATATCTATTCAGTAGGACTAGGTTTTAGTCACTAAAAATCATCTAAAATCAGTTATTTAAATAGCTCTCATTTAAAATAAAAAAATAAAAAATAAAAACCTATTTAAATAGCTAAATCCAAAGAAAAAAAAAAAATAGAGCAATGGTTAGTTCAATATTAGCTAGGCTTCATCATATGTGGTCTATATCATATTGAGGGTCCAGTCATGCTGCCTGCGAGACTAAAATTGGGGTGTTCTTTACCTCTACTTAATTCCATGTTTAAAATGATTCTCCAAAAAAAAAAAAAGTTCATGTCTAAAACATATAAGTAAAATCTAATTAGTTGAATCAGTAAAATCTTTAAAAGTTTAATTAAAGATCTAAGATTCAATTCCTACTTACACTAAAAACAATCATATATATAAGTAAGCTAGTTATTATGAGATTAGAAGATGAGGACTGCACGCAACACAAATCAAATAGAAAGTTGAACTTGAAACTAATGTGGTCATTTTGAAAATTAAATAATATATATTCTTTTCAATAAGACAAAAGAACTTCTGGAAAAAAAAAAAAAAATTAATAAATGACCCAAGTGCATTAATTTAGAAAAAAATTAAAATTTTTTTTTTTTTACAATTTTATATTTTTATGAAAATTATATCAAAACTTTTTCAAAATGAACCATCAACAAATGATTTAAAGACACCTATTAACGAGTTAATTATTCGTTGTCATACATAAATGCACAAATTAGTTGTGATTGAATGTGTCACTCTTTCAATATATGTATACAGTTCGAATTTATGTATACAGTTAGACTTTATTTTTAGAAAATAAGCAATACATGCATTTTAACCACAGCCTAGCACATTGGTTAACAAAATCCAAAATTAAAATACCACCGTACAAAAAAAAAAAAAAAAAAAAAAAGTCAATAATACCTTACGGTTAGGGTAACAAAAAGTGGTTCTTACTCAAATAATAAGGTAATAATTGCTAGGAAGCTATTCTACCACATTCTTTAATATTCTAGTTTGGTAGGGGCAACTACCCCCTCAAATGTTAAATGCAAAACATATTTACTTCACCCTTATTAGGTTTATCAAATCCAGGTTCTTTTTATCTGCTTAACGTTATATTTTAATATAATTAAACAACTTCTCTCTCTTTTTTCTTTTTTTTTTTTTTTTTTTTTTTTTTTTTTATGGAAACACTTTCTTTTTCTTTTCTTTTTTTTGAGAAGAAACACACTTTCTCATTTAATTCCCTCATCAAATCACCAATGAATACTCCATTCGTACCATTCCCGATTTTTAAGGGAACGTACTGTTCATATTTAATTTACCGAGTACAAAATTCAGACTCAATTTTTTAGGAAAACTGGAAAATCATTGTCGTTCTGTTATTATGGCCCAGTTGTCCAACTCCAACTCATAGAATTGAAGAGAATGGGCCACTGATCTGAACAAAACAACTGGTGCTCAGTGCAGTGAACTCATATGCTGTTTGTTTTGTTTTTATTTTTTATTTTAAAGTTTATTCAGTTTATTTTTATGTATAATTTTACATATAAATTTACAAATCTATTTTTATCTAAATTGTATATTTTTATTTTAACAATTCTCTTCATTTTTTTACTATTTTAAAGTAAAATTACATACAACTATTACAACCTACATTCGCAGTGTGGAGCTAGCTAGAGATGGTAACACCTCCTTTATGCCAACCATATTGACAAATTGTTCTGATATTTCATGGATGAACATAGATATTCAGGCCTTTATAATTTCCTCATCATCATCTATCCATATTTCAGGGATTGCAGAAGATAACTATTTCTCTTATGGCCAGTGCCTAAACTCTCAAAGCCAAACTTGAGTTAATCTTGGATGGAAGTGAAACACTGCACTGGAATATATCATTAATAACTCTATTCTGGACCCACAGTTTTTCTCTCAAAGGCCCAGGTCCTAACCCAAAAGGATAAATTATTTTTTAAGTTGATAATTTTTATAAGAAAGTCAATAGTTGGTTATTTCATTTAAACAGAGTCACAATCCATTTAGAAATGAACTAGACTCCAAGCACATGTGTTGTGAGTGCTTAGAGGATCTTCTATTTTTCTAAGTAAAAATCTCTTAGTTTTTTTTTTTTTTTCTTTTCTTTTCTTAAATTGCAGGTGTTTTACTTTTATTCGGATGAAAAAGAAAAATAAAAATAAAAAATGATAAATTTTAGGGAGGAAATAAAAATATGTGAAGGAAAAAATCCTAAATTTTAGGAATTTTATTTTTGAATTTAAAATAAAATTTGTTATTTCAAATTTATAACCCTATTTCTAATAGAAGTTACATTTCATTAATAAGAGTATTTTTGAATCACATAAAACTCCAGTTCAAAGAAGAGAATCATCTTATACATAGTATAGATATATATATATATATATATATATATATGAAAATTATTTAAACAATTTTGAATATTCAGTGGACTCCTAAATAATTTGAAAATTATTGTAATTTTACAATTAATTTTTTTATTTTTTCAATTTTCTAGCAAAACATTTTTTTTTTTTTTTTTTTGAGAAACAGCAAAACATTAAGAGGTAATAAGCTACTAATAACTATAGAAATAGGATAGGTGTGGAAGTATTTGCACAAAAAAAAGTTAAAAAAAAAAAGATTTTGAGTAAAATTGAAATTTTTTTATTTATGTTGGGTCTGTTTGAACATAAAAATAAAAAAAAATAAAAAATAAAAAAAAAAAAAAAACTCCAAAGAAAATACTTTAACTGAAAATATTTTAAAGCACAATATTTTCTTTCTAATGTTTGATTATATCCATAAATGACTGAAAATATTTTCCTTTATTTGGTATAGTGGGATTGAAGAGCATACACGAAGTTGGAGTTGAATCTACAATGGATGAATCCGTTGGACTTGGAGTACTAGGTTATCCTTGATATGAATGATGGTTGGAAGTTTTTTTCGAAGATACATTTTACATTGAAATAAATAGAGAATTAATTTCATGTTTAATCAAACAAATAAAAGAGTTAAAATGAGATTAGAATATGAAAAGTCCACAAAATTTCTGATGGACACTTGAATATATAAGATGTCAACTTTGAAAGTTCTTCTTTCATGGTTTTTCCTCTCTTTCTCAAATTGAAAAACCGATACTCAAAAAGGATAAAAATAATAATAATAATTTAATTAATTAATATTCAAGAAAACTAACCCAAGAAGAATAGTTAGTTTTCTTAATTATATAATGAGAAACCATTACATATTTTAGAATGTATGGTTTAAAAAAAGTGTAAGCTTCTACACTTCAAGATTCTCACCCAAAAAAAAAAAAAAAAAGCTTCTATCCAAAAAAGTTTTCTTTATTGTCTCTTTGTTCCATTTGCTCAATGTTTGCCTTCTTTTTATGGTCAGCCACAACTCTACAAAAGAAAGTATTCAACAATATATATATATATATATATATATATGGATTAAGGAGATAGTTTACATACAATCTCGAATATAAATAAAATTTATAGGATTAAGTGGGTGAGAATTTACTAGGAATTTGAAAGTGAAAAAAGAAACTACAATTTTTATTTTTCAATAGAAAAAAGTGCAACTCTGAGTGAGAGAGGCAAAGGAAAAGAATAAAACTAATTGCAATTCTATAATTGGGTGAAAAAGTATTCGCTGACCAGTAAATTTTAGGAAAAATAAAATGTAAAAATTAAGCAACTGGAGATCATCAAATAAACCCGGACAGTTAGGTTGTATTAATGCAAACAGGTTGCATTATTTGATAAAACTCAGCATCTGCAGACGCAAAAATGGAATCAAACCAACAACAGGAATAAAAGGCTAGAAGCTACTCTATCATGAACCACGTTAGAGTTTACAATGATTTGGTTAGCCATCAAAGAATCTCCAATGGTAAAAAATTAGCAATTTAGCATGGACATGTGAGGCCAAAAAATTAGTAAGTAAATAAAATTTGAAGCAAGTAATCATAGAGACTCAAACACTGGCTATATATAAACAAATTTGGGAAAAAATCGGCCTTTGTCCTTTTTTAAAAAAATCCAGCATTTTGTCTCATTTTTCAAACTAATTAGGGAAATGCCCCTCTTTTGAAACTTGACTTATTCAAAATCGAATTAAGCCCTATAGTTGTGTTTTAAGGAGCTTATAATGACGTTTTAATGAGCCTATAGTAGTGTTTTGTAACTCGAGCTCCATGAACTCAAGTTGTAAAAAAAAAAAAAAAGGAAAAACTTGCATTAAACTGGAGTTCATGAAGATCAAGTTACAAAATGCCACTATAGGTCTTTAAAACGTTATTATAGACTCCTTAAAACACCACTATAGGCCTCTTTTTTTTTTTTTTTTTTTTTTTTTTTTTTAAAACTCGATTTTGAAAAAGTCAAGTTTCAAAAGAGGGACATTTTCCTAATGAGTTTGGAAAATGGGACAAAATGCTAGATTATTTTTTTAAAAATGGCAAAGGCCAATTTTGTCCACAAATTTGTTTGTGTTTGGTTAGCTAGAAAATTTAAGTAATAAAAAAGGTCTTTTGTTGCTTTTCTCTTTCTTTGTCAATTTCTTGGAATGGATATTTTGTAGAAGAGTTTAGTTATTTTTTAGGAGTCTATTAGAATGTTGTGGTGAAGGTTGTGTTAGTCATTTGAACGTGATTTATTGAGAGTCATGCATGGAGGAAACTGTTTGAAACTTTTTGGTTTGAATTTGAATTCGTATAGTAGGAGCTAGAAAAGTTTATCTATAACCAAGGATTTTGAATTTTACCATTTTTTTTAATTTAATTACTTTTATTTGAGATTTAAAAAATAAAAACAAAACAAAACTTATAACCAAGAATTTTGAAGTTTATCACTTTTTTTAATTTTTTTTTTTTTTTTTTTTTTTTTGGAGATTAAAAAAAAAAAAGTGCTTCATGTTGATAGAATAGTTTTTTTTCCCATTTTTTTAAAAGGATTTTGAAGTTTATAACCTTGTTTTAAATTCAATTCTTTTTTTTTTTTTAGATTTGAAAAGAATTAAAAAAAAAAACGGTGCTCGATGTTGAATTGTTGATGGAATAGTTTTTCTTCTTTTTTTCCCGGTTTTTTTTTTTTCTTTTCTTTAAAGAAACCAAACATAATTGAGATTATTTTAATAAGTAATTGAGAGTATTTGAAATTAAATAGAATGCAAATAACTTTTCAATATAAAACAAATTGTTATTTTAGAATTTGCGTAAAAATACTTGAAAATACAATATTATTAGCTTTTTAATAACTCTAGAACAAAATAAATGACAGAAACGTTTTTTATTTATTTATTGCAATGTAGAAACCCCCCATCAAACTTTGGACAAGTTAAATGCAAGAATCTCATCCAAAATTAAAGTTTAAAAACCGCTTTTTTAAATACAAGATCATCTCACCACCTCTCCTCACCCATATAAAAATACCCCTCACTCACTCTTGAAAATCATCTCAAAAACCTCAATCTAATCAGGAAAATAAGGAACCTCTAGCTAGTTGGAACTAGTTTTGCACCATGGCAAAGTTCAACAACATCTTCATTATGGTAGCTTTGATCTTAGCAAGTGGAGTCATGGGCTCACCTGCTCAAAAAAAGATAAGCCCACCAAGGCATGTACCAGGGTACCCCTTGCACTTGTTGCATTGCGCTAGGAGAGTAGAAGATGAGTGTGGGAAAGAAATATTCCTTGGAATGTTTGAGAAATTACCTGTATCTAGGAAATGTTGCCTACAGCTTATTAAGAAAATGGGAAAAACTTGTCACGATGATTTGGATAAGGCAATTGTTCACTTACCAGATTACTCATCAAGGGCATCCAAGGCGATTCCCAAGGGTAATCGAATATGGCATAAGTGTGCTTTGGTTGCTCGGCATATTTGACATGCTCTTTCTCCATCTAGTTAAATAGTAAATTTTCTATTTAGCAATTTTGTACCACATGAATGTTAACATTGAATAAATCTTCATCTTTTATCTTTGGAAAGTACTTAATTTTGCACCAATGATCTATAACCCCTATGTTGCTATTGAATTAAGTAAGTATACTCAATTATATGTAGAAATAATTTGTCTCACAAATCTAAAATTGTGTTTCTTATTCAGTGGGATGAGTCTTCCATACGTCCAATATTCTTGTGCATTGGATAGGGTATAAGGTCGACACATGATTATTTTTGAACACATGTAGTGCACGTGTCAAGTCCAATACACAAGAACATTGGAGGTAAGGCAAATCTCTTTTCTTTTTACTTTTTTTAAAATTCTGAAGAACAATATAACACACGATAGGATTCAAGTCATTTCTTGTTTCCTGTTCACCTTTTCCCTCTAGTATCCACATTGCATCTCCTCTAATAGTAAATTGTTGGGAACTAACTCTTTGCTGGACTGACTGGTACTTAGTGATCTTCATAGGAAACAAAATTTACATAAAATTGTATTGCCATTTATTCACCCTTGATTTTTTGCAGTTGATAATGGATAGCATTACATGTTTGAAAGGATTGGATAGATATATATATATATATATTTTTTCTTTTCTTTTTTTTTATTAATAAGCGGATTTCTCTGTTTCATCTTCAATTTTGTCATACCAAAATATCCTCATAAAAATTCTAAAATAACATACCCTTTAGTTTAATTTTTTTTACTACAAAAAAGTTGAAGTAATATTATCTCACATACAAAAGAAAAAAACTCGTTATTCTCACCACCAATTTGTATTCAAATGTCTTAATCATATTTATATTTGTTATCTATTTGAATTCAAATACTTCAATTATCTTTGTCAAAAAAAAACAAAAACAAAATTACTTCTTCCAAAAAAAATGTTAAAAGAATAATACTATCAAAAAAAAAAAAAAAAAAAAAAAAAAAAAAACCGTTTTTCTCAATACCCATTTGTATTCAAATGTCTGATTCCTATCTATATTTGTTATCTATTTGTATTGAAATATTTTAATTATCTTTATACAAAATTACTTCCAAAAAAAAAAAACTCATTACTTCACATAAAACTACTCATTCTTATCCCGAAATTTCTATGGTTTTTTTTTTTAATTCTTTAAAATATTCCAAAATTTTTGTTATCCAAATTCTATAAAATTATCACAAATCTTCATCCATCCACACTAACGTATATCATCTTTATTTTTGTTTAAATCTCAATTTTTTTTTTTTACTTGTATGTATATATATACACACACTATTAATAACATGATTTTCTATTTGAATTTCAACATTTTGCGTACCAAAATACCCTTACACAAATTCTTAAACTCTCTAAAATACACCTATCTTTTATTTAAATAATTTTAAAATTAAAAAACACAAACTGGTTAAAAGAATAATTTATTGTTCCTAAATTTTAAACTTTTTTTTTTATCTTCTCCATTCAGCTTAAAACTTAGCACACTATTTCTATTTCATTTATAAACATTATTCCACATTATCTTACCACTTTCTTTAAAAAAAAAAAAAAAAAAAAAAAAAAAAAAGGTTATTTATATATCACTTTTAAACTTTATTACACTAAACCAAAAAAACAAATAAATAAGAAAAAGCATTTTTGCATGGCAAAGCGCGTGTAATGAGTTTAGTGTGTGTGTGCATATATATATATATATATATATAGAGAGAGAGAGAGAGAGAGAGAGATATGGGTTCGAGTTACACCTGATGTAACTTAACAAGAGTTACACATTTTTTAGACGGGTGAAGCTTAGATCCAATGCATGTAGTGCAGTAGACCCGTTAAAATGATAATATGTGTTTAAAAGTGGGCACATATTATAATCTCAACGAGCCTAGTGCAACTGGATATTAAACCCAAACCTCACCCTTTTCGGACAATATATTTCTAATAAATCTAATGATTAAAAAAATATATGCATTGGACCCGTTAAGATGATAATATGTGTTTAAAAGTAGACACATGTTATAATCTCATCAAGCCTAATCCAACTGGATATTGAACCCAAACCTCACCCTTTTCAAACAATATATTTCTAATAAATCTAATGATTATAAAAAGGCATTAATTGCTAATTGCTTTACCCCTCTTTCACCTAATTAATAGCACTTTTATTTATTTCTCCTTTTATATTTTTATATATATATATATATAGATAGAAGAATTATATATTACTTATTTAAAACCTCATTAAAGTTAAACAGCACCCTGCCATGTTTTCTTAAAGACGAAAGAATCTACAAAAAGAAGGGATAAATTAAAATTGTAAAAGCTAACGGATGTCTTATGAGTATTAATTTAGAAAATACTCTTAAAGCAATTGATTTTTTTTTTTTTCAATTTTTTATATTTCTCATGGAAGTTATATCAAAACTTTTTCAAAATGGTTCATCAACAAATACGCTATGGCCTCCCGTTAACGAGTTAATTATTCATTGTCTTACCTGCATGCACAAATTCATTGCAGTTATGTGTGTGCCATTTTTTGGATTTAGGTATATAGTTTGACTTTATTTAAAAAAAAAAATAAAGCAATAAGTGTATTTTAACCACAGCATAGCACATTGGTTAACAAAATTCAAAATTAAAAAACCACCGTACAAAAAAGTCAATAACACCTTACGGTTGGGGTTACAGTAAGTGCTTCTTACTCAAATAATAAAGAAAGAGTAATTGCTAGGAAGCTATTCTACCACATTCTTTAATATTCTAGTTTGGTAGGGGCAACTACCCCCCTCAAATGTTAAATGCAAAACATATTTACTTCACCCTTATTAGGTTTATCAAATCCATGTTCTTTTAACGTTATATTTTTATTTAATTAAACACTTTCTCTCTCTCTCTCTCTCTCTCTCTCTCATGGAAAAACACTCTCTCTTTTTTCTTTTTCTTTTTTGGGTCCGGTTAATGTACATTAAGCTTTCTATTTTTAGAAATATTTTTTCGAGAATTGAAAAAGTTGTCATTATTTTTTCAATTCTCGAGAAATTTTTTTCCAAAAATGGAAATTACCGGGTACAAAATTCAGTCTCATTTTTTTTAGGAAAACTGGAAAATCATTGTTGCCCTGTTATTTTGGTCAGAATGTAGAGGTGAGATGCTTGTGTATTTGGACAATGTGAAATGACTAGAAACTAGGAATATATGGCCCAGTTTTCCAACCAACTCCAACTCCAACTCATAGAATTGATGAGAATGGGCCACTGATCTGAACAAAGCAACCGGTGCTCAGTGCAGTGAACTCATATGCTGTTTGTTTTGTTTTGTTTTGTTTTTTTTTTAAGTTTATTCAGTTTATTTTTATGTAAAATTTTACATAAAAAATTACAAATCTATTTTTGTCTAAATTATATATTTTTTTATTTTAACAGTTCTCTTCATTCTTCTACCTTTTTAAAGTAAGATTACATATAACTATTACAACCTACATTTGCAGTGTGGGGCTAGCTAGAGATGGTAACACCTCCTTTATGCCAACCATATTGAAAAATTGTTCTGATATTCCATGGATGAACATAGATATTAAAGCCTTTATAATTTCCTCATCATCTAATTAACCATATTTCAGGTTCAGGGATTGAAGAAGATACCTATTTCTATTATGGCCAGTGCCTCAACTTTCAAAGCTAAACTTGAGTTAATCTTGGATGGATGTGAAACACTGCACTGGAATATATCACTGATAACTCTATTTTGGACCCACAATTTTTTTCTCTCCAATCCCATTCATGAATCTCAATGGCCCAACTCCTAACCCAAAAGGATAAATGGACTAGGCCACACTCACCTAATCAAACTGGCTAGTTCAGGGTCCCAATAATTTGAATGGGATCACGAACATAATGACGAACTTGCTTAGATAGGCCACATTCAATTTCTTTCACTTCATTTGAGATAACTCCCTCTAATTGAAGGCCATAATAGTCTAATATTCTATGATGCTTTAACCTAGAACCTATTTGTTAATAGTTTGTAGCTCAATTAACACATGTTGGTATTTTTAACGGAAATATCGAGATTTATAGTTTTCTCGGTCCACTCGGTTTCAATACCTGTTTGAGAGCAGGAGAATACAAATGTCCATCTGAGGCAAATGTCCAGCGGCCATGTATATGTCAACAATGACTTTGATGTGTCAACACAATAATCTAATTAATACTAATATAATAAATATAAAATTAGAGGTGGGATGGGCTTATTATAAATTCTTAGAATTTCTCTTTCAATAGGGTATAATCCAAATTGAAGTTAATTAAAATTTGACGCCTGGGTGTATACATTCTACTCTTAATTAATTTAATTATACCACATTAGGACCCAGCTCCCAAAAAAGATTAATAATTTTATGAAAGGTGAAAATAATTGGGCTCATGGCCCTTATATCCCTAATACAATTTATACTAAAATTATTTTTTAAATTGATAATTTTTATAAGAAATTCAATTAGTAATGAATTATATATATGCTAATTATTTAAAAATTTTCGAAAATGCGGTGGACTCCTAAATAATTTGAAAATTATTGTATTTTTACAATTAATTTTTTTATTTTTTCAGTTTTCTGGTAAAACATTAAGAGGTAATAAGCTACTTATAACTATAGAAATAGGATTGTATTGGTGTGGAATTATTTGCAAAAAAACAGTTAAAAAAATATTTTGAGTAAAATAGAAAATTGTAATTTTTTTTTATTTATGTTGTGTCTGTTTTAATATAAAAATAAAAATTTCCGAAGAAAATACTTTTACTGTAAAATATTTTAAAGCACAATATTTTCTTTCTAAGTTTGGTTATATCCATAAAAATGAGTTTAAAAATATTTTCCTTCATTTGGTGTAGTAGGATTGAAGAGCTACCGTGCACGAAGTTGGAGTTGAATCTACAATGGATGAATGTGTTGCAGTAGGTTATACTTGATAGTGATGCATAGAGGTTGGAAGTTTTTTTTTTTTCAATGAACATTTTACATTGAAATAAATAGAGAATTAATTTCATGTTTAATCAAACAAATTAAAAAATTCCCATAAATAAAAACAAATAAAAAAATTAAAATGAGATTAGAACATGAAAAAGTCCTACTAGTCCTTGTTGGTTTACTTTGCCAACTTAAGAGTTAAGACTACTAGTCCTACTGGGACTCTGTAATATTCTCAAGGTACAAACCCAACCGACTTATGCTAATATATATATATGTTGTGCGGCTTTGTAAACATGTGGTCAAAGACAACCGCAACTTTTGTTATTAGAACAGGGTTCTAGAGATTTTCAGGTTTCTCTAGCCGCGTGAGAGCTCTTTGGTGTATTTGGACTTTGGCAATTGTGAGAGTGTTTTTGGTACCCTTTGCCACATATAGTGATCAGTTGCGAACTCCTAGCAGACACGGAAACACTGTTGCTCTACGGTTCTCTTTCTGAGTGATTAGTCATGGATGTTGTGCAATGCTCTCGCTCTCTTCTTCAACGTCCGTCGATTGATAATCTTCCCGACTGTTTGTTGAGTGAAATCTTGATGCTGCTGCCTCAGAAATCAATAATTCAGTGCAAGTGTGTCTCACAGCGATGGTGCTCTCTAATCTCTTCTCCTTCTTTCGCTTACTTTGTTAACAACAGGTTCCACGCCTCTACAATTTTGGAACGACCCTCTACATTGCTCTTCAGCTACAACAATCATGGTAATAAGAATAAGATGGTCCTTGTGACATCAGAGGAACCCAAATTCAAATCTCTAGCCTCTTCAATACATCAATATTATAATACTAACAGCTTTGTTTCGGATGACATTGCTCAAGCCTCGTGTCATGACTTGCTTTTATGCTACAAAAATGTGTTCGTGGCCGATGATGATGTGGGGTGTCGTTCTATGACTGTGTACTACGTGCTAAATCCAATTACAAGGCAATCAATGGCGCTTCCTCCCCTATGTCGTAGTAGAAGTGCTCGGATTGGATTCATCTTCAGCTGTAAGAAAGAGCAGCAATCCAGTTATAGGGTGATGCGCATTCCTAAATTTGAGGGTGAATCAACAGAATTCAAGGTAGATATATTCTCCTCTGACACAGGCAAATGGAATGAGTCGGTAGTGTCGTGTCCGCGGGGATTTCAGTTGGCTAACTACGCCTACGCTGGTGTTCCCTATCATGGTTTGCTTTTCTGGTGGAGTTCGAATGGACACCTTGTTGGGTTCGATCCGTACACCAGCAAATGCTGTCGAGTGATTGACAAACCCGTGGAATTGGCACTGAAGCATGGAATTCAGCGCCTTGGTGTGTGTAATGGTGCCTTGAGAATATGCCAAATTGTAGAAGAAAATAATAGAAAGTTACTTGTTTGGGAGCTCAAGGACTATGATACAGAAGGCAAATGGTCTTTAGAGCACAAGGTTAATTTCAACGATATAGTTTCTGATTATCCTCGGCTCAAAAGAATTCTGTCGGTGCTAGCCTATCATCTGTATGACAGGGATATTGTGTATGTGATGCTTCCACCTAGAGTTTTTTCACTAAACATGAGGAGAAAAAGAGTGGAAATTGTCTGTCATTTTCCGAGGAATTGCACGTTTTACAATGGCTTCAACGTCTTCAACTTTGTTTTTCCTTGTTGGCCAACACACATTCCTTCTTATCCAGAATCCCTTATAGAAAGAGAAGGCTGCCTAATTACTCTGCAGCTTGCTACCTTGGATATTAGGCAATGATTTGCTTACTATTTTTTTTTTTTTTTTTTTTTTTTTTTTTTTTAATTACTGTTTTGTATTTGCTATATCAACAATCAATTATTTCGTAATTTTTAGTCTGGTGATTTTGTGAACTTGGTTATCACTTGTTCTGGCTTTACATTAATTCAACAATTAACACAGGCAAGACCATAGCTTTCTTAGTTTTTCTTAGAAGAAGAGAAACGAAAGCACAAACATTGTCCATAAATATACTTCATATATGGTCTGGAGTAAGCAAGATATATTTATGAACTCTCTTAAAAAGGAAAGTAAAAAGACTTCAGATAAGGCTTTGCATCACAACTCAATAGAGGAACTGCTCAGTGTCCACGCCACATGCAATGAGAAGACTTGCTAATATATATATATATATATATATAAAATAGGTTTAAGTTACACTTTTTCTAAACTATTGGATTTAGTTAAATCCAATGGTCAAAAAAAAGATACTTATTAATGTTGATATTCTGATTAATATCTTATTTATTATCTCTTATTTATGACATTCCATACATATCTTTAAACCCAAAAAAGTTATATGTTTCTCTCTTCTCTCTCTTTCTCCATCACTCTTCCACCTCCACTACCATAGGGTTCCACCTCCACGGCTAGATCGCCGACACCAAAAAAGAAGACCTGATAAATTTCCATTACCAGGACATTATTGTTGGCATATGCGGAAGTTTTATTGATAAGGTGCAATGGATTATAAGGTGTTTTTTTTATGATGCAGAGCTACTGCTCCTGCACAATGCTAGATAGGTTTTTTTTTTATCTTCATAAAGCAATGCAATAGCACTTATTTATACTTGAAAGAGCTGTCTAGACTTCTAGATACAAATAATTGACTTAAGAACACCAACAATTTATCACCTTGGAATACTAACAGCCATCATCTAGAAATTTCTTTATTAAAATTACAAATTAATTTCTAACACCCCCTCTTAATTTGTAATCTTTAATTGCTTCTTGAACCGCTCCATTTTGTCAACTATAGCTGCTTTGGTGAGAACATCTACTCAGTGATCATAGGGACTGATGAATTTCATTTGGATTTCTCCTTCACTAACCAAGTCTCGAATAAAATGGTGCTTAAACTCAATGTGCTTTGTCCTCACATGAAAAATAGGATTCTTAGTCATTGCAATGGCTGACATATTGTCACAACAAATAACAATAGGTTCTTCAATTTTTCGCTACAAATCTGAAAGTAATCTCCTTAGCCAAATAGCTTCACAATAGCACTTATTTATACTTGAAAGAGCCTTCTAGACTTCTAGATACAAATAACTGACTTAGGAACACTAAAAGTTTATCACCCTGGAATACTAACAGCCATCATTTAGAAATTTCTCTATTAAAATTACAAATTAATTTCTAACAATTATCAGGTCTTCTTTTCTCCAAAAATAGGACGATCAAAGATCTTGAAAGGTGTCCCGCCCATCTATCTTCATACTGAAATTTTTCTATCCCATTCTTGAGACAAGACAAGTTGTTAGGAGGAGAGGACAAAAGCAAAAATCAGCATCTACATAATAAAACACATAAAAAATCCAGGCCAAAAGATGACTCTAAGAACATCCACAAAACCAAGAAAAAAACCAAACGCTTTCCTGTACTTAATCCTTCAAGGATCTATGAAAGGCCGGCTTGCCTTCATTTCTATCTTGTAATTTTTATTTTTTTTTTTTTTTTTTTTTTGAAGGAAAGGAACTAAATCATGTACATATTAATATTATAATATACTCAGTCCTAGCGAAGTTCACAAAAGGCATAAAGAAGCTTAATTCCAAACAAATGAAGAATGAGCAAACATCAAACTAACTATAACTAGTTGATGTCTGCTTCATTCGATTGAGCCCTCTTTGATTTGGAAATTTAGAACATAATCATCAAACAGAGAGTCAACTGACTCTAGTTCCCAATCATTAACATCAAGAGAAAATCTTATATTCAATGGCCATGCCCTCCTAAGTCCTATCCAGGGGAAGCCTTCAAGCAAAAGATCTAACAGACGCATCCTTATTAGCTGTAATGACATATAATTCAAGATACAATTTTTGTTGATCTTCACACCATACATCTTGCTTGGGGATTCACTTCTAATGACTTTGTGCCTTTGTTCATAGACTCTCTATTCTCTTGAACATAATTTCATTTTTGTTGTTTTCCTGTACATATGTTTTTCAGAATACTTCATCTTTTTCAAATGAAGTAGTACTTTCTTTTAATAAAGTTTTTCTTATTTATTAAAAAAAAAAAAAAAAAAAAAAAAAAAAAAAAGACAATGACTTCTGATTTACGGTACAATCCTTTGTTAATTAATTGAGCAAATAATTTCATAGCATATAGCAACTGCATTTTCTCAATAAAATTAATTAATGATTTTCATACAAAAATCACACGAATAGTGGCCAAGCATAGGATAACATGAAAGTTCAAATAATGTATAAAACACCTTTGAACGTTTAGACCCCCAATTACAAAATAACCAATTCAAGCTTTATGACAAACAACTAGTGTGCGGAAAATGAACAAAAGCTATAAACAGAATTGGTAAACAATCTAAGCCAATTAAAATCACAACCCACAGCAGATAATAAAAGGCAAAAATAAAAGGGAAGGAAGATGCAAACACAAGGACAACACCCGATGTGTTATCGAAGAGGAAACTCAAGCTCTCGGCGTAAAACCTCTCCACCGCCCTCCAAGCGGTAAGTAATCCACTAGAAAATGTAGTTGGGATACATGAACAGCAATAGACCCTCCAAGCCTAATCTACCCAATGTACCTAAGCCTTCCAAGCTTCTTGCTCTAACGAGGTTACGTCGAACCTATTGTTTTTCTAGCTTCCCGGATTCCGCTACTTGACCATAGTATCAACCAATGTAGATTGGTTCCTTCCTAATCGCTTCCCAGAACACCAAACAACCCTTTCAAGAATGGATATGGTGAGAACAGGTTTTGGTAAAAGACCTCTCAAGGGTTTAACAATGGAGAGGAAGAGAGTTGAGAAATTTGAAAAGACTCTTATGTAAAGATTGTAAATGAATCAATCTTATTTTACTCTAAGGTTTCTCTCTCAAAACTCTCTCTAGAAGCTCTCTTTCTTATATGGGTATAAGGGGTATTTATACTAGGGTGAGAATGGAATGTGAAGA
Source organism: Quercus dentata (assembly GCA_028216015.1). Classification (NCBI taxonomy): domain Eukaryota; kingdom Viridiplantae; phylum Streptophyta; class Magnoliopsida; order Fagales; family Fagaceae; genus Quercus; species Quercus dentata. The sequence continues at coordinate 15,417,198 of CP116448.1, forward strand.
GCCAGTTTTTTCAAAACAGGGGTGGCTCACGGCTTGACCGAGTCGCGAGATCCAGCCGGGCGATAATAGAACGGTCAGTTGTCCTATTTTGTTCCTGTAGTGCTCCAGCTAGCATGACGCTTCAACTTCTAGCATGCTTGACACGTGTCTTTGCTTCTCGGCGGCTTGAAGCCGCGAGTCACCCGCAAGATCTAATCGCGAGTCTCTGTTTTCTTGCACACTCTTGAGCATTTCAACACTCTATCTCACTCACTACCCTTACAACAATCCCACCTAAATACAGGATTACTAAATGCTGAAATACAAGCAAATTTGGCACGGAATAAAGCCAACAAGATGGTTGATTTAAATTCAACCTTACATAACATACAATTGTCAGGACAAACAAATGTAAGGAATGAAATGAATATGAGTTGAGTTCTCTTCTTCTTTTTTTTTGTTGGCAACCTGGTTGTGGAGGTGGAACCCTATGGCAATGGAGATCGAAGAGTGATGGAGGAGAAAGAGAGAGCAGAGAAAAACGTGTGGTGGAGAGAGAGAGAGAGAAATGTACACCTTTTTTTGGGTTTAGAAATATGTATGGAATGTCATAAATAAGGGATAATTAATGAAATACTAATCAGAATATCAACATTAATGAGTATCTTTTTTTTACCGTTGAATCTACTTAAATCCAATAGTTTAGAAAATGTGTAACTCTTTAGAGTTACGTATATTAAAGAGTTACATTAGGACTAGGTATAACTTGACCCATCTCATCTCTCTCTCTCTCTCTCTCTCTCTCTCTCTCTCTATATATATATATATATATATATATATATATGTATAAACTAACTTGTTTTGTTTAACCTATTCAAAATTATTGAACACCTTAATTTGAGAATCTCAAGAATTTGGGTTCAATTAGTGTAAAGTAATCCTACATTTATAATATTTTCACAATAAATTATAGACATAAATGCACTTTTGGTCCCTATATTTTGGCCTCATTTCTATTTTGGTCCCTACATTTCTATTTTACCACTTTTAGTCCTTAAATAAAAAACATGTTCCATTTTGGTCTTTACTGTCACTCACTTAACAGAAATATCCTACGTGGCAAACAAAGTTCACTATTGACACAATAAATGCTAATGTACCCATGAAAATAATATTAAAAAATGCCACATGACGAATAAAATAATATTAAAAATGCCACTTCAGCATCTAATTTTTTTAAATAATTTATCAATTTTAACTAAATAAAAAAAATATAGAATTAAAATTTTAAAAATACATAAATCTATATCTGGTTTCATCCTCAACAAGAACACAAACCCAGATTTGAATATAAGATGAACACAAAATGCTATCTAATTTTCATTTTCTTTCCTCTCCTCTATGCCGAACCTCCATGGCCACCATGGTCGAAGCTTCCTCCACCTCTAATCTCTCTACCACTCAAGCTAAATCTCACACACTTAAAACACTTGAGACCCAAAACCCGATCCGAGTCCATCTCTCTCTAGACCTTGGCTTCTCTCTCTTTGATCCAAAACAAGGCACAGCCTTCCTATTCCACAATAGAACTCAGCCAACACCACCAAGAGGATGGCTTCCTTTTATGAGCTCACAAGACTCTCAACCTAAGCCTAAAACCAACAAACACTCTCTCTAAACCCGAATCTCTTTACTCCCAAACCTAGAAGATACTCTCCGATCTACAAGCTAAGAGCATCTTGAACAGCACGTGATCCACAAAAATGAGATGTGGAGTTAAAGGTCTCACGGATCTGCCAAGAATCATGGCCATGGTGGTGCATGGACCTACACATAGTGGCGCGTGAACAAGTTTTTGCAAAATAGAGGGTAAGTGCTAGGTTTATGTGTTTGTGTGCACAGTGTTGTGAGGCTTTGTGAGCATGTAACATGTGTAATAACACACACCCAAATCGGGTTGGTTAGGTTTGAAGGCTATGCCAAATCGGTGGAGGTGGAGAGAGAGGGTTAGGTTGGTTAGGTTTGATGGCTGCGCCAAATTGGTCGAGGTGGAGATCCTAGTGGCTGGGTTAAATCGGTGGTGTTGGTTCGGTTTTTTTGGGTCGCAGGTGGTGGGTAGATCTAGGTTTTTAGGTCTAGAACGGCTGGGTCCATTGGTGGGTTTAGAGAGAGGCTGAGATATTTTGTTTTGTGTTGGTATGGTTGAGCTGGGTTTGTGTCGGTATGGTTGAGGGATTGAGCTGGGTTTGTTCAATTTTGTGGGTATTTTGTTAATGATTGTATTGATTTAATTTTCGGATTTGAATCTATTTTTTCTTTTGGATAATTTGGTTTGTGTATATATATGGATTGATTTTGTTTTGAAAACCATAAAAAAAGTGGTCCTATTTTGTAGGCAATGTTTTAGTGCAAGTTAAACATATATTTTTACCTGACTATCCTTTACTTTTGTCTCTACTTAAACATAAGCTGTAGAGGTATTTTGGAACAAAAAAAAAAAAATCTAGTCCAAACAGGTGTAACCCCTTAAATTGTAGTATAGATAAATTCGGGTTCTATTTCTCATTTGCTCTACATTTGAAAGTTATTTTTTTTTTTTTAGTCTTTATAAATATATTGTTTGATTAGAAATGTCTACTAGAAAATATGCATTTGGATATGAAAAACTTAAAAAAGAATAAAAAAGAATAAAAATTAATTGAGTCTAAAAAATGATCAATGGATAAATTTGTTATTAGTAATAAACAAAATATAACACAAAATTTAGATGAAAATATCACAAATGAGCAAGAAATTCACCAAAATAATTTAGAAGAAAATGATGTTCAATTTTGCAATACAACAAATCTTGATAATGAACTTCAAAATAATTTAGAAGAAAATGAAAATAATGATGAAAAACATAATATAAAAATATTAAATAAACATTAATTTAATTAATATATAAGGCCCAAATAAAATTTCGGAAAATATATATACCAATTCCAGTTTTTCAAAACTTAATCCCTGTAGTGTCAGCAATACGGATACCTTATTGTAAGTCAATCTCAAAACCTGATTTCTTTCATCTACCTCTTTAAGTTTTTTTATAAATGGATAAAGCAATTTGAAAACCATCAAAAAAGTGGTCCTATTTTGTAGGCAATGTTTTAGTGCAAGTTAAACATATATTTTTACCTGACTAGCCTTTACTTTTGTCTCTACTTAAACATAGGTTGTAGAGGTATTTTGGAACAAAAAAAAAAAAAATCTAGTCCAAACAGGTGTAACCCCTTAAATTGTAGTATAGATAAATCGGGTTCTATTTCTCATTTGCTCTACACTTGAAAGTTTTTTTTTTTTTAGTCTTTATAAATATATTGTTTGATTAGAAATGTCTACTAGAAAATATGCATTTGGATATGAAAAACTTAAAAAAAGAAAAAAAGAATAAAAATTTATTGAGTCTAAAAAATGATCAATGGATAAATTTGTTATTAGTAATAAACAAAATATAACACAAAATTTAGATGAAAATATCACAAATGAGCAAGAAATTCACCAAAATAATTTAGAAGAAAATGATGTTCAATTTTGCAATACAACAAATTTTGATAATGAACTTCAAAATAATTTAGAAGAAAATGAAAATAATGATGAAAAACATAATATAAAAATATTAAATAAACATTAATTTAATTAATATATAAGTATAAAAAAGACCTCATTTTTAGTTCTCACTTTAGGCCCCAAAATGTCTAGAACCAACCTTGTTTCCCTCTCATCCTCTCTCTGCCTTAACCAACGTCACACCGTGCTCCATGGCTGACCACCAAGCTCTCCTTCTAAACCTCCATAGCCGGAGCTTTTCAAGCTCATCACCTCCAATCACGCACCACCGCTGAAACCCAGCCAAAATCAAATCACGACGACCACCACAGCCAAAACCCAGCCAAAATCAAATCGCAACAAAAACCCAGAAGCTTACCAAATCACAAATCAAATCACACCTACCGAAATCAAAGCACAAAACCCACAAAACAACCAAAATCACAAAATGAAAACACTGAAAGTGAACCCACCGTTAAAAAAATATATATTGGTTTTGTTATTATATTTTAGAAGAAGAATCATCTTATTGAATTAATTTTAGATCCAAATTAATAAAACACATACCACAAGCAAAGAATGATAGACTGAAAGCAAAGCAAAAAAAATTGTATTTCCCAGAAAAGTGTTTTTAGAAAATAGAAAGGGTAAGCAAAATATAAAAACTATTTGCTTCATAATCTCAAATAAATAAATAAATAACCAAAAATCACACACCATAATCTGGTGAAGTCTCATGAGCCACAATTTCACCTAAGATAATCGTCTGAGTTGAGAGGAAGAGATTTTCATAGTCTTTGGCTCAGCAACACAATCTTCGATTTCCTTTCTTGATGTGGCTTTCGCTCGCTCTTCTCCTATCAGCCTAGGCGACGTATAAAGAGAAATAAAAGGAAGAAAAACAAAGCACCACGTAAAAAAGAAGAAAAGAAAAATGGTGAGAGAAGAAAGACAAACCGAGATCAAGTGTACTGTCGTATGTATTTTTTTTACATTTTTTACTTTTTTTTTAACTTTTTAACTCTCTTTTAATATATTTTATTTAATGGTTGAGATTGAAAGTTGTTTTTTCAACTTCTAATCTCAGCTATTAATTACAATTGCATCAGGGTATCACACTTGAATCTGAAAAATACAAAAAGACCTACACATACACATACAAATACAACACATACACATACACATACATATACATAAGTACACATATACATACACATACACATACATAAACACGCATAAACACATATACATACACATAAACATACATAAATATAAGCACGCATAAACACATACACATACAAATACATAAGCACACATATACATACACATATATAAGCACACATACACACACATACATAAACATACACATACACATACAAATACACATAAACATACACATACACATACAAATACACATAAACATACATACACATACACATAAATATACATATACATAAACATAAACACACATCCACATAAACACGTATAAACTCATATAAACGTAAACATACACACACATAAACTTAAATATAAACATAAACACACATAAAGGCTCGATTTAGCACACCAAAGTAACTAACGAAATTGTTTGAGGATTGGTGTTAGTTTACAATTTTTTCCAGTCTATATGAGGGTTTAATTTTTCTCAGTTTGTATGTGTGTTTATGTTTATGTATGTTTATGTTTATGTTTATGTTTATGTGTGTGTGTTTATATGTATGTGTGTTTATATTTGTTTGTTTTTGTTTATGTTTTTTTATGCATGTTTATGTGTATGTGTGTTTATGTTTATGTTTGTTTGTTTTTGTGTATGTTTATTTGTGTTTGTGTTTGTGTTTGTGTTTGTGTTCATGTATGTTTATGTGTATGTGTGTTTATATTTATAAATATAAATATACATAAACATACACACATTTATAAACATGCATAAACATAAATGAACATAAACATAAACACACATACACATGCACATAAACATACACATACACACACATAAACATATACATACACAAATACACATACATACACATACATAAACATAAATGAATATAAATATAAACACACATGCACATATACATAAACATACACATACACATACACACTCATATACATACACATACATAAACACACATGCACATACACATATTTTTTAGTTCTCGCCTTAGGCCCCAAAATGTCTAGGGCTGCCCCCGATTAAACGTTTCGCTAGAATGCAGCAATAATCAAATCTATCTCACCTGACAACTTTTGTTGACCTACGTATTTGATTTATCAACCTTTTAATAAGCTTTTCATAGCTGCTCAAATCCTAACAAAAAATAAGACCACATCACCTACCGATATAAAGGAAGCAAGTCACATAGCCTATAACTTAGACTTCAATAAAATAACAAACACAAAATTAGAATTCTAATCTACAATAATAGTATCTAGGTGAGTAATAAGTAATAACGTTAGCCTTTTCAATATATAAGACCCAAATAAAATTTCGGAAAATATATATACTAATTCCAGTTTTTCAAAACTTAATCCCTATAGTGTCAGCAATACGGATACCTTATTGTAAGTCAACCTCAAAACCTGATTTCTTTCATCTACCTCTTTAAATTTGTGTAGTCTTGCCTGTTCAAAATTTAGAGCATTTTCTGTGAGCCCAAAGTACTTTACCTATCAACACGTTGCCAATTGATGACGGAAAAGATTTAAATGAGACAAGTCACTAAACAACAAACACAAAGCATGTTATTATCAAATCCACTTCATTAAAATTTCTTAACTTCCACCTCCTTTAAAAACCAAAACAATCTCAAACTTCCAACTATTTCTCCAAAAAATTTACTAACTTAATAAACATAGACAATGAAAAATAAGGACACAGAATTTTGAATACATTTTTTCCACCTTAAACAGCAATTCACTTAAGTTGTCCACCTCAAATCCAAAACTTACACATTCAATGAGATACAAAAAGTAACATTCTGAGTCAATACAAGCACCAAACAAGTTTCAATTTTTTTTTTTTTTTTTCTTTTAAGCTCGAAACCCAAAATACTATAATAGCCAAGAACAGTAAACCTCCAATCCTAAAACTTTTCTAATCAAACAAAAAAACCCCAACACCACACTTCAAAGAAATAAATAAAGAACAAAGGAAAAAGGGGAGGGGCTTACAATTTGCAAATATAGTGCAGATTAGTCACAAGTTTTTTATACAATAATATGTCAGCCACACAGATCGACAAAACATCAAATAATAAATATTTATATATTATTACATTGTTCCGTGCTCCCACTAAATCACACAAAGAACTAAACAAACTCGCCTAGGGTGACTTAGTCAGATGCTCAATCAAGTCCAGTCGTTTATGCTCGGGGTAGGCCATGAAAGCTTCCCTCATGTCGGCCGATGCAAATAATTCAGTGGCCCCGAACATGGTTAAGTCATCAAGTCTCTCAGGATGCTCCAAAGTCAAAGATCGCAAAATGCCTATGACCTTGTTCATTGAGTAGCCACTACCTTGTGCAGAATTTATAGTAAGCCTACTTTCATAGGCTCTGGACACGGTCTTCATCCTTTTGTTAGATGAAGTTTCGGCGGCAGCTAGTTGTTTCCCTTTTGAGGTGCAGCCTTACTCGCTTTCTTTGATAATGTATCTATACTACTATTTAAGGGGCTACCCCTGTTTGGATTCCTTAATTTTTATGCCCAAAATACCCTCAAATTCATCTGTTTCTAAGGTTTAAATTATAGGGTTAGACATGTAAAATTAGTAATTTAAAAACTAATTTAAAAACTCCTAATTTTTAGCTAAAAAAAAACAGTTTTTTCTCCCACTTCTCCATTTCTCTCTCACGTTAGTTTTCCACTTTTTTTTTTTTTTTTTTTTTGGATAACTTTTCACTTTTTATTTTGATTGAACGTTTCCAACTTTTAAAATTAACAAAATCATTTTTCGATATTTTAAAAGCGATTAGATTTACCATGTTTCACTCCTAAAAAATTGCTTTTAATTTGCCAACCACGTTTTGTCACTTATACAATTACTAAACTCAAATTTTTTTTTTTTCCTTTTACAACTAATTGTAAACCAAATTCATTGTAAAATACATTTTTCATCAGTTCCTTTTCAGTTTCTTTGCAGTTCACACTTTCTCCATTTTTTATATAAACAAATGCACTTTCTTCTCATCTTTTTTTTATCCAGTATCTATATATATTTTGTTTTTAGGTGGAGAGAAGAAGAGGATGACAAAAAGAGATTTCCACAGGGGGAGAGAAAGCAAATCTTGGCCATTCTTCTTTTCTATTGCCACTCTAGAGTCTAGATCTAGAGGCATAAACAATCCACTCATCTACTTGACTTTGTAATTGGTAATATCCTCCCACATAAACAACCATTTTTTTTTTTTTTTACATTTTCATCTCTTTAATATCTATTTGCTTTTAAATTTAAAAACACATGTTCTTTTTTTTTAAAATATTTTCTCTAATTGTTTCACTTTGGTGCAATTCTTTTTCAAAGTATGGAAATGGTAATATTTTTATCTCTTTTTTTTTTGTAGTTATCGATTTGAAATTATAGACTAATTAGTTGATATTGTATATTATAGATGATAAAGGCATTCCCTAATTATTTTAAGTGGTGCTCTCTCTTCCTCCTATTCTTTTTCTTCTTCACGTTTGATTGTTCTTCATTTTTTTCTTTTATGTTTTATTTCATAATTTGGGGAATGTGGTGAGTTGTGTCCCACACTTTTATGGTTAAATGCGTGTTCTAGGTGTTTGTAAAAATATTTGGTTTGCAAACGTCTAAAATTTTTCTTATTATTTCTCAGGTGAGTGACCCATTTTTAAAATGAAGCCAACGTTGTCTCCAAAGATGTTGAGCCCACAAAGCGACAAAACATCATCAATAAATAGTTGTTAGCATTAATAGCATTGTGAGAGAGATGGAAGGGAGTCAGTGATGAGCTATAGTCATAGTAGATAGTTCTTAGTTTTTAAAATTTATGTTAATTTTTCAATTTAAATTTGTACTACTATGAGCATTCGGTTTAGTTCTCGAGTTACTATTACTCCATTTGGAATTTGGAAGTTCGATTGATTATTTGATTTTGGGTAATGGTTAATTTAGAACAAGTATTATAATTTGGGATTACTACATTTTCCAATCACAAAAAAATCTAAGGGTGTGATAAAAAATTATTTCTCCACACATGATACTCATCACACCCCTAGGTTTTTTTGTGATTGAAAAATGTAGTAATCCCAAATTATAATAAAAACTCTAAATTAACCCTTACCCAAAAAATAGCTGTTTCCCTTTTGAGCACGCGCCGTGAGCGTTTGCTCGATAAGGCTAGTTTGCAACCGTGGGGAAGAGACGTGCTAGCAACCCATAATGGACCAACCCTTTTACGTGGAATTCCCGTGCGCAGCAGAGAATTCACCTAGAAACAGACAAGATGTTGTATACATGGGATTAGAGACATTGGTATATATTGGATTGTTTACATGAAGAATTTAAAGAATGAACGGAATGGAAATTTATTAAATGTATAATACTCACCGCCTCCGCTTTTGCCCGGACATCCTTCTTTGCCGCTAACTCTGTTTCTATTCGAATCCCATATCATGTCGGATCTCTGAATAAGATGGGAAAATGCATAGTATCTCTTTTTTAAACGTTTAAATTTTCCTGATATTTGCATGGCATTATAGTCATTTCCGATTTGGCCGTTAAACAACAATGTGACAACTTCCACATGATCTTTCGTCAATATCCCATTACAAATTTTCTCATGATCTGCTTGTGCTTCTTCTAACAAAATTTCAATTAACACATGTTCTAGTTCTTCATATACACATACAAATACACATAAACATACATACACATACACATAAATATACATATACATAAACATAAACATAAACACACATCCACATAAACACGTATAAACTCACATAAACGTAAACATACACACACATAAACTTAAATATAAACATAAACACACATAAAGGCTCGATTTAGCACACCAAAGTAACTAACAAAATTGTTTGAGGATTGGTGTTAGTTTATAATTTTTTCCAGTCTATATGAGGGTTTAATTTTTCTCAGTCTGTATATGTGTTTATGTTTATGTATGTTTATGTTTATGTGTGTGTTTATATGTATGTGTGTTTATATTTGTTTGTTTTTGTTTATGTTTGTTTATGCGTGTTTATGTGTATGTATGTTTATATTTGTTTGTTTTTATGTATGTTTGTTTGTGTTTGTGTTCATGTATGTTTATGTGTATGTGTGTTTATGTTTATAAATATAAATATACATAAACACACACACATACATAAACATGCATAAACATAAATGAACATAAATATAAACACACATACACATGCACATGCACATAAACATACACATACACACACATAAACATACACATACACAAATACACATACATACACATACATAAACATAAATGAACATAAATATAAACACACATGCACATATACATAAACATACACATACACATACACACTCATACACATACACATACATAAACACACATGCACATACAAATTCAATGAGATACAAAAAGTAACATTCTGAGTCAATACAAGCACCAAACAAGTTTCATTTTTTTTTTTCTTTTAAGCTCGAAAACCAGAATACTATAATAGCCGAGAACAATAAACCTCCAATCCTAAAACTTTCTAATCAAACAAAAAAACTCCAACACCACACTTCAAAGAAATAAATAAAGAACAAAGGAAAAAGGGGAGGGGCTTACAATTTGCGGATATAGTGCAGATTAGTCACAAGTTTTTTATACAATAATATGTCACCCACACAGACTAACAAAACATCAAATAATAAATATTTATATATTATTACATTGTTCCGTGCACCCACTAAATCACACAAAGAATCGAACAAACTCGCCTAGGGTGACTTAGTCAGATGCTCAATCAAGTCCAATCGTTTATGCTCGGGGTAGGCCATGAAAGCTTCCCTCATGTCGGCCGATGCAAATAATTCAGTGGCCCCGAACATAGTTAAGTCATCAAGTCTCTCGGGATGCTCCTCACCAAAGATCGCAAAATGCCTATGACCTTGGTCATTGAGTAGCCACTACCTTTTGCAGAATTTATAGTAAGCCTACTTTCATAGGCTCGGACACGGTCTTCATCCTTTTGTCAGATGAAGTTTCGGCGGCAGCTAGCTGTTTCCCTTTTGAGGTGCAGCCTTGCTCGTTTTTGCTGATAATGTATTTGCAACCGTGGGGAAGAGATGTGCTAGCAACCCATAATGGACCAACCCTTTTACGTGGAATTCCCGGCGCACAGAGTTCACCTAGAAACAGACAAGATGTTGTATACATGGGATTAGAGACACTAGTATATATTGGATTGTTTACATGAAGAATTTAAAAAATGAACGGCATGGAAATTTATTAAATGTATAATACTCACCGCCTCTGCTTTTGCCCAAACATCCTTGTCGCCACGACTGCTTTCTATTCGAATCCCATATCATGTCGGATCTCTGAATTAGATGGGAAAATGCATAGTATCTCTTTTTTAAACGTTTAAATTTTCCCGATATTTGCATGGCATTATAGTCATTTCCGGTTTGGCCGTTAAACAACAATGTGACAGCTTCCATATGATCTTTCGTCAATATCCCATTACAAATTTTCTCATGATCTACTTGTGCTTCTTCTAACAAAATTTCAATTAACACATGTTCTAGTTCTTCATATACACATACAAATACACATAAACATACATACACATACACATAAACATAAACATAAACACACATCCACATAAACACGTATAAACATAAACGTAAATTTAGCACACCAAAGTAACTAACAAAATTGTTTGAGGATTGGTGTTAGTTTATAATTTTTTCCAGTTTATAATTTTTTCCAGTCTATATGAGGGTTTAATTTTTCTCAGTCTGTATATGTGTTTATGTTTATGTATGTTTATATTTATGTGTGTGTGTTTATATGTATGTGTGTTTATATTTGTTTGTTTTTGTTTTTGTTTGTTTATTTGTTTATGTGTGTGTTTTATGTGTATGTGTGTTTATATTTGTTTGTTTTTGTGTATGTTTGTTTGTGTTTGTGTTCATGTATGTTTATGTGTATGTGTGTTTATGTTTATAAATATAAATATACATAAACATACACACATACATAAACATGCATAAACATAAATGAACATAAACATAAACACACATACACATGCACATGCACATGCACATAAACATACACATACACACACATAAACATACACATACACAAATACACATACATACACATACATAAATATAAATGAACATAAATATAAACACACATGCACATATACATAAACATACACATACACATACACATACACACTCATACACATACACATACATAAACACACATGCACATACACATTCAATGAGATACAAAAAGTAACATTCTGAGTCAATACAAGCACCAAACAAGTTTCAATTTTTTTTTTTTTTCTTTTAAGCTCGAAACCCAGAATACTATAATAGCCGAGAACAGTAAACCTCCAATCCTAAAACTTTTTAATCAAACAAAAAAACCCCAACACCACACTTCAAAGAAATAAATAAAGAACAAAGGAAAAAGGGGAGGGGCTTACAATTTGCAGATATAGTGCAGATTAGTCACAAGTTTTTTATACAATAATATGTCACCACACAAATCGACAAAACATCAAATAATAAATATTTATATATTATTACATTGTTCCGTGCTCCCACTAAATCACACAAAGAATCGAACAAACTCGCCTAGGGTGACTTAGTCAGATGCTCAATCAAGTCCAGTCGTTTATGCTCGGGGTAGGCCATGAAAGCTTCCCTCATGTCGGCCGATGCAAATAATTCAGTGGCCCCGAACATGGTAAAGTCATCAAGTCTCTCGGGATGCTCCTCAGCCAAAGATCGCAAAATGCCTATGACCTTGGTCATTGAGTAGCCACTACCTTTTGTAGAATTTATAGTAAGCCTACTTTCATAAGCTCTGGACACGGTCTTCATCCTTTTGTCAGATGAAGTTTCGGCGGCAGCTAGTTGTTTCCCTTTTGAGGTGCAACCTTGCTCGTTTTTGATAATGTACTTGCAACCGTGGGGAAGAGACGTGCTAGCAACCCATAATGGACCAACCCTTTTACGTGGAATTCCCGACGCGCAGAGTTCACCTAGAAACAGACAAGATGTTGTATACATGGGATTAGAGACACTGGTATATATTGGATTGTTTACATGAAGAATTTAAAGAATGAACGGCATGGAAATTTATTAAATGTATAATACTCACCGCCTCCGCTTTTGCCCGGACATCCTTTGTCGTGACGACTGCTTTCTATTCGAATCCCATATCATGTCGGATCTCCGAATTAGATGGGAAAATGCATAGTATCTCTTTTTTAAACGTTTAAATTTTCCCGATATTTGCATGGCATTATAGTCATTTCCGGTTTGGCCGTTAAACAACAATGTGATGACTTCCATATGATCTTTCGTCAATATCCTATTACGAATTTTCTCATGATCCGCTTGTGCTTCTTCTAACAAAATTTCAATTAACACATGTTCTAGTTCTTCATATACACATACAAATACACATAAACATACATACACATACACATAAATATACATATACATAAACATAAACATAAACACACATCCACATAAACACACATCCACATAAACACGTATAAACTCACATAAACGTAAACATACACACACATAAACTTAAATATAAACATAAACACACATAAAGGCTCGATTTAGTACACCAAAGTAACTAACAAAATTGTTTGAAGATTGGTGTTAGTTTATAATTTTTTCCAGTCTATATGAGGGTTTAATTTTTCTCAATCAGTATATGTGTTTATGTTTATGTATGTTTATGTTTATGTGTGTATGTTTATATGTATGTATGTTTATATTTGTTTGTTTTTGTTTATGTTTGTTTATGCGTGTTTATGTGTATGTGTGTTTATATTTGTTTGTTTTTGTGTATGTTTGTTTGTGTTTGTGTTCATGTATGTTTATGTGTATGTGTGTTTATGTTTATAAATATAAATATACATAAACACACACACATACAAAAACATGCATAAACATAAATGAACATAAATATAAACACACATACACATGCACATGCACATAAACATACACATACACACACATAAACATACACATACACAAATACACATACATACACATACATAAACATAAATGAATATAAATATAAACACACATGCACATATACATAAACATACACATACACATACACACTCATACACATACACATACATAAACACACATGCACATACACATATTTTTTTAGTTCTCGCCTTAGGCCCCAAAATGTCTAGGGCTGCCCCTGCGTGTAAGTGCAAGATAAGATAGAGTTTTTCCAAGGGAAGAGAATTTGGTGCTTTATTTAGGGGAGGGAATCGAATTGCATACTGCTTTGGTATTTAGAAATATTGACTTAGAGTCAAGTAAAAACGTATGGGTGTCTGATTAAGTTCAGCTTAATTTGGAAGTGGCATGGAATTTATCAGTTGAATTAAAATCTTACTTTAACAAAAGTGTTAGATCATTATTTATTTGGCGTGCAGATTTCGATCATCCGATTTAAGCTAAACTTTACCCCAAGAAATTCGAGTCTAACCCTTAAAAATCTAACCTTCACATCTATTGCATTTAGGGGCGGAGCTATGTTGATGGGTGGGGGGCCATGGCCCCCCAAAATTTTGAAATTTTTAAAAATATATATATAATTATTTTAATGTTTTGAAAATTTAGTTTACAAAAATAAGAGTTAGCCCCCAAGTATTTGAATTAGTCTAATGGTGCCCTTAAAAAAAATAATTGGTCTAATAGTTATAGAGACATAACTTTATTTTTCACAATTTTATTTTTTATTGTAAAATATGCTCTTATATTTGTTAAATATTTGATAAAGTTTGGCACCAAACATGTTTGAATATATCTTTTTAACTCATTATGTGACGATTAACAAGTCATTGATGTTGGGATTTATGGAGTCTAGTTGTATTTGATCCGAATGACAACCCCGACCCGAAATAATATTGCGTGGTTTTTAATGGGAGATTTTATGAGGCTTAGTCCATGAAATGGAGGCATGGTGAATCCTATGCACAGGATATAGAAACCGTTTTTTTGGTGATTAGGGTTTTCTTAACGTAGTTTTTGAGAGAGAAGAAAAAAACTGCATCGCCACACTTTGTATTTTTTTCCCCGATAATAGTGAAATTCCTACAACTCCGTAAACGTAGCCAAAATTGCCGAACCACGTAAATAATGTCTTGTGCATGTGATTATTTTTCTTTGGCGTGTGTTTTTTCTATTTTGTTTCTCACAGGTTTGGGAATTTCTTGTTAATTCCCTACAATTGACTCATTAAAAAAATCTTGTCACTAAAACCGCACATGAAATATCTCTTTAGTTGCCATGTAATGGGTTAAAGTAAGACAATTTCAAATATGTTTGGAGCTTAACTTGTTCCTCTAAGTTTTGGATCATTCATGTTTTTAAAAATTTCATTAGTTCAATTGAATGATTTTTTATTACATTAGTATAAAATTTGATAATTTGTACAGAAAATTAAACTTTTTAAGAATTTCACTATGAAAATGGTAAAAATGAATTTTTTTTAATTTTATAATAGATTACCATCAAACATAATTTTGATTGAAAATACTAAGCTCATTTTTTTTTAGTGTGTGTATATATATAACTTATTTGAATGTTCAAATAGTATGTAAAACACCTATGAACGTTTAGACCTCCAATTCACAAATTACCAATACAAGCTTATAATCAAACAATGTATGTGCGGAATACGAAAATAAGCTAAAACAAAATTGCTAAAACAATCTAAACCGAAATTAATCACAACCACAGCAGTAATTAAAAGGCAAAGATTAAGGGAAAAGAGATGCAAACACAAAGACAACACAACGATGTGTTATTGAAGAGGAAACCGAAGTCTTCAAATGAAAAACCTCTTTTCTGCCCTCCAAGCAATCAATAATCTACTAGAGAATAGAGTTGGGATACATGAATAGCAGAAGACCCTCCAAGCCTAATCTACCCAGTGCACCTAAGCCCTCCAAGCTTCTTGTTCCAACAGGGTTACGCCGAACCTTATCTTCTCTAGCTTACCACATCCCGCAATCGCCCATTGCATCAACCAAAATGAATTGATCCCTTCGAATCGCTTCCCAAGCACCAAAAAACTTTCTCACAGATATGGGTATGGTGAGATAAAGATTTAGCTAATGTACCTCTCAAGAATTTGTCAATGGAGAGGGTGAGAGTAGAAGAATTTGGAGAATCAAATGATGAAGATTGCGGATGAGTCAATCTTGTTTTTCTCTAGGGTTTTTCTTTCAAAATTCTCTCTAGAAGCTCTCAACATTTCATGGGTATAAAGGTATTTATAGTAAGGTGTATGAGGAATACGAAGAGTCGGTTACAACCAAACAGGGCATTCTAGCGACTCGAGCTCGCGACTCGAACGAGTCACGAGTTTGAGTCGCGAGCTAACCGCCTGGCCAGACGGGAAGTTTTGTCCTATAGTGCAATAGCTGGCGTGACCCTTCAACTCCCCCTACATGCTTCACACGTGTGTCATTCTCGCGACTTGCCGGTCGCGAGATCCAGTCGCGAGGCTCTTCTTAAGTGCACACTCTTGAACTTTTCTTCACACTCTCTCGGACACTACCCTTACATGATTCTCACCTAAATACAGGGTTTCTAAATGCTGAATTACAAGCAAATTTGGCACGGAATAAAGCCAACAAAATGATTGAATAAATTCAACCTTACAATCTCCCCCTTTGGCTATTCCGTGAAAAAACCCTAAAATAAACTCTAAGCTTAACATGTGAGTTGGGAACAGTTGAACAAAACTCACTCACACCTAACTCTAGAATTTGTGAAGCTCTTGAACCATACAAACAAGTATTTCCTAAAAATAACAACACAATACGATCATTGTAAGAAGAAAACTTGAAATGCATATGGAGCAAATACAATGAGATCAAGCAAAAAGGAATGAAACAATAAAGCATGGCTTGACCAAAAACGAACAATCACTATAAATAGTGACCACAATGATCATTCACACAAGCAATGAACATCCGAACATGCAAACTAATAAGCTCAATGCAAAGTATCATTTGCATGTCCAACATTTGACCGATACAAAAACTCAAAGTAATTACATCAAGGATAAAAATCCAACAAGGGCACAAGAGTGATGTACTTAAAGAAATGCATAATATTAACAACAAGTACTAAGCTACAAAACATGGATACAAAAACAAGTACTGAATAACAACTGAAATATTTTAGACCAAAAGAGTTAAACAATAGAACAATGTAAATACAAAAAGAGCAAAGAATTATAAAAACTATAAACACAAAAGCTGAAAACAAAACAAGTCAAAAGTAAAGTATGTGTGTATGTATTAGTATTCTTCTTTTGAGCTTACACAACTCCCCCTTTCAATATGCACACTTCCCATTCTTGTGTTGCTCTCCCCCTCGTTGTATGTTATCATCCAAACTAACAATGAGTTTGCTCTCCCATTTTTTGGCTCGAATAGCTAAAGGTTGTCCTTTAGTTTTTGTTAAATGGCATCTAACTATGTCTCAATGGTTGTGAGATGCATTTGAACTTGGTTGTTGGTGGAGTATAGAACTTTTTCAAATCCAGAAATACGCTGATACAAACCCTCAATCAAAGTGGTCATCCTGTCGCCTTGAGAGCTAGGAGGTACAGGCTAAGTGCTAGTTGTCTATAACTCGGGAGTGTGAGGAGATGCAGTCTCGGTATGCACAGGCATAGCTAATTTTCCCCGCACCCAACACTTCAACTCAACTCCGATGTATCTAGCATTTGAATAAAACTCCTTAACCAATGCATCAATCGGGTCCTTGAAGTTCCCAAACAAATCAACTCAATCTTTTGCTTCAAAGATCCTAGGAATAAATGTTGTTCTCAAGGTATCAAATTTTACAACTCTCTCCACCGTAGTAGGAGTATCTTCAAAAATGCTTTCGAAGGTCTGTGAATTGAGTAGAGTCCTGAATCTCTCACTATTTGAATCTTGAGACAAACGTCGAATCCATTTTGAAACAGAGGATCATGGAACATCAATCACAGGCTCTTTTCCTCAAGATGAACAACGAGACATCCGCAAAAGAACAATCCACACAATGAGAGAACCAAATGCAAAACACCAAGACACAAACTTGATTAGATCCAGGTTAGCCTATGAAATAAGCACACAATGATAGTTAGGAAGAAATTTCTCATAAGCATGTTAAGTGAGCCAATTAAGTAGAAATGTGAAGCTCACTTGAAAGATATGTAAAAACATGGCATTTATGTAAGCATGAGCAACACTGGTGCATATGATGTGCAAATGTGGTGCATTCTAATCCATGAAGTTCCTAAAAAACACAAAAAAAAAAATGTCTATAAGACATTTTGTTATGAGCATGAAATGCACAGCACAACACAGACAAGGTAAGCTACTCAAAAATAAGAAGCAAACATAAAAACATGTGTATCAAGCATCATATTTTCAATATCAACAAAACCCATTCAATCAAACTCAACAAAATAAACCCAAACCATATACGAACAACATGTTTTTCAAATCTCAACAATAACACAAAAACCAAGAAATCAAGGGCTATAAACATGAAATACTTTGAGAAAAATAGAAGACCCATACCTTTTCTTGAAGTTTGAATGAGAGAAGATGATGAAAATGGTGAATTTTTGAGTGAACCACGATGAGTTTGTGAGAGAAAGACAATGAACAGTCAATGTGCAAGGGAAAACTGAAAAGTTTTTGAAAACAACCTTGAAAAAGATCCTCAAAGCGCAAAACACGCGTTTTTCGCGACTGGATTGAGTCGCAAACAAGTCGCCAAAAACCCATAAGACAAAATTTTGAAAAATTTGTCTAAGTGTTTTTCGCGAATCGGAAGTTCCACTCGTGATTAAGTCGCGACGAGAGTCGCCAAACTTTCTAAGTAACTCTCTCGACTCAAGCTTCCACTCACAAACAAGTCGCCAAACCGAGTCGCGAGAAATCTAAAAACCCAGATTTTTGCAAAATATTCTAAGTCTTTTTCGCGATTGGGACTTTGACCCATGAGAAAGTCGCAAATACCTTTCGTGTAAGCTCGCAACAGGGGCATGCGACTGGATTGACCCGCGAGGCAAGTCACCAAAACAAGGTTGCACAGTTTTTGAAATTTTTGACATTTTTCAAAATAAAAACACTTTCCAAAAACAATTAAAACACTCAAAAATTTTATTGTGTCCGATCAACATATAATTGAGCATGTGCAACATATTTAATCAAGTACAATCACACAATGAATAAGGCATTCATTGAACATAGACATGTGTGATGTGTGTGGGTACCAAAGATAAGATAGTCCTTAATCTAATGTGAAGCTTCAATGATCAATTCAACCAAGACATACACAATTAGCACTAGAAAAAGTGACCTATCTTAATTATAGAAATATGCATATATGACCTCCCACAAAACTTGATAACAATATTTTGAAGCTTTTCATTTGGCTCCAAATACATCATAACATTTGATCATTTTAAGATCGATGCCTAAAATTTTTATATTTCAATTTGATGAACAAGCCTTTAGCCTTTTGGGCATCATACATTTTTCATAAAAGTCGCTTTCCCTTTTTCCTAGTCAAATACTAGTATGTGTGACGGTTTTTGTAGCTCATTATCTCTTTTCATTTTGAGATTTACATTTGTTGAGCTCTTTAAGCAAAAAAAATAAAAGAATAGGAAGATATATAGGCACAAGTCTATGCAAGTATCAAGATCAACAAAACCATTGACTAATCATTTATGACAAGTTTGAAAATCTATTTACAACAGCCACATAAATGTCAAGATTTTTCCCACAATGATATGAGTGCATAAAGAACAAGTTACGCTCGTAAATGCACAAAGTCATTAGTATAAAGGTACAAGGCAAAACATGCATGTGACAATACACAATAATGTTGATCAAACTTTTTGGATTTTCTACTTTTTATATGTTTTTGGACTTTTGACACAAAAACAAGTAAAGATTGACCAAAAAAAATGTAAAAACATTCAAAGCAAATAGCAAACAAACACAATTTTCAACACATGCTGGAACGATAACAAAAAGCACACAACCAATCAAAGTCACAAAGCATAGGAAGTATTAATGCATAGACATGTTGTAATGCTTATGCATGAGTACCCCTCTTCACCCACATGGCACATGCGTTTGGGGTGATATCCCTAGAGGATTGGGTACTATTGTTTTGACTTTCAAACCTTTTGTTAAAGCTTGTCAAGCAAGTAGTGAATGCATCAATCATCTTCATTACATCTCCAATGTTTGACACAGCTTCTCCCCCTTTCGATTGCTTGGGGTTCCCTTTATCCTTTCTTTGTCCACTTGGCCTTTGATAGTTGCCATTCTTTAATGCCCAAAGCTTACGACAATTCGGTCTGGTGTGTCCTTGAATTCCATAGTGATGGCAGAAATGTTGAGTTCTCGGACCTCTTTGTGACTTTGGGAGTGATTTCCCTTGAGCCTTAGGTTTGACTACTAATTGGTTAGGTGGCTTAGAAAAAACCGTTGGTCAGTCACATTCCGCTTCTTCTCTAGCTTCACTTTCTCAACACCTGAAGTTTCTACCACTGGTTCCTTAGCTTTCACAAACTTCATATCCTTGGACACTTTGACACTCGAATCGCTCTCTCTCCAAGTGTATCCCAATCCGCTTTTGTTGGAGAAAGGTTTTTGATGAGCAAGCACTTCATCAAGCTTCTTGGAGGAGACCTGCTCTACTTTAGCATTAGCTTGAATCACCTCAAGCTCAAGAAATTTTATCTTTAAGTAGATTTCGATCAGCTCTCCATTTAGCGTCTCAACTTCACACTTAGTCTCCTTGTATCGGACTAAAAGACTCTTGTAGTCTTGCTCTGCTCTCTTCATTTTCTTAATGGTTGCTTTAGCCACTTTTGCATATTAACCAGTCTTCTTAAGGAGGGAATTGTAGGTCTTTTACAGTCCCACTATTCTTTCATCTTCCTCATCATCGGATTCGTCTACTATCCCCATTGACTCCAATTCAATGTGTTCACCAAGCTCTTCCACTAGCACACTCAAATCATCCGAAGATTCCACGGAAGCAATGGTCATGAATGCAGAGAAGTTTCCCTCTCCATCACAGCTTTCATCCGAATCTGAATTAGAAGAGTTTGAATCACTAAGAGTAGTGGCATACACCTTGCCCTTCCCTCTCAAATAATTGGGATACTCTTTCTTGAGATGTCTATGCCCGTTACATTCGAAGCACGTGATTCCTTGAGAGGATTAAAACTCCTTCCCATCTTTCCTCTTGAAATCCTTTTTCTTCTTTCCGAAATTTGGGAATTTTCCCTTCTCAACAAACTTTCCATTCTTCTTGAACTTCAAGAACTTTCGAAAATTCTTCACAAGATATGCCACATCTTTCTCGACCTCATCCTCATCCGATGAGTTGTGAGCTTCCACCCTCTCATTAATCGTCTTAAGAGCAAGGAATTTGCTCTTCCTTTGTGATGGCAATGACAGCTCATAAGTTTGAAATGAGCCAATTAGTTCTTGAACTTTGATATCATCAAGGTCCTTGCTCTCTTCAATTGCTGTAACCTTGCACGAAAGCTCTCTGGCAATGATCGAAGGATTTTCCTCACTATCTTTGAGTCCTCTGTCTTTTCACCCAAGTTGAACTTGCTAATAACCACCTCATTCACCTTGCCATAGAATGAGTCAAATGACTCGTCTTCACTCATTTTTAGCTCTTCAAATCGAGTAGTTAGCATCTACAACTTAGTATCCTTCACCTTCTTGGTGCCTTCATACGTGGTCTCCAATATTTTCCACGCCTCCTTGACAATTGTAATGTGAGATATCCTATGAAACTCATCTGGAGGCACACCACAAAAGATTGCATTTAAAGCTTTATTGTTAGCATTAGCTACCACAAGAGCTGCCTTATCCCATGTGGATTTAGCAGCCTCCGGCCTAGTCCATCCAACATCTACCGCATCCCAAACAGTCTCATCAATTGAATATAGGAATGCCCTCATGCGGACTTTCCAAAATGCATAGTTGCTTCCATCAAAATATGGTGGAGCATTGAGAGATTGAGAACGATCCATCTCAATGGGGTCAAGGATCGTACTTAGGTAATTAAACCACAGCAAGTGCACCCACCCACGATACCAATTGAATGTTCAAATAGTGTGTAAAACACCTATGAACGTTTAGACCCCTAATTCACAAATTACCAACACAAGCTTATAATCAAACAATGTATGTGCAGAATATGAAAATAAGCTAAAACAGAATTGGTAAAACAATCTAAACCGAAATTAATCACAACCACAGCAGTAATTGAAAGGCAAAAATTAAGGGAAGAGAGATGCAAATACAAAGACAACACAACGATGTATTATCAAAGAGGAAAACTCAAGTCCTCAACGAAAAACCTCTCTGCCACCCTCCAAGCGGTCAATAATCCACTAGAGAATAAAGTCGGGATACATGAAATGCAGAAAACCCTCCAAGCCTAATCTACCTAGTGCACCTAAGCCCTCCAAGCTTCTTGCTTCAACAGGGTTACGCCGAACCTTGTCTTCTCTAGCTTACCGGATCCCACAATCGCCCATTGCATTAACCAAAATGAATTGGTCCCTTCGAATCGCTTCCCAAGCACCAAAAAACTTTCTCACAGATATAGGTATGGTGAGATAAGGATTTGGCTAATGTACCTCTCAAGGATATGTCAATGAAAAGGGTGAGAGTAGAGGAATTTGGAGAATCAAATGATGAAGATTATGGATGAGTCAATCTTGTTTTTCTCTAAGGTTTTTCTCTCAAAATTCTCTCTGGAAGCTCTCAACATTTCGTGGGTATAAAGGCATTTATAGTAGGGTGTATGAGGAATACGAAGAGTTAGTTACAACCAAACAGGGCATTCTAGCTACTCGAGTTCGCAAGTTTGAATTACTAGCTAACTGTCCTGGCCAAACCTGGAAGTTTTGTCCTGTAGTGCAACAACCGGCATGACCATTTAGCTCCCCCTGCATACTTCACATATGTGCCATTCTGGTGACTCGCCCGGTCGAGATCCAGCCTCGAGGCTCTTCTTGAGTGCATACTCTTGAACTTTTCTTCACACTCTCTCACACACTACCCTTACATGATTCCCACCTAAATACAGGGTTTCTAAATGCTGAATTACAAGCAAATTTGATAAGGAATAAAGCCAACAAAATGATTGAATAAATTCAACTTTACATTATCAAATAAAAAAGTATGTGTATATAATAAAAAATAAAAAAATAAAAAAGCATGTGTATATGTGTGTGTGGGGAAGGGGGGTTGTCTTCATAAATATATTAGTACCGCAACTTGGCCCCCCCAAACAAAAATTCATAGCTCGCCCCCCGATTGCATTTGTAGTAAGCCATTCTTATCTCTTTTAGTTGGTTACTGCCGGCACAGTGGAAATGATATAAGGTCTATTTTATGATTCTAGTGTCCTACATGAATTAAGTTAAACTCAAATCCAATTAGATTCTAAATTAGATTTCAATTGAAGTCTTAAAAAATTAACCTTCATGTCTATTGCATTTGTAGTAAACCACTCTTATCTCTTTTAGTTGGTTACTGCCAATATAGTGGAAATGATATAAGGTCTATCTTATGATTCTAGTGTTCTACATGAATTAACTTAAACTCAAATCCAATTAGATTCTAAATTGGATTTCAATTGAAGTCTAATTTTTTGCTATGTGTCCATTTAAATTTTAATTTTTATGGCAAGTAAATTATTAGATGCAAAAACCGAAGATTCTAAAACCAATTAAATTATAAATTTTATATATATATATAATTAGAAACCATTATATGTTTTATATATATATAATTAGAAATCATTACGTGTTTTAGAAATATATGGTTTAAAAAAAAGTATAAGCTAATACCATATATAATTTGAACATCTTCTAAAAAAATATATATATATATATATATAATTTGAACCATATAATTGTGATTCTTTTTAATTATACTTGTGCATATGCATGGGGCTATACACTAATGATAGTTAATATAAAATAAAACCCTAAACTCACACACGTAGCTTCTCCACTTCATGGGCCATAGAAACCAAAGCTTTCTTTATTGTCTCTTTGTTCCATTTGCTCAATGTTTGGGTGAGAATTTACTAGGAATCTGAAAGTGAAAAAGGAGACTACTATTTTTTTTTTTTTTTTCAATGGAAAAAAGTGCTACTCTAAGAGAGAGAGGTAAAGAAAAAGAATAAAACTGATTACAATGCTATATTTGGGTGAAAAAAATGTAGTCACTGACTAGTAAATTTTAGGAAAAATAAAAGGTAAAAAAGCAACTGGAGATCGTCAAATGAATTACAAAACCGGAGAGTTAGGTTGTATTAATGCAAGTAGAAGCTACTCTATCATGGACCACATCAGAGTTTGCAATGATTCGGTTAGCCATCAAAGAATCTCCAATTGTGAAAAATTAGCAATTTAGCATGAACAAGTGAGGCCAAAAAATCAGTAAGTAATAAAATTTGAAGCAAATAATCATAGAGACTCAAACACTGGCTACATATAGACAAATTTGTTTGTTTTTGGTTAGCTAGAAAATTTAAGTAAGAAAAAAGGGTTTTTGTCGCTTTTTTCTTTCTTTATCAATTTCTTGGGATGGATATTTTATAGAAGAGTTTAGTTATTTTTTTTAAGAGTCCATTAGAATGTTGTGGTTAAGGTTGTATTAGTCATTTGAACGTGAGTTATCGAGAGGCCTGCATGGAGGAAACTATTTGAAACTGTTTGGTTTGAATTTGAATTCGTGAAGTAGGAGAGAAGTTTATGTATAACCAAAGATTTTAAAGTTTATCATTTTTTTTAAATTAGATTATTTTTGTTTGAGATTTTTTTTAAAAAAAAAAAAATTCGTATGACTAAGGGTTTTGAATTTTATCACTTTATTTTAATTTATTTTTTGAGATTAAAAAAAACAACAATAACAACAACGTTAACGTGCTTCATGTTAATAGAATAGTTTTTCTTCTTTATTTTTTCCGTGGTTTAAAAAAATTGAAGTTTATAACGTTGTTTTTAAATTCACTTCTTTTTTTTAGATTTAAAAAGAATAAAAAAAATATATATATAAATATATATATATAAAAATAAAAAATCGTGCTCGATGTTGATAGAATAGTATTTCTTTCTTTTTTTCCCTTTTTTTTTCTTTTCTTTAAAGAAACCGAACATAATTGAGATTTTTTTTTTTTTAATAAGTAATTGAGAGTATTTGAAATCAAATAGAAAAAAAAATTAACTTTTTAATATAAAACAAATTGTTATTTCAGAATTTGTGTAAAAATACTTGAAAATACAATATTATTAGCTTTTTTATAACTCTAGAACAAAATAAATGAAAGAAACGTTTTTATTTATTTATTGCAAATAGAAACCCCCCATCAAATTTTGGACACGTTGAATGAAAGAATCTCATGCAAAATTAAAGTTCAAAAACCGTTTTTTAAATCCAAGATCATCTCATCACCTCTTCTCACCCATATAAAAATACCCATCACTCACTCTTGAAAACCATCCCAAAATCTCAATCTAATCAACCAAGAAATTAAGGAATCTCTAGCTAGCTAGTACTAGTTTTTCACCATGGCAAAGTTCAACATCTTCATCATGGTAGCTTTGATCTTAGCAAGCCGAGTCATGGCCTCACTTGCTCAAAAAAAGATAAGCCCATCAAAGCACGTACCAGGGTACCCCTTGCACTTGTTGCATTGAGCTAGGAGAGTAGAAGATGAGTGTGCGAAAGAAATATTTCTTGGAATGTTTGAGAAATTACCTATATCTAAAAAATGCTGCCTGCAGCTTATTAAGAAAATGGGAAAAAGTTGTCACAATGATTTGGATAAGGCAATTGTTCACTTACCAAATTACTCATCAAGGGCATCCAAGGCGATTCCCAAGGGTAATCAAATATGGCATAAGTGTGCTTTGGTTGCTTAGCATATTTGACATGCTCCTTCTCCATCCAGTTAAGTAGTAAATTGAATTCTATTTAGCAATTTTGTACCACATGAATGCTAACATTGAATAAATCTTCATCTTTTATCTTTAGAAAGTACTTAATTCCGCACCAATGATCTATACCCCCATGTTGCTATTGAATTAAGAAAGTATACTCAATCAATATATAGAAATAATTTGTCTCGCAAATCTAAAATTGAGTTTCTTATTCTGTGGGATAAGGCTTCCATTCAATATGCTTGTGCATTGGATAGGGTATAAGGTCGATACATGACTATTTTTAAACACGTCTTACACGTGTCATTTCCAATACACAAGAACGTTGGAGGTAAGGCAAATCTCTTTTTCTTTTTCTTTTTTCTTTTTTTCTGAAGATTATCACTCACTAACTAGTTGTGTTATTTAAAGTGATGGAGTGAGCTAGGCTGCGGGTTCCATTCCATCTCATTCTACTCTCTATTACCCTTTATTTAAAAATCACTTTCACTATTGTATTTGCATCTCTCTCTCTCCCTCTCTTGATCATACCTACCTAGACTTGATTTTTTTTTTTTTAATGTGCAATAGAAATACCTAGATATGATTTAATATTTATAGTTATCTCAAAAAAATCATATGAAAAATGTTTCCATATTTTTGTTACTTTAAAAATAAAAATAAAAAATAAAAAACTAGAAGTATTATACTCGTACTATATACGTATTGTTTTTTTTCCGTTTCCGTATATTTCTACCAAATTTTTGAAACATACTTTTTATGAAAGATGCTAAGTTAAGGGGTCATTCTACGGTACCCATGCTTTTTTCAGGGGGTATAGTATCCATGTAAATTTTGACCGTAGATCTTACTTGTTTTAATCTTGGCCATTTATTTATTTTTAATGGAATACTTGTCACCGGTCAAGTAGGTAATGTATAAAAGAAAAGGAAAAAAAAAAAAAACAAAAAAAAAAAATCTTTGCTCTTGCGTTCTCTCTCAAATTGCTTCCCTCTCTTGCATTCGATGAAAGATTCTCAAAAAAAAACAGACTTACCCCATTCTCTCTTGCATTCTCTCCCTCAAAATTCTTCTCTCTTAAACTTGTTTGATCAAAATCAGTTTGTTATTGTTGAAGGTAAGGATGAAATGACAAAACCCTAATTTCATGCAAGTTGTGAAATCTCTGAATTAATTATTAGCATGTTTGTTTTCTTTCCCCAAATTGTTTGTTAGTTTTTTGGATTCAACTAATTTTTAGATCAACTGATTAAAGTTTATTGCACCTCTAATCATTGATCCCTCTCTCTATTTGATATGGCCGGAGTTTAATTTTGTATTATGGGTATTGTGTTCAGGGTGGGTAGGGAGGAGGACGTTCTAGCAATAAAAGATGGTGCTATCTATATTTGGTTAATTAAATTAACTCTATAAACTTCTACTCTCTTTTTTCATTTTACTTTGTTTGGTTAATTAAAATTATCATCTCGACAATAGCAGAGATGCCATATCCATCTATGCCAAGAATTTATATGTTCTTCAGTTTTCTAAAGTTCATGAATTATATTGACTAGGACATATAAGAAAAGTATTATGAATTTATGATTCATATTGCTTGTTGGGAGAAATTGCCTTCCTACACATGTTTGGATTTATATGTTCTCTTTACAATTTAAACTATAAGACCTAATTTTCTTTTGTAATATTCTAGATTTGTGTTCCTATTACTGCAATAATGTTCTATACTACTCTTTGTTAACTAGAGCAATCCAAACTCTTTGACAACCATATATCTCAACCCCTAGACTTAAAGACTGTTTAAAAAAAAAAAAAAAATGATAGGTAAGACTCTCGAATTTGTCTTTGGATTTCCCCTGTTCTTGAGTAGGGGTTTATTTTGCTTTAGGTTGGTCTTTGTGATTTATAGGTCTGATGGTTTGGTTGTTTCAAGTGTGAGGTCTGATGGCCTAGACTTTGTAAAGTTTCAAATTGATACCCTTTCGGTTAATCAGGAGAAGAAAGGCCTAAAGCTTTCAGATCGCTTTCTGCAAGTGTTGTATCTTTAGGATGCAAATGTGATAAGGCCTTTGGTAGATAGTTACAACAAGCTAATTCTAGTTATTATGGAGATTCCTTCCAAAGACCATCCTTATGATCCTGCACATGATTTTGTTCTTTTAGGAGTAAAGTACCTATTCTTTGCAAAATCAATGGCATCTTGGAGGCACTAGTCACAGATATTTGCTTGATGCTTCTTTGTCACGTCATGTTTTATCCCTCTTCCTAAATTGTACATTAAGATGTTGTCTTGAGTTACACCATGCCAGTTATAAAATTCCAATTTGCATTTCTAATAATTTGGATGCATGTTGTGATACTTATTCTAATAAATGATAATTTTAAAAAATTAGAAAGGCAGAGTTCTAAATCCAAAAAAATGTGAGTTCTAATGTTACAAGTATTGAATTTAATCAATGTTCAGGCTATGCAAGCTTCTCACTGTCACTCACTAACAGATATTTACCTGAAATCTTGCATGTTTATGCATGTCAAATAGAGAGAAACAGTTGGGCACATTGATGTAGATGCAAGTTTTCCCTTACTAGCTTCTCTTTGTCACTCACCGACAGATATTTCCCTGAAACCTTGCATGTTCATGCATGTCAATTTTTTTTGCTTGGGCTCGACTTGTTTATTAAACGAGCCTAAAATTAAGGCTCAAGTTGAATGCCAGAAAACACCAACTTATCTATGTTTTGGCAATGAACTTTGAGAAAGTAACTTATGCTTAATTATTGAAGAAATTTTAATCATGGATTCCATGCTGTTTATTTACATATAAAAAAAATAAATAAATAATGCTTCTCATATAATAATTTTATTTTTGAATGATAAAAAAATCAGTCTCCCTTTCAAGAGAGAGAGAGAAAAAAAAAATCACTAAATCGCTAAAGATAAACATTCAATCTCCCATTCATTAAATATAAAAACAATTCACTAAATCATAAACAATCTCTCAGTCATCATTTTATACAAATCATTGTCATTTTGGTAACCGAAAATAATCATGTAGTGGAATTTTTTTAGCATTTTCTATAATTTTGGAACGTTCATTTTCTTTTGAAAGCACTAGATTTGATGCAAACTTGTATTGCAAACTTTTTAACTAGTTGTGCTTGGCAAAAAGAAATTATTAAGTACAAAACTTAACAAAATCATAAATCAAAATTATTATTAAGCACAAAGAGAAAGAAACAATACCACTATTATCACGTTTTTTTTCACATGTCTTGCCCAGTTGTGCTTGGCAAAAAGTCCAATATATGTATACATCTTTCTGAACTAAAGTCAATGACACATAATTACTAGTGACTTTTATTGTCATTCATAGGGATATAACTCTACAAGTACAAATAAACAATGTATTAGTATGTGTTAATGTAAAATACACAAGTGTGTTGAGTAAAATTACACGTTCACAAAACATCAATTATAACATATACTTATCATCGTCCCTATATGTATTTTCAAACCATTCCAGTATGGGATTGCCATCTTCATCAATCATTTTTTGCTACAAGCATATATATAAAGAAATAAGTAAGTATAAAAGGGACTTCAGTGGTGGGCACAAATGTAAAAATATTGTGTGATATTAGTACTACCCAATGTGACAATGGAACTGTCAAATGTGAGAAAAAAATTATGGTAACCACTAAAGATGACAAAAGATCTATCAAATGCATGGTTGTCAAAATCACGATCTAGATTGTAGGATCGCACGATTTTACGATCCCACCTCACCAAAATGTTTAAAATTGTATTAGGATCGTAAAAATGGTAGGATCGTATGGGATCCCACTGATTCTACCAGTCCTACCAAAACATCAATTTTTTTTTTATGGGATAAATTTTTGGTTTTGATGAAGTTTTAAGGGTCTTTATTTTTCTATGTTGTGATGGTATGACTTTTATTTATTTTTATATAATTATGTGAACCTAAGCAAATGTTTTGTAGTTTCTAGTTCACTTGTAATCAAAATAAATGAATGCTTTATCATTTCCAAATGAAGAATTTATATGGCTTTGCTATCTTTTAAGCTATAATATTGTTAAATTTGTGTGATCAATACACTAATTTGTGTTTTAATATTACTAAATTGTTTTTCTTATATATAATTTTATTAGTATGCTTGTATTTGTATATTGATTGATTGATTTTTTTTAGCATGTTCTATAATTGTTGCTGAGTGGTATAACTTGAATAGTTGAGTGTGAAGTTTTATTTTGATCTCTTTTGCAGTTTTAGAATACAAATATACAATGTCTACATAGATAATGAAATGGATGATGATGATTAGGACAGTGGTTATAAGAACTCTAGAATGGGAAAAATCAAATATTCACTTCACCTTAATATTCATCTTGCTTTTGGATTTCATATTTTACTTAGCTAGTTTCCATTTGATAACTTATTTTAGATTTTAAACTTGGAACTTGGAAAATATTTCCGTATGTGTTGATAAATATTTTGGTATTTGGTTGCTAATTAAACATTTATTTAAATTATTAGATACATTAGGTCAAAATTTAAATATATTTGTTTCGTTAGTATAGACATAGCTATGTATGACATGTAAATTGTATCTTATGATGCAAATCTTTGTTTTTTTTATGGATAAATTCACAATTTACGTGATTATTCAACATATAAAGTCATTATCAATGTGTTTTTTGCTTTAAATCTAAAAATATGTAAGATCTTACGATTGAGCCTACCTCTCACGATCTTACGTAAGATCCCGATTTTGACAACCTTGGTCAAATGTGATGTTGGTACTACTAAATATGACAATGGAATCATCAAATGTGAGGAAAAAAATAAGAAAACCATCAAATGTGACAAAAAACAATCACATGTGATGTTGGAACCGCACAATGTAATGATGGAACAGTCAAATGTGATAAAAAAATTAAAAAACCACCAAATGTGACAAAAGTACAGTCATATGTGATATTAGTACTGCACAATATGAGGATGGAATAGTCAAATGTGAGAAAAAAAAATAAGAGAACCACCAAATGTGACAAAAGTACTATTAAATGTGATGTTGGAACCGCACAATATGAGAATGAAATAGTCAAATATGAGAAAAAATAAGGGAACTACCAAATGTGACAAAAGAACTGTCACATGTGATGTTGAAACTATATAATGTGAAGATGGAACTATCAAATGTGAGAAAAAAAATAAGAGAACCAACAAATGTGACAAAGGTATTGTCAAATGTGATGTTGAAACTACACAATGTGAGGATAAAACCGTCAAATGTGAGAAAAAATAAGGGAACCACCAAATGTGACAAAAGTACTATTAAATGTGATGTTGGAACCGCATAATGTGAGGATGGAATCGTCAAATGTGAGAAAAAATAAGGGAACTACCAAATGTGACAAAAGAACTGTTATATGTGATATTGGAAATATATAATGTGAGGATGGAACTGTCAAATGTGAGAAAAAAATAAGGGAACCACCAAATGTGACAAAAGTATTGTCAAATGTGATGTTAGAATTGCACAATGTGAGGATGAAATCGTCAAATATAAGAAAAATTATGGGAACCACCAAATGTGACAAAAAAACTGTCACATATGATGTTGGAACTACACAATGTGAGGATGAAACCGTCAAATGTGAGGATTTGGTAACCTGGTATAGCAAATTGCCTACTAGTGGGTATCGTACCCCCAAAAAAAGGAGGGAGTACGGTAGAATTACTCGCTAAGTTATACCCATTCGTATAATTACCGTATCTTACACGTACCATATATTACTAACTATGCTAATACATACATAACAATTAAAATAACTCGTTTAATTTTATCCTTCTATTTCTTTTTTTCTTTTTTTTGAAACCATTTTATCCTTCTATTTCCAAAGATATAGTAATAAACGCATTAGTTTCAACCTAAAAGTTAAAATTCTATAATAATCACAATCTAAAAGTTAAAATTCCGTGATAATCACAGCCCGTAATAATCACAAACCGTAACATTCGAATGCTCAAATATGATATAAGATAACAAAAATATAAAACCAATCTAAAGTCAAGCCTTATCACATATATTTGAACATATCTCATATCTTATAAGTTATAACAATAAAGTAAAACACTGTTATAAAAAAATAAATAAAGTAAAACACTAACTAAAATGTATTGCTTTATGTTTTCAAAAAAAAAAAAAAAACGTATTGCTTTATAACACAAACTGAAAAGTTTATAGTGCATTCAAAAAAAAAAAATTATAGTGAAACACTGAAACGTATTGCTAAAGAATATTTATTTATTAATTAATTAAAATTTTAAACATTCTAATAAAAAAATTAAAATCTTAAACCCAAAATTAAAAACTAATGCTGCCAAACAAAAATCCCAAATTTGCAATGTTTTTGTATGCTTCAAAAAAAGAAACTTGCTGTAAGTATGTGCCTTATGGTTCCTAATGCCGTAATTATCATTGTTAGTCACTTTAAAAAATGTTAAAACTATCACTAATTTACTACTAAAAATTTACAAGTTGATGTTCTAATGAATGAGATTTATGCAACTGTAACACGATACTAAATGAGTGTTTGAAATTTTTTTTTATGATTATTGATACATCAATACCTATGTAGTGAAATTTGTAATAACCTTAGCATTAGTCTAAAAGAATTAATTTTATTAGGATGTTCTAAGGATTAAATATCACTTGGCAAAAGTTAAAGGTCATAATACAAAGAAGATTATAGTATTAATATCAATAAATTTTATGGTAAATGTTTCTGTATTTTTGTTACAAATTTAAAATTTTAAAAAAAAATGTATACCCATACTCTACACACGTATCTTTTTTTAAAAGCAAATAATTATTTGCTTTTATTTTTTTATATTTAAATTCTATTCTTTTTATAGGTAAATCTATCTTATTGATTTTAAGCTTTGTTAATAATATTTTAGATAGACACAATTGTAGGTTATAGTTATATCGCACCAAACAAATAAATTTAATCTTTTTCTAAAAATTTTAGAAAACATTTATTATAGGTTGTATGTTTTGTTTAAAACATTTATTGTTAATTTATCTAAAGAAATTGATAAGAACAAATAAAATATTGTTTTTATCTGAAAATTATTCCAATTTGGTACAACTACTCAACCACTGCTTCTAAGCCTAATTATAATATATGATATGATGTGATAATATAAGGATAATAGGAACCAACTTGAGTCCATTAGAATTTGAAAATCGCATCAAATAATTGTGAAGTTTCGATCAACATTTCATTAGGTCTAATGCAAAGTGCATTGAACCCAACCTTTCCAAAAAACTTAATACTATAATAATAATAATAATAATAAACCACCATTTATCCCAAAAAATAAAAATAAATAATAGCTAATGTTTATATTCTTGGAAAAACACAATTTCGACTGGGTCTATAATTATCTGCTTTGGGCTTAATTTTGAGTATATACGCAAACACTGTTGCTCTTGCTCTACGGTTCTATCTCTTTCTGAGTGATTAGTCATGGATGTTGTGCGATGCTCTTCCTCTCTTCTTCAACGTCTGTCAATAGATGATCTTCCCGACTGTTTGTTGATTGAAATCCTGTCCCAGCTGCCTCTGAAATCTATATTTCAATGCAAGTGCGTCTCACGCCGATGGTGCTCTCTAATCTCTGCTCCTTCTTTCGCTTACATTGTTCACAGGCTCCGCTCTTCTTCAATATTGCAACGACCCTCTACCTTGCTCATCAGCCACTACACCGATGGTGTGAGGAAGGTCCTCATGACATCGGAGGAACCCGAATTCAAATCTCTAGCCTCTTTAATAAACCAATATTACATTAATAACCGCTCAGTTTCGCTTGACATTGTTCACGCTTCGTGTCATGACTTGCTTTTATGCACCCAAAAGGAGTTGAAAATGTTCAGTGCGGTGGTCTGCGATGCTGTGTACTATGTGTTAAATCCAATTACAAGGCAGTCGATAACGCTTCCTCCCCTACGTCGTCCTAGCAATGCTAAGATTGGATTCATCTTCCGCTGCTACCATGATCAGCAGCAACTCAGTTATAGGGTGATGTGCATTCCTAAATTTGAGTGTGAATCAACAGAATTCAAGGTAGATATATTCTCGTCCGACACAGGCAAATGGAGTGAGTCAATAGTGTCGTGTCCGCCGGGGTTTCACTTCACTGACTCTGCGCATTCCTGCGCTGGTGTTCCCTATCAAGGTTTGCTTTTCTGGTGGAGTTTGGATGGGCACCTTGTTGGGTTTGATCCGTACACCAGCAAATGCCGTCGAGTCATCTACAAACCCGAAGATTTTGCACCGAACCGTAGAATTCAGCGCCTTGGTGTTTGTAATGGTGCCTTGAGAATATGCCAACTTGCAGGTCCTCCTTATACTGATGATGAATTACTTGTTTGGGAGTTGAAGGACCATGATACAGAATGTAAATGGTCTTTAGAACACAAGGTGTATTTCAACCAAATGGGTGCGGAAAATCCTGGGCTAACAGAATGCCTAAAACATATATCTATAGAGTCATTGCTAGGCTATCATCCGTATGACAGGGATGTTGTGTATTTGATTCTTGCAACTATGGTTGTATCACTCAACTTGAGGAGAAAAACAGTGGAAATGGTCTGTGATTTTCAGAGGCCTTCCCCGTTTTACAAGGCTGTAAACGTCTTCGACTTTGTTCTTCCTTGTTGGCCAACTCCCATTCCTTCTTCTCCCTTAAAAGAATGAGAAGGCTGCCCAATTATTTTGCCACTTCGATCTTAGGCTATGATTTGCTTACATTATGCTATGCTATTGTATTTTCTGTTTTTTTTTTTTTTTTAATTACTGTTTCGTATTTGTTATATTAATAATCAATTATTTCGTAATTTAGTCTTGTGGTGATTTTGTAAACTTTGATATATACTTGTTCTGGCTTTACATTCAACCATTAATAGATATCAAAGGCAAGACGCGTAGTTTTGTTAGTTTTTCTTAGAAGGAGAAACCAAAGCACAAACACTATCCATAAATATAATTCAGGTCTGGAGTAATCAAGATGAAGGACTTTCGTGAAGGCTTTTCGTCACAACCCAATAGAGGAAATTGAATATGTTTAGGAAATTGCATCTGTTTGTTATTTAGTTTCATTGGTTTAGGAAATTGTATCTGTTTGTTATTTAGTTTCATTGGTTTTATGTTTTGACGAAAATCAAAAATGGGTTTGGTTTTGTGATCTTAAATTAGTGTTCCATCTATATTATTGTAAATGGAGAATCCTATATTGAAATTAGTGTTCAAGTAAATTCGAGACTAACCCATAAAAATTAACCCCACGTCTATTGCGTTTGTAGTAAGCCATTCTATCAGTTTAACTTTTACAGTAGTTGGTTACTAAAGGGTACAGTGGAAAGGATCTATGGACTAAAACAAAAGGGCTTTATAATCTATTTTTAACATTGATATTAAGTTATCATAGGCAGATATTCTTAATACAAAAGCAATGCCATTGAAAAAATTGTTGAAATTACAGGAGAATTGAAGAGAGAATCGGAAGTGTGAGAGAACAAAGAGAGGATATTTCCTCAAATAAAGCTCTAGCGACTATACTTTTACTATATGCTCAATTGTTAATTACAACGAAATGAACCCTATTATGATTAACTCTACATGGGCTAACAATATAGTGCCAATATTGGATATTAAATTTGTATATCCAAATAGAGTGTAATTCAAGTTTGATCACACTTTAATGGTAGAAGAATATTATTTAAAGTTTCTAGTTAGTTCAATTGTTAAAGTCTCTAATCACTCAATAAGATGTCTAGAATTCAAAAACAATCCTACACCAAAAATCAATTTATATATCAACTTAATAATAAGAGTAATCATCATAGCATTCAACAGGTGTCTTAACTTTACGATAAGAGCAATCATCATAAAGTCAACGCTAGGTTTAAATTCTACTTATTTATTAAGAAAAAATCATCTAAAATAAATTATGAAATTCTATGTAAATTTATTTTAAAAATTTTATAATTGAGATTGAATTGAAATAATGTTGTATTTTATTTTTTTTAATTTTTTTAAATTGTTTTGATAGGTACATAATCGATGGGAGAGAGGTCAAAATTGAACCACAGATATAAGCTATCGTTTGATGTGTTGAACCCCAATCTCTTAGAGTTTCAATTAGATTAAAGTTTGTTATATTATCACCTTTTGTTTTTAGAGATGTGATATATTATGATTATTATCACTTAGTTGGGTGATCCAATGAGGCAGAATATTGCCAAACCAATCCCAGTGGCCCCTTATGGGCTGAATCGATTCAAGTTTGAGAAGTATTATTCCAATCCCAATTAGGATTAGCGGCTTAGGTTTACCTCTAAATCCTCTTTTCCCTTTTATAAACAAACTAGTAGTATTGTATTCTATCATCTAAGGCTAAACTAAAGCTCTACTATCGTCTCTATTGATATTGCCATAGATTTGATGCTATGCTCATGGAAACGCACACGGAGGAGGATCAAAGAGTTACCTGCGGATCTGTTACCATATGTTCTCTTCCTCGCAAACAAAGGTCCATTCTGTCACGAAAACGCAGAAGAACTATGAACGATTTTCATGACGAGGTATTGGTGGAAATCCTACTTCGACTGCCTTTAACATCTGTGTTTCAATGCAAGTCCGTATCGAAGCGTTGGTTGTCTTTAATCTCTACTTCTTATTTTGCTTAACCGCTTTGTTAGCCACCACTCTTCCATGGATGCACCCTTTACCTTTCTCATGCAAATACAAATACAAAATTTAAAAAAAAAAAAAAAAAAAAAAAAAAAAAAAAACCTACATAACTAACTCCCAAGGAACCCGAACTCAAATCCTTACATACCCGAAACTATATTCATTTCCTCGCTCATTCCAGTAATGGTTGAAGCTTCGTGTAATGACTTGCTCTTATGCAGCATAGTCCATGCACAAATACAATGTAGTAAATCCAATTACTAAGCAAAGCGTGACTCTCCCCCGCATATTAAATCCAATTACTTGGCAACTCATATTCGATTCATATGAGGGTGAGGGTTGGGTTGGCGGGTTTATATACCGTTATGACATTAATCTTGACCAGCTCAGTTATAGGGTGGTGCTAATTTGTGGATTCAATAGCAAGTTAAAGAAAGTTGAGTTGGATATATTTATAAAAGAAACCGGTGAATGGAGGAAGTCAATGGTGGTGTTTTGTCCAGGTAAATTTCATTGCCGTGGTGTTTCCTATAAGAATTTGCTTTTCTGGTGGGATAGTAAAAGCATGGCCGCCTTATTGGGTTTGATCCATATATACAACAATGCTCGTTATCGTTTCTTTGAGCACCCTGAAAAGTTGGAGTGTGTCGCGGTTGCTTGAGGGTATGTCAGATTTTTAAGAATCCAGAAAGGATTTTACGTCTTTGGGAGCTCAAGGACTATGATGATGATGAGGGAGGGAAATGGTGCTTGGAGCATGAGGTTCATTTTGACAAGATGGTTTCGGAAAGATAAATATTCTCACCTCAAACAATACATAGACAGACCACATCCTCCAAAGCTATCACTAGCCTTTCATCCAAAATGATGGGATATCATCTATTTGATAATTAAATATGGGGGGTGTCATGAGTTTATCTGCAAACAATATCAAATTGTCATATCAAGCAATATGAGGAGAAAAACACTAGAAGTGATCTTTCATGAAGAATTCACAAGAAGCATTTCTCACCCTGCTGATGATGTTTTCACTTTGGTTCTCCCATGTTGGCCTACTCGTATACCTTCTCTCTTAGAGGATAGTGTTCTGATACCATCTAATTATCATTCTACTTGCTTGCATCTTCCTCTTTTGATTTGTGATATGCCTACATTCATTTTATTGGTATTGACAATTGATAAAAGTATTATCAAATTTTATGGTTAATTTGTTTACCACTTGTTCCTTTTTTACCTTCAATGATAGACATCGGTAATCACAAAACATAACAACTTTCTCTTACAATAAAGAAACACAACAACAACTAACCATAAGCAGCTTTGATATAACCCTAAACATTGGACATGGAATTAATGTATCCTGCCCCATATAGCATTCTTCTCTCTTTCATTTGAAATTGAGAAAACAAAGGTGAAGCCCAAACAAGTATTAGCTCATTTATTTTTTGTAAGCTATTGAGCTCTTTGCCAACAATTATGTCACTTCATAGGTTGAGCCTTTGGCCCATGTTCTCACTGCAACATGTGTTGGACTTCAAGGCCCACAAATATAAGTGAGCTCACCACTAAAGAAGTGTACTTGGAAGCACACAATCAACTCTTAGAAAATTGATTAACAACTCAACAACTTCTCATTTTAATGTGTGTTTATCTTCTTGAATAGTTTCTATTACACCAAAAAATCTTTGATGAGACAGGCGCATGCGCCCATTGTCTCACCGACATGTGGGTCCCACACCACCGACATGTAGGAGCCACATGTCGGTGAGACAATAGGCGCATGCACCCGTCTCACAAGATAACATCCTATTACACACATTCTAGTAGGTGTCTATTACACACTTAAAGCCATGAGTTCTCTTGTAAAATACAGTTTGTGTACTATGTGTACATTTAACTGTGTGCACTAGTAATTATCCTATTTTTCTTACTAATCTATTTGAAAAAATAAATAAATAAAAATAAAAAACCTCTTTCCAGACGAGGAAAATCACTTTGTAAAGCATGCAAATCCCCATATTCTTCATTTTAAGTTATTTAAGTCTAGAACTTACCAGCGCAAAGTATAAGATTTCATCAATTCGTGAAACAACTCAACTCCTTTTCCTCACCAAAGCTTCTGGTGAACAGAACAAAGCTCAAATCACATCACTGTAATGCAGCAGCACATCATCCTCTCCACTAAAGTTGCTGAAGTGATTGGAATGCATTTCATGAGGTTTCCACCTTTGTACTCCCATGGTGGCCAACTCCCATACCTTCTCCCTTACAGAACGTCAGATAATGTGCTCCCATGGTGGCCAACTCCAGTACCCCTTAAAGAACGTCAACTAATTTATCATTCTGCTCGCTTGCATTTTCCTTTTCTGATTTGTGTTTTACTATCTGCCCACGTCTATTTTATTCGTATTGTTAATGATAAACCATAATCAAATTTAATGATCACTTACAAACTTTTTATCTGTTCTTTATTAAGTTTGTATCTTAAGTATTACCATCAGCATTGATTATTACCTTCTATTTTTACATTCCTCGATAAACATCAGTAATCAGACTACAACTATCTTTCAAGTTTCAAACTTGTGTATAAACTTTTCCCTTGATAAATTTTAACAATGCACATAAAAAGTATCCTACCCCCAACAGATACTATTTCTGCTTTCTTGTAATTTATATAATGTTTAGGATATAAGATAAATAGACCTGCCTCTAATTGATACTTCACTTCTTTACTTGAAACTCTGAAAACAATGTAACGGTGACAAATAAGTACTAAAGTTTAAAGGTAATAGGAAAGGCAATCGAAGAAAGAAATAAGTGCTGATCAATAAACACTTATGATTTATCAACCTTACATAAATTAGTCTCCAACTGGTTTTCAAACCAGTAAAATATCAAATAAGAATGCTCATTAACAAATCTAAGTATATTACAATCACACAGCGTTACAACTCACAAGACAAAATTGAATAAGAACAAGCATAATGAACCATCATCATCCAATAAACAAAATGGAAACACCTAATTTAAATATGGAAACTATTGATGGGGCCTCCTGAGCAACAGCCCCCGTATGTGGCACTCGAACAAAAATCAATGCCTTAAAAACCTATTCCTCTCGCATGCTTACAAGAGTTAAGCTTCATGGGCCATAAACGTGCAACATCCGGCCGAAGAGCAAGCAAGAGACCAGCACTTTAAAATGAAGAATTTCTATTTAATCGGATGGATTAGTTCCTTTAGTCTTCTTTTGCAGGACTGGAGTATTCAGACGAAATTACTTCAGATGAAGCACTAGATGACACACTACTGCTGGCACTTACTCCATTCCTAAAGCTTCTTGATTCCAGGGCAGGGTTTCTTTGTTGATCGTTAGTTGCAGGGTTTCTATTGGGATCATTAGTCATAGGGTTTTGCCCCTCCTCTGCTAATCTTTTAAGAAGATTCATGACAGTGGGAAGGAACTTGGAGGACAAGGAAATAAGCCCAGGAAGCTGCAAATTACACAGTTATAAATCAGCTTCATTAGAATTTTTTCAAACAAAAAAACAGAAGATAAATAATTAAAAACACTAAAGGATTTTTTTTTTTTTTTTTTTGCCACACAATTATTTATTCAAAAGGGATTCGTTGTCATAATGGTTAAAGCTACTTAACTGGTATTTTTTGGTTCTCACTTATTGGCGTTTCTTGTATACAACCCATGAATTGGGTTGGGCCCCCTTTTGGGAAAAATTATCATAAAGCGGCCCCCTCACAGCAAGTGGATCCAACACACCCACGAGACCCACATGCTAAGAGAAAACCACAGCATAAAATGGGTCCATGAGAAACTACCAATCTTTTGGGGCTTTTCTTAATGAATTGTCTTTCTGAAGAATAGTTTAAAATATTAAAGGGATTTACCCCTCCAATATCAACTGCACAAGCCTATAGTTTTGATGAATAAGATATTGCTTGGCCTAAACAGCATGCATTCTTAATCTCTCAATAATCCCTATTAAAGATAAAATATACAAGCAGGAATCAATTTAAAAGATAACTTCCAAGAAACAGTTTTTCTAAACCATAATCTACAAATTTAAGAAAAGAAAAAATAAAATGACAATAATACGTCCGCTATTTACGGAACTCATTGTGAAGAATTTCAATTATATGGATTGGCGTCTTTGAGATTTGAACTTTAATTCAAGAGCCTATTGTTATATAGCGATTAAGTAGTTGAAAAAGGACAAAGTCTCAAAGTTCAGTTTTCAGATGCACTTTCAAACAATCAACCAGTTGTAGAATTTCTTAAAATCAATCTTCCAAATTAACCATCAATTGACAATAAACTAATGGGGCTTAAACAATCACAATTGAATTTAATACTCACAGCACCATTGCGAAATTCACCCGAAATGTCCAGCTGCACCCACAAGGCTTTGAATAGTAAAAAACCAACAAAGATGACACACAAATACAAAGGATTTCTGCAATGAAGACATACCAAATTAAGTTAAACCATTATACATCAGGGGTATATACATGAACCTAAACAAAATCAAATTTCACAATACATGAAAAACATGTACCTTAGAAGTGTCATAAATTCATTGAATCCCAAGATTACCATGGCAGCAATGGCCCATGGTGGTGGCAACCAGTTGTTATTACGCTTGTTGGCTTCCTGAAAAGTCATATAAGAGTGAAAGAAGTTAGTAAATTATTTCCTAGTAAAATGACAATGATAAAGATGGTGTTTTGATATGCATTTGTGTACATCTTCAACTATAATAAACACACATCTGAATAAAAGAAATTGCAAATCAAGATACTGAATAATGCACCCTGAGAGAAATGCTGCAGGTAGTCATATTGTGAAGAGATTTTATTAGGCATACAATAGTTCTAATTGCTTATAGAATAATATAAAATTAAATTAT
Organism: Quercus dentata; assembly: GCA_028216015.1. Lineage (NCBI taxonomy): Eukaryota > Viridiplantae > Streptophyta > Magnoliopsida > Fagales > Fagaceae > Quercus > Quercus dentata. The sequence goes on from CP116448.1 coordinate 15,458,717, forward strand.
ATAAAAAATGAGAGATTAACAACCTATAAGGATTTTTTTTTTTTAACAGGACTATTTTTATAATATTTATCACTTCCTTTCTTCTAATATTATTATATAATTTATATTACACAGGCTTCCCACCAACAAATCTTAAAACCAATCAAACTAAAAAATTATGGCAGAATGAAATCCAGTATTCAGCAATTTTGGTTTTCATCCTTTTAAGAGAATCAATATTTAAAATGAAATGAATCATCTAAATCATTAATATGCAATATATCATGCCTGTGCAGCGATGGCCTGAGAGACAGTATATTCCGTCTCTGACTTGAATTGTCTCCACAAAGATTTGCACTGGACAGGTGTAATCAATGTTTTCTTCGGTGAAACCTGCATGGAAGAAACCAACCACATTAACTAATTGGAGCTTAAGAGCAAAACAATGATAAAAAACACTAAAACCATGCAAGAGAGAGACACACAGAATTGAATCAAAATCGAGCATCGAGTCCACTATGGAAGCTTGCTCACCTAAATAAATTAATTTCTGAAATCAAGACTACATTTGTATATATAGTAGCAAATTTCTTTTTTTTTTTTTACTTTTTCCTTTTTGTTTCTGATAAGCAAACATGTACATGTCATATACTCAAATTGAACTAGAAGGCTAAATCTTAAATTTGAGTGGGCTCTTTGGATTATTGTCAACTAATCAGAATAAGCATGATGTACTTTTTGCCACCATAATATCCTATTCAAAATTAACGTGTCATATCATATACATATCCAAATTTTTCCTTAAGACTAACCCACTTGCCAAATTGGACCTGTTGACAGATTTGGTCAGAGCTACAAGGACCAGATCTTGAACAGTAAATAAGGGTCCAAACATTATGCCAGAAAAACTTTTCTAGAGAGAACCCTGTTGTTTCCTTTTACATCTGTTTATTATGTTGAGATTTGAGAATAAAATTTTTAGCATAAAATTATGAACTCCAGAAGAAAGAACTTCAGTTAAACAAAAGTCACCTCTTCCCAAGTGCTTGAGGCCAGTGGATCAAATGATGTAACGCTCCTATCTTTAACAGCACCATTTGTGGATTCCACCAAAGCAACAGATAGTGTACCCTCAATATTATCACTATGATCATCATCCAAACGGGTCACGGCCATAACAGCCATAAGCTTTAAGGACTGGACAAATTAATAGGAATAATTAACAGACATGCAATACACAGTTAATAATTAACAGAAAATATTTATATAAACTGTGGCATACTGCAGAGCGAGCAGTTTTGGTGATTGCTCGAATGTCATCCTTCCCAGTCCAAACCCGTGGCATTGAATCGGAATCATGACTAAACAATGCTGTAAACCTGTTTGCAACTTAAAGTTAATCCCAACAAGAGGAATCTGGAAAAAGATGAAATAATTAGAATCAGATATTGCAAGTAGTTGCTACCTGTCCTTCATGCGGATCAGGACCCTTCCTGCTTCTTCTCTTGCTTTTGCTTCAACCACTCCTCTCGCATAGTCCTTAGTACTTGCAAGCATTTTATCCTTTGTTTGTTCGTCCAAGTCAAAACCAGAAAGCGCATCAGAAAGCCCAGAAACAGCAGCTTCAGTCTCACGCCTAAGAAGTTTCCTTATAGCCGGCCAGGTCTCATTACTAGCTCCATCTAATAGAGCTTCCACAGGTCCTGATAATGCCTCTTTAAGCTTTGCCTGCAAATTTGTTATAATCATCAGCAAGGTTATCATAAACTGCTTATTCTGCCAACTTTAAATATCTAGGCACTAAAGAAAGTAAACAATTCTCCATATATTAAGAAATCCATAACCATATGAGTAGTTATAAAGCACAAGGGCACAACAAGTTTTTGTAGAGACAACAGGCTCTAAAAAGAAAACCATGATGGTTAATCTGAAATATCAAATGTAACAAGATATCTCATGATATTAAAAAAGTTAATAGAAAAATCAGATCAATTTCCATCAATGGTTTTAAAGCCAATTTCCACAGATTTTGTTTAAATTGTCAAGGTTATAAAATTGATGGTTTAAGGATATATGTAAAGCCAATTTCCATAGTTTTTAATAATTATGGATATTACCAGTTAGCTGTTAATTGGCCACCAAAAAAAATTTTATTATTTTCAAATTGACAAGTATACAAATCACACAAAAAAGCATACTTCTTTTGTCAGCCATGACAGACATGATCACATCAGACTTGCATAATTCTTTCTTCAGTGGATTTTTCTTTTTTCTTTTTTTCCTTTCTTTCTATCTATTTTATGGTGAATTTTTTTTTTTTAATTATGGTTATTTTTTTAATTTTATAATTCGATAATTGAGAGAGAGGGGATTTGAACCCTGGATGTGTCCTTTAGAAACACTAGGAGGTGCCAACCAAACTATATAAGTATAGTTCCCATCAGATGTTGAAGTTACCAAACCATTTGAATCTTAACATTGTCAGTATGCTTGAATAAAATCAGTTGAGAATCAAAATGGCTACAGGTTATTATACCTCATACAAAGAAGTAAGTTCAGAAAGCTTGGCAGCGCGGACAGAATCAATATGTGCATCTATATCACGTCGAAGTTTATCCCTCACTTTAGATGTGTCCCAGTTTGCTTGTTCAATAACAGCATCTGCAAGGCTACTGCGTCAATATAATCATTGCACTCAAGTGCCACACCACTGAAACCTATCCCCAAAATCAAATGCATACAAGACTAAAACCCTATACCTCTCAAACCTATTCAGACTATTCCAAGTTTAATTACTTTCATAAAATTTATTCATATAAATGATCCAAAACCCCTTTTAAAGACAATTATAATTAATCCGTTATCAACTTGTTTTGTCATCAATAGTTTCCTGTTTAAAAACTCTTTTTCTCCATTGATTTCAATTCACTTGGCTAACAAAATGGCAGTTTCAAGTTTAACACACCTGCACATCCTTCATCAAATAGAGCCATACAAAACTGTGCGCAGTTACAAGAGGCCAAAGAAAATGCTTCCCCTCCATTCAGAGCTTTATCAAATACTTGCTTGAATTTTTCTAAAGTTTCAGAACGAATGTGTCCCAGCAGGGATTGGAATGCCGGTTGGATACGCTAACAAATCAGAAAAAACAACATAATTGAATCATTAAATGAGTAGACACTGAATCACAGTTTTTATTGTCCAACAGATAATAAATAAGAAAAGTTTGAAAACCTTCTGAGCTTAATCAAAAGAAATCATTATAACAGCAACTTCAATGCTTTATAAGAAGACCTAGAAGCTCCTTTTAAAGCTTTTCCCTATAAAGATATGTGCAACAGAGTTTTTTAATTTCAAACATTTAATCTCAATTTCATAAACATGCAATTATTGGTGACCAGCTTGTGAACATAGAATAGAGAAATTATCAGATCTTATAAAACCTATCAAAAGAATTACAGAGCTCATTTTCAGATACTGCTAACAAACCAACATCCTAAATTCTCAGTTTCACATTGTACTCCAGTCATGTAATTTACATGACTGTACTTAGCCTTGATCCCAACTAATGGGTTCAGCAACATGAATGACAAAAACAGGGGGAGAAACTACCAAATCGCACGCAGAGATGAATTACCTGCAACAATTTCTCCTCAAACTGCCTCCGCTTTGCAGATCGGACACCTTCGTCAAAATAGGTAGCTTCTGCATCATACCTAAAAAGACAGAAAAATAGGAAGTTTTCAGTACTGAGGAAATTAATCATGAACAGTATTTCCACAGACATGAGAAGAGGGAGGAGGAGAGATGATTATAAATGATATCATCCACACTAAAGCTTATTGCTAAAGTTGACATGAAAAGGTTTAGAAGCCATACATGGTGACATTAGGCACTAATAACCAACAAGGCAAACAAAGCCATCAGGCCAAATAGAAACAATTCATAATCCCAAAAGGCCAATGGGAAACAATAACTACAATACTACCCACCCTTCAAAAGATCCTACTGACAAGCTTCTAATCCTTATCACAAGAGGTGTACAATTGAGTATTAATATACATCAACTATGCATACATCTAGTTCATTGGTTGTTATCTAGGTCCTAGATCTACTCAAATCTGCCAATTGTTTACAAGCACAAGCAGTGACCAGGAAGCATATCCATCTTAAGGTTCATATTTCCTTGGCTATGTAGCATATGCTGCTAAACCAATTAAAAATTACATGAAACATACTTACTCTGATAAAAACGAATCAAGAATTGAACTGAGCTTTTTCCCAAATCCAGAAACAGGACCGGACTGCACAGTCTCTTCCAAATGACACCAATCCTGTGGTCATTTGTTGCAAATTGGATGTTGGTAGTTATTTATCTTGGCAAAAATTATGGAATTTAAAAATAAAAAATATATATAAATAAAAGGAAACAATAATCCTAGATTATATGAACTGCAGGTACCTCATTTGAAGCAAAAGAGGCATACTTTTCATTGGCGATTTCTTCACAGCGTACAGTAGCCACCATGACCTACAAATGGATGGATCTTGCATGACATAAACAACAACATAATATGCATATGCTACATATGGCATCTGGTTAACAATATTACCTTGTGAGCGGGAAGGTCAAGGTCCTTATTCTCCTTAATAACTTTCCAAATTTGCTGTGCACTAAAGGAAAAACCCGAAGCAGGAACTACTCCCCGTCGATCTCCCGCAAGCCCCCCAGGGGTAATAGAATGAAAGAATCGTTGCCTCAAGCTAGCAACCTACTTTTTTAACAATAAGTCAATAACTAATACAAAAACACACACAAATATATGTCAGATAAGTTCGCCAAGCCAAAGGCCCAACTCTATGCTTCAAACTGAAACCCAGATTCTAAGTAATGTCATGGGCAAAGAAATGTATACAATTAAAATAACAGCATGCTGGGAGAATTTATAACTAAAATCATTTAAATTCAACATCTAACCTAGCCCATTACTTTAAGTAATGCTATTCTAAGGTGCCTAATAAATTCAATAAGGTAAATTTTGAATGAATAATAATAAAATAAGGCAAAAATGAGCAAGATAAGAAAAAATCATCAACATGGCGTTACTTATAACTTTTTAATCAAATCATTACAAGAAATCTGCAATTCCTTCTTTATTTCTTTACAAACAATTCAAGAAAATAACCAAAAAAATGGGCTCATTTCAACAGTTATGAATAAACACAACAGAATAATATCATTCCAGGGCAGTCCCAATAAGAGAGATAAGAGGCATTTATGTGTACCTGCTCTTTAAATTGCTCTTCTTTTTCTTCATAACTAGAGAGAGCAACAACTTCAACCTGACCATTTAATCATTAACAATAAAACCATAAATGTATGATAATTACTCCCAACATACGGGATAAGGACATGTCTAAGCTAATCTTGCAAAAAGCATAGCATCTTACATTAAAAAATTCGCTTAATGGAGTTTCCTTGTGTGCATGGGGCTTAGGAACAGAGTCCCAAATCTGAAATTAAATAGAATTAAAGAAAATATCAATAATCAACAAAGATCAACCAAATAAGAAAAGCAAAAAAAAATCCCTTACCTTCTGAATATCTTCTCTTAGAACAGGTTCTAAATTTTCTAGTGGAGTCTACAAACAAACAAGGTTTAACACAATCAGAAATTTTTCTCAACTCAACAAGGAATAATAGATCAATAAAGAAAGGAACACACCCTTGTTTTATCACGTATGACAAACATCAAAGTCGTTTTGCGTGGACTAAACAGTCGCATCATGACCTGCAAGCATATGCCAGCATAAAGTTGACTTAACAAAACCTTCCAGAATCGAATAATCACTAATATATCGCAGGAAGATGGACATACCTGGAACACAGTCTTTAGAAGAGGCTTATTTGCAGCTTGCTCACGGCCAATGTCATGACACCACCTAGATAAAAGGCTCAAGAAGATTAACTTTACAATCTAGAAGAAGTAACAACGAAAGACTATAAACAACAATAATTAAATAAATGTATAAATTTCAAGATAGTAGAACTTACTAGACAAGGATACTTGTAAATTTCTCTAGTTTTACAGACAACTTACATGTTTATTAGCACTATATCTGAAACAGCGAGAGCAAAAAGGGCACTCTGCTTCTCAAATGCAGTGTCATCCTGAAACGAAGATAAAACCCATTAAAACAGACAGCAAGATACCAATATCCATATCACCATGTATAACTACATCCATAAAGAGTCATGACATATGAAATTAACATGTAACTAGAATTTCACCATTCTAACTTTGGGGGGAAAAAAATCATTTGTCACAATGATGTCAATAATTAAATGGCTTATTCTCATTTCTCTAGTCCCAAATAAAGATTGTACATAACAGCTTAATGAACCTGGATTGAATCTTACAATTGACTTATAATTAAAAAAACAAAGGATTTATTTTTTGATCGGTAACAAAACAAAGGATTTATTACATTTTAATAAACTTTAAACAATCAAAAAAAAATTCCTAATATAATCTTGAAAAATTAAGGACATAATTGCCAACCTGTAATGCAAAAGTTTTTCTCTTTATACTACATGGCATGGGCACTCAAGCAGAATGCAAAAATTACCATCATGGAACTTAAGACACTAGTGGATATATGTGCATTACAGGAGCAGTGATTTAGTAGATTGAGCCAGACAATAATAAGACAGAACTGCTTATGAGGATAACAATAAGATTCATTTCATGATTGGAGCAATTTGAAATTATTAAATTTATTTAAAAGATATCAGAGGAAAGGCACCTCTCCACGTTCTCTTCCATCTGTACCCTCCAAATCCATTACAAGAGTACAAGGCTCAATACCAGCACATCTTGCCAACCAAATACCTTTAGTTGTTTGGGACCTAAAGACAGCAAATTGAGTCAGTTCATAGATATCTGCTGAGAAACATGAATACTGCAGTATTAAGAGAATTAAGATAACATGCCTTCCTTTAAAAGCATCCATCTCCCTGAAGTTGGTACCAAACAAGTGATTTAGTAGAGTACTCTTCCCTGTTCAGACCATAGAAATTAATGTAAAACTCTTAATTTTTCCATGAGTTAACAACTGACATAAGCAGCAATTGGCAGTTGCAGGGTTCCAATAGAAAATAAATTACATTAAATTGCCATTATGGAGAAAAAGGTGAAATCCCAGTATGTAAAAGCAAATGACAAAAGGAGGGTAAACAAAATTAACAGCTTAGCGAAATCAGATAAAAAAATTAATATTTGACATCAGAATGATAGCCATGTCTCAGATTGCACAAGATTAAAGTGAACCCACTTCCACTTAATGTCTCAATCCATATAGCACAAAGTCTCAACTCAAAACCTTGTTCCATGTTGTTCACAAGAACAACATTGTAACAGCTTTAGAAGATTATTAGAACGAAATCTATTGCATGTAAATCCTTCTCAAAAAAAAAGCATAACTGTCAAATAAAAATACTTAAGATCAAAGAGTTTATGAGGAAAAAATGCATACCACTACTTTGGGGGCCCATGATCGAGACAATAGCATATGAAAGTCCACATTCAGCTAATTTTATCTTCTTGATTAATTTATCAATTCCAGTAGCATTGAACACACCATCTCCATCAATGAGTTGAGTGGAACAGGACTCCTCACTATTTGCTGCATAAGAACATAGTTCATATATTGGTGAGAACAGGAAAACAAGTCAAGGCTTCTAAGTATTCAAATTTCTCATATACTTGACTAAGCAAGAAGTCGCATAGAAACCTTAAAATGAATATTTCGCCGTGCATTCTAATGACAAGCACTGCTATGAGAAAATTTCTTTGAAGATTGAAGACTATAAGCTGGCAAAACACTTCTCCCTTATTTTTATCAAATTAACAACCATCTTTTTCCAATTTCAATATTGCAGCCATACTAATCTAACCAACCTTATCGTACAAGTCCCTCAATAAGTACAGCATTTCCTTAAAGGCTTAAACCATAGCCATCTATCTATCTTCTTGCACCAACTAAATAAGCAAGCCAATACGAATCACAAAATTTTGCACCTAAATCTGTATTTGGCTGCTGATAAAACTGAGAGAAAAAAAAAAAAAAAAAAAAAAAAACAACACTCAAATCAAAAACCAAAATCTTTTGCATGTTATGTGGTTCCTCAAGTAAGCCAAATAGATCACATTACCCCCAAGCCTTAAACACCATAAATTTCTACTTCCACGCCCTAAAAAGCTCCAAAAAACTAAAATTCACACCCCAATTTCTCATCTTTCCTTTCCCTACACTTTCTCAGCAACCAAACAAAAAGCAACCCAATAATCTATTGACGATCCAAAGGCAAAAAAAAGTTAATAAAGCTCAAACCCATAAACCTAAAATTCAATTTGACACAAAATCAATCAAAAACTAATTACACCCATTAAATAAAACAAAAACCCCATTAAAAATTTTGACAAACCCAGTTGTAACTTCCCACTTTTTCGGTTACATTGATCAATACAATAAAATAAATAAATAAATAAACCCCAAATTGAAATCAATACAATACTAACAAAAAGGGAAACGTAAAATTGAAATTAAGAAAATGCAATAATTGTGTGATAAATTAAGTAAATAGTATAAATCAGATGAATCAGAGAAATACCCATCAAAAAAGATTGAGTTTTGCTTCGGATTCCGAGCTTCTGAGGAATGTGAGAGATAGATTGGAGATCGATGATGATTATGCTCAGACAGAAACAAAGAGAGACACAGAGAGAGAGAGAGACTGGGAGAGAGAAAAAGAGAGATCTGGGATGGAGAGGGATTGATTGTATTTGGGATTGACTGTGTTGGAATGGTTCCTAATTCCCTATGTCGAAAGTAGTACACAACAACGATTGTTTCTCCTTGTCCTTGGTATCTTTATGGGTAAAAGATGAAAAAAGTTTCATAAAGTTTATTTTAAATTAAAATTAAAATTACAAAAATATTAAAAATATAGTAATATAATATAATGTAAATTTTATTAAAATACACTAAGGTTCGGGTTAATGCTAATTTTGTCAAAAATATTTCAAAATTATCCAATTTTTCTAAAATCAACTTGATTCCTAAGGTTTTTCAAAAAAAAAAAAAAAAAAAAATGATTTCTAAGACAAAGAAGAGAAAAATAACTAACTTGTAATTTAGGAACCAAATTGATTAGTTTGAAATGTTTTGAATTTGATTGGTATTAGCTCAAACCTGTTAAGTGACTAGAGATATAAAAAATTTTACAATCAAATGATAAATTTGCATTGAAGTAATATAACTTTTGTATGAACTCATAACTATAGCTAATTCAATCCTTGTGAATAAACTAATGATAAATTTTTTGATACTAGATATATTATTAAAAGAAAAAATTATAATATGGTATGGGGAATTTTAAATTATTAATAATTATTTAATTAAATTTTAAAAGAAAAACAATTGTGAAGAAGGGAGATGCTGATTGTGTTGAATAAGATATTCATCTATTTTTTGATAACCAATCAAATTTTTATTGCAAAATTATGTGAAAATATTCAAGATTATTATACAAAATAAATTTTTAAAAACATTTTTGGTATGATCTATCTATTTTTGAGAGAGTTTCAACCTATGACGTCCGCTCCTAATGATAGCTCAGTATCATCAAACCAAGACACCAATCAGCATTTTTTGGTGTAGGCGGGAATTGAACCCCGGATCTCTTATACAACCATCAGAGACTTTACTGGGTTGAGCTAATCGAAACCCACGGTATGATCTATTTTTGAAGTAAAATAAGTCAATCAAAATAAACTCGTCTAAACATATATCTCTTGACAAAAATTACTCTTTCAAACACCCACTATAGTCTCTTGTGCTATTCCCGTGTGATAGAAGGTTCAAATTCTTTTTTTAATTTCAAAATAATAAATCAAAACTAATACCTTTTATGTAAGAATATAAAAAAAAAAAATTATTATTTATTAGAAAAAAAAAAAAAAAAAAGTAAGTGCATTGAATATGATCTATCTAATTAATTAATGAAATACATGCACACATTTTTTTTTTTTTTTTGAGAAAGACATGCACACATTAATTTAAATAAAATAAATAAATAATTTTTTTTGAGAATCAGAAAATTATTCAATGTAATAATGAACAACAATTAAGCAAATTACACGAAAAGATAAATTGAATGCATTCATGAAAAAAAAAAAGATACAATTTATTAGGTACAACACTTTTAATTGTCATTGGAAAATTCAACATTATTTGCAATCCATTGGTCAATGTTGTTGTTGTGTAGGTAAACTTTAGTTAACACCATGAGGTACAACACTTTTAAAAAACTGTAACTAAATAATTTAAAAAATAATAATAATACTTAAGGGCTTAAGGCAAGTGAAAAACAAACAAACGCTTAAAAGAAGTTAATCAAAATGTTGTTGTTTTATAATATATCAATGAATTTTATAATATATAAAAAAAAAAAAAAGCACAAATATATGATTTTACAATTATACAGTTGACTTTTTTATTTTTATTTTAACAATATCTCCTTATTAATAATAATATTTCACTCTTCTCTCACTTTTGAAATAAATATATGAAAAGAAATATGATGAAATGAGTATTTATTATTATTATTATTATTATTATTTTAGAAACAAATTATGAAAACAAATAGGATTCTAAATTGAATGAGCCCATACAATATCATTTGTGAAAGAGTGGAACTAAACTAAGTCGAGATTACTCTCAAACAATGGTTTTAGATAAAATATTGTTCATGCATGGCTTCCAATCAATTATATTTTTTTCGGAGGGCCAAAAAACCCCTTTGATTAGGTTACATATTTTCCATTTTATATTGGTATAGCTGTTAATCAATTTCCTTCATCTCCGTGTTTGTATAATTACAACCTTTCCAAAATTATAGTCTTAAATCCCATCAATTAGTACTAAGTCGTTGAGAGTTATTTATGAAATTAATGGATAATTACAATAATTGAGGCCAATGGGGAAGGTAAAAAAATGAAACCTTTCTTAGATATTTTAGACCTTCCCCCCCGCAATCGGAGATGCCCCATAAATAATATGAAAATTTATCCATCGCAAAATTTATGGTTGATGACGTGGCAGGATTTCATTGGTTAAGACTTGGAACAGTTTGCCATACTATTCTTAAATTCCCATGGTTTGACCCTTTTTAGGCTTTATAGGCCTTTGGGCTCTTCATCGACCCTAAATGGGACCCTTGCCGCCCAATTATTGGACCCCACAATTATTATTATTATTATTTAGAAACAAACATACACACAAGTGAAAACAAATAGGATTCTAAATAAATAGGATTTTAATACAAGCCACGGTAATATTTAAGACAACATGAAACAAGTTATACTACACACATATGTTGTTTATTACCATTGCTTTCAAACAATATTATAGATAAAATATTCCATAAAAATTCCTTCCAATCAATTATATTCTATTATTTGTTACCTCCCAAACAAGATTTTTCTAATTATAGTCTTAAATTCACATTAGAAATTAGTAGTAGCTGTTAATAAATTTGTACTAACTATTTGTATAATTACAATAATTCTAATTATAGTCTTAAATTCATAGTAGAAATTAGTACTAGTTGCTAATAAATTTGTACTAACTATTTGTATAATTACAATAATTGAGGCCAATGTGGGGGACATAAAAAAAAATGAAACAATGCAAACCCCAAGTTCCAACCTTCCCCCACCACAATCGGAGATGCCCCATAAATAATATGAAAATTTGATCCATCGCAAAATTTATGGTTGATGACGTGGCAGGATTTCATTGGTTAAGACTATGGAGATTGTCTACAGTTGACATAAATGTTTACAATTCCCATGGTTTGGTAAGATTTTAGGCTTTATGGGAAATTGGGACCCATTTACACCGACCCTAGTGGGACCCTTGCCGCCCATGTATGATTTCTAGGAGTAAAAGTGGACGGTTTGATCGAACGGTGAGCGCGTGGGGATACGAACCAATCAGTATCGTTCATAGTGCTGCTTTCGGCCTTTTAAGTTGTAACTTGGGTACTAGTGGATCCCCCTCATGCAAATTCAATGCATCACACGGACCAACCTTACTTTGTGAGTGTTTGGATCCGCGTTTTTTTTTTTTTTTTCCACTTGTTTTCCACTTGTTTTCTGCTTTTTGAAAAAAAATTTGATGTTTATATTTTTTTTTTTTTCATTTTATTCTTATTTTCACACATTTAAAAATTATTTTTTGTAATTATTTTCAATTTTGTTTTCAATTTTCAAAAAAATAAATTGTATCTAAACGAAGTAGATTTGCCCATAGAATACATATTGTTAGATATAATTATTTTTTAAAGCTCCATACAATCCATATTTCTATACTATAAAAAGGTCTTTAGCAAGCTGTACTTGATCGGACTAAATGTAATTGTATTGATTGGAATCATTTGGTGTTGATTTTTTTTTATTGGTTTATTTAGTTTAGAAAATAAGATATGAAAAAATATACAGTATAATTTTTAAAAGTTGTATATAACTGAATAAATTAGATCAAATTAAGTGCAATATAAACCTAACCAAACAATGTACTAATAAGTATCATGACATGTTCTTAACTATTAAGACAGTCAACAAAAAGCCTTATAACTCAACTTATTAGCATATTCAAGGTTTGATTTCGTTTCTCCTTGTTATAACTATTGAATTATTAAAAAGTATTAAAACAACTAAGTTCACATTAACAAAGGCAATGGAATTTGGGTATAAGCACCAAGAGCTTTGTTAGTTGTCTAACACCTCCTGGTGTTTAAAACAAAGATGTCAAGTGTTCAAATATCATCATCTCCCTATTATAATTACCAACTCATCAAATAAGAATTTGGGTATAAGTAAGAACTTTCGAAGCTGGTATTCTAAATGTTGTTCAACATCTATCGAATTCCACATCTTTCCCCCCATCAAGTGATCAAACATATTGTTGATGAGATCATATTGATTTTGAATGCCTTATTTGAATGGTTTGTATGTCGTACCCATAGAAAGGCTAATTTTATTGTTGATAGTTGAATGGGCCAATTTGAGATATACTGAGTTACCCCAATCCCTTCCATTCCTAAAGGCCTTGTGGAATTAATAGAATGACAAAATTTGGCTACAAACTTAGTTGTAGCCAAGGACTACAACTCCCATTTAAAAATAAATAAATAAATAAAATGGCTACATATTTTGAGAACCTAATCATTGAATTGCATGTTCTTAATACTCATGTCAAATTTTGTGCATATCAAATACTCTCTTCGTCCCAATTTGTTTGTCATGTTTGAAAAGTAAAAATTTTTAAGAAAATATCATTTATTATCTTGTGTCATTTTATAAAAATGTATAAGTTTACAAAATTATTCTTAAATAAATTTATCAGTTTTTTTTTAAAAAAAGTTATTCTTAATGAGACAACTAAAAAGATGCCCCAATTAAATTAATTTTTTAAATATCTGTTAGTTTTCTTTTTAAATAGTTTTGAAAATAAAGTAGGGGTATAATAGGAACATTAATAAATTAATGACTTTTATTTTTTGAAACAGGATAATATTTTGGGACATCATAAAATGGAATAGAGGACAAACAAACTGGGACGGAGGAAGTATTATTTACTATTCGATCCATAAACTTATATTTTATGCTTTACTTTATACTGCAAAAATTTAAAATTTGAACATTTGATTTATGATATAACTATTGATCTTTGATTATTTGGAAAATTTTCAAGCATAAACAATATTAAAAGAAAATATTATCCAATAATTAATTTGTCAAAATTCACATCAAGTAAAAAGATTAAGTAGAGTTATATCCATTGGTTACAACCAAATTTGTAACCAAACTTTGTTTGTCCTTAATAGAATGAGTATGGGATCCTCCTTTTTGTAACTTGCTTATATTTCTTTTTTTTTTCCCTAATAAATAGTTATTACTTAGACAAAAAAAAAAAAAAAAATTAATGAGTGTCCTAAGGACACACATTAATTAAGAAATAATAAACATTCAGCTATGAGATTGTATTTAAGATAGTTATAATATATTCCTAATCATGTAGTTCGAACATTTATCTCCCTAGACCCCCAAACACTTTATGTATGGGGAAGTATCAATTAAACTACATGGCTCTTGGCTCAACTATGAGATGTAATGCATTTAAAAAAAAATCAAACATACTTGTCAATAATTCTAATTCATTGTACACATAAATTTATTGTAGCTGTTTGTATTTTTCTTGATATGTATGTACACTGTAACTATATTTTTTGAACATTTATAAAAACATTTTTAATGGAGCATTCAATATAACTTGACTTGTAACCTTATGGCATTCATCAACAAAAGTCAAAATAATATCATGGCATGTTTCATTCAACATGTTATGAATTTTTTTAAATCAATATTCTTACACCATGTTTTATATTATATGCTCTAAAGTTAAAATACCACACAAGTTTGTATATATATATATATATATATATATATATATATATCACACAATTTCGCCTTTTTTTTTTGGGGGGGGGGGGGGGGAGGATGGGTATACAAAAAAGAAAAAAACACAATGATTGGCTTGTTGGCAATGTTGCTTAATAAATTGAGTTCAGTTTGAAACTTGAATTTATTCTCTATAATACTCAACTATGCCTTTTGACTCTCACAATGCATTTGTGAAATTATTTTGGTAATTCTATAAATAAATTATATGGCATGATGATTTTTGTCCAACTATCTATAAGGGCTTGCTTGTAACTCCGTACATTTACATGGAAACACTTAAAGATATATATACAATAAGATGTATAATATAATTCCTATATATAATTTAAAGACTATTAATAATTATTTTTATATTTTGTTAACTCTTTAAAATTTGTTGTAAGGATATTATTAGGTATAGAATGTAAATTGTCCATATTTTTTTTTAATTATTGTGAAGCATTTTTTTTACGATTTATTTATTTTAGACTCTTCGGTTTTTGTACTTAATAACTCACTTTGATAAATATTTATGATGTGGTCCCACATTTAATTCTAAAATTAAGAAATAAAACTTTTTAAGAATAAATAATTTAGAAGACATAGCGAAAAATTAGAACTCTAATTTGAAATTCTAATTTGAATTTCTCTCGGTCTCACCTATTATTATTATAGATGACTTATAAACTTAAATTGTTTTTAGTTTTACAAAAAGAAAGGCTCATAAATATGAAATCATTAAAAAATTATGTTTTTTATGGTTTACTTATTTTGGTCTTCTCATTTTTTACACTAAATTAACTCATTTGATACAAAAATTAAAAAACTTAGATTAGATGAGACACATGTTGCAAAATTAAACTATAATTAAAATCCAATTTGTACATTGAATTAACTCACTTGGCACAAAAATTTAAAAACTTAGTTTAGATGGGACATGTGGCACAAAATTAGACTTTAATTGAATTCCAATTTGAAATCTAATTGGATCTTCTCTCAACTTTACCTATTATATATATATATATATATATATATATATATATATATATATATATATATATATATATGATAATGGAAATTTAAGGTAGAATGGCCTGGCTTAATTGTGGGCAAATTCAAGCGGTTGATGGCCTGCAAGGAAGAGAATGCGATCAAAGAGGAGACCGGAGAAGACCGGTCGAACCCCTCCGATGGAGAAGTTAGATTCGTAGAGGAATAAATTCCAAGTGTTTTGGAATAGAGAAAAAGACTTACCTCTGTCGGGCCCGGACCGGTCCCTTATATAGGGAGCCTGGGGGGTTATTATTTGCTCAATAACCTCCCCAGGTTTTGTGGAATCCAACAACTCCGGAGTTAACTCCCTCAACGGATATAAAATGGTAATCGCTAATGGAAGTTAACTTATTCAAGGGTTTGTCGAGATAGTTGAGGGTTCTTTGAAAGTTTAAGTGTTAAGGTTTAAGTCTAGTGTAGAAGTGGCTTAGTCGTCCAAGGATTTTTGACGACTTCTTATGGACGAACCCCATGGACAATCGTCCATGGGAGACTTAAAAACGGAATGGTGTTATTATTTTAGTGGACGTTTCTCCTTCTTATGGGTTGACTCTTGGATCAATCTATTGTAGGAATACGATATTGGAGATGGATTATTTTCCGCTTTCTCTATCGTTGCCCCTTTGTTCAAATAGACATCGTTGTGATTTTGGCAAAATTGCACTTTTTCCACGCCACGTGTCGTGAAACCTGTTGGTTATTTCTATCTCGTTTCCCAAAAGAAACGTGGTCTTAGTGGCGAACGTCGTTTATTTGACCCTGTTTTTGGGGCCTATAAATAGTACATTCTCTTTCATACCCCTCACTTTTTCCTTCATTCTCTTTTCTACCAATTGGTCCAAGATTCTCGTCTATCGTCCTAGTTTCATGTATTTCCTCTTTTCTTTTTTTTTTTGTTTTAGGCTCTCATTTTAAGTCTTCTACATTCCAAACATGTCTTCATCGTCTAGTTTAGAGAAGATAGACGACTACCGGACGGCTGAGTGAAAGCATGTAGTTCGTCTTGTAGTGATTCCTTTTTAAGCATTAGTTGGGGTTATGGCATTCCCTTAGAGGAATTTCGGGAACAATTATTCGGAAACGGCCGTCTAGTCCTTCTCAAGACGAGGAAGAGGACGAAGAAGATGTAATCTATAGTTGTAGGTAGCATCCACCTTAACGGTGCTAAGTTAAAAACCCTTGTAGATAGATACCAAATTCCCAAAGAGTTTAACCCTCGTAATGGAGAATGGTGTTGCTCCCCTTCCCTCGGTTTAGGGGTATATACTTCTTACCTATTGGCTGGCCTTAGGTTTCCCTTAAACTCTTTCACAGACCTCTTCCAAAGGTTGGGTATTGGGCCAAACCGGCTCAATCCCAAAAGGACTTATAGTTGCCATGCAAGTATTATGGCGTGAGGCATTAGAAGGGGACCGTCCAATTAAGAAGTTCCTTTATCGCTATAAGCCCTCGTTGGGTTCTACCAAACAGGTACATATTACGAGTTTAATAACTATTGCTTTGGAAAAAAGAATTTTTATTACGAAATGTGATGTGGGTATTCCCCTCTTCCCAAAAGGTCGTCTAAGTCCCGAGGGTATGTCTTTCTTTCCATTTTACCTGTTTGTCCCTTAAAATTTCTCATCATTACTCGTCTAACCATTTATCTTGGTGATGGTATCGTCCACGCTTGGACAAGGTTTTCTTGGACCGAATAGCGTGGTTCGTACTTTTCAGGAAGGACTTTCCACGACTTAGTCACCCTCGGTCGTCTAGCAACTTGGGGACTTGGTCCACTTTTGAGAACCTAAGTCACGAGGAGGTCTAAATGTCAAGTAAGTGTTCCATTATATTCTATTATTTCAGCTCTCTTTTTCTTTTGATTTTTTTTTTTTTTTTTTTTGATTAATTTTTCTCGTCTCGGGGATAAGCACAATGAGGGAGAACAAGGAGAAATTGGCTAAGCGGGGACGAGGATGTTCTTTGTCCCAACTCCCAAAGGGGCTTATTCGGGAAGAGGAAGTCCAAGTCAATCTCAAGCAATGTGGACCTGGACGACCTTCCCGGTCATCGTGGCCACAAGAAACAAAAGCCAAGTAAGACTTCCCTTCCCAAGGTTCCTAAGTTGTGCCTTGTGAAACGAACTTGTGGACGTGGAGCCCGTCCAAATAGTCCATCCTACCCGATGATCCTCCCTGCTCCCAAAACTTCTCACAATCTCGAGTCCTTTGATCGTCCCTCGAATTTGGTTGGGGTTATGCATGGAGGACGTTCAAAGGGATCGTCACCGATCATGAAGTCAACGAATGTTACAACACTTGAAGGAGTTTGAACGTTCGGCATCCATGACCTTTTCAAGGTAAGTTTCTTCCTCGTCCTTGTGTGTAAACATTTAATTTTAAATGAAATGTCTAACTCCTTTTCGTCCAAATAAAAGGCTATGTCAAAGTTTTATACCCGACTTGCCAAGGAACCTAATCAGCCAAGGATAAGGCTAAGGAGCTAAGCCATGAGGTCCTATCCAAGAAGGGGAGGTCATTAGGTTCCGAGGACTTTAATCGCTCTGGGGAGCGAGACGAAGTTGAAGAAATGTTGAGGAGCTAAAGTTCGAAATTTAGAGAAGGATGCATCGTCCATCTAGAAGGACAAGTTGCAGAGCTTACCTCGTCCTTGGAGATTTGCTTTTAAGAAGTCGGAGTATAAGAATTTAAAAGTCATTATCATTGGGTATGAAGACTTCGTGCGATGCCAAAATATCGATTTAGACTTCAACTTTGTTCATTCAAAGTTCCGAGGACGTCAATATATAATGCTAAATGTATAAGTTTTGAAAAGTGAAATCTATTTTTTTGAAAATTTACTTTCATTTGTCTTTTTATGGAAGTGTCCGTTGTTTTGGGCTTTTTACTTCTTTTTTCTTTCTTAAAGCTCATGCAAGTACAATCATCTTAATGAAAATACATTCAAAACTAAAGGGGTTAAATTGGTCGTCCACCCTTTGAATTCCATGAAAGAAATGAATACTTTTATTTTTACTTCCATTGTGTTTTGAGTATATACGTTTTCTTTATGTATGAATTTTTTTATTTTCATATTATGGTTCGTCCATCTAACCTCGTCTTGGGCATGGGGGTGAATTTTATTACATCACCAAAATAAATACGTTGATTCCTTTGGCTAGATTTTTCACCATTAAATTAATCATTTTGTTTGGATGATTGACTTTTAGCGTTTTCAAGGTAATGGATTGTTAAGCTAATTTTGAAGTCTTTTTGACGAACACTTTTGGGAATTCATCTCGTCTTGGGGTCTAGAAGTATGCCCTTTTCATCTCGTCTCATGAGAACGGATGAATGAAGCTTTATTTTTTGCCTGGGTTTTAATTACGGATGAACCTTTGTATTTTTGGGTTTCATCTCGTCCTATGTTCGACGGATGAAACTTCGATTTCATTTTCGGTTAGGTTTCACCTCGTCCCATGTTGGGACGGATGTACCTTATCTTTCCTTTGGAGAAAGGTTTATGGACGATATATCCTTGCGTCCAAGGATTTCATTTTTCCATGCTTGCTTTCTTTTTGCGGATCAATTTGAATGAACATATAAGGATTCCAATAATATATTTGAAAACAATATATATATATTTGAAAATCCAAACTTTGTAAACATTTATGATATGAACATGCTTATTGCTAGTTTTATTGAATTTAAAAATACAAACCAAATTTTAAAAACACAAACCAATATGAATAGCACAAAATGAAAACACTAAAAGGGATTATTAAAATACTTAAAACACTTAATTAACTTCTTTGTCAACAATTCCAAGGACTTTGGTGAAGAGTCTTATTGATGGTACTTCCGAGGTGCTCAACATTCCAAGGGTGTTAGCCTCCGCCCATCCAAAGCTTCCAAATAGTAGGATCCTTGCCTTTTGCAGTTGATAACCCTATAAGGTCCTTCCCAATTTGGGCCAAGTTTCCGTAGGCCGGGTTTCTTGTTGCCAAGGTAACCCTCTTCAAGACGAGATCGCCAATGTTGAAACGCCTAGGCTTTACCATAGCATCATATTGTCTTGCCATGAGATTTTTGTACCTTGTCTGTCCTTTGTTCTCGCATCCATCCCGATCGTCCATAAGGTCAAGGTTTTGTAACTTGCTTAGGATTTCTTTTTCTTTGCTGGTATTTTTCCATAAGCTTAAAAGGAGTTTCTAGTTGGAGTTTACTTCTATAAGATAAAAAAATGGTAATTCATCCGGCCATAAGCCGAGTCTTGATGATTTTAAGGAGTGCCATTGGCCTGTGGGTGGGAGGGTGAGGAGTAATGGTTCTTCATTCCAAGTTGTTCACAAAATTTAAGGGTGTGTTGTCAAACTGTCGTCCATTGTCGACACTAGTAAGGTATTCATCGCATACAATGAGACGAAGTTCTTGACATTATTGTGTAATTTGGCTAAGGCTTCCACCCATTTTGTGAAGTAATCTATTCCCACCACCAGAAACTTCATTTGCCGAGTTTCGGAAACAAAATATTAGTCCCCCTAGAAAGGCCAAGGGGCCATCATTGGCGTGAGATACTTTATGCGGGAATGTTCTTTGAGCGTTGACATTGATCAACTTTGAATATGCTTTACTGGATGGGCGGATGACTTTATGGACGAGTTCGGCTCCCGAATGATTTCCGCATGTGAACCTCCCTCAACATGTAATTTTAAAGCCAAACATCTTAAAATGGGAAAAACTTATATAACACTTGTCCATAAGTACATTCTTGACCTTGAGCTTCCTCTTCGTCCTTCTCTTACGGAAGCCTTCCGTCCTTTAAGTATGACACTATCGGGGTCATCCAATTTCCTTCCCCCTATCGCATCAGTTACGGAAGGTCTATGCTTGGCATGTAGTGTACATCATTCATCTTGTCCAAGGCCTCATTCGCAGATGCTTCTTATAGTATCGCCTCCACATTTCTTCCCTTGGGATTTGAACAAAATCTGTTTTTTTTTGAATTTCTTTACAAAACTATCTTCCTTAGATATTTCTTCAGTCTTCCTTGGCTTCACATGTCCCATTGACTTGGCCCATGACCAATTGAGAATCTCCCGGGACAAGTATTGAGTGGCACGGACTCATCAACCCCTTCAAAAGGGCTTCATACTCGCTTCATTGTTAGTAGTCGGTATTGGCCTTGTACTTCAATTTTTCATTGTAAAACAACTCCTATTCCTCCAAAGATACATTGTAGAAGATCCATCAACATGGACGACCCATTTGTTGTATCGCCTTCCCCTGTGTCTTCATAACATGGAGTGAACTCCGCAATGAAATCGCCAAGGCTTGAGCCTTTATTGCACTTCTCGGTTGATACAAATGTCAATTCACTAAGTTCGACTACCCATCTAACAGTCGCCCCTGCGGCTTCCACTTGTTCATTGCCTTCTTAAGCGGATGGTATCATGACATTAATGATATGAACTTGGAAGTAATGTCTTAACTTCCTAGAAGCCGTTATTTCGAAAGCCAATTTCTCCATGAGCGGATATCTTTTGCTCCTCACGAGTGGGTTAGTGTAGTACACACAATTTTTTATACGATCAAAGTGAACTTACGGCATGTGGGGACAAATAAACAGATGGACTTAATAATAAGGTAATCTTTCAGGTCTTGAAGGCCCTTTGGCATTTGTCCACTCAAATGCCTTCCCGAGGACTTTAAAGAAAGGTAAACACTTATCTCGTGGCTTTTGTTCAAAGCGGCAACTCGTCCTTGAGGGATTGGACTTCCTTGATACTCTTTGGTGGTTCCATGTTCAATATAGCCTGGATCTTATCCGGATTTGCTTCAATTCCTCTTTGCGAGACCATGAACCCCAGAAACTTTGACGATACTCCGAATGCACACTTGCTTGGGTTCAACTTCATCTTATTTGAAGTGTTTGAAGGTTTCCGTAGGTCATCTAAAAATCGTCTATGCTTTTCACAAGCATATGGCATAAACCTCCACATTTCGCCCTTGGACGAAACATGTGATTCACTAACGATAAGTTCCCTGCGTTCTTAGCCGAAGGGCATTACTTTGTAGCAAAACAAGCCTTTGTAATGAAGGAAGTTTTCTCCGATCGCCTTCATCCATCTTGATTTGATTATATGAGAAGGCATCCATGAAAAAAGAATCGATTTTTAGAGTCCACCAATTGATCAATGCGTGGTAGAGGATAACTATCCTTGGGACATGCTTTGTTCAAGTCCGTGAAGTCTACGCACATTCTCCATTTTCCATTAGCTTTCTTCACCATCACCACATTGGCTAACCAAAGGGTAATAGACTTCCTTGATGAACTTTTTTGTGGTTATTTTTGAACCTCTTCCTTGATAGCTTTGTCCCTCTCGGGAGCGAAACTTCTTAACAGATGGGCTTAAAAAAGGGGTATACATTGTTGATCACACTTGGTCGATATGTCGTCATGACTCCATGCAAAAACGTCGATATAGAACTGGATGAGGTCCTCTCTTGCCTTCTCCTTCAACATGTTGTCCATTTCTCGGATCATCTTCTTGCAAAAGAACATCTTCCAACACTTATTGCAATAAGCACTGTTCGTCCAAAGCCATCATGGCTAAATAGCATTCTCTAGCCGCCAACCGATCTCCTTGTGCTTGTCCTATCCCGTTCCGTAGGGAATTTGTGATAGATGGTAGGTAAGTTACTGCTTCCAACTATTAAGAGTAGGTCTTCCAATAATGGCATTGTATGAAGATGCACAATCTACCACAAGGAAATTGACTTCCTTGGTTATCTGTTGCGGGTATGACCCTACCATGATAATGTAATGGTACCCACATCGCACCTTCATTCCTCCAAAATTAAGAAAGTTGATCTCGCCCAAGCCTCTCTTTAAGAATAAATAATTTAGTCAACTAACACTCTCCTGGTTGTATAAGCAATGAAAATTAATGACGATCGCATCATCATGCGGGTGGTGGAATCTTTTGAAATGGTTCTCCATTGGTCTCGTCCTTAGTGGTTGAGAGTTGAACGCTTTGTACCGCTTTGAGATATGTCTTCTTTGTCTTGGAAGTTTGCCCCGTCAAGTTCCTCCAACGATAATCCTTATTTCTCCTAGTGGGGGCCGGGATGATTCATTTTGCTTTCCATTAAACTTAAATTGATCCCTTCCAACAAAGTGCTTCAACTTTTTAGGTTTTACTTTAAAATCCGTGTCATGAAGCGACAATATTTGTTCTTATTGCGCTTATTGGGATCCCCTTTCATCTTCTTCGCCATTTTAAAGTAGGAATCATTTAAAAATTGTCTCGCTCCTTCCTATCTTCCGTCCGTCCCTTCTTTTTATGTGTTTCCATCCTTCGCTCTTCTTTTCCTCTTTGCGTCTCGCATTCATGAAGTTTTGACGAACTAGCTCGGCCATAACTCATTTGGATAAATAAAGTTAATCCCATTGTGGAAAAAAATTTAGATTAGCGAGTGATGAATGACCGAGACTTTCGTTCTCCCCTTGTTCTATGTTGAACGGACGAAGAGCGCTTGTGCCTCTGTCCCCGATGAAATTGTTAACAAACAATTTGCTTAATTGAAAGAATACGGAACTTGGGGGATTTGTCAACCAAACTCGTCCGGGCCTTTAAGGGTAGTATTAACATGATTTCACGGGGACCCCTTGAAGGTGCATTGTTGTCTTGAATGTTGCAATGTTAAGGGGTCACGCGTCCCATTAGTCCAGGGAAGGTAGTTTGAACTTTGATGGTAGAGGGTGGCCATTGAAATTAGAACCAAATCCTCTATAGGATTGTTCTCCTCATGTTCTCCTTCATCTCCTCCATGACTTTCTTCATTTGGTCCATCTCCTCTTTCAAGTGTGGATTTTGAAGTGGTGCCTCTAAACCGACTTGCAATCTCTATTCTCGTGTGTCACCATGGCCTTGCGTCGCCGCCCGCATGTTCCTCACGTGTCCTCTCCTCCGAGTGATCTCCATCCTTAACTCCTGGTTTTGGCGAGTCAATTGTCGCCATTGGCCGCCATGGATTGCATATTCGAACGGATGACGTCAATGAAAGTGCAGATTGGCGATCAACCGAGGATCACTTGAAGCGCCCGCTTCTCCTCGACGGCCAGGGGCTAGTAGCCTCGAACGACCATCCTAACCCTTTTGTCGCGGAAAAGAAAGTCGCAAAACAACCTTCGTTTGTCCAACCGATAATGTTCAAAAAAATGTATATGTTGATTTCGCAAGGAAGAGAATGCGATCAGAAATTACCCCCTCCGATTAAATAAATAAATTATCGAGAGAAAAAGATTTGAATTATTAATCAATAACCTAGGTTTTGTGGAATCCAACAAGAGTTAACTCCCTCAACGGATATAAAATGGTAATGCTAATGGAAGTTAACTTATTCGAAGGGTTTTCGAGATAGTTGAGGGTTCTTTGAAAGTTTAGTGTTAAGGTTTCGTCAGTCTAGTGTAGAGTGGCTTAGTCGCCCAAGGATTTTTGACGACTTCTTTCCATGGGAGACTTAAATCCTGGAATGGTGTTATTATTTTAGTGGACGTTTCTCCTTCTTATGGGTTGACTCTTGGATCAACAAACGAACCCTTTGGGAATGGAGATGGATTATTTTCCGCTTCTCTATCAATATATATATATATAGAGAGAGAGAGAGAGAGAGAGAGAGAGAGAGATTAGTAAAGACCAAATTAACATTAAATTTAAAAGGATTAAATGGTAATTTTATTAAAAACTTAATTCTACTTTGCTTTCAAAAATTGAATTATCACTCAACTTTTTTTTTTTTTTTTGAAATTATCATGTTGAAAGATCAAACCATATCAATTTTCAATTGACAAAATATATTATTGGAATTAGGGTTGAACGTATGTTATTATGAATAATTAATTATGATTGGTTCTTAAAAAGAATTAATCATAATTAATAATGTGTCAAAAATGGACAAGAGTGCATAGGATGAATGTAATAAATAATTGCTATTTTAAATTATTTAGATATTATCTTCTTATAAAATGGATGACTAATTTTTATCAAACAAAAAAAAAAAAAGGATGACTAATTAAATTTTAAAAATTTTAAAGTATCCTTTTGGGGTGTTTAATTTATTGTAATGTGATAGACATTACGATAATGTAGATATCAAAGTGTTTTTTTTTTTTTTTTTTTTTTTGAGAAGAAATAGCGTTTAGTTCATTTATTTGTAAACAATACAAAAATTTCACATTACCATCAATCATTATAATATGATGATTACCTTATTAGATGGTGGTAACTTTATATCTTACTTATAAGGATATCAAATACACCTTTGAAATAACCAAAACATTCCATCAAATGTGTCTAAAATTTGGTTTAAAACTCATAATTATCTCCAGGAAAAATTAGAAAAGCGAATAATAAGGCTACAAGTATGTACCATAAGTCTGGAGTGTCAATCGACACCATGACCATTTATCATCTTATGGAATAATTACGAGCTCGGTAATTATGAAATGCGGTAATTATGAAATGAAAAATCCTCTATAAAATTGTTTGGATGATAGAAAAGCCCATTATGGCTGAAATAGTAAATCTTGATCACATTCCTCTATTTGCTGCATGACATTGGAAGCAAGCATGATCACGTGGGCAAGTCTGTAATGATGATGGAGTGACCAAAGAAAGGCAAAGCCAAGTGGTCATTGAAAACCTTTCGCAGTTTGACTGCAATTACTTATAGAAAATTGTTTGGAATGTATTAAGACAAAGCCTGAAGATCTCTAGACCTTGATCAAATTCGACCTAAGCCTGGGTGTCTAGTTATTTAATTTCCTTGTTATTTGATCAAGTCTAAAGTCTCTCTCTCTCTCATATTCCCCCCCCCACCCCCAAAATGTAAAAATTTTAATCATATCTTTTTAATATGATTGGGACAAGTTTGGGTTGAAAATAACGATCATTGCCTCGCTCGAATCAATTATATGTGAAGGATCTACCCATTGCCTTGCCTTTACACATCTACTTAACGACTTAAATAGAAGAGTAAATTTCACAAACCTACTATGAGGTTTGTGATAATATCAACTAGATCTAAAACATTTTAAAACACACAATTTGGTTCTCAAAAGACAACTTTGTCCCTAACTTTTATTCTCCCCTTTCTCTCTCATAAAATACCCATTTCAAAACCCATCTTCTTCGTCTTCTTCTTGCTTGTCTTAGGAGAATTCACAGCCTCTTTGAGAGCCAAAGCCAACATTGAAATCTTAGCTTAAGCCTTAAATAGCTCATTTGGCAACAAAACCTTGTCAATCATGTAGATCACAATCAACTGCTCATTGATCGAAGCGAGGTGGTGTTGCTAAATCTCTCTTTTTCTCTCGGCTCTCTCCCTCTCACCCTTTGACTTTCTCTTAGCTTTCTCCCTCTCACACCCCGACTCTCTAACTCTCTTTGTCTCGTGATTTTGGGTGAAGGAAGACCAGTGGTTGAGCAATAGATCGGTGGGTTGTGTTTTGGGTGGAAGTGGATTATGATTTTGGGTAGGTGTGTTGAAGTTTTGTTGGTTGGTTTCGGTTTTGTTGGTTTTTAGGTGGCATTGTGATGGTGGTAGTGGTTCAATTCTAATGGTTGTGGGTGTGGGATCTATGAGTGATATGGGTTTGTTGGGTGGTGGGTTTTGTAGGCGGTAATGGGTGTAGGTGATATGAGTTTGCTAGGCGGTGGGTTTTCTAGGTGACTACGGGTGTGGGTGATATGGGTTTGTTGGGTGATGGGTTTCTTTGGTGAGAGAGAGAATTAGAGAGAGAGAAGAAAGAGAGAGAGAGAGAGAGAGAGAGAGTAAAATTTAGGAACAAAGTTGTCTTTTAAGGACTAAATTTCCTAAATTGGTGGGTTTTAAAATGTTTTGGACTTAGTTAGTATTATCACAAACTTCATGGTAGGTTTGTGAAATTTACCCATCTAGATTGGGTACTTGCTAACCAAGGTGGCATTATGTGTAAATTTTAACATCCCTATCACATAAGGATGAGGCTCACACTAGCTGGGTCAATTCTCATAAATTCATAAACTTAGTATATGTTGCAAACTAACAAATAACACAAAAAGATAATGGCCATAAATTCATAAACTTAGTATATGTTGCAAACTAACAAATAACACAAAAAGATAATGGCCATAAATTCATAAACTTAGTATATGTTGCAAACTAACAAATAACACAAAAAGTTAATGGCCATAAATTCATAATCTTAGAATGTAAAACTTCATTCTAAAACCTTTTTTTTTTTATTTTATCATTTGCCATATTGTCTTTTGGGACTAACTTTTGTTAGTTTTTATGAACGAAAAATCATGCGACCATCGTGTGAGTAATGATGTAAATCAATTGGTGAGTGTTTTTAGGGTGCGTTTGTATAAGTGGTTGCAAAATGGTGTTTTGGATTTAAAATGAGTATTTGTAAAAAATAGTTATGAAGAGTTGTTATTTGCAAAATAGAGTTTTGGGTTTTAAAAACGCACTTTTAGACTCCCAAAATGCCTAACCAAATAAACCCTTAATATGATCACATGATGATCAAGTGATTTTTCCATCCATAAAAGTTAATAAAAATTAGTTTCAATGTTCAATTTGGCAGATATATAAATTCCAGAAAGCCATAAGAAATAATTGAAATCTTACGAGGTGTTTTGGCAAAAAAATAATGTTAATAATCTTTAGGTTTGAAGTTTCTAATGGAGCAAATTGTAATCGAGAAATGATGTTTATTCATGAAAACGGAAAGAAAATAACAAATTCCTTTTTATTATTATTATTTAAATATAGTAACTTCATTTCTTTTTCATATTACAATATAAAATTCATACATCAACCTAATTTAAGTGTACATTTACGTGAATTTATATGAAGCAGAGACAGTAGTATAATCCTAATCACTACTCTTTTTTTTTTAGATGGAGTGACTAACATTTACGTGAATGGTGGGTGAGTCTGTGAAGCTGCTGCGTACACAAGAGAACTTGAGACCTTGTAGTGGAATAATCCGCTTAATCAACCCCTCTTGCTAATTCTCTTTATTCTCTGTTAATAGGAGACTATCGTTTTGTTAAAGCCCTGAGGTCCCTGACAGCTGACAGACACACGCATTGGTCCATTTTTCACTTCTTACATAAAGAGAGTGAGTGAGAGAGTCTGACAAACAGACAGACCCTACATTTTCATAGGCGGGAAATTGAAACCCACCTCACCAGCTTTGATATATAAAACAAAAGCAGAGCAAGAAGAAGAAGAAGAAAGAAAGAGTCTTACAAAGAGAGAATCAGAGAGAGAGAGAGAGAGAAGAGAGAAATGAAAGAGAGAGGGAAAGGAACAGAGCCATCAGTGGATGAGAGGTACACTCAATGGAAATCGCTGGTGCCAGTGCTCTACGACTGGCTCGCCAATCACAACCTCGTTTGGCCTTCTCTCTCTTGCCGGTCTGTAAAATCAAACCCCCATTTACTCTCTCTTTCTCACTCTTTTTAGGGTTTCCATTTTTGTTTGATTTTGTTGGGTTAGTGTCTGTTTGGATGCTGGGAAAAGTGTTAGGGAAACCAAAGGGAAAAAAAGTAAGAGAGTAAAGTAAAGTAGATTAAAATGATGGGTTTTTGGTTTTATGCTGTTTTGGGTTCTGGGTTTTGATGAAAATTAAAAATAAATTGCAATGTGGGTTGTCCGTACTATTCTGTTTTG
Organism: Quercus dentata; assembly: GCA_028216015.1. NCBI lineage: Eukaryota > Viridiplantae > Streptophyta > Magnoliopsida > Fagales > Fagaceae > Quercus > Quercus dentata. The sequence continues at coordinate 15,487,029 of CP116448.1, forward strand.
AGGGTTTTGTTTGCATATCAAGGTACTTGCTTTTTATTGTATAACATTGCCTATAACTGTCTTTGTGGATGCTGGGAAAATTGTAGGGAAAATAAAGGAAAGAAAAAGTTGAATTAGATTAAAATGATGGGTTTTTGGTTTTATGCTGTTTTCGGTTCTGGGATTTGATGAAAATTAAGAACAAATAGCAATGTGGGTTGTCCGTACTATGCTCTCTAGAGGGTTTTTTCTTGGTAGTTAAAGATAATATCTTTTTATTGTGTAATATTGGCTTTTTTTACTGTCTTTTTGGATGCTGAGAAAATGTGGGAAAAGTAGATGGAAAGTGGAGAAAGGAAAAGTTGGTTTAGAATAAAGTTGAGGGCTTTAGGTTTTATGCTATTTTGTTCTCTAGAATGTGAAGGAAGATGGCTACTAAACATGCATTTCATTGTTTTTAAGATGTTGAGAATACTGTCTTTTTTAAAGAATGTTTGTGAATTTATAGTACTAAGTTAATTTTTAGATCTGTTTTGGCAGGTGGGAAAATGTGGGAAAAGGAAAAGAAAAATGAATCATTTGGGATAATGTCTTCTGTCTGATTTAATTTCTAAACCATGAATGCAATGGAATGAAAAGTTTGATTATGGTGGTGCTCAACTATATGTCTCGTATCACGCCTATGTAAAAATTCCACTTTAAGGGTTTTGATTATATGTGTTACTGTAAATTATTTGGTGGGCATGTGTTTGTCCATAAAAATCTTGTAGTTAGGGATTTTTATATGGAAATGAAATGAAGCTGCTAGGTAACATAGCTACACTTTATTTATGGTTAAAGGTTCAGAAAAAGTAATCTGATCCTTTATTTGTTGGTATTGATAGATGGGGTCCGCAACTAGAGCAAGCCACTTACAAGAATCGCCAACGTCTTTACCTTTCGGAACAGGCAAGATATTTTCTGTCTCTTGCAGTGTTTGAATCTGTTTTTCATTGTTGATTGTTAAGGCATTGTGTTGATTTTGGAATGTTAATTGTAAATTAAAGAAAGAAATTACCAATGAATTTATTCTGTAATTGTGGGAATTGGTTCAATATGTTTGTTCTGGAAAATGAGTAATTCTGAAGTTAAAGTTCAGTAATGATTATTTCTAAGAGCTTAACACTACAAATTTAAAACGTTCTCATGAGTGCCTGGTTGGAAATTTGTCATGCATTCTAGATTACTTATTCCAACTGCCAGATCTTTGCTGCTGTATTTTATTATGTATGATTTGAGATAAGTTATTAATATTGTTGAACTTGTCATTATTTTCATATTGTGCATTTGTGATTTACTTGCCTGCTCATGTGGAGTTGATATTAAGTCACTGTGTGATGTCATTGTCTGTTGTTTGTGCATCATCTTGTTTACTCTGGGATTGTATATGTTGATTTATCCTAGTGGTTTTATCTTTTGTTGTCTTTTTAATCAGACTGATGGCAGTGTTCCAAATACCCTTGTCATAGCAAACTGTGAGGTAGTTAAACCTAGGGTTGCAGCTGCAGAGCACATATCACAGGTGATTTCCTGATGGAACTTGCATTATTCATAATCCCCCACACCCACTCTTCCGTTTGTTTTTGGTGGTGGTTCTGTGAAGATGTTTGCTCATCAGTTGCATTCTCTTGGCATGCTCTGGTTGCTTGATCTTACAGTTCAATGAGGAAGCGCGTTCTCCATTTGTAAAGAAGTTCAAAACTATTATACATCCTGGCGAGGTACATGTGGCTTTTAAAGAAAATTACATTTCTACTTAAAATGGCTGCAAAAGAGGATCTTTTAGTCTTATTAGCTATCAAATTTCAATGATTACAGTTGTTTTTGTTCTTATTCTTGTTATTATTTTGCAGGTGAACAGAATCAGGGAACTCCCACAGAATAGTAAGATTGTGGCCACACACACTGACAGTCCTGATGTAAGCATTTATCTTCATGTTGCCCTTTTCTTTTAAATGTGGATTATCAAGATTTCAAGGTTTTTAAATCTTGTAACTTGTCTTTGAATATGAAGTTTATAAACCGGGGAAGCTCAATATGCATTAAAGTTTTGAGTTTATGATCAGGTCCTTATTTGGGACGTTGAGGCTCAACCAAATCGTCATGCTGTTCTGGGAGCTACAAATTCTCGTCCAGACTTGGTGCGCCCCGTGCAAATGAAACACTTTTTGCTATCCTTTTCATGAATGTTTTAATACATTGAAAATTCTTTGTTATTTGTCCTATTTCATTTCCCTCCTTCGTATCTTAAAAAAAAAAAAATATATATATATATATATATATCAGGCAATTGTTAACTCTAAATGCATTGTCTTACAGATATTGACCGGGCATCAAGATAATGCTGAATTTGCTCTTGCTATGTGTCCAACTGAACCCTTTGTGCTTTCTGGAGGTTGGATTTCTTTTATTATCATTTTATCTAATGTCAGATAGTGTTAGTGTGATGGATATATTTATCTTGTGCCTCTGTCAATGTCAGCTAACCAGCCATGTGTGCGTGTGTGTATGTGTGTATATATGTGTGTGTGTGTGTGTGTGTGTGTGTGTGTGTGTTCTCATTTATTGAGTCATGTGATATTGGGTTTGTAATTAAATAAACTTGCTGCATGTCTATCCCCCAGATAATGTCAATGTTAAAACTTCTTTGTGATGTTGAACTTGAGTTGATCATCTTCTTCCTCTACTCAAGTTTTGAACTATATCTCCTTTCAAATCATATCATTTGTTGGGGAACTTTCTGTGCCAGGCAAGGACAAGTCTGTAGTTTTGTGGAGTATTCACGATCATATCTCGACTTTAGCAGCAGACACAGGGGCTACAAAGTCTCCGGGGTCTGGTGGCAGCAGCGCTAAGCATGCCTCTAAGGCTGGTGGGACTAATGATAAACCTGCAGACAGCCCTTCTATTGGTCCACGGGGTGTCTACCAAGGGCATGGGGATACTGTAGAAGATGTGCAGTTCTGCCCATCAAGGTAGCTTTCATCAATCATAGTCAAATGCATTGATTATGTATGGTTTTGTGGTTCTATATTCGTGATTTTTCCACATGGCCTATAACTTATTATCTGTCACATATTTGCAATTATGCATTTAATTTAGTGATTAACATGTTCTTTGTTTCTTGTCATTTGACATCAAGTAGTGCTCGGGAATTACTCGGGAATCCCCCCATGTAGATATTTCAAGAGAAAACAAAGCTCTTCCCTATTTCCTGAATCTCATGTCTTTTTTATACTTATATTGCACAGGAACTGTAGGTGCTGTTTTTCCCTGATTTTCTGATATGCATTTATTATTTGTTATTTGTGTTAAAAGTGCACAGGAGTTCTGTAGCGTAGGCGATGATTCTTGCCTTATATTATGGGATGCAAGAGTGGGATCTTCTCCAGTTGTAAGGTTGCAATTCTTCCTCTTTTGTCTATCAGTTTACTGTGCCATGGCAAGCTGTGGTACAATACCAAAGATTTTCTAAGTATGAATTACTGACATATAAAATCTAAATATTCATTTGATTATTCTAATGGGAATTTTATTTATTTTCCCGTCTTGATTGTTTTAGGGATCCTTTTTCCTTCTCTACAGTGCTCTTTATTATGCAAGTTTTGTGTTGTAGAATTGAAAATGCTGCCGCCTTCTCTTCTCATAGCTTTGCATTAAATGTTTGATGCAACTCAGTTATTTGGTTGTCATTTGGGCAGGTTGAGAAAGCTCATGATGCTGATCTTCATTGTGTTGATTGGAATCCTCATGATGTAAATTTCATTCTGACAGGGTATTTATTTCTCTCAGGCTTTGCATAATGAAATTGATCTCTTGGATGCTTCACAATGCAGAATGTGTCATGATCTGTGTGCTTTTGTTTCAATGTTTTCTGTTTCTGGACCTATTTGAATTGTCATTTTTTTTAAACAGTTCATACCGTTATTTGGTTTACTTAAATTTGCTTTGCTTTTCCTTTAGGTCCGCTGATGCTACTGTTCGCATGTTTGATCGCCGTAATCTCACCTCTGGGGGTGTTGGATCACATGTTCATAAATTTGAGGGTCACAATGCAGCTGTCCTTTGTGTACAGGTGATAGAAAAGTTTTGGGATTATTTTCTTGGCTTTATGTTACATCATGCCTTTTGTTATATATTCAGGAATAGGACTTATTTAGTTATTTTTAAAAAAATATGCATTTGTTTTCAGTGGTCTCCTGACAAGTCATCCGTCTTTGGAAGTTCTGCTGAGGATGGCATTTTGAACATTTGGGATCATGAGAAGGTATGAAGCTATAATTTTTCTCTATACAGCCTTGCTCTCTCTCTGTCTCTCACTCACACACACATGATCATAAGACAACATATAGATCATATCAAAAAAAGAACCAACAATGCTGTGATGGTAAGAGATAGAAACCGATAAATATATGGTGAACTGACAGTAGATAAGGAAAGTTATTATTCCTATAATGATCAAATGCAGTGTATAAGATGGTTCTACATATGTATGGGTTGATTTGTTGGGGGGTGGAATATATGTAATGCCTTCAAGCAGATTTCCAGCGTCACAATTTGCCTGTTATAAATGTGCCTTGCATTCACTATTTTATTAGTGAGCAAACTGATTTCCAGAGGTAGTTTTGATTATTGATAAGTATTGAGGGTATTTTATTTATTTTTTATTGTTCCAAGTGCTGTTTTTTGCTAATCTCAAGCTTCTCAGGAAGTTTTAGAAGTAATCTGGTTTCGTTCACTGGTATTATTCTTTAGTAGTGAGGGTATCAAATTATCAATCCAATGGTCCCTACTACTATGACTGATTTTAAGTATTATTCTGTATCACTTTATAATTTTTTACTTGTTGCGTGAATGATTTTAGTCATACATGGGTTTGGACTTTGAAGTATTTCTACTTCAGCGTTACACCAAAGCGATTCAGAGTGGTTAAGTGAGATTTAATTACTCCAACTAGATCTTCCCTGCTTTCACATCACTCTTGTACCCATTTTTCCCCTTTTAAGTTTTTTTTTTTTTTTTTTTTTTTTTTGGGGGTGGGTGGGATGGACGATGGTTGTGTTCCCTTTTCTTTTTATAATTTTCAGTTGTATTTCTGTTGAATCTGGCTACAGGAAATTATCAATTTTGTTTATTAGGGTTTGTCCCAATCTGAAACTCATTGCTCAATTCTTGCTTAGTCATTGTGGCATTTATGTTTCTTGTGTTATGGATGTAACTGATCCTATTGCCTTTCAGGTTGGTAATGTTGGATCTAAAATGCCAAATGTTCCTCCAGGCTTATTCTTCCGACATGCTGGCCATAGGTATGAATTTGTGTATCTTATGTGTGTGATTTGCTATACAAACAGGTTTTTTTGGGGGCTGAATTTGGTGTTTGTTACTACTTGTTGATTGGATGTTAATGCACTTATATGCTTTCTGGATGCTTTTTTCTGAAGATTTTGTACACAATACTTTATTTCTATTTTATGCATGTAGGGACAAGGTTGTGGACTTCCATTGGAATGCATCTGATCCGTGGACAATTGTCAGTGTGTCCGATGATTGTGAAAGTACTGGAGGAGGTGGTACACTGCAGGTAATCAATATATATATTAACCCTGGTATCTTATCATTTAGAATGTGCATTTTTTTCCTTCAGTAGTTTAATAGTGAAAAATATCAGAGGGATAGCATTTTGCTTGAATAATAATCAACTTGCATGTAAAAATAAAATGTACTTCAAGATATGATAATATTTTGGGTTTATGCTGCTGTACATTTCCTTGATGAAAAAGTGATGGTTCTGGTGCAGATATGGCGGATGATTGATTTGATATACAGGCCCGAGGAAGAAGTTTTAGCTGAATTGGATTCATTCAAGTCCCACATTTTAACATGTTCCTCTTGATGCCTATTTAAAAAGTTGTTAAACTTTCGTTTTCAGTTTGCTCAAGCTGAATGACTTCCACCTAAAGTTTCCAAACCTTGGTTGTTCAATATTTTGTTGGTTCTGAATTTGACTATTAAAATATCCTCTCTCTGTCTCTCTCTGTTCATTAAGAGCAAAACTGAGCTCCTTTTGTGTCATTTGGTAACTGATACAGTTTAGTCATTTAGCTGGACCTTCATTTCAAATACTAGTACTACCCGTGTGGGAGTTTTAAACAAATGACATAGCAGTTAATCTAAACTGTTTTAACTCTGTTCATTAACAATGTCTATGGATACAATACTTTTAAGAAGAAAAATTCACAACAAATTATAAGTGGTGACTGGTGCATAATAAAAGTAGTATCAGTAGTGAACATAGATGAAAGTGATCTTCAATTACAATAGGCTATGTCAATAATTGTGAAAATATTATGTCCTTATTGCGTTCATAACATTACTTTTTGGTCAATGCGATATGAGTACCAGTAACAAACATTAGGCCTTGGAGGGGGGTTTTGCATAGGAAATAAGACGTCAACCCTCTTTGGCCTAGTTGTATGTATTGATTGTATTCCATCTTTTGTTACTGACATGAACATTTGATCTTCGTTATTTGCTTTCTAGACAACAATGGAATTTAAGTTATGAGTTCATCTCCTGTGCCCTTTGAATGGAACACAAAATGCAAAGGCCTAGTACATAAGAAAGAGTTCTAAGAAACTAAGGGAACTTGGGCAACTTAAACCATGATATAAATTAAAAATCTTAAAAGTTTTGTTTAATCTCTCACCTCTTAAGCATTTTTCAAGGTTAAGATTACAACTTTCATCGAGGTGGAAAGTATACCAAGAAATAAAATCCCCTCCCCATTTTATTTTAAATGTAAGACATCCCACGACTGGTTAAAAATAGGAGGAAGTATTTTTTTTTCTCTGTATTGCTAGATGCGAGGCACATGACATTTATTGATTTTTAAATGTCATTCTTACATCTAAATAAAAATTTGAGTAATTTAAAGGATTCAATGATAGGGGGTCTTATCCCAATCCAATCTCAACTTTTGCTAAAGGTTGAAAGTGGATTAACTTAATCATTTTTGTAATGCATAAATCACATATAATATTTATTGGAAATAAAACAAAATCCTTGTGGTCACATTTGGATATTTCATGCCCTGCAAGTGCCATTAGAATTCCTCGCATAGGGATAACCTGGGCTTGAAATCTTATCTTCCGAATTTTTGTGGGGGCCCAAAAAAAAAAAAAAAACCCTCCCCTTTCTCTCTTTTTGTTAAAAAAACATATCTAAAAATTAAAGACCAAAAAAAAAAAAAAAAAAAAAAAAAAAAAGATAAAAGAGGGAAAGGAAAAATGAGGATAGCATATTCCTTAATCCTTTACCATCTTGCAATAGAAGTATGAAATTAACGGTTGTTTAGCATGTGAAAAAATTTATGTAAATCTCACATAAATTTTATAGGAAAAATAATATTAATTTTATTCAATACTTAAAATATAGTTGTGGGGGTGTTTGAGGACCGAGAAGAGTAACTTGTGGGATGTCCTATACCCACTCATTTGTAAAATGCATACCCAAGAAGTTGGTCTACCCGAGAAGAAGATGGGGAAGGTGCATAGTATCCGATGAGCGCTCGAATGGGAGAAATAGCATTCTAGGAGAGGATCAACATGGTGGGAGGAGGCTTCCCGAAAGGGTATACCTTCCATCATCGCATTGAATGCTTGTAATAACCTTATCATTTTGCATTAATGTAGAAGTGACCCCTAAACAGTGTTTTCATAACTAACAACCCCTTCTACCACCTTTAGTAGAACCTTGATGGGACAAGTATCCAGAAAAGAGCTATGGGGCGTACATGTGGAGGAATAAGATGCCAAGAAGGAGGATATATAAGGGGAAAGGAGCTTTATAAGGAAAGGGGGGATTTTTCTTGAAGTGTAAAAATAAACTATAGAATGAACAGTGAAGGTTTGGTGTAGAATCAGTATCACCCATCTTTAAGAACAAGTCCTTGGATTCTTTCGAAGACAATAAAATCCTGAATTACTACTCGAATTGTCTATCTCTAGAGCTTTTTTTTTTTTTTTTTTTGAGAATGGAAAAAATGGGGGCCTTTATGGCTATATTTTAGGGGAGCCGCACGCATGCCCACCCAATTTGAAGGGCCACGCATGCGAGCCGTGTGAGAGTCACCTCATTTGAGTACACCCCTCACTAAGTATGCCCACCAACGGAAACTTGCAGGCGGCGGGACTCGAACCTAAGTGTGGTTGCACGAAGTGCCCGAGCCTTACCCATTCAACCAAGCCCCCGTTGGTCATCTCTAGAGCTTCTAGTTCCTCAAATTGGACTAGAACTTAGTCCCAAAATTATGCTTGAACTTTTTTTCCACTCTCTTTAAAAATTCTATTGTGTGGGCTTGAGTTGAGCATACGAGGGACAAGGCATTACTGTTTTTAGTGGACTTGGGCCCCCAATTTCCCAGTAATTGCAATAGTTCTAGAGGATGTTCTTTTATTAAATGGTTATCACATAATTGATATTATTTTAGTTAAAAAGAGGCTGATAAAAAGACACTCTTTGTATCATCTCATATGTAAATATATGCAACCGTAATGGTTCATCTATTTTATATAATATATGTGATAAAGTAATACCCAATTTTAACCATTTAAATTAAACAAGTATGATACATAAAATAAATAAATAAAAAAAAAAAAAACCATATTGTAAAATTCTCCAATATATTACTAGAAGCCAAATAACCATAAATTCTAATACATGTGGATTCAAGAGGACATTAATCATCATCCTTTACTTTAACACATAGTTTATTGTGACATTTTAAATACTTTTTATTCATTTTTATTAATTAAAATGTTAGAACTCTGTAGGATCGAAAGGATATTTTGTATCAACTGGAGTCTAAAATTCCATTATTATTATATTTGAAACTCTAGAGTGTTTTGGCTAAATATTGCTCAAATTTGAATTTATAAGCTGTGTATACTGTTTAAAGTTTGTTTTTGCTAAATGAGAAGAGAAGTGAAATCTGGTACCAAGACTACTGAATTGCTTGCTAGAGAAAATTTGTTGCAAATATGGCACACTAGGGGTGTATTTGGATATCGCTTATTTTATTGAAACTGAAAAATTATTATTAAAAGTACTGTAAATAAAGGTAAAAGTTAATTAAAATAGTACAATGAAGACTCGTGAATAGTGTCAAAAAATGCAGTGAAACTCATGAATAGTAGTAAAAATAAACTGAATAGTAATAAAAATAATGAATAGTGAAATAATTTTAATTTTTCCACCTAATCCAAACGCACACTAGGTTCCAAAATAGGTGAGAGAAAGAGAGGAGATATACTTACTTTATTACTCAATTTTGCTTAAAGAAATACTTACTTTGTTGGTCAATTTTGCATATTAAATTTGACATGTTTAATTTCTATTCTAATGTCATAAATTTTAGAGGCTCGCCAATCAAAGAATTTCCAATGGTGAAAAATTAGCAATTTAGTTTGGACATTTGAGGTCAAAAAATTTGTAAGTAAATAAAAATTGAAGCAAATAACCATAGAGACTTAAACAATAAAAATTGACTAATGACCTTGTTTTTCACGGAAATCTCCCCTTATTTGAATCTCTTATTTTCATGTCCTTATGGACAAACCAATTCCTATAAAATAAAATAAATAATTACACTATTTTTAGTTCAAATTCTATAGTTCAAAGTTACAAAATTACAAAAATAATGCCAAAGAAAAAAATATATTTTGACACACGTGTCTTTACTCATAAAATGGACGAATACAACAAATAATAACTTCTAATGAGAATTAAAAGGATAAAAAAAAAAAAAAAAAAAAAGATAAGAAAATGGTGTCATCCCTTGACCATTTTTCATCATTTGAGTTTGATTCCATTTGATCCTTAGTTCTTTAGTTTTGCCCTCCATAAAACCAGATGTACAACAACGACAACTGCTCTAATAAGCTTGAAAATAGTTATATACAATTTTTATTATTCCAGAAAATTTTCCTACAATTTTCTTAACAAATAAATCAAAATCTCATACAACAATCAAAATCATATGAGCAATGATTGAAAAAAAAAGAAAGAAAAAGAAAACATAATTAAGAGAATGACCTGGCAGGGAAGGACTTCTTATAGTGAAAGAGAGTTTTTTTTTTTTTTTTTTTTTTAGGGGTTAAAGTTTCAAATTGTAAAGAAAAATTGTAACTATCATATCTTTTAATAAATTTTTAAAAAATAGTATCTATTACTGTATTTGTTTTTAGAAATAGTTATAGTATTTTGGTAGGATTTTTTTTTTCGTTATATATTTTTAGAAACTTTTTTTCCTTGTATTCAAAATGATAATTTTTAATTTTTGTTTTTGTTTTTGTTTTGTTTATTATTATTACTTTTTTTTTAATAGTTAAGCCTATCTAATTGATGTGATAATTGTATGGAGTGGAATAAGAATGAGTAGTTTTTTTTGGAAGAAGTAACCTTGTATGTAATTGAATTTTTTTTTCTTTTTCTTTTGGATAGATGTAATTGAAGTATTTGAATTCAAATAGTTAACAAATACATTCCATAAAAAAAAAAAAAAAAATAGATAACAAATACAAATAGCTAGGAATGATTTGGAAGAAGTAACCGTGTATGTAATTTAGTAATTGTTTTTTTTTTTTTGGATACAAGTAATTGAAGTATTTGAATTCAAATAGATAACAAATACATTCCATTAAAAAAAAGAAAAAAAGATAACAAATACAAATAAGAATCAAATTGTTTTTGGAAGAAGTAACTGTGTATGTAATTGAAGATTAAAAAAAAAAAATAGATAACTATAGGGACAGAATTTGGATTGGACCCAATATAGGATTGAGTTTAGCCCAATAAGCCCAAACAATAAATTTGTAGAGCGTGGGTGAAAGAACTAGTTTTATCCAATAAGGAAGATAATAACAATTGTTGATTTAAGAGCATCAAACACAATTAAGATAAGAAAATATGTCCTCGACACGGCCCGAGGAGCTATGTTATAATATCTTATTGATGAACAAGGTTACAAGAGTTCAAAGGACTATTACAAAGATTTCTTAGTTTTTTCGATCCCTTCTTTTTGGCCACATTTCTATGCTATATACTATAATCTTGGTATCATCTCTACCATACACGTGTAGGTTAGGTTCTAAGAACTCTTTCTTGTCTCATCCAACACCTCTTAGAACCTCCAACTAACAATTTTTAAAAAGGCCGCTTAACCACTATTCATGTATTACCTCCACATTAATGCGGCTAGAGAGTTAATTGGGATGCATTTAATGTGAAGGTAGCAGTTTTTGAAGATATTTGTTGCCTCCTTTACTCATCCCTTATCCAATGTCCGATTTCTAATCGTGATGCAATCTTGAAGGATGTCCAGGATGATAAGATATTCTTACTGACCTCGGACCTCTGTTTCCGAGATGGATTTCCTCCTCGGACATATTTTGGACTATCACACACAATCCTTATTTTTTTTTATCATACCATTCCCATAATAACCTTATTTGACAGTTAATATCCTCGGATTGGGCTATAGGCCCGATTCGCACAACTTTAATAATACCTTCTAGCTAACGGGCCCTTACAATAACAAATACAAATAGGAATTAGAATTTTTTTGGAAGAAGTAACCGTGTATGTAATTTTAGTTTTTTTTTTTGGATAGATGTAATTGAAGTATTTGAATTCAAGTAGATAACAAATACATTCCATAAAAAAGAAAAAAAAAAAAAAAGAAAAAAAAGAGAGATAACAAATACAAATAAGAGTCAATATTTTTTTGGAAGAAATAACCGTGTATGAAATTGAAGTATTTTTTTATAGATGTAATTGATTTTTTTTTTTTTTATAGATGTAATTGATTTTTTTTTTTTTTTGAGAAGATAATTGAAGCATTTACATATAAGAATCAAACATTTGAATTCAAATAAGTGAGTCATTTGTGAGAATGACCATTTTTTTTTTATACATGAGTAGTATTACTCTTTTAACCTTTTTTGCCTTTTTGTATAAAAAAATTAAACTAAAAGGTATGTTATTTTTGAATTTGTATGATAATATTTTGGTATGCCAAAAATTGAAAACGAAAAAGAGAAATCCTATTATTAATACCACATTATAGATAAAGAAAAATGCTACGTCTATAACATTTTTACAACATTGCTTATCTATCATTTGCCAAGTCACAAAACACAACTTGAATAATTTGACTAGGAAAAGAAAACAAAAAATAAAATAAAATGAGAATTCAAAACAAAATAAAAAGATTAAGAAAACAAAACAAACAATCATATGAAATTCAAAACATCAGCATATTTAGGGGTTTTGTAGAAGGAAGAATCTTGCTCTCACACACCGGAGACGGAGGTGGAGGCGGAGAGATGGAGGCAGAGGGCGGAGGGCGGAGGTGGAGGGTGGAGGTAGAGGGCAGAGGCGGAGACGCTCACTTCTTCTCCCCGTCGTCGCACATCGTTGCTTCTTTATCTTCCTCAAAATGATGAGACCCACATATCTTGCTCTCACACACACATCGGAGTTGGAGGTGGAGGTGGAGGTGGAGGTAGAGGGAGGAGGGCAGAGGGTAGAGGCGAGGCGCTCACTTCTTAATCTTTTTATTTTGTTTTGAATTCTCAATTTTTTTTTGTTTTGTTTTCTTTTCTTAGTCAGATTATTTAAATTGTGTTTTGTGACTTGGCAATGATGGGTAAGCAATGCTGTAAAAATGTTATAAAATTGTTATAAACATAGCATTTCTTATAAAGAAATAGATGTACTTTGATAAGTATAATAAATTACGAGTCCCCATTAGTTTGTGCATTACATCATGCATTTGGAGAGAGATTTGAATGCTTGACTCCATTAAAAATACTAATAAATGCATTTAACCTAAAAGTTTTTTTTTTTTTTTTTTTTTTTGGAGGGGACATTTTAGACATTTTATTTTTTTGATGGGTGAGAGGGACACTTTAGACTTAAGAGTAGCCAAACGCTTCATTAATCTATATATATATATATATATATATATATATATATATAATCAAACATTTGAATATCACCACAATTTTCCACGTCAAGACAATATTTAAAAAAAAAAAAAAAAAAAAAACATTATAACACCTCAAAACCCTAGCAACCTTACCCTCAAAACCCTAGCCACCTTACCCCTCTCTCAAGTTAAGAAATATAAAGTCACAGTTTTCGCAAACTCTCCTCTCCAAACGTAAATATCAAATTCAACCATTTTTAATTTCTCTTTATATTTTTGAGGCTTCTATAGAGTTATAGTGAGTTATGCTGATTTTGTTTTTTGTGTGTGTGTATAGATGGTCATAATACTCCGGTATTCCAAGAGAAGTTTGTGTTTTCGTTAATTGAAGGCCTTAGAGAGATAAGTATTAGTTTGGAATAGCAATACAAAAGATAAATTTCATTGAAAACGGAAAGTAATTACTTTGTCTCATATTTTTGTTTTTTGAATTGATTTTGTGTGCTTTTTAGACCCTTTTGGATCAATTTTGTTAATTGGGTTTTTTTTTTTTTTTTTTTTTTTTTTTTTTAGGTCCAATTGGGGAAGGTTCTTTCAAAGGGTTACGACGACCGCACTTGGTGTCTTTATACTAATAGTGGGGGGTAAGTGTTATAAATTACTAACCCTTTTAAGTCTATAATCTGTTTTTAAAATTATCTATAATATTTTGTCCTCTGAAAATTTTATCTCTTTAATTTTATTATATTATGTTTTTTAAGCTATAGACAGATTTTCTTTATTTATTATTTTCAATAATAAATCATTTTATTGCAATACCGGTAGTTGTTTGAGAAATCCAATATGTTCATATCTCTATAGAATAAAGAATAGTAGAAGCCAATTTTATTACAACTATTTAAATTGAGTTGACTTAATTTCCTATAATTACAAAGTATAGCATGAAAGATAATGGAATTAATTGTTGTAATTTTTATTTTCTTTCCATGTTTTGAATTTCCATGTTTTTATTATTGATGAGAAATTAAGGCTTAGTTATTAACAATATGTGTAAATTCTTGAGAAGACTACTTTAAATAGTAAGTTTTTTTTCTTACATTTAGGTATTAGTTAGAATTATTTTCAAATGATTGTACCAATAAAAGTAAATGTGTATAAATTTTGTTTAACTATAGTGCAAACGCACGCGGAAGTTAGCATTAGTATGGGATAAAAAAATGTCCACAAGTCATTAGCCTCACTTGAGAGCTGGAACTAGGCAAACAATTCGATTAATATAGGACCAAAAATTTTCTCAACCATTTTAGGTTTTTTTTTTTTTTTTTTTAATAATAATTTAATAAATATTATTTATATATATAATTTTTTTTGAAAATGATTAGAAAGTACTACTATTATAAAGCCCCTTAAGGCTTTGACGTGAGACGCGAGTGTTAATTTGGTTTGGATTTCTTGATTTGAACGATTACTCTCAATATATTAAGCTAGTAATAAATTAGACAACATTTCCATATCACATTATGAATGCATGATAATAAAATCAAGTAAATCGTGTGATCAAGTGTGTTAGTTTTTAATATAAAATACTAATAAAAGGCTTAATTTGTTACAAAACTAAAGTGCAACAACTATGCAAGGATTAATTGTTATTATTAGTCCAAATAACAAGATTAACACTCACATTAAAATTTATAAAAAGCCAAAAAAATAAAATAAAAAACTAATAGAAAATCATGCCTAAAGTTTATATATTGTAAGTATTAGATTTTTTTTCTATAATAAAAATATTATTGTAAAATTTTAATTTTATCAATTAAAGTACTAAATTTATGAAAATCAATAAAAATATTATTGTAAAATTTTGATTTTATCAATAACGTAATAAATTTATGAATATCAGCTCAATTTGAAGCAAAGAAAAATGATAAATTATTAATAATAAAAAAATATTGCGGAAAATTTTATGTTTTTCTAGATTTTCTCAGTGAAACCGTGCAAGTAATAATTGCAAAATCCGGTCTCCTCTCTCTCTCTCGAAAAAAACCTCAAACCCCATCGCCTCTCTCTCTCTCTCTAAGAAACCTCAAACCCCATCTCTCTCTCCCCGTGGCTCTGAGCACAAACAGAAGAAGAAGAAAATGGGTACACTGTGTGGGCTTACAGTGACCACAATTCTCTTGTTTTTTCTCCTCTTTGTCTCTCTTTCTCACTCCTTCTACCTTCCTGGCGTTGCTCCTCGCGATTTCCAGACTGTATGTTCCCTTATAATCCAAACCCACTTCTCAAAATCTGTGCTTTATTTCATTCTTTCACCTCTCATTGCTTGCTTTCCTGTGTAGTTCTTTTTTGGGCTTTCTTTATTTTCTGTGTTTTTTGTTGTATTGTTTGAGTTCTCTTTGCTTTATGTGGAGCAGTATTGGATCTGGGTTTTTGAGTTTGATCTAATTTTATGTTGTTGTGGATCTGTGGGATTGTTTTTGAGCTGTTTTTGGATTATGGGTTTTGTTTGGATCTGGATTTTTGTTGAAATTTAGGTCAAAGTTTTGATTTTTGGGAATTGGGAATGTGATTTGGGTGTTTGTATTTGTTGTTGTTGTTGTTTTTTTTTTTTTTTAAAAGGTTTTGATTGGTGTTGTTGGGTTGTTCTGGTTTTTGGGTCTAGGAAATGATGGATTGGTTTGATCTGTGTGTATATTTGGGTTGCACTCAAGGCCTTGTTCAATGTTTCTATTGGTTGAAAGTTAGATATGTTGGATAGCTCATGTGTGTGTATCTATGGGCATTTTTGGATTGCACTTAGAGGCTATGTCTAATGTTTCTATTGGTAGAAAGTTTGAAATTTTGAATAGCTTGTGTGTGCATGAGCTAGCCAATGTGATCAAGTATTCGATGTGATTTGCAAAGTGATCCAAGATAGGATATTATGTAGGTGGTTGGAATGTTTCACTACGGGATTGAATATAGCTTGGATTGCATTTTGGATCTCCTAATATGTTTGAAAGTTTTTGTTGAGATTTACATAATATTTGCTGCCATTCTGATTGCAAACGTTTATAAAAATGGGTGCTTTAATCGCAATGGGTAATAATGATATTAGTTTCAGAATTTATAAAGATCTCATATTTTCAAGTGTTTACCATCTCTGTGATGATTAGAGGCCAGCTCAGGAAGTACTGCTTGTACAAATATATTACACACAAAAGTGTAAATGAAAGACAATTGATTCAAGTTACATGGACAAGAAGTTAGACTGTACATTGAGCTGAACTCTTGAACCATATTTTGTTTTCAACCTTTTGCATCACATAATGAAGTATCCTTCTTTGTAGAACAAGTTTGTGAATTTGGTAATGATTTGATTTGGTTAGAATGTTCCACTATAGGATTGTACATAGCTTGGTTTGAATTTTGGATCTCCTAATATGTTTTGAAGTTTTTGTTGTGATTTACATAGTATTTGCAGCCATTCTGATTGCGAAGGTTTATAAAAATGGTTGCTATAATCACTATGGGTATAATGATATTAGTTTCAGTCTTTATAAAGATCTCATTTTTCCAAGTGTTTACCGTCTCTATGATGATTAGAGGCCAGCTCAGGAAGTACCATTTGTTCAAATATATTTTTACTTTGTTGGAAAAGAAAAGGGCTGGGCTTATGTATTTTGAGAATTTGGTTAAGAAGTTTCTTCACTGTTTGATTTCCTTGCAGCGTTTTTTTTTTTTTTTTTTTTTTTTTTCCTCACAAATTTCTTATAAATTATTATTGTCTACTTTGAACAGGGAGACCCCTTGCCAGTCAAAGTGAACAAATTATCATCTACTAAAACACAACTTCCATATGACTACTACTATCTAGACTATTGTAAGCCTGGCAAGATTTTGAACAGTGCTGAAAACTTGGGGGAAGTTCTTCGAGGTGACCGCATTGAGAATTCTGTCTATACTGTGAGTATCTTTTACCTTTTTTCTGTATTAGAAATCTGAATAGGAAAAAACCTTTTCATTTACTTATTTCAGTTATTGTTTCATTGTCTATTGACTATTGTGTGACTAAATTTATGAATTTTATGACAGTTCCAAATGAGGAAGGAGCAATCATGTCAAGTAGCCTGTAAAAAAAAACTTAATGCTGAAACTGCTAAGAATTTTAAGGAAAAAATCGATGATGAATATCGAGTTAACATGTAAGTCGATGAACTGGCTGTATATTGTTTATGAAGTCTGTGTAGTTTTTCTTATTTCCATTAGTATCTTTTAGTTTTCCATTGTGGGTTTTAAGAATTTTAATTATTTTCCTAAGTGAAAGGCATTAATTTATTTAGAATGTTTAGTATATTCCTCTTTTTTCTGAAATCTCCAGAATGCACTTGCAGGATTTTAGATAACCTTCCAGTTGCTGTCCTTAGACAGAGGAGGGATGGAATTCAGTCAACAACTTACGAACATGGTTTCCGTGTTGGGTTCAAAGGAAACTATGCTGGGGTATGCTTCAGAAGCAACTTATTATTTTAGGATTTTTGTGTGTTTATTCTATCTTAAACATTTGTTTCTTTTACAGAGCAAAGAGGAGAAATATTTCATTAATAACCACTTGAGCTTTAGAGTCATGTATCACAAGGATCTTGAGACTGATTCGGCTCGGATTGTAGGGTTTGAGGTTACTCCAAACAGGTGTGAGAATCTTTTCCTCTTTTGTTTTTGATATATGGCACCTCCTCCCCTTGTCAGAGTAAAGTGGAGGGTGGGTGGTTCCACTTGGTGCATGTGTAAGTACATAGAAAAGTGAACTGCTTAGATGATCTTACCAAGAGACAAATATTCAAAATCAGCTACATCATGATAAAGAAGGGTTGAACTGTGAAGAGTTGTCTATGGATTGAAATGTTTTGATTTTTTTCTCTGCTTTTTTACACCTATGGTTTGAGCTAGTCTTACTCCCAGAACTTGTCAGATGCTGCAATGCTGTTTGCATTATATTCCTTTGCTTCATTCTGCTTCTTTGGTGTAGAACTTGGACGTTTCTTCTGATATTAAAGAGTTACTGTGGGAAACTGGGAATTTTATTTTTTATTTTTTTTGATAAGTAACTGTGGGAATTTTATATGAGATGCATGTATTTGTTGCTTGTTTTTGTGCTACATGCTATAACTTTTTCTGCAATGGCCTGAAAATTATAGAAAAGATGAAATGTAGAAGCTCCCTTGTAATTTTATACATTGAAATTGATTTAAAAGAATGATACCAATTTAGATTTTAAAAGAATAATGCCAATAAGTTTAAAGAAAATAGAAATTTTTAGAAAATGCCCACAAAGTGCATTTGTAAGTTGTTTTTTGATAAGTACATTTGTAAGTGGTTACATCTAGCTTATTTATGTTCTTATGTACTTGGGTAGCACCCTTTCAGCCTTTTAATGAAATTTTACTTGTGTGTATGTATATATATATGTAAAGCTTATTTATGTTCTTGTCATCTCTTTTGACTCTTGTAAATACTGTAAACAGCATTAATCATGAATACAAGGATTGGGATGATAAGAACCCTCAATTAGCAACATGCAACAAAGACACCAAAAATTTAGTGCAAGGTAACGTCGTTCCACAAGAAGTTGAGACAGATAAGGAGGTTGTTTTTACATTTGATGTTTCCTTTAAGGTACTCACTCATCAAATCCTTGTCTATGTCTCTCTTCCATACTCAACTCCTTCCCTTGTATAATACATTTAACTAACCTGTGTTGGTCTTTTTCTCAGGAAAGTGATATCAAATGGGCATCTCGATGGGACACATACCTCCTCATGAATGATGATCAGATCCATTGGTTCTCCATTATAAACTCTCTGATGATTGTCCTTTTCCTTTCTGGCATGGTGGCCATGATCATGATGAGAACTCTGTACAGAGATATTGCCAATTACAATCAATTGGACACCCAAGATGAGGCCCAGGAAGAAACAGGATGGAAACTTGTCCATGGAGATGTTTTCAGGGCACCGATCAATTCTGGTTTACTTTGTGTTTATGTTGGTACAGGTGTTCAGATCTTTGCAATGACACTTGTGACAATGATTTTTGCGTTGCTTGGGTTCTTATCTCCTTCCAACCGAGGGGGGCTTATGACTGCCATGGTACTGTTGTGGGTTTTCATGGGCTTGTTAGCTGGTTACTCCTCAGCACGCCTGCACAAGATGTTTAAGGGCACAGAGTGGAAAAGGAATACCTTGAAAACTGCATTTATGTTTCCTGGCATTCTTTTCGCAGTATTTTTTGTTCTGAATGCCTTAATTTGGGAGGAGCGATCTTCTGGGGCAGTACCCTTTGGAACAATGTTTGCTCTTTTCTGCTTATGGTTTGGTATATCAGTGCCCTTGGTCTTTGTGGGTAGTTACTTGGGATTCAAAAAACCAGCCATTGAAGACCCTGTGAAGACTAACAAAATCCCCAGACAAGTACCAGAGCAGGCATGGTACATGAAGCCAGTCTTCTCTATACTCATTGGAGGCATTCTTCCATTTGGGGCTGTTTTCATTGAGCTCTTCTTCATCCTAACATCAATATGGCTAAACCAGTTCTATTACATCTTTGGCTTCCTTTTTATAGTCTTCGTTATCCTTCTAATCACTTGTGCAGAGATAACAGTTGTGCTCTGCTACTTCCAGTTGTGTAGTGAAGACTACCACTGGTGGTGGAGATCATACTTGACTGCCGGCTCCTCTGCCCTCTACCTGTTCCTTTACTCCGTCTTCTATTTCTTCACCAAGTTGGAGATCACAAAGCTGGTTTCAGGCATCCTTTACTTTGGGTACATGGTAATTGTATCCTACGCTTTCTTTGTCTTGACGGGAACCATTGGCTTCTATGCAAGCTTCTGGTTTGTTCGAAAGATTTACTCCTCTGTTAAAATCGACTGATCTAAAGATGCAGAAAGAGGGTGATGAGGATGAGGATGAATTCCAGACCACAACAGGAAGCATAGAAGGGATAAAGATTAAATTGAAAACTATTTTGCAATCTCTTCAAAACCTTGTCTATGTTGACGGTAGCATGGTGCTTGGCCTGTTTGTTTACACCTTTGTTAATGTCATGAACAGTAGCTTAGTAGTTTTCTTGTAAGAAGCTTGAGCAGGGACTAAAGTATGGATACTTATATAATGTCCATATGGTTACAACTGATCTTTGATGTGTCTCAAGTGGTTTGATTTCTTGTTATCTGGTTAGGAGCACTTATAATTGATATTTTAGAAATCAAATAATGCAGCTCTAGAGGCAATAGGTAATGTATTTTTGTTGCACCTGCATTGTTGTGAATTGTAGTTTGTAATAATTAAATATTCCTTGATTTTCTGGCCCTTGACCCCTTAAACTATGGCTGGTGGCTGAAAGACCAACCTCCAAGGCTATATTTACAAATTATCAACCAAAAAAAAAAAAAAAAAAAAAAAACAAGATCATTGGTAAACCCAAAAATAAAGTTTTTTATTTTTTATTTTTATTTATGGTTGAATAAGTGATTTGAGTTTCCTCTAAAAAAAAAAAAAAAAAAAAAAAAAAGATTTGAGTTTCAATTCTATCACAAGCAAATTTTATAGGTTGAAATTCTCTCTCAAAAAAAAAAAAAAATGGTGAAATTATATTATTGGTTCCTAAATTTTACCTTGTGAGCACAATTAGTCCCTCAAATTTCAAGCGAGCGCTATTAATCCCTCAAGTTTAAAAAATGAGTGGTACTAGTCAAATGATTAACTTCAGTTAAAAGTATTGTTTACATGGTTAATGAAATAGTGAGTTGTCAATTTTTTTTAATAATGTGGCATTTTTAATAAAAAATTACAAAATTATTTAAAACTGGTGCATCTTTTACATTGTATTTACAAGTGCTTTTACAAACTATGAGGTGGCATATGAGTTATTATTTTTTTTATTTTGCTAAAAAATTCTTGACTCTCAATATCTTCCTGTGACCCAAGTACTTCATCTTCCATTCCTGCCATTCTCCCAACCATTGTGGCTGCATCTGTCATCACTATCATCACCACTGCTCTTCCTTTGCCGTAGCAACTCCTCCAAATGGCCTTCGTTGCCACTGCAGCAGCCAATACAAGCTCTATCCTTCGCCATTCTCCATGAATGTCCATCGACTGCTTATCTCCTAAAGATCTTTATGTTTTTTTGTTCAGATTTGTTTCCAAAGTATCCATAAATAGCATGAAAAAGTGTTTAAATTTGTTTCATTATAAATCTTCAAATGTTTGAAATATTATATTCAAGTTTTATTTTCCTTAAAAAAAATTGAAAAAAAATTGGTCTTTTTTCTTTCTCTGCCTTGAACCAATGGTAGTCACTGTGGGAATCTTTGTTGTCTATCACTGCTCTCAAAATATTTGTTGGTTTCTTGGTCCTGACACTAGACTACTCTCGTTAACAAGAGAGGATTTGTGGCCAATCAATTTAGATTAGAAAGAGAGTTATGTAAAAAGACTTTGTATCCTCAAAGGTGGTCCTCTTCAACTCATATCTGAATTTTTGTTAAGAGAGTTTCCAGTAAATTATTGTTAACTTTGAGGTGGTCCAGCCACTTGATTAGAAAACTGGAAAATGGTGAAGTAAAGAAAGGGAAAATAGGGGAGGAGAGAGTGAGGGGCTGAAGCCTATCCTCTCTCTTTTTGTTTTTTGTTTTTTTGGCATAAGAATAAATCAAATCCAATTAAAGATTACATGGCAACTTTATAATTAAATAGCTGATATGGCATAGGACACTTAAGTTGTCATGTCAGTTTATAAGTACCTACAGTAAAATTATAAATGTTACATAATTTTTCCATTAGTTACATAAACAATATTTTTAACTGAAGTTAGTTGAAGGACTAGTACCACTAATTTTTTAAACTTTAGGGACCAATAGTGCTTACTTAAAACTTGAGAGACCAATTGTACTCACAAGATAAATTTCAGGGATCAATAGTGTAGTTTCAAAAAAAAAAAAAATTGCCATTTATGTCAACATCAACTATCGTGAGGAGGTTCAGGATGAATCTGTTGTGCGATTTTTGAAGGAGACTCAAGCTCCATGGCCACAGCAATCTATGCTAGCCCAGTCTGAAGTGAATTGGGCTAAGTCCAAACAATGAAACAATCATGGTTGAAATCAGACGTATACACTTTTTGTATGTTGGGTTTTTTGCTATGTAAATGGATAGGATAATTACCTAGCCCATAACTTATTTCTAGGACTGCCCATTGGGCCATTGTAGTGTGGATGGGCTGATTTCCCCTCCTCTATTCCCTTTGAATTTTCTCCCCCTAGGGAGGGATGAACTGGACCCATGCCCCTCCTTTTGATGTAATAAATTTCTCCTTCATTCCAAGGAAAAAAAGAAGTAAACTCTGGGAGAGGAAAGTGCATAGTAGGACAAATTGGTGACCAATTTGAAGTTATCCTAAAAAATAAGATAAGGTTTGTTCCTTTAGGAGGGCTCATGTATGTAAGTCTCATAAGGTTATCTACTTATAAATACGGGCCTAGAGATGAGGTTGTGGGCGTCCTTCATATGAGTTGAACCATAACCAAATCTCAATCTCACCTAGTGCACCAATTGTTTCAAACAGTGGGAGGAAATAGACCTTAAGTCAAATTAGTATTTCACATCGTTGTACCCAAAAATTTGGAACTTGAGATATATGTACCATGACAAGTCCAACCTTTAGATGGTGAGTTTAGGATTTTGCTATGGTTCAAACTTAAGACCACCAAATGGAGATTACATTGCATGTGGATAACAATATAAGAGGATAAGGATGTTGGTTTTCAAATTGAATTCAAATAAAGCTCTTGAATTTCATATAAGCTTCAGCAGTAGATCTGCAATAGATTAGGATGAGAATTTTTGCAATAAATTGGGATTAGGATTAGTATTTGTATTTCAATTCAAATAGGAGTTGGATCCTATGTTTTAGGAATTTGTTGTGATGAGTATTATCTCCTCACTAGTATTTATGTACGTAAGAATTATGAATGAAACAAGAAGAAATTAAACCAAAAATTCTATTATCCTCCCAAGTTCAAGACGCTAGTCACCTCGAAATAACTAGTTTTTTTTTTTTTTTTTTTTTCAGTTCATAACTGATGAAGTTATTCTTCCCTTTTTTGGGCCTTGGGGTCTAGTTTTAAACACTTTTTTGAATATGTTTGGAGGTTTCCTAAAACTCAACCTCACCTAGAGCACCAAAAGTTTTTCAAATAGTGGGAGGAAATAGGCCTTAAGTCAAACCAGTATCATGTTGTTGCCCCTGAAAATTTGAACTTGAGATCTAACCCATACTTAATCATTGGGCCATGACTATATATGGTAAGTATCAGATTCACCTTATTAAAACAATAAAACTTATTCTCCACATGGTCGTGAGTAAGTTTTAATTACGCTTTCGAATATGCTTAAGGTGTCCTAAATCTCAACCAAACCTAAAGCAGCAATGGTTTCAAATGGTGGAGGAAATAGATCTTAAGTCCAATCAAGCCTCATTGTCATTCAGCAAAAAAAAAAAAAAAAAAAAAAAAAAAAAAAAAAAAAAAAATCAAGCCTCATTGTCACCCTCAAAATTTGAACTCAAGAACTACACCATATCAAGATCTTAATCGTTGGGCCACGACTTTGGATGGTAAATGTAGGATTCACCTTGTTAAACTTATTCTCCCCTTCTAAGTTTTCAGTCCTTGAGCTAGTTTTAAATGCATTTTCAAATATGGTTTTAGGTGTCCTAAATTTGTACACGCTGTTGAGCGTGACATGCTTGAACTAGTCATTCTGATCTGCAAAGCTTTACCATCTTACGCATTCCATACTTGATATTTCAATAACCATTTAGAGCCATACCTTCTACATCACAAAACGTAAACAAAAAATGATTTCTTTTTCTTGATAAGTGCTACCAGGTAATTCTTTTTCTTGATAAGTACTACCTTTACCTTGTAGCACTCTCAAACAACATGGTGTTAAATGCTTGCAATAGACAATTTGTTTGCACTTGCCTTTGAGATCATGTCTTATCTAGAAGCATGATATCCACTATGATTCTGACCACCCACCTTAGCACTTAAAAGCTTACTTGATTTTGCAAGCACAAAGGCTAGTATTTGTCTAACATTTTATACACAATAGTCACATCCTCAACTACACAGTACAAACATATAGCTGTGCACCATCTGGTAAAGCTTACAGGGTCAATCACAATGTTTAAGTTATAGCTAGAAAAAGCTCCTAATAAAAAACATATATGACTCGTGCGGCAAACCGCATAAGATCTACAAGCATCTATTGCATTTCAAATCTTAAAAGGCAATGTTAGTAGTTAGCAAAAATGCCAAATTTCAGTAGAACATGGTATGCTACATTCAAAATCCATATTGATGAACTAGTTTCCATAGAAAAATCCTATAAAGAAAATTTGAACATATATTAGCAATGGTTATATTCCTATTTGAAGAAGCACTGGCAGCCAAAAAAGTTCCCGTGACAGTGCAAGACTTGGGTATTGGATATACATACAACTGAACTGAATTACTGAAACTCGTGATTATGGTTAGCAGAGCAAATATTGTCATCAACTTGAGAATGATCTTGATTTGCCATTTCTTTGCCTACACATAGCAATGGAAAATATGATTATATAAGCAGGGCACAAAAATAAAACAAACAAACAAAAAAGTCATCCTACAAATGAAGCATACCAAAATGAATCCTTCTTTTCTTGTGCTAAAAAATCTTCAAATGAAATGTCAGCAAAGTCTGTGTCCACGCTTTCCACCAGCTCCCCAGATTTTGCCTTCAATTCCATGGAAGCGCTAATTTCAACCATCTTTCATAAGAGATAGGATGTTAGAATCATCAGCATATCCTATCAAAGACCGGGTGCAGAAAGAGATACTAAAGACTCCATCTGGTTTGATAGAATTGAGGGATGAGAAAGGATGTTTTGGCAGTTGTTTTTCTTTGTTTTGTTTTGTTCATAAGAGAGTATTAGGAGTGGAATTTGACAAAGTTCACTATTATCAGTATTCAGTAAGACTTTAAGAGTGTGCAAAGAAAATGTTAATTCTGTAAATATAAGAATTAGTAAATTACTTTATATCAAAAAAAGAATTAGCAATTACTTTAAGACTAAGTGTTGTGTAGTGGGGGGATACAAACTTCATGGATGATTACTTGTCAACACAATTAGCTTCTATAAGCAGCTTCTACAGGAACAAGAAAGAGTATCCCAGTCTCCCAGACCAACCATCTATATTCAAGGCCTAAATAAAATATTTATTCAAAAATAAGACTTAAATTTGTACCTTTTTGTATGCCGGTGAGAGTTTTAGCTGTTGTTGAAGCCAATTATAAACAAATGCATCCTCTTCTAGTCTCTTTTGTTCTAATTCTAGCTTGTATATCTGAAAAATCAAATCAAGGAATTAAATTTAATCCACTTATGGGGGTGGCAAGATACTTGAAAACGCATCAGCTTCCTACAAATCCAAGAATTTAGTACCAACCTGTTGGCGGAGGCGGTCAAAGGAAGATCTGTCTGCCTTGAATAGTAGAGCCTTAGTAATAGTGAACCTACGTTGGATGACATCAGCCCTGTCATAGAAAAAAGGATAATAGAAATGTATTTGAGAAAAGAGAATTGTGCATACCCAAAAAATAAAAGGAGATACTAAATTTTGCAAGGCATATTTCGGAAATCAGAAATTAATTGGAAAACTATCAGGTGAAATTACAGTAGTCAATGCTTTTAAAAACTCCATATCTTA
Organism: Quercus dentata; assembly: GCA_028216015.1. Taxonomy (NCBI): domain Eukaryota; kingdom Viridiplantae; phylum Streptophyta; class Magnoliopsida; order Fagales; family Fagaceae; genus Quercus; species Quercus dentata. The sequence goes on from CP116448.1 coordinate 15,512,828, forward strand.
AAAAGAAACTCAGAAATAAGTTAAATAACCAAGTTTTTTGGGGTCAAGTGGGAAATTAGGAAGAAAATTTTGCCATTAACTAAACAATCAAGAAACTATTCCTATTATTCACTGTAATTATCAATAAGTTGTGAGCTTCTGAATGGCACACCACAGTATAGGTTTATATACTTGAAGGACAAGTTGCAACGCACTAGGAGAGTCCTAAACAATGATTCCAACCCAAAAACATTTATAAAAGAAAACAAACATAATGGACAAACTTAGCTTCCTCAAAATAATTTAGAACATACTTATGCTGTAGCTCATTTCTAGCCTCAATCAAGCAATTGGCAAAATCTCCAACCTGCAATAAGTATATACAGAAAGTCATGACAACCACAAATGCTTGGTGATACATGTAAAGTCATCACAATTGCAGATACTTGGTGTTTAGATAAAAAATCAGTCAATCATCCAATTTAAAAAAGGGAATGTATCTCACAAGTTTCATGAACTATAAATCAGAAAGACCATGGGATTAATCTTATCTTTTGAATCAAATTTTGTGAAATTTATCCCTCTCAAAGATGATTACATTACAACAATAAGAATAGAATTAACATACACGCAAAAAGAAAAAGAATAGAACACCTGTCATGTATGATACATATCCAAAAGAGGGAATGAAAATGAATAGTATTGACCTCAGATATTCTGTAGTGGCAGATACATGCAGACAAACATAATTTTATAAATGGTGGTTCTTAGCAATCAAATCAAAACATCAAGGGCAAATAGAATCTGATACGATGTTGGTGAACCATCAATTGTCTTCAGGAAGAGAACAACATATCTTGAGCTGTGAGCAAAGCAATAATATGTGGATGTGTGTAAAAACTAGTTATAGGCTTTAATCTCATAGTTCAATTCTTCTACACCTCATTGCTCTTGCAACAAAACATCTACAAAAACTTCTAAAGTGCATGTGTGCTGTGCATAAGGAGATATTTGCAGCCACAAGGACCAGTTCCCTAGGAAGACCTGAGTTTTCATTGAATTATGATTCTGTGTCTCAAACATGAGCTGGGTACAAGGCAAATGTATACTGATTTCAACCTCAGCCTTGAGACAACCTTCAAAATCCTTCATTACCTCTCCTTGAACCAAGACATGGTGTAAGGCTCACAAATAAATCACCCTGGCACAAGTTATTTACCTCAGTTGATTGTTTAATTTAAAGAAGAAAACTTTGGAAAAACACAAATGAAGCTACAAAAGAATGAAGGATGTTTCCTAGAGAGAGAGAGAGAGAGAGAGTGTGCACAAACCCACCCAACCCCACAAAAGAATGGAGAATGTTTCCCAAGATCCTCTCAAGTTCACAGAAAGGGAAAATTCTTAGGTACTCCCGGAACATAAATAGTGCTCCCTCCTCTTACATTCATGGTGGGAGCACCTCTCACATTCATGGTAGATCCTACCAATGTGAGAGAAGGGAACATCATTCTCAATGCTCCGGGAGTACCTAAAAATTACTTGACAGAGACCCCATATACATTTGATAAATCTGCCACCACCTATTTTAGTCCAATAATCAAGGTCTTGATATCAACTCATAAATAACATGTAGCTAACTATTGCATTCTCCACCTGGCCTAATTCCTCTTTATTTGATTGAGCAATCTCTCTACCTGCATTGACAACCTATCTGGTTGAAAGTTTTAACCCATCCCATCAAAAGACTCGTTTGAAAGCTTGCTGTATTATTCAGGCCATGTCAACTATCTCCCTTCTTGTTGAAGTCTATCACAAACCAAACATATTAAGCTTACATTTCCATGATTAAAAGTTTACAAAAGCTAGAGCTTCACCCCAACCCCCCCCCCCCCACCCAACCAACCAACCAACTAAAAAAGAAGGAATTACTCATATCCCTGGCATGTATTTATCTGCCATAGCACAGGCAAGAAGAGTGAGTGAAACAAGCAGCAACCCAAAGCCATTAAGAGTGTTCCTTGTCACATTACAAAAATTTTAAATGGAATTTGAGTAATTCAACAAGCCTACAAGTATTAAATTTTTTGCTATATAGAAATTTACAAACTGATTAATTTATTTATTACGTTGTTGATAATTCACCAATCCTATCATCAGTTTCGAAGAAATTTATTTTTTTAATAAATTCGCAGTATTTTCCATAAAAATGCACAAAGATCATAATAGAACAGAAAATAAGACCAACTTCTAAGTCATCAATAAGAAAGTCACAATTTTTTTAACATATTGGGTAGAAAAACAATTAAAAAAAAAAAAAAAAAACCTGTGCCAGTGTCAATCCTTTGGTCTCATTGCACTTCACAAGCTCATCATACTGCTGCTTGATCCTCCTCTGCATGGCACTACTTGATGATGTAAACGGGTACAAACATACCAACTCCTGCTTGACCCGAGAACCCTGACCCGAATTTCCTCTTTCCACACACGGCCTCTCTTCACTACCACCACCTTCTTCAGCTAGTGAATTCATCCTCTTCTTCTTGGCCCTCTTCTTCTTTTTCTTCATCACCCTCTGATCCCCACCGTGATCCACACCATCCATATCCAAACCCGACCCGTTCGAATCCGGGTCACCACCTTTTTCTTCTCCAAACAAACAGTCCCATTTGGGAGAATCAGAGGGCAAGATCTCCAAAAGAAGCGAATGGGTCAAATGGGTCGGGTCATTTTCACGGGCCGCACCCGATGTTTCATCCAAAGCACGCTCGAATTCCAACTGGTCGCTCCGAATTGGCTTCTGGGTATCCTCCTTTTCTCGGTTCTGCTCAGGTTTCTTCAACCTCTTGTACGTGGAGTAGGAGATAACCAAGAGAAAGAAGGTGAAGAAGAAGACCAAGAAGCAAAAATACAACATGGGTTTGTATATTTGCGAGTGATTCTCTATTGAAAACGGAAAATTAGGCTCAGAATTTGACACAAATGAAAGCAGCACAGCCGCCATTGAAACGAGAAAGAGAGGGAGGGTTTATGTCTGTGATTGTGTAACTAAACTAAAAAAAAAAACGTTGTACTTCGAGGTTCTGTTTGTGTTTTTTTTTTTATAGTGCAGTACAGTGTTTTTGAAGGTTCCACATTTGATTTGATGATACTGCAAATGATGTTTTTTCTATGTTGTTTCTCTCTTTTCTTTTGTTGGTGTTGCTTTATCTGTGGGACACAAAAACAAAACAAAACAAAAGTGAAAAGAAAGATTGAGAAGGCTACGGTGACGGTGGGCTTTGATGTGTGTGATTGATTTTTATTTTTTATTTTTATTTGTGTGTTTTGTGTGTGTGTGTGTGGATAACTGACTGATTTACAGCCGTGTGAAATGAGCTTGGAAAGGTCAACCATACCGTGTGGTGTGGTCCTCTTGTTCAAATTCAAAAAAAAAAAAAAACACACATATGATTGGAAAGTGAAATTGGATCAAAGTTTATTAATATTAACCCTAGGCCCACTTCATGAATAAGAATTCTCAAAAAAAAAAAAAAAGAATTCACTTTTATCAGTTTTATGATGCTCTTTAAAAGCATTTTATTATAGCTTCCAAGTAGTTTAATTATTAAATTTTTTTGTAGCCGAGTCTAAATTCATTTTTTTTTTGGCCCACTTCAACAATAAGAATTCTCACTTTTATGATACTCTTTTAAAGCATTTTATTATAACTTCCAAGTAGTTTAATTATTAAATTTTTTTGTAGTTGAGTCTAATTTTTTTTTTTTTTTTAATTCCAATTAATTTAATTGATAAATTCTCTGATAATTATATACGAGATCTGGAGTTCAATCTCCACTTATACCAAAAATTAATTGATGATTTTGTTTTGATGATAAAGAGCTACCATTAATAATAAATGCCATAAGTTGAAACTCTTTAAAAAAATTCATTTTTTTGGTATTTATCAAAAGGACAACAATTAAGGTTTATTTAGTTTGAAATACAACTCTAAAAAAGACTTTTAAAATTTTTTTTGAAATTAAAGATTACTATATGTTTTGTGTTTTTAAATTAGAAAATATTTTATAAATATTTATTGTCAAATAATTTTTAGAAAATAACAACTTGAAAACTTGTTTGATTATTAAAAAAAATCAAAAAATTAATTTTTTTGTTGTTGTTGTAATGGAGCCCTTTCACACTGGCAACCAACACCAAAGTGCAAGACTACAACTAAACTTCAGTTACAACTAGCCACATGTGAAGGATCACAACCTTTTTTCTTTTTTTTTTTTGACTAACTCATGTGTATTGGTGAGGTCATTTTAAATTCTCTCTCAAAATAAGCAGTTCTACTTATTATTTGTGTTACCTATATCAAGGTTTTATATTTGGGATTGTTGCTTATTTTAATTTATGAAAATAATAAGAAGATATTATATAATAAATTAATTTTATGGTTTTATTGATAAAAATGTTTAATTTATCTCCATTCAAATGTAATAAGAATATGACACACACATTCACACATATGATGTATAATTTACATCCATTCCTATCAATTTACTCTCTCTCTCTCTCTCTCTCTCTCTCTCATGCAAACACACATGCAGGTTATAAATAGTATTTTTAAATTCATCTCTCCCTAACAAGTATTACCAAAGTTCATGACTTAAGCTTTTTAAGTGGTAACTATATATATATTCAGTTTTCAATTTATGTGTAGCTCCATGTCATATACTCAATGATATTTGCAATTAATCATCAAATATACATATTTATTTTATATAAATCTTTTTGATGAATTTATTTTTATATAAATTAACTAATACCTTTGCTTTTGTGCTTACCCAATATTATTATAACCGACAGGCTTTGAATTTTTATTAGAATTTAGATAGTATAAAATTGTTTTCTTCAAAAAAAATTTCCCAACATATTTGTATGCTTTTTTTCTAGTATATACATATATAGCTAGCACACAGCCAAGCAATAGATTTTGGTTTCTATATAATTTGATTTTAAAATAGGAAAAAATATTTATGATCTCAGTGTTATAACAAAAAGGCGCACTTTGCGCATTGATTATCTGTGGAAACTTTTTCCTCGGACAAACCTTCAATAATCAAAGTTAAATAGATTAATGATTGGATTAAATTTTGTTGTTAAAAAGGTAGATAAGAATATGAGAAATTATTGTATACTTTCGGAGTATCATAAATGCGTATTCCTTACTCTTACATGAATGATGAGTCTTATTAATTAAATTCATGGTGAGACCTACCATTTATGTGAGAGAGATGAGTACGTATTTTTGGTATTTGGAGAGTACCTAATAATTTTCTTAAGAATATATATATTATATATATTTTTTGATGGGAAGGTTTTTTTTTAAGAATATAGTTGTACTTAAAAAAAAGATTGAATTAAAAAAAAAAAAAAAAAACTATGATATAAAAATAAGTATATTAAGTATTAACTAACGGAAAATACTTATTTAAACAGACCATTAAAAACTAATTTTACACACCTCTCAGAATGGACTCTTTCTCTTTCTCAAAAAGAATGGACTCTTTCTTTTGGAGAGAGGGAGAGAGGGGTCTTTATTGCTAAATGGGTCATGCACTCAAGATTTAGAGACTGTGTATTCATCTTTTTAAAAAATATTTTTCGCTCAAGAAGGTTTTTTTTTTAAATATTTTTCAAGGGTTGTCATAAGGTTTTAAACTAATTTTTTTAAAGGGGTCGTGAGGTTTTAAACTTGGCCCTTTGAATGTGTCACATATTTGTATAATTATTTTAAAATTATAATAAATATAAAAACACAATTTTTGTATAATTTAGTGATTGATTATGAGTGATGAAAAAAAAAATGATATAATTTATGTAAAATGATTGATCATTTTAACAAATTGCGCATAAAACTATGGAAAAAGTAGTTTCTATTTACTAAAATAATAAATTATTATGCTAAAAGTTACGTGCTAGATTTTATTGTTAAAATAAATGGTTGATGTTGAAGGTGGAGTCTACTTTTTTGACGGTTTCGAAAGAATTACATCCATCCAGGTTAATGGTCAACTGGAACCGACCATCTGATGTAATGACTCTCCTAGTTAAGGTATATTAGGTCAAATTGTAGAGTGAGCAACAAGTAATCGTAGTTCCAAATCGCCATTCAAAAACCTTGTTAATCTACTGCCTTACGTAATCTCTTGTGTCAGCTAAATTGACCATCGCTGTGATCGAATGGTCTAACCCCAAGTAATGGTTAAAGTTTTTTATTTTATTTTTTTAAAATGAAAAAGGGTAAATGATATTGTTAAAGCATCAATAAACAAAATATAGAGTTTATTATGAAAATTTTTTGGTTAGAAACTTTAGTTGTAGCCCAAAAAAAAGTTTTTTGAAAATCTAACAATTAGATTTCATATTATTTATGTTCTTCAAATGGACGTCAAATTTCCTACTAATTAGATAATATTTACCATTCCATTTATAAATTTATTTTTTATGCATAATTTTAGAATACAATAGCTTAGTTCATAAAAAAAAAAAAAAATAGCTTAGAAATTTAAATATTTGATTGTAACATAGTTAATGATTTTTGAAAATTTAAAAATTTTGCAAGTAAGAATGATATAAAAAATATATATAATCCAATAGTAAATTTATTAAAATTCATATACAATAAAAAGATATTGAGCAACTAAGTTTGTTACCAAATTTTGTTCAATTATTATTATAATATAGAAAAGAGTAAAATGATAGTTAAAGAAACAGTAAACAAAACAAGACCCAAAAAAAATGAGTTTAGTGTCAAGAAGATACTCTTAATTTGGCCAAATCAAAGCAAAAAAAATTGACCAAATCAAAGGACATTTCAATGAAACAAAAGTATGGTATCTACGAACTTGGTTTCAATTTGAATGGGGCTACTTCATGTTGCAAATGTAGAATGTTGAAGTGCTCACTCATGTGCAAATACAAGCCCAACACCCATCCATGAAGTAAACTCTAGCGTGACCAACAACTATGTGCCCAAACCTCTTGTTTGGGACAAAGCCCATTCCAGCATTGCAAGTTTTAGGAATTCTTTTGCTACTCTTATGGGTCCTGTGAGATTTGGGCTAGTAATATGGTATTTCTTTTCCATGTGACCTTAGGATTTGATATTGGAACTTAAAGCATTAAACAAGGGGGGATGAGTTTGGGCCTTTGGGACGGTTGCCACTACTTGGACTAATTTGGATGGGTTATTATCAGACTAGCATGAATTTTTTCATTGAGATATGGGCTTATATTAAGCTGGTCTATATTTGGGCTAAGCTATGAGCTTGAGTTAAACCTAGTCTTTCTAGACCATATGGAGACCCATATTCAGAAAATCCTTCAGTTCGTTGTTCCTTCTGCTTTGCAGTGTAGCTCCAAATAAAATTCTTTCTTACTCGAATCCATGCACTGCATGGTGAAAATTACATTGAAAAAAAATATATATATTGCTAATTTTTCTAATCTCCTGTTGTGCCATGTCAGCAAGTGTTCTAGATTCTTTTTTTTATTTTTTAATTTTAATTCCCATATATGATTTCTGTATTACATTTATTTAAGATAAGAAGACCCCTACATTACATCATTCATGTGCACCTTTTACAATTTACTCTTAAGAAATTTGGGAATTGTTTTTAGCAAAAAGATTGATTACGGTTGGACCTATTAGGTAATTTTATTTCTTTCATTATTATTTTAGTTTTGTAGTTGCAAAACTTGACTACTTTTGCAAGATTTGGGATAAGTGATTAGTAGGGAAACTTACGAGTATAAATTGTCAAAATTTATCATATTTGTGTGTTGAAAATTTTTTACACTTGGCATGGGTTGCGACCACTGTTGTTAATAATAATTGATTACGTATAAAGAAATTATGATGAAAAAGAAGCTCATATTAAAAGAGTGACACAACTTGTGTCCAATGCATTAGTGCACTAAACACGTTGAAATATGAATACGTGTCCAATTTTGGACGTATATCCGTATCTTAATATATCCAGTGTAATCGATACACTGGACACAATCCCAACCTTATGAAAGAAAGAAATGACAAATTGGGATCTGTGACTAAATTTCAATATTTTTTTCCTTCCCTTTTTCTGTTTGGATAGCTTATTAAAAAACTTAGGCTTTAGACATTGTTCAAGGGTGTATGTGATTTGGTTCACAGAAAGTACTGAATAATTTCCCTCTTTCATCATAAATATTATGCTAACATAACCGATTGTTGAAAAATATGTGGTCTATATGACTCACTAAGTCAGTAAAAGGTCGCCACAGAGTACTGCTTTAAAATTTTTTCTATTGCATTGCTTAAGGATATTTGCAGACGAGGCCACAAAAGGCTATCACATTACAAATTTTCTTTTGATATAATAAACTATATTGTAATACTTTTTTTTTTTTTTTTCTCGTTACTTGAAGGTTCTATGACAACTTGTTGCCCATAGGGCTAATGAGTCTTTAATGGGCTAAAAAAGTTGGTTTCTTCATTTATTATGATTTGGTTGCCCACGGGTCGGTCCGGGTCTTTTGAGCCTTGGACTAAACCCGCTCGTGTCGGGTTGGACTTTCTGATCGGAGGAGAAGATCTTCTTCGTCAATCCCGAGTTGAGGCCGACCGGATCTAACGGATTTAGATCGGAGCCCAATCTAACCAATAATAGCCGGATTTGTGTAGATCTAATCGGATCTAACCCAATACCACCGATTTGAGCAAATCGGAGCGAAGGATGAGAGTAGATCTCGCCGGATTTGAGTAAACCGAGCAAATAACACCGGATCCGAGCAAAGGAATTGGTTCATTTGGATTTGGTCCAGGGCGTAATAATCGGAGAGGATGATTGAGAATTCGGGTGTCACTGTCGGGTTAGAGTTTCGTCGGCCGCCGGAGACGTCGGATCGGGTGGCGGCGGGTCGAGCTCGGGCGGGTTGGGCGGGTTGGGCGGGTGGTCGGGTGGGTTGGACAGCCCTAATTATTTATGAATGTATGGCCTAATGAGTCATCAATGTGCTAAAAAAAGCTGGTTTCTTCATTTATTATGAATTTCACTACTATTTGCTTTTCAAAAAACAATACAAAAAATTTTAATTAAAAAAATTCCAAATTTCCTTTAACACACGAAAGTAGAGTTGCATAAATACAACCTACTTTGGATATCTCTTTCATTGTGATCACCGATCAAAGCATATAAAAGACCAATATATTATTTTTATAACAGTAAATAAAGGTGCATGTCTACTTTAAGTAGGCTCATAAATTTTTCCATTTGTTAGGTTTTATAATTTTTTTCCATCAATTTTACATTCCATGGCAGAAGAAGGTAGGAGTAATTTATAAAGATTCAGTACCTTATATTTCAGCTATTGTTGTCAATTCTTATTGTAAATTCACTAATTCAGTGCATGCAGAAACAAGAAAAGCACCATAACAAGGTTTTTTGTGTGTGTGTGTGTGGAAGAATGCAAAACAAATAAAAAAGCTTAATAATTTTTATTAGATTTGAAACCTTTCTTACAAGAAAATGAAACATAACATTACAGGAACCAGAGGCTTCCAAATTCTAAAACTAAAAAAAAAATTGCACATGGACTCGATTAGTATCATCTCAACGTGCTCTGACCAATCCTTTCACTTCTACCTTCATGTAACATGCTGGCCACCAATCAAAACAATGGCTAGTATATACATATAACTTATCAACTATCATTTTCACAATCCGTATATGCTTTTAGCCAGTCAGTGTGTTGTATATTTGTACAACTTCACCCTGGAAAAGCCAAAATGAATGGTCATGATGCTCTGGACGTGTAGGTAATTTATCCAAAAATATATCAGCTGAAATTTCTGTATTGGGGTCTTGAGAAAATCGATGTAGGACCTTTATTCACTTCAGCTACAAACAGCCTCCACTGAGAGTTTCTTCATGACATTTGGACATGGATCTCCTCCAAAATTTTCAGGCTCTACAGTGACTGAGCAGGAGTTCTGCCCAACACAATTCTGCAAGAAGAACTAGTTGTTTAAGGAATCAAGTACGAAAGCATAAAAAAGTGTGAACACAGAGGCCAAAAAGTTTAGTTGGCCTGCAGGTTCAACACTTTAGATTATTTAAAAGATGAAAGTTTTCAAAAGTTATGCCTTATATAACTCAGCTAAGTTGGAGCACCATCCAAGCATTAAAATTAGAAGTGGGCATCTATTATAGTATGTATGGCATTATTGACTTGGTATATATTTCTCTGGAAGAGGGCATGAGGCTTTCATTTAGCATCTTGACTTGGTATAGCAATGGATTATGAAGAAGCAAGGGCAAAAATAGATGGCATAAGTAAAGCAAGATTGTAGTATACCCTTTGAAAAGCATCATATGATTTGTGGGCGTGACAGCTTCCCTCGCGGAAGCTTCCACAAGCACCTTCTGGTGTTCCAAAGCTAGCAAACTTTATTGAAGAAATTTTCTGGCCAGGGCCACACCATAAATGAGCTTTAGGTCTAATTGGTTTACTAACTTTACCAGTGGCTTGCATGTGCCAACTCATGAGGTTTGGCTGCCACTCAAAGATATCAGCACATACACTATCAATTTCCTTTCTAACTAAAGATATCCCATTTGGGTCTCCTGCCAATTCTTCGAAAACAACCAGCAAATTCCCTGCTGGTTGTAGCCACGAACGAGGAACGTGATACCTGAAATTTATTAGCATTTGTAAGTTCCCAATAGTTCATTATCAGCACAACAAAGCTCTAAAGCAATATAACTTTTCTCTTACCATCTTTGGGAAGCCTCACCACAATTACTTAAGCATTTCTTCTCATCATATGTTCCAGCGTAATTACATTCACCACAAGTACCAGATGCTTTATAAGCAGGCCAGTAGCGGCCAACACTCTGTCCATTTATCCATACTTGACCTTTACCCATGCTGCCCATATCCAAGGCCAATGGTGTGTTTCCAGCTGGAGCATTGAACGTAGTCTGAAACATGACACAAGGATGTCAGTTCTGGCCTTAGCAGAAAAGTGCCGCTTAAATGGGTTTGCTTGCATATTCCTTATTATATGAAAACATGTCTGATATAAATTTCTATCTAAATTTTCTTTTTTCACCCAAGAAAAGTTGTAATTCAGCGAAAACTCGTAATTCAGCGAAAACTCCAAACATAACTTATGTTTCATTTTAAGAACTAAAAACAAGATATAAGAAAGTGCCAGACCAAGAGTACCACAATTATGTCACTAATTATATCTTGATGGAACCCCTAAGCAAGACCGTACAAAGTTCACTAATAATAAGAAGCTTTACTTAAGGTTTGAGAAACTCACTTTGTACCATGTCAGTGGCTGCCTTTGGGCCACTAAATATCCCTCAATCCACTCAACAGAGGAACTTCCACTAAGTGAATGAAGGCTCAAGTCTTCTCCTTTAAGACCGATCTGATGGGAAACAAGAAATTAAGTGATTCTGTAGCGTTTCAGGGAAAGAATACAGAATTTATGTTTGAAGACAAACCTTGTAAGACCACTTCTGCCATGACAAGTCTCTTCTCCCCTCGTTAAGACCACTCAATGAAATTGGACCAAGAACACCGGCATTCCATGTCTCAAAATGTGGACCAACATTCTGAACATATCACAGACAGCAGGAATGACAGGTTAAATTGAAAATGGCCATGCACATTGTTCACAAAAAATCAGGTGTGTGTGTGTGTGTGTGAGAGAGAGAGAGAGAGAGAGGACAAACCGGGAGACCAACAGCAACACTTAGAAGTGAGATTTTATTAATACCAGCTCTCAAATTCACACCTTCGCTAAATGTTAGTTTTGGGTTTTCTAGACTTCCGTAGGCAGTTCCTGATAAAAATCAAGAAAGTAGCGTGTTAGAGCGGGCAGAACACAAAGTGATTAAGCACTATTAGTTAAAGTAACCTTGTTTGAGAGCATACAGAATGATACGACTATAAACAAGCACTATCAATGAAAGTGACTAAACAAAATTCCTTTCATCATTGCCGTGGCTATTGGAAGTTACTATCCACAGAAGTTGGTTAAGAAAATGCCTGAAACAGGCAATATGCTGCCTACCTGATAGTCGACCATTGATGAAAACATGCAAAGCATGGCCAGCAGATAAGACTGTAAGATAAGGATAATATTTGCTCTTCAGAAATTCTTCATTGGCGTCAATCTTAACACTGGGAAGGGAAAATATTACATTTAGAAGATTGGAAATCCAAAGGGCATATGAAATTTATAAGAAAATATTTCGTTAACAAACACACACACACCCCCCCAACCCCCCCTCAAAAAATAAATTACTATGTATGGGCTTATGTTACTCACTCTGTCGAGTACCACAAATAGTCAGAGGCATCTCTTGTTGTATTTATCTGCTCCAACAACCCAGCCATTGTGAAAGAACTGTCATCAGAGGAGGTTGTCTCATCATTGTATGACTGCCAAGAGAATCCTCCATGAACAGGAACCCGAGTCATCTTCATTAGTGAACTTTGGGCACCAACCTGACAGAAATTTTGGTATAAATTATCGAAGTTTGTTTACCTGGAAGCTTCTGACAGGAAAATCCTCTTTTTTCTTTTTTGAGGAAGATCAATATATAAGTTAAAAAACACAAAGCAGCGAGATACTAAACATAAGTATCATGTGGAAATATGAACATATCTTACAATACCCTCTAATAAAGATTCAAAGAAATCAAAACTTATTTGGTAGAGCTAACATTTGCATTCTTTGTAGTAAATCACAAATATTTTTTCAAGGTAGCGTGCATATGCTCGGACCAGAGTAAGTCTCGAGTACTGACAACCATGACCAATGAAATTCAACAGAGTATCAAAAGCCTTTTTTCTCACCCTGGCAGTATTGTATACAGTGTTCTTGCAATCTGGAAGAATACTGATAGACCAAGGAGGCAGGTTGTAATGCATATTCCCAAAAGCCACTTTTGCAAAAGTTTTTGGATTATAATTGGCAAGGAATGCAGCGCAAGCTCCAGATTTTGATTTGAATACATGAGCCTGTACCAGAAAAATGAAATTTTGTGAGTGAGTTTTAGTTGTGAGGCAATCTGAAGTATGACTGAATGAGTAACGATTCTTAGTAAACAGAAATTCATTTAACCTCTTGATAATTTCCAAGTGGTGTCACAGTGGGATCTCCAGATACTAAAGCTGGTTCGCTCAGCTTTATTGCTCTATGCAAATCTTTCAAATGACCCCATTTAGGTTGTCTCAGAAGTCCTACATAGAGAAAGAAATAGCAATTCTTAAAATTCATGCAGTGCAATCCTAGTTTTAGGGGAGAAAATAAATTCTGGAGAAAGCACAGTTGATAATTTTTCAGTTTTTCTGTGTCAGTGTGAGTGTGTTCCTTAGGTGGAAAAACTGTTAAATAGTCAAAGAACTTTTACTTCACCAATGAAAATATATGAATTATCCTAAAATTATAATGATGATAGATTTGATTGTTTGACAAGGGAAGGAACCGCCAGATGATGAGCTACATCCATCCAAAATCTTTTCATTCATATCATGGTAATGTCTTAAGCTATCACAATCTGCATACAATGAAAATGACTCTATATGACCAAAGGTCTAAAAGATACTATAGCTAGTTAGGTTGCAGTCATCTTTAGTCAATCTTTAGCTTGTTAGATACATGTGTGTTACCCATCAAATGATGGTCAACTGTTTTCTTACCAGATATACTGTATAACTAATCAAATTATCAGATTTTACATAGTCATTAGAATAATCATGATATTTCCATCACAAACTCACCCCGTGCATAATAAGGACAATATAGTCGCTATTACACCAGAGTCAGAAATAAATGGGGGGATAAAAAAAAATAATAATAATAATAATTGCTGCTTGCTTTATGGTGAAGTGACAGCGGCAACCACTCCACTATGATGTGGCACAGGGCGCCAAGTGACATTTGAAAACTAATGTAAGTGCAGCAAAACTGGATGATGAAAAAATAAATTCTATTAAAATGAATACAAACAATTGGAAAACATATAAGTAGTTATGGTTCTATACTACTAAAACTACACAAATGAAATGTTTAATAACATAACTCCTTTGTGCATACCATATTCATCAATAGGAGCATCATAATCATAACTAGTAGCAATGAAAGGACCACCAGCGGTTCGGCCAAAATTGGTTCCCCCATGATACTGAAAACATGAAAACAAACAAATAAAGCTCAGTTCAATCAATTATTTGGGATATAGGAGTCACTCCACACAAACAATGAAGTTACCATATAATAATTAATGAATGATCCCCCTTTCTGTATAAACCTTGCAACTGAAAAAGCCAAGTCTTCAGCTGGTCGATAAGGAACTGGACCTCCAAACTCAGTAAACCTGTACATGTTACAGAGAACAAAGGATAATTAATCAGAAAATAACTTAAAGCAATCTACTCACTTAGTTCTAGGTCAGTGGTTGAATCATAATAAATTTATGTATTCAACAAAGAATGACAGAATCTGGTGCCCAGTTCAAGCTAAAAGCACACATATTTACCAGCCAGTCCAGGCTTCTGTCCACATCTTGGGTTTATAAGCTTTGTTGGGAGAGAAGTAGTCACAGTAGAAACCATTGCAAGTGTTAATCTGTTTGGATACATCTTTGAAATTAGAAAGAGAAGAAGAAAAAAAAAAAAAAAAAGGAAAGAAAGGATAAACCACCAGAGCACAAAGCAATAATAAAACTATAATTCCAACAGCCAAGAAGTCAACCAAAGATACATGACTCACACCAATTTTTTATTTTTATTGGAAAGCACCCAACGTAATATACACGACTCACAACAATTAACTTAGGATTACAAGCTTAGAAAAGCTACAGGTATTATTTACCTGTGCCACTATAGAAGTTAGAAGGTGTATGTATGTGTTAATAATTAATTAGAAAACAGAGTCATAAATCTCTGTTACAAATCTCAATTGCTAAAGCGAATTAAATAATTGCAACAGTCACAGACAGGACAGAGATAGAATAGTGTTTAGCCATGTGCAATGAGGAATAATTATTCATTTCCTTGATGATTAACATGGGGACATCACACTATTGAGTAGCAACCCCACTAAAAGGACTGTGGGAACATAGCATCAGCATGTGATCATCAAGGGTTGGTTTGAGTTAATTGAACATGCTAAGTAAAGGTAAAAAGGTAATGACAAAAGGAAAGAAAGTTAGGCTGCACTTACAACAGGATCAGGGGCATCATCTTGCTTGCACATTACCCATGGGACACCGGTGCCAAGCCCCACAGCCATTTTGGCAGCCCATTTGGTGTAAGCTTGACCGGGTGCACCGATTTCATATTCCTCGGGTCCATATTCATTTTCAATCTGTCACAAACATCGGCAGAGAAAGATACTTCTCTTAGTTTACTACCTCTTATTATTAAATGAATACAAATTTAAGTTCTATTGGTAAAAAATTATAGAAGTTCATTGGATTAAGTGAAAAAGTATACAGTGCTGTGCCAACCTGGGATAGAATTATTGGACCACCTTGAGACTCAAACAACCTTTCAGCCTTCATCATATTGACAATCTTTGTTGTGAATTTTTGCATTTGATACTTCATTACAACAAATTGAAAATCAAAATCCAGTTGAAAAATAAATCAAATCAATGCCATATGAAAGAAACTGAGATACATGAGGGTATTTCAGATGTAAGAATCAGAAGTTTCTAACCTTAAAAGGCTCATTATCTGTTCTGAAATTGATCCCCGGAATGTACTTGAGCCAAATAGGGAATCCCCTGAAAAGAAAATATATTCTCACACTCAGATTTTCAAAACTTACAGTAAATTTATGTACATATTTCTATTTTTAGAATTCAGATAAATTTAGTATTACCCAAAGTTCCACTCAGCACAAACATAAGGACCAATCCTGAGATGAACATAAAGGCCAGCTTGCTTCACCAGCTTGATAAATTTGACCAGATCATAGTTCCCCCCAAAGTAATACTATAACAAATAAGAAGTATCAGTACACATAATTCAAATACTCTATTCCATAAATATAACATTGATTAACATAAAAGAAAAACAGCTGCCATTATTCATTACCTTGCCAGGTTGAGGCTCATGCCCATTCCAGAAAACATAAGTCTGAATCACATCCAAACCTCCTTCCTTAGCCTTCTGAATAAGATCTGGCCACATCTGCAACAACCCCAAAAAGACTCAAACTTTGAAAACAAAAATAAACAACAAAAATAAAGCAATTTTTTTTTTTTTTCAAAAAATTGAAAAAGCTATAAAGGGGGGAATTTTAGAGGTACCCAGTTAAAGAAAAACAACAAAAGACCAGAGAAACTGAGAAAAACCAGAAAATAAAAGAGACCCAGAAAGCACATTTGGAGCAAAATACCTCAGGGGTGCTTCTTGGGTAGTGAATGGATCCAGAAATGAGAATCCTTCTCTGCCCATTAATGGTGATAGCTTTAGAATCATAAGACACAGAAGCTTTAGCAATACCAACACATAAACCCAACAAAACCACCACTACCACATTCCACATTACAAGCTTCAACCCCATCATGGTGACCATGAAGGAAGCAAGCAAGCAAGTGATCCTCTTTTGTTTAAGCAGCTTCAACTTAACAAAGCAATGGCCTTTTTATTATTCTTTCTCTTCTCTCTCTTATATAAACACTTTATTCTAAGCTTCTTTTGGAGAGAGAAAGTAAAGGAAAACCAACACAGCTGGTTTTTGCCTTTCCTTTTCTTTCCTTTTCCTTTTCTTTTGTGAGTGAAAGAAAAATAATTACTGTGAGAGAGAATTTCACCCCACTAATACAACACAACACTACAACACTGCTATAATTATAATAATAATAATAACAAGTTTGTCGCGTGAAATGGCTTTGCAACTCTTGCTTAATGAATGTGCTGTATGACTCTGCTTAAATAAACACACTGACAGAGTAATGGGGTGTTTGTCTGAAAGTGAAAGGTGAAAGTGGGTCCCACTTTGAAGGTGCTCTGGGACCCACAAGTTTGGCCTTTTTCTCATGTAATCTTTTTTATTTTATTTTATTTATATTTTTGGATTTACTCAAAATGACTCGGAGCTTCATCCAATGAATTTATATAATTTATTTTCCTTTGTTTTTTTTTTTTTTTTTTTTTTAAATCCTTATTTTTGTTTTTTGTTTTTGTTTTTTTTTTTTTATTGTTAAAAAGTTGTGTAGCACTAGCAATAAAAAAAAAGTACTTGAGGTAAAGGTCTGTTTGGCTGTTTGATAAAAACACACAGATTCTGAACTCAATCCCGAAATGGTCGCTATTTCTACTTTATTGGCTGAAGAAAATTGTTATGTTTTTCAGAAAAAATGAAATACCCACGCGCTTGTAAGCGCGTGAGAAGATTAGTAAATAAAAAAATAAATTATGTACGGTGGAAAGTACTTTTAAATGTTAATCTTTTAGGCTTTTTTGGACTTTGCCATGCAATTATGGTTGTAATCAAAACCGGTCTTTGGATTTTGTTGGATACAGATTTCAGCGTATAAATTCTAGGTGCAGTTTAGGCGCGTAACTAAATTTTCTAGGTAAACAAAAGTTTTTTTTTTTTTTTTTTTTTTTTCTAGAAATAACACATTTTTGTCACGGGTGAGGAGAAGGTTTGGACACAAATTGTGAAACTCCAAGAGACAGATTTTTTATTTGTTTTTTTTTATGTTTATATATTAAAAATATTAAAAATAATACATTTTTGTCACGGGTGAGTCTGTAATCTGTATGACTCAGACACTACTACAATTTGTCAAGGCAAACGTACAATCTTTAGAGAATTAGAATCCGTTTTGGTAAGAGATTTTTAATAATATTATTATTATTTTGTAAAAATACATGATAAGTGAAAAATTATATGAAAATACATATAATGTAATTCTCAAAAGAAAATACATATAATGTTATTTAAATAATAGTAACAAACACCCCTTTAATGACTTTAAAATTTAGGCATTATATTTATATAAATTATAGAGCTGATGGAGTTACTCACGACTTCACTAGGTTGTTATTATTATTATTATTTATAATTAAATAAATGGTAGGATGTTTAGGCTAGTCACTTTCAAGTTAGCAAGATAAATCTTCACTAGTTTCTTGAAGAAAAAAAAAAAAAAAGAAGATAAATCTTCACTAGGTTGCTATTCAGGTTAAGCTTAGCTTTAGGGTTGTAAATGAATCAAATCATTCATAAATAGCTCCGCTTTGATTCAATCAAAAAAAAAAAATGTTTTTTAGTTTGTTTGTTTTTAAATAAGTCAAATTTGAGTCTTAATTTTAAGTTTGTTTAAAAAACGAGTTTAGCCTAAGAAAAAAAGAAAAAGAAGAAGAAGAAGAAGAAGTTTGTGAATAAAAGGGCTTGATAAAATACAAGTTGGGCTTAAATTAGGGTTGAAACCATATGTCTAAACTTAATAGTTTTGAAAATGTGCTTAATATGTGGTTGATACTATATTTGTATTGGATTTCGAACTCAAAAATTTGATATTGAGCTTGAGTTCAACTTGACTAATAAATCAAGCTGAGCTTGAGCTTGTTTGATAGTTTGGAGGTTTTGTTCAAGATTAAGCCAAGTTTAAACATTTTATATTTGTTGTTGAGATGAGCTTAATCATTCAATAATAGACTAAACTCGGCTTGTTTACAGCCCAAGTTGGCTTGCTAACTCTTATTTAGATTTTTTACTATTTCAAAAATTGGAAAACTATTTAATATTGTTTATAACCATATTAGCTAGCTCTTGAACTCTCTTGTCTCTTGTATTTTTTTATGGGGAAAAAAACTAAACTACTCTATTTTTTTTTTTTTGAACTAGTTAGTAATATTTTACAGTTTTTATTGCACAAATACCATATCCCTCTCTTAAGGGAGTCCAAATCTTCTGTCCCACTTTTTCTGCTCTACTCTATGCTTCACCAATAAAAATTTGTCACATATTCACCTAACTAATTAAATACTACCACTATTGACTTATTAATACTATCATTATTAATTAATGGTAGTAATTAATTAATTAGGTGAACGTGTGGCAAATTTTTTTATTGGTGGAGTATAGAGTGGAGCAGGAAAAGTGGGATAGAAAATTTGAACTCCTCCCAAGGGCTCAAAAAAACTCAAAAAATAACTATATTTTTCCATGCACTTCAGATATGGGGAGATACCATTTGGCTCAACTCACTTGGTAGTAAAACTAAACTCCTTTGACATAGAGCAAAAGTTGGAATGATGCACTCCCTCCCCCCGCCCCTCCCGCTAAAACTACCATTGAAGTCTTGTGATGACATATAAGTACACCCTTCATTAATATCGGTTGTACCCTATAGGCATTGATCTTGGCAAACATCTAATGTACTAACCCTTAGATGTGACTTAACATAACTAAAGCTTTTATAGTCTAGTGATACCTTATCTCTTGTTTAACATTTTTTATGGGAAGAAGGGGAAAAAAAATGAAATAAAAAGATTAATTTTAGAATATTTCTTCTATTTTAAGGAGTTTAAATGGGGGAAAATAAAATTGATAGAATGGAACACTTATTTCTCAATTTTTTTTCAAAATTTCAAATTCTTATTCCACCCAAAATTGAGAGTATTCAAAGGGAATGAAATTAAATTTAATGAAATTGTCACTAAAACTCCTAAAATATCCTTATACTTCAACATTTTATTTTTGAAAAAAAAGGGTATAATAGTAATGTTGCTATAAATGATTTAATTATATTTCTTTCAATGTTAGTCCCAAATAAGGTTACTTACATTTCGTTCATTTTTATTCTATCATTTTAAAGAGTCATGTTAATGAGTACCCTTAAGATAATTGTTAATAAACCATATTAAGAAATTTTAACATCACTTTTATAGAAAATATAAAAAATCATCAACAAAATTAATTGCTTTATGATCATTTTTCCATGAAATATTTCTAAAAATAATTTTTAAACCAATATTTTTAGAGTATTCGTTAACATTTCTCTATTTTAAAATATCCCATCAAGATAAATTAATATAATTTCATTCTTTTTTTCCTTCTCATTAATTAAATATATTCCATTTCATTTATTTATGAACTCCCAAACAAAGTATAAGAGTAAGTTTGAAATTTTCACCATAAGAATATGGTAATTCTCATTACTCACCTCATTTAGGAAAAAAATTAGGGCAACCAAATCAGAGAGAGAGAGAAATTTAAAATATAGTTTATTATTATTATTATTATAGAGAATGAATCATTTCCTATATATTTATATATATATATATATTTTTTTTTCTATCAAAACAGACGTATTATAAATTTGACAAATGACAACTTATTTATTTAATGCTTAACTGCAAAAATTTTGTCTTTTATATAGTTTCAAGTACAAATTTTCAACAAAACATATAGACATTTATATTGCTTATAGTTAGAGCTCAACCTTTTTAAACTTTTTTTTCCACCTTCAATGAAGCAAGCAAACAACAATGTCAGGTTATTAATGGGTAGTATTCAAAACAAGTGAGAGCCCATGAACGCAATAAAAGGAATCTATGGGTGATTATTTGCAGTTAAAACTCTTAAAGAGTCTTAATGTAACTTCATCATAGGGTTACTAAAATCATATTTAGCTATTTTGAAATTAGTGAATAGTTTTTACCACGTTGTTTATAATTTAGATAGATGAAAAAAAAAGTGATAACCAATATTTATTTAAATTATTAATGATATAACGAAATTCAATCGACTCACTCCAAGATAGATAAACTGGATCTTAGAAACTGCGAAATAGTTACCCTAAAAATTATAGAGATCCTATCATGATTGTCTGCATACGGTGATTGGTATTCTTTTATAATGTAAATCCCTCTCCCCTAATTATGCATTTCAATATTTCCAACAAATCTGATTACGTATTATATTACTTTGCTGATTAAGTTAAGTATTTGATAAGTCTCTCCCCTTTTTGTTGTGAATGTTTGTACGTTTATGTTATAGTAACCTCTTGGTTCTTTTGTCAAAGACAAATTTTGGCTTTAAATTACATTCTTAGGTCATGTCAAATTATCTTAAATTACTGGTTCAATACCGTTAATCACCGTTGCTCTCTCTTCCCTTTCAAGAATCAAAAGGAATAAATATAAGCACATAATAAATAGAACATCTTATAAAATCTATCATGAAAGAAAAATCAATGTAATCCACTGGAATTTTTTAAATCTTTATTATTAAAGAAATAGATACCAAAATAAAAAATCAAAACATTCATAAATTTATCCTAATTTGGTTTTTGATGAACCGTATATTAGGGTTTGAAGAATCTTTTTTATGTCTTAGGTTAAAATGATTAATGAACTATCAACTGAAGTAATTAAATATGATGATTGTTTATATATTTTACCTTTTAAAAGATTACCAAAAGTCAAGATGGTATTGTGCTTTTAAGGTATTATCCCTCCTTAGAAAGTCATTCCCCCCACCCCCTAAGGGAAAGGGAGGCAGATCAAACCCACAACAGGGGAGAGAGATGGGATAGAGTACTATCGTCCTTCTATACATTTTGGAGTTTAACTTGGAACAAATTTCTCTCCAAATTAATTTGAAGATAAACCCTCCAAACTCTCATTATATATTGTTTATTGGATGTGAATTTTGACAAATCCACCATTATAATAGTACATTTTTTTTTTTTTTATATTATATCCTCCATGTTTTTAAGTTTTCAAAAATATCAAAGATTAATAACTATATCATCAATCAAATTAAATGTATAAATTTCAAGTTTTATAGTCTTAAATTATCCATAAAAAAATGTTTATGGATCGAATAGTAATTAAATTATGTTTTAAACAAAATTTGACATGTATATTAAGAATATAGAGAATATATAATCCGACGGTTAAAATTTAAAAATATGTAAATGTAGTTGCACGATTTTCCTAGCCCAAAATTATGCCTTGGCCCGAGGCGCAACAACAATAAAATAGAGGATGGGTCAAAGAACTTAGCCTCGGTGAGCTTAGTCGATCGATGCATGGAAGATATTATTGCGGGAATAAAAACACAAGAATGAATATTCAATAGAAAATTGAAAAAGGGACTCTACTACATTATATAGCTCTTTCATTCTTATCGAACCTTACACTTGTTGATCATCTAAAATCAGACACCCTTATCATGTTCATTTTTTGGGGGTCTTTTTATTAATGCGGCCAAGAGGGTGGTTGTGACACATTTTCCATGAGATATTTTTAAGTTCTTGTTCGGAACCGCAGATTGGGCTTGAATAATGTTTTGGCTATGACTTCTCCTCGGACAATATTTGGGCGGGCTCGTATTTAACTAGCCCATTATTTTGGACCGGGCCCCACATTAACCATGTTCATTTTTTTATTCTTTAACTTGTTCTGGATACGCTACTGAAAAATAATATTTAGATTCATTTTTTATGCGTTGTACCTTAAGTTATCAAATTCATATCAAACATGTGGTTTAATTGGCTTGTAATACATGCAGTTGAATTTAATCATCATTAATAAAAAATAACATTATTCATGTTGTATTGACCAATGTAGTTATAATATTGTTAAAGTTAATTGAAAACTTAAAGAATTGTACATAAATTTTGTCCAAATCATTTATATATATATATATATATATATATAGTAACAATAACAGGAAAGGAGATATTTAAACCTTGATTAATTATCATAGTAAAAGAGAATAAACTATGCCATTGAAAAACTTTTGATTTCTTAGTCTAATGGTGCCTCCGAGTTAATTTCCCTTAAGCGTTGAGCCCAAGTTTAACTTGCCGACTCCAATGAGGGTGAAATTTATGACTTCTCCTAGACGATTTTTTTTTTTTTTTAAAGTGAAAAAGAAAAGTTAAAGGGTCTCAATAGTGAAAGAGATAAGGAGTGAAATTATTTTGTTTTGTACTCTAACTAGAATATCCCTGGTTAATAATTACTCTAAAGTCTAACTAATGTCTTTTGTTACCTTGAAGGCTTGAACAATTAGTATTAGGTAGAGAGATTCGAATTTGTTTGTCAATTAATATCCAAATAAAATATTCATGTGCCGTAGTTGGACTTTATCAAAAAACTAAAAATAAAAATGTGTCGTACTTCAAAGTTGGAACCAAGACATTCTGATCTTTGAAGCCTGTTAAATGGTAAATACTAACTTAGTAATATAAAGTTGTAAAATAGCAAGAAAATTTTAGGTTCAATGTCACACAGAATTAGTTACTATTATCTAAACTACTTGCCGTTTCTCAGTTATCTCAATTTAATTAAAGATTTTTATCTTCTCAAAAAAAAAAAAAAAATTAAAGATTTTTATGGAAACAAGTGGTGGGAATGTGTCAAATTGGTGAAATGTTGTGACAAGACGAAGCAATAATCAGGCTACATTGCTTTCAATTGAACAAGAATATTGAGACTTATTTGGGCATTGCAATTTGATAATCAAAACAAGTATTTACTACATGTTTTCTCGGTAGTTACACATTACACATCATCCGAATGAAAGAACAAATATCTGATTTTTTTTTTTTTTTTTCATTTTATCCAAGATACTATATCTAGTAGCTAGTGAGAGTAACTTAATTATAAAAAAAAAGTATGTCATAATTGTGTGGGAAACAAAATTGCTTTAAATGATTTTAGTTGCTACATTAAGTTACTTTAAATGATTAAATGAGTATTAATTAGTTGTTAACTTGTTATATTTTATGAGAAAATGAACCTATAAATAATACTACCATTTCTTCTCACATAAATATCGAATTTCAGTACTTCACCATGGATTAATTTATAAAACACATCGTGAGAGAAAAGAACATTATTTTTCAAGTATTGAATAATTAGACATATTCTTAAAACAAAGAATAACTTTAATTTTTATCCACTAAATCTCCATATCCACTAAATCTAGTTGATTCTTTTTCTTTCTTTTAGTTTGATTCGAAAACTGAAAGTAAATATTCTTGTAGGCAATGTGACACACGTTATAGGCTTATAGCTCATATAAAAGGCTACATATATAACCAACCATTCAAATGATCGATCATGACCCTTGGATCTCTATGTCTCTCTCATTCACTCTCAAATACACATATATAACCAACCATTCAAATGATCATGACCCTTGGATCTCTACGTCTCTCTCTCTCTCTCTCTCTCTCTCTCTCAAATACGCATATAATAATGCATGTTTTATGTTATCATAGAGCAATTAGAAAAATGGAGGAACCTTTCACTTTCAGAAACCAAAAGGGAATGGAGATGGCTTACTTGCCGGGAGGAGAAAAAGAAAGAGAAAGAGAAAGAGAAAGAAAAGCAAAGCAAAACAAAAGAATGCTTATTAAATAGTATCTCTTTTACTCTTTAGTATATTGCTGTTACACTTGCAACGAGCCCCATTATGAAAGCAAAGCAAAATAAAATAGCTTGCATGCACTCCTCCCCCACTTAACCCATGCATGATTACCAACACCTAACTTATATTTATATTTCAAAGATTTTCTACCATCAAATAATTATTTTTATGATTGAATAAGAGAAATGAAGTTCAATCTTTTATATACTAAAAATCGATTAATGTTTTAGTCTGATAATCGATAAAGAGAAAAAATTACTAAAGCGAACGCTATACGTTGAAATTCCATAAAAAAATCTTCATTTTAATTTTTTATTTTATTAAAATTGCTATAAGAGTAATTTACTAATCAAAGGGCAATAATATCTTCAAAAATTATATTTTATGCTCAATACAATGAGGGTATCTTTTTTTTTTTTTTTTTTTAAATGAAGGGTATCTTTGACTTCTCACTTCCATAAATTGGATGAACGTGGTGCACCGTCTGTTGAAATTTTTTTAAAAATGCCCATCATATTTTGGTCATGTTTTATATTATACATTGAAAATTTGATTTTGTCTCTGGGTGTCATGCAAAGTAGGACTCATTAGTCAAACATGTTAGCTGTTGAGGAGAATCAAGCATGGACAAATGAGTAGGAAACTGTATAGAAGAACGCGTTTAGATCAATCTTTATGAATAAAATATATGGCAGGTTAATTATTATTTTTTAGAATAGAAATAAAATATATAGGCAAATTTGAAATCTTGTTTACGGGCAATTATTAATATCCAAACAATTCAAGAATTTCCACAATAGTTCAACATATGGGGACACTCAGACACTGTAGAGATTTTATTTATTTTTTAAAATTCTTATTATAGGTTAGATGTAATCTTCTCCTACCAATTCTATTTATGTGTTGAACTTTTTAATTTTTTGTTTTGGAGATAACATTTTTTAGAAAATGAGTCATTTTCCTAAAAAGTATTTTCTTTTAAAACTATCACATTTTTTAATGTTTAGTAGCAGTCTAAAATGAGTTGAAAAATAATCATAACTTCTCTAATTTAGTTTGCAATGAGATATAATTTTTTTTTTAAAAAAATTTAGTAAAAAATAATCTCTAAAAATAAGTCTTTTTTTTTTTTTTTTGTTTTCCATTAACTCAATTTTTTTGATACTACCAAACAATGTAAAATACAAAAAAATTATCTTTTCACAATATTTTCATTGAAACAAACAAAGTATAACTAATTAGTAATGATTTTCGGTTTATTTCCTTTCCTTTCCCTTTTCTTTTGCTAGGTGAGTGAACATTTTAGGAGTGTACGAAAAGTGAGAAAAAAAGAAGAAGCTAAAATTAGCCAATGAAATAAGGAAATCGTATTTTGAAGCTTTAGAAAAGTGAAAAAAACTGTATACTAATGTAGTCATTATATTAAGTAGTCATTAAAGTCGGAAAGTTACTACATATCTTACAAGGGAGAGTGCTACCTACAAATTGTAATGTCATCATTGCCTTTAATGTCCCCAACCGTGACATTACCAACTGCGACATTATTAGTTATCGACTTTCAAGTAGGGGTTGGCATCACAGTCGCTAAAAAATCTAGAAACCTCAAACCTAATGGGATGTGACTGAAATTTGCCACACGAAGTACTCTTTGCCCTTTAATTTGTTTTACCTTTGGTTAGATTTTCTTTACTATATATTTAGAAGATAGATTTGTTGTGAAAATGAAAGTCTTATTATACAAAAAAATTTCACATCATTTGTAAGATGGTATATTGGGATTGATATATAACACAAAGTTATGTTATAAATGAAACTATGTAAAAATAATGTTGTAATTTAGTAACAAAAAGGAAATGTGAATGCACTGAGCAACTTACAATTTGACTTCCAAATAATTTAAAGTAAAAGAATTCATGAAAAAATCAAAGAGTCTTGTCAACATTATCATTGATACTATTTAATGTTTTTAATAAAAATATTTAGAATTTGAAACTCATTCCCAACTACTAAATCGTTCAAAAAAAATTAATGATAATGATAAGTTCGTTGAAAAGGCTGTCACTCTATTTTTTTTTTTTCTAGTTTTTGTTTCAAACTACTCTAGTTAGAAAATTAATTGTCTTGATGAATTGATTCTATCTAGAAACGTGTCTGGTTGCATCTTCATCAAGATGAGGAGCAATATCCACCAACAAAATTTTTAATGACAATAATTTATTACCAATTTTTTAAAGTCCATTTAATTTTACTTACATTTTATTTTTAGTAAATATCAACAAATATCTTAAGAGTTTTGGTTTATAAAATATTTTTAGAAATTTTTTATAGGAAAAGAAAAAACGACTAATTTTTTTGATAATTTTTTTTTATTTTCCATAAAGTGTTATTAAAATTTTCTTAAAAAAAATTAACAAATACCCTAAGAGTAGGTTTAAAAAAAAAAAACCTAAGAGTATAATCAATTCTTTATTTTTTATATAATTAGTAACACATCATTTATTAGTAATGAAATTTTGAGATTTTGAGGAATGTGCATCAAAATGACCTAACAAAGAGAGAAATACTAGGGAAATAGAAATTTTTTTGTTGAGATGACAAACATAGTTTTTACATAAATTTATTATAGACATCATTTTTATTATATATCAACTATAAATCGTATATCCGAAAATGAAAATAATTAAAAAAATTGTTTTTTTTTTTTTTTTTTTTAATAAAGTGAAAAAAAATACCAAATGAAAGTACCAATGTGTTGTGTTATCAACCAATATTTGTTGTCGGTATTGGTTTCGGAAAACTTTTGGCTTCCAGCCAATTATGCTCTGCTCTGGACTCTGGCCTGGGTCCCGACTGGCCTGGGTCCCGACTCCCTACACCGGGCTGTGTGAAGCAAAATTGACACAAATACAACAAAGGTTTCAGTTCTTGAAATTCGAAACCATTGTTAGCTTCAGTACCACTCGTCTCTTTACTACCTTTTTTTTTTTTTTTTTTTTTTTTAATCCAAAGAATCCACTCGTCTCCAGTCTCTATTCTCTAGTGTGCGTATCACAACTAGTCAAATACTCAAAATTAATTTAATTAGAATTGGACTCTAACTTCCTTCTCTCTCTCTCTCTCTCTTAATTTTTTTTTTTACTCAATAAATTAGAATCTAACATGAACCTTATTCCTCACTATTGTAATTAGGGATTCAAAATATCTTCAAATCCGCCGGAATTATCTTGAGATGATTGTCTTTGCCTCGAAAAGGGGATAAGGCACTTATGATCCCACTCTGTCTTGCTTTGTTGTCATCGTTAATTTTAATTCAATTTTATTGATATGCATATAATTTTTAATTATTCAGTATTTTGAGAATACAATAAACGTGTGTTAAAAAAAAATTGACCATCTCTTTTTATGAAAATATCAAAATATTTAAGGCATCGTTATATTCCAAAATGATTAGTCAAATTATAGTTGTTACTCATCGTAATCACTTATATAATTCAATTCGATTAAGTAAACATCTAATGTAGGACTAAACACGTGTTCACACAACACACAATTATCCATTCCGTTCTAGACCTTATATTCCAAAGTATCTCAATAATTATTATTTTATTCCTTGAACATGAAAACCAACAACTTTCACCAACCACAAACCCCCCCACCCAAAAAAAAAAAAAAAAAAAAAAAGAAAAGAGGGACAAATACAAATCATCTATTCACTTCAATCTACTAATTAAACCTACTTGACAAGAATAGAGTGTAGCTAATATCGTATCACGAAAAATGAAAGTACCAATTTTCAAACACATTGTAACATTTGCAGCTGGCTGCTATCTATCAATGTCACATGAAGCTTACAAACATTAAAATTACAATGGGCACGACAAAGATTGTTTTTCGTAATTCACAAGTTTCAAGGCTGCGTGTGAAATTAGTATATAGTACTATATACTATATATATAGGTCAAAGATATGGGACACGAATCGTTCACGTGCCCAGTTTGCTTGAATTGAAATTGAACCTTGAAGCAACGTACACATTATTTTCATTCGGTTAACAGTGATTAAAGTCAATTAAAATGGCGGCGCTTTGACCTTTGAGGGCTTGTCTGTGTTTATATTACTTCTCAAAAAAGAAAAAAGAAAAAGAATGGTCCTTTATTTATTTATTTATTATTATTTTTAACAAAGGAGATATTGAAACATTTTTGAGAATTGGTTTCAAATTTAGGATTTTATAAATATCATGATATCTGAGAAATTACCAAGCCAATCCTTTTAACGAGAAGAGACAATTAATAGAATTGTTTGTCAAAATTCAGAAGGATGTTTATAACTTCCAAATTTGTTTTCTTGTATTAACCACTCACCTTTTTGGGGAGAGCTTGATTTGAATGAGATTATGATGATTTTTTTTTGGTGGAATTAAACCGAGCAACTCATTTTTTTATTTGCTTACCCCAAAGCTAATTAGCTATGTACTACATTATTTTACAACTTTCACATCATTATATTATGTATCCAAATTTTGTAGGAATTATTTACTAGAAGAGCATTTATCACAATTAGTGCAAGACTGGAAGGTGTCATCAAGGAATCAAATCATTTGAATTTGATAATGTGGTTAATAATAAATAAGGTGGGTGCACATAGGGGTGACAATGCAATGGTGATAGAGAGCTAAAAAATGAAAGTAAAGGACGAAGGCGATTAGTATTTCGAGTAATAGAGAGAAGTGAAGGACAAGGGTGACATGGGCTTGACACCACAGTGATAGAAGGGTGAGAGTGGCCATGAAGCTTGGGAGAATGCAACTAGGAAAGAAAATAAGTTTATATATTTAGGGTTTTGAAAGAAATATTGGTAAAATAACATTTAGTTAAACGAGTCAAATAGGTTTTGTAAGTTGGGCATGGATATATATATTTATTAAATGGGTCAATCGTGTCAACTCGAATATGACATAAACTTATTAAGTTTTAATAAAAAATCAGCTAACTTCATGTCAAGTTGTGTTCGTGGATTGTGTTGAATTTTGCCACCTAGGTGCATGCGTGATTTATGCTTTAAAAAATTGAAAGGATTAACAGCAAGTTGCTAGTAACAAAAAAGTAATACTTGATTGGGCAATCTTATAAAGATGTGACAGAGATTGGGCAAAGTCGTCTGTCTCAATCTCAGTAGCTAAAGACTCACATTCATGTAGTTTTTTTTTTTTCTTGCATGTGGGCTCACGGGGGCAATGTAACCAAATTATAAGCTTAAATATTGTATCATAATCCATAGAGCTGACCCAATTTTTGGGTAAGAAATTCGAAATCGTGTTATGATATGAGTTAATTTATTTATTTTCATGGCTTCAAAATTTTAAAAATATTGATATAATTTTTTTAGAATTATGGTTAAGTGATTAAACTTACAATTTTTTGATAGCTTAAATTTTTGGGACAATCGGTAATTTAACACGGTATCGAGCAAGAGATCTTGAATTCGATCCCTGTTTTCACTCTATCTCCCATTGGGAGTGTTAGATTTTCCCACTTGTTAGACCCCCACTTATTAAGGGGAAATTTAGACTCACAAGTGAGGGAGAGTGTTAGAATTATGATTAAGTGATTAAATTCACCATTTCCTAATAGTTTAAGCTTTTGGGATAATCAGTAATTTAACAAGTCACAAAGTGTTAAGTTGCTAACTAATTTTTTTGAACAACTTTCTAACTAATTTAATTTCAAAGGGTTATATAGTTGGCTCTCTCTCTTTGGCTAAAAAAAACTTACTTGTCCCAAATAAAAAAAAAAGGTAAACTATGTTTTTGGTTCCTATTTTATACATCATATTTCAATTTGATCCCTAACATTTCAATTGTGTTAATTTGGTTCCTAACATCTTAGTATCATGTCAATTTAGTCAATTTATCTTTTGAATGAAAATTGATGATGTGTCTAATAGCCAAAATAAATAATTAGTTTCATTGGTGTTAGAATAAACTAAAATTTTATTTTGGCGGTTTGTTATGTTAGCAATTTGCATCTAAGATATAACGGCCGAGACTAAATTGATATGACATTGAAATGTTAGAAACTAAATTGACACAATTAAAAAGTTAGAGACCAAATTAAAATATGGTATAAAATATAAAGAATAAATATTTAGTTTAACAAATAAAAAATCTACCGATTCAACTAATATTCTAATATTTATTTTTGAAATTTTTTTAAAAGTTGGGGCCCAATAAATGCTCACTTTTCGGTCATTTTTTTCTTTATTTATTTTTGGGTTTTGCTAACGAGTGCCCTTCACATTAATAATTTATTTTAGAAAAGTTTTTCAGTTGTCAAAATTTTTTTCATTTTTATTTCTTTAAATGGATTTTAGTGCCCTTTTTTAGGAAATGAAAAAAGTTGTCAAAATATTAATTACTTTTTTTCATTTCATAAAAATCATTGTTGCATTTTCCTTTATTTTTTATAATTCACTTTCAATCAATAATTAAATTAATCTCTTTGACAATAATTTAGGACTTGGGAGTGTCACTTCAAAAATATTGAATATGAAATTCTTTTAGTTATTTCAATTTGATACGTCAACATCTAATGCAGCAGAAAACCCTTTAGCCTTTATCTTCAAACATGCCCAAAAAAAAAAAAAAAAAAAAAACCCTTATCTTCTAATGGTTGATTGAGAACCTCGACCTAGAATCATCAACAGTTTGAAGAGTTTCAAACTGTTTAGCCTCTCTCTAAATTCAGTTCCTTTTACTACTCCACCTTCTGCTATTAGACCCCATAACCATGAATATGATCATCATATTTCATGAGCATAATAATTATTGTTTTATTATTATCATTGGATATGATTTCTCTTGGATGTAACGGGATCAAGTTGTTTTCCAACTGCTTTAGTTGTTAACGTGGTGTAATTGACAAACAAATCTATCAATCATGTCAAAATTTTTGCAAAACCCACTTAAATTAAAAGCAAAATTTCCTTCTTTTGTTTTGTTTTTTTTTTTTTTTTTAACTCTTCTTGCCCATTTACGTAAGAAGGCTTGAAAGATCACAATGATATGAAAGCATTAAGATTTGTCAATGGAATTTCCTGAACAGAAATTCTGAAAAAAGAAAAAAAGAAAAAGAAAAGAAAAAAAAAGGGAGTTTCAATTAGCTAAAGTCCCATTTTGAAAAAAGAAAAATCCACAGGTATATTGGCTATACCTTTTTTTGTGTGTTGTTGGCTATTTTTATTACCTATTAATAAAGAGTAATTATCGAATTTAACTTGCACAAAAAAAAGAGAAACATATTGGTCCATTTATATCACCCGAAAATAAAAATAAAAATAAAAATTTGTTGATTTATTAACCTAATAGTAAATAATATTATTTTCCTAAAAAAAGTAAAGAATATTAACTTAATAATAAAAAATAATCATCACCAAACAACACCATGCAAAAAAAAAAAAAAAAACATTGATCTTCTTACACCAAAGAAATTCATTATAGACTTGATCTAATGGTAAATAATAGTCATCATAAAATTTATAAACTCCAAATCTTAATGACATTATGAAAAAAAAAAAAAAAAGAAAAAGAAAAAAGAAGAAGAGAGAGAATGTAGAAGTTAATATAAGAAATTATTTTTATTTAGCAGGAAAATACGCAACTTTATAGACGGGTCCTGCAATGGGTACATAAGTCAATGCCAGTTGCCAAGCATCTCATCTGTAAACTGTCTTCCATAATATTTTGTTGGTGTATCCAATGCATTGTTTGTGGCTCTAAACTGTCCTAGTGAATGCTTCCAAAGGCAAAATTACAATTTGCATTCAATCAAAAACTTTACACCAACTTGCCAATACCCATTTACTTCAATTGAGTAATTCCATTACCCATATCTCTTAGTTCTTCTTAGGTGGTTTAGTTGAGGGTTGGTCCAATGGTACCATAATCACTTGACTTCTATCCATTAAACTAGTTACTATAAGCCTACAAACCTTATAAAATGAGTAATTTCAAGTACCCATTTACTTCAATTTGAGCAATTTCATCCTGAAAAGGACCCATATCTCTTCGTTCTCCTTAGCTGGGTTGATGAGGGTTTGGTCCAACAGTGCCATATTCACTTGACTTCTATCCATTATACTAGTAACTAAAAGCTTATAAACCTTATAAAATGAGTAATTTCAACTACCCATTTACTTCAATTGAACAATTTCATCCTGAAAAAGGACCCATATCACTTATTTCTTCTTAGAGCGCTAGTAATAGTAGCGCTAATTAGATATATAGCTATTTTTAGCACCATTAAAACTCAAAATGTATAGTGCAATAGTGGAGTCAAAGCAATATTTTTTGGCTCCATAGCTACAATGTATATCTATTTTTGGTTGTGCATGGTAGTTGAAAGATAAAAAAAAAAAAAAAAATTTTGTGTTCACACTACTTTTCTTATTTTTTATTATGTCTTCTGCATTTCATTTTGTGTTCACACTACATTTTCTATCTCCGTGTCTTTGTGCAATGATTTCTATACATTTCATTTTGCGTTCACACTATTTTTCCTCTCTTCATGTCTCTGTGCAGTGATTTCTATGATTTTGATGGTAGTTGTGGTTGTGTTTTGATGGTTGAATGAAATATTATTTTATTATTATGGTTACATTATTTTATTATATTAAAAACTAAAATAAAACCACTGCTATTGTATGTGAAAATGTAAAATAGATAAAATGACTTTTTGTGGTGCTAAAAAGCTAAAAATTTGGTTCCACTGCTGTGAATGCTCTTAGGTGGTTTAGTTGAGGGATAGTCCAATAGTGCCATAGTCACTTGACTTCTACACATTATACTAGTAACTATAAGCCTATGACCTTATAAAATGAGTAATTTCAAGTACCCATGTACTTCAATTGAGTAATTTCATCTTGAAAAGGACCATGCCATCTTATTTCTTCGTGGGTGGTTTGGTTAAGGGTTGGTCCAATAGTGCCATAGTCACTTGACTTCTATCCATTATACTAGTAAATATAAGCCTATTAGCTTATAAATTTGTGGACTTTGCTTATGGCTTATGCCCCTTTGACCCTACTTACCATCAACAACCATAACAAATTGTTGAACAAAACATAAAACCAGCTAATGTCTTTCGTCTCAATCATAATGGTATGTTTGATTTTGAACCAAACTCCATATATATTTTGAACAGCATTGTAGGCACTGGCCACTCCTGTTGTGTAAATTATTAGATGGCTAGTGTAGCGCACATGGTTCATCACTTGTGGAACCATCAGCAACAAATTATTATTTGAGATTTTATATTTGATTTTATAATAAATTAGGACTCAGGATGCAGTGGATAACCTTTTGAATCTGCAAATGAATACTTTGACTTTGTCTCAAGAACCTTGTGACTTGGTAGTATTACCTAATTCTACTGTACTTGCACTTATTATATTAAAAAAAAATGAAAATTTGGCAAATAATATAGGATAAATTATATTAAATTTTGAGGGAGACAAAGTGAAAATGTGGAAGTAAGGTATCACAATACATGTTTAAGAAAGAATCTGAACATATTTACAAATTAGAAGCATTTGAAACTGCTGAAGAATTTAGAAATGATTGATATAATGATTGGATTGTGTTCAATCTGGATTTTGTTTTCTGGATGTTGGTCATGAATATATGATATAAAAAAAAAAAAATTTTGATAAGAACTTAGGAAAAGCAAGCAAGTATTTACATTTGAAGGAGAATTGACCATATGGAACTATTCCTTTTTATTTTTTTGTTTAGTTTAGCCAATGCAATTACTTGACAACAATCATTTCTATAAAAATTTTACATATTTTTCAGGTTACAGGTTTGTAGTATTTGATTTGACTGCCACTATGACATGTTGATGATTTTAGCAACTTTAGCACTTACCTTTTGTCTAGGATATCTCAGTTCACTGCTCACATAATATATTCTCTGCCTTTTAGTGGGTCAATAATATATAGCTGTGTTTGTTATGTTGTGGGTATCTAAATCCACATTGGATTGTTGTACCGTATTTTTGATTTTTCACTGCAAGCTGGTTGCATGGTCCCCATTCTCCAATAAACACCTGGGCCAAGGCCAAGGTCCTTTTTCTCTAGATTGATAATGAAGCATGCTCATAAACTTTTATATTTCACCTGGATTATTTGGGTCTTTATTCAGTTTGAACATTAGTTTTTTTTTTTTTTTTTTTAAGTGTCAAGTTATCAATAATTTGTAATAAAATGGTGTTTCCTGTTAATGGTAAACCATATAAAAATCAATACTAATTTGTTCTATTGTGAATAAGATAGTATATATAGGTGTAGCATTACTTTTTTTGTTATTGTTTTGGAATGGCATTAATCTAGAATTTATGGAAAATGAATTCTCATAATTTGTGCTGACCTTCACTTAAATTTGGTTTTGATAAAATGGGGATAACATATCTCTAGCCAAAAAAAAGAATGAGGATGGCAAGTCTGCACAACAAGTGGAACAATATTAATCCATTAGAACAGTTTGATGTTACAACCTACCAAAAAGGATGGGGTTTTTGGCAGCCAAAAGCCTAAGCCAAAGGAGGGACTTATCTAATTATGGATGAGTTTGCCACATATTTTGGCTAGCCATTACAGATTTACAGTCATCTTCTTTCGCTTCTGGATTTGGTGGACCCTCATACTCAATCCATCACAATAGTGTCACTGCTTCCTAGAACATCTGGGCCTCTTGCTTTAAAAAACATAAGCAAAAGAAATATGCATGCTTGTCCAGCCACATGTGGTTAATTTTTCATAATTGGATCATTTGATATTACGGCCTTAGTGGCATGTGCACATGCTTGGTTTTCACTATCAGGATGAAATTAGCTTTTCAATTCATCTACAAATTACAATGTGTGAAATGAAGAGGAAGTTTGCTGGTTCAATTAATTGATTATCCTTTCATCATCAACTAGTGTCATAGTCCACTCCAGTAGTTAAGAGTCTTGGACCCTTGGTTTGTGGTAGGTTAGAGTTGAATTTTTGGGGTGAAAAGTGTAATGTTGGTTGGTTCCACTTTGATACCATTGAACATAGATGGGATTGGGATTAAAATTACTGATCAACCCATTTGAGGGAGCAATACACTTAGGCATTGATTCCTTAATAAATAGGGAGTTATTATGATCACGTTTAGATAGGATCGTCACGATTGATCAATTATTTACCCTTACCCTTTTTTTTTTAAAAAAATACTAATCATCCTTCAATTATAAAACATTTTTTTTTTTTTTTTTTTTTTTTTAAGAAGAAAAAGAGCAATTATAAGACATTCTATTGGATGAGAGTTTAAGAATACTAGAGATAGCTTTGACTTTTGAATTCGGCAAATCCAATGCATGCAACCTTGCAAGATTATGAAAAATTAGATGGTAGATACCACACCATCAATGCACTGCCTATATGGATGCCCCCCTTCCCCATCTAATTGCTCTAATTCTTGCTTTCTTCAAATGTGGTTTTTCAAAAACTTTAATTCAAAGTATACATGCTCAAAAGTATAGGTCTCCATTGCATAGATCTCAAATAAATTAATGGAAAATAATAAAGGATTAAAAATTTTAATTACTTATTTTAAAAAATTCAATTGATAATTTGATACTATATTTTGACATATAGGATCGTTAAATTGGCATAGGTTTTGATTTTTTGCTCCAAAATACAATTTGAAGCTGAAGTGCATCTAAATGAAACATTTTCATTTCTAGATAGTGCCGAAATGTCCCTTTAACTTTTTGCCTCTTATATGGTTTCAATTTTTAAAAGAGAAATATTCTGCTTACTATATGCATGCTTATAAAAAAATAAACAAATAAGTAATATTATTTTGAAAATGTGATTCTTTCGAACAAAACTTTATTTGTCTAATGTTACTTTTTTCACGAAAGAAACATTGGGGTTTTAGCTAGAGACTGCCAAATTTCTGGTCTAAGTGCACTTATATATGGCCGGTGAATAAACCATACTAGTTAGTCCAAGGTCTCTAATAAAAAATTATCAGTGTTGAATACCTAATCAACTTATGCATTCAATTGAAAAAAAAAAAAAAAAAAAAATGCATTCAATTTCAATTTGAAAAGAAAACCTACGCTTACAATTGTACACGGCAATCAAATGGTCATAAACCATTAACATGATGGTGTTTGCCACATTATTATATAATGATAACATTAGTGACACATATATAGACCCATACCAAACCAATTAATTGTTATTTTGTCAACAAAAATGATAGCTAGAAATTTATATTAAACGCCAAGATTGTCTTTTGGGGGACCAACAATTAGTGATTCTTTTGTTCAAACTCATAAAAAGTGTTTTCCCTTGTCATTATCTTCTACTCCACGATTTCTCTTTAAAGTTGTGCATGCATGAACTTTGATTTAATTATGATAGTGTGGGGCTAAATTATAATCAGTAAGATTACTAAAAGTGGGAAAGGAAAAATGTTCTATATTTCAGATTCCATTTCGTGTACAATTCTCTCTCACCATCTCTTTTGTTTTAATTGATTCCATAATGACTCCATCAAGTTTTTGCTAGTTTTTCTTCCACTCAACTTCAAAAGCCTCATTAGTATGGCTATGGCAGATTAGTTTCTTTGGTTTTACTCAAACGTGTGGTCCAAATTTTAAAATCTCAACAATCGCCCATCTTTTTTTTTTTTTTTTAGTGCAAATTTTTGATAAAGTAGCAGCAAATTTGTAATAAAATATACTTTGAAATCATCATTTTTGTTATCCATGACAAGAAAAAGTCTCATTTTAAAATATGAAATCTCACTTAAGATCCATTTGTTTTGAGACCAATTGAAACATTTGCATCAATTTTCATGAAATTATTCGGTGTATTCGGTGTATTATACATTCTTCTTACATAAAAGTAAACCCTAGCGTGAATCTTGCACATGGGATCCAAAATTATGTAAGAAAGGTGTAGTACACCACAAGTGGGAAATAATTTCTCCAATCTTCTTCAAAAACTAAGGAACCCAAGTCATTGTTTTCCCTACTAAGCAGCACTTACTTACCAATTTTGACTCTAAATAATTGCTTTAGCTATAATGACACTGACATATAAAGAATTATTCAAACTAAGATTCATTTGAATCTCTAACTAGTTTTGTTTAAACCACTCTCATAATATCTTTGAGTTACCTATGATAAAGATTATTATTATTATTAGTAGTAATACTTCTGACTAACTAGTCCTGAATGACCAGGTAATCCTCATTAGAAAAAATATTTTGCTTCTAGTTGAGTTCAATATTTATTTTCAACTTTTTGGTTGTACTCTATAGGTTGGCTGTACTCTCAAAACACCTTTAGTATTAGTTAAGTTTTCATGAGACCATGGAGTTGCCTTTGGAGACCAATGGTACAAAGTAGTTTCACACCACCAATACCTAATTTAACATGCATCTTCAATTTCAAGTTTTGGACTTCAAAGTTTAGGACTAAACTAACTGCATAAATGCTAATCAAACTGACCAGCTTTCTTCTCATCACTCCCTCCTACCCATTTTTATTGCTCAGGGTGTGGAGTCATCAGCAGCCAATGACCCCATGCCATGTTCAAAACATTGTGCAGTTTTGGTCATTGTCAAAACCATTTGGCCCCATGGTCTCAACCGCCAATAAGCAGAAATAAAACAATATTGCAGTACCCCACCTCCAACACAAGGTTGAAGAATAAGTTAGGCTAAGGGCTTGGCCACCAGAGATTCCAAGTCCTTGCAGAGCAAAGAGGGTCCAACCATTCAGCTTTACCTCCTCTTGGCCCTGATTGGTCCCAATCCAATCCTAAACTTTTCCGTACTTTGGTACCTTACAAGAAGAAAGGGGCAAAAAAAGAGTGCATGCCTTTCATTGTCAAACTAGTTAATTTTGTCCCTTGAAACATTTTTTATACTTCTTCTCAATAGTATAAAGGAATTATCCAAGCCAAAATAATTGTTAAAATAAACATGAGTTTTTTGTTAAAAATTTTTTAATTTTATTTATTTATTATTTTTCGAAACTAATTAATTCATCTGGACAATTATCTTTTATGAATATCTTTAATTGAGGTCCATTTAATTGGAGGATGAGTATGACAACTAAGCTTATCTATATTGTTTAGAACAAGCCTCTACTTCTATTACCAAAAAATACAATGCTTTTGCTTTCATGCAACATGGACATGGGGATAGCTATCCCTTTGAAAACCATAGATTTCAGTATTGGTGCCTAGTTATTAAGATTAAATGATAGGCCTTATCATCCTAGAATGCATGAGAGCTTTGTTATTTTCATTTCTTAAAAAACAAAAATAAATAAATATAGGACCAATTACTTAATTTATTGTGAGAAAATCATGTAAAATTTTGTCTAAAATTCTAATTTGGAAAGGAACACAAGTTTAAATTTGCATAGATAATGTAGCAGCTTTTTTATTTTTGATTTTTTTAAACAGAAAATGAACAACTTTTAATCAAAACAAAAAAATGTACATTTTTTCTATCTTAATCTTGTTCAAGGTTCTAATGTCCACAAAAGGGAAAAAAAAAAAAAAGCTTTTGTTAAAGGTTGGAATAATGATTCAGAAGTTCATGTCACCCAATTCATTGGATTAGTTCAGAGTCAGGCTGAGTTTTTGAAGCCCAGATATTTTGGTAATGCAAAAAATGAGTTGTAGGAAAAGGTTCAGTTCTATCTTCCTTTGTGATCGGATTGCCACATATGAACCAGGGGCCCTTAAAGAAGAGCCATATCCATAACTCTTTTTGCTGGCCCTACATGATCCAATAGAACAGTCAGTTTTGTGTGTGTAGGCTCTTGCTAATCTGAGATTTTTGTTTTGGGCTGTCTTATCCAATTGCCTTATCTTATCTATATATTTATATTTTTTTTTTTTTTTGTGTATCACACTTTTCTATTAAGGATCTTTGTGAATGTAAATATTAGAAACCACATGCATTTGTTTCACACTTTGAATGGTGTTCATAAAGATAATAATGGACTGATTATGGAATTTTTGTCAACTTGAGCAATTATTCTACTTTAAATATTCTTTTCAAAAAGACAGGATAAAAGAAAATAAAAGAAGGAATCAAAAAAAAAAAAAAATCAATAAATGAATATCTAAACCTCAAAATTCTACTGTCTTTTTTTTTTTTTTTTTTTTTTTTTTTTTTTTTTTTTTTTGGGGGTTGAGTAAAGATAGTAGTAATCAACTAATCATTGCTGAAGTTTTGCTAAATCCGCAAGTACATAAGGTTCAATTACATTAGGCACTTGGGGCAGACCAAATTGTTGACACATCCAAGATTTGAACGGTAGGTGTTTCTATTAAAAATAGGAAAAAATTTAGTTCAAAATTGATTGTAGCCTGAGGTTATAAACTTACTCAATAAAATAAACATTACTATATATTTTGAAAATCTAACCGTTGAATTGTATGTTCTTTATGCTTTTAATACATACTAGTTACTAACCCATGCAATGCACGGGAAGCTACCGAGTATATAACATGTACCGCAATATATAATATTATATGAGACATTAGGAAGAAATACAATTCATTGAACAAACCTCCAAAAAAAATCTATAATTAAATAGAAAATTAAATTATTTTAGTAATACAAAACTATTCACTCACTAAAAACCAATTTGAAAACCTTTTTCAAAACCCAAGCCGCCTTACGATAGAAAACACCATACAAACATATAAAGAAAATTTAAACAATGGCTTTAATGAATTTAATTAAGAAAATTTTATTTGTTGAAAGTTGATAGAAGTCTTAAAAATTGTTCAAAGTTGTACAT
The DNA here is from genome assembly GCA_028216015.1 of Quercus dentata. Classification (NCBI taxonomy): domain Eukaryota; kingdom Viridiplantae; phylum Streptophyta; class Magnoliopsida; order Fagales; family Fagaceae; genus Quercus; species Quercus dentata. The sequence goes on from CP116448.1 coordinate 15,553,135, forward strand.
AAGCAAATAACCAAATAAGCTAATGGTCATTAACTGCTAATTATTAAATGTTTGTCGTGACAAATTTTTTTGGAATCAAATAATTTGTAAACACCACATTTATGAATGTAAAAAGACTAAGAATAAAGTACCATTTTCTTTTTCGTTTCTCTTTCTTATTCTTACACCACAGAAGGGTTAAAATACAAAATTTCGGATTGAGTTTAGGATATTTATGTTCTAAATTTTTTTTTCATCTGTTTGTAATCATTTGATAAATTACACTAATCTTTTTCATTTGTTTGTAATTGTTAAATTACTGATTATCCCAAAAGCTTAAGCTATTAAGATATGCTAGATTTAATCATTTAACCATATACTTCTAACACTACCCTTCATGTGTGTGCCAAAACTACCTTTTAATGGGTGAGGCTCAACACATGGGAATCTAAATTGAAGGTAGAATGGAGGAGACAGAAATCATACTTAGGACCTCCCACTACGATACTATGTTAAATTATCGATTGTCCCAAAATATTAAACTATTAGTATAATATGTTAAAATGGTTCACAGATATCTGATGCCATTCGTACTAAAATGGATTTAGTCGGAAAGAGAGAAAGAGAGTGACCATCTTGAAGGAGTTGGTGTTTTGAGCAATATCATTGTCGAGGAAGAGAGTGGAGTGAAGATTGAGGACTTCGAAGTTTAGAAAGAACGGAAACTTTGACTTTGACTCTTTGTTTTCCTCGTCAACGACTTACTCTCTCATATCCTTCACATGCGTGTAAGATGAATTAGAAAAACCTGTTGCGTCATTCAAAGAATCAGATGGGTAAGAAGGCTAAAAGCAGTTCTATCCATTCATTGTATCTATTGGTTTGGGTTTAAGATAGGTAGAATTAGATTACTAAATTATAGAATGAGAGAAGGGATTTGACCTTTGGTTTTTGGGCTTGCTTTGACAATTTGCTTAATTTCGAGGATTTCGCAAAATGAGCAAAACTTTTATGAAGTTAAAGTCTCAAAATTATTATTGTAGGAAATAAAGTACAGCGGGAGGCGAAGAAAAGGAGAAGTACATACAAAGATAGGGAGGAGAGAAGTGTTTGTGGTTTTTTTTTGGAAAGAAGAATTGCTATGAAACCTATAAAAATTAAAACTATCCAGAGCTAGGCAAAATGTTGCGTTAGTTTGCGTTTTTTATTTTTTAGTCGTGTGATATTATTTGTAGAATTTAGAAATCAAAACGTTTCACATCAACAACCAAACAAAAAGGCACCTGTTTATAGTTAATTCTTAAAAGGAGTATTTAAAAAGTATTGAATTAAATGGTTAGTTAAAAACGTAAAATCTTGAAAAGTCACAATGTTTGGTGTTTTTAAATGTTAACGTGGCTGAAATTTATGTAGCCACTTGGCTGAAATTTGTGTGTGTGTGTGTATAGAATTGTCATATCATACCCAATAAATGGAAGAAGTTACAGCAAATAAAGGATGTGAGGAGGTTGTAATCTTTTGGTGACTGTCAGAATTCCATATAATAGCAACATTTGAAGAGTCTTGGTTAATGGAGGGACACATGATAAAGTTGAAGATAAGAGTAACATCCGAATTTAAGGAGATGCTAAATAAATGTCAATCGGTAAATCTAAAAATAAAAAATAAAAAAAGAAAATAAATGATGATGTGGTGCTAATGTGGCTTAACTAGAGCGTAACAACAATAAATGCTATGTTTGACTTTTAGTAATATATAGATAGATGTCAAATTTTGTGTCAATCAGATATTATTTAATATATGATATATAAGCTTATATTTTATGTATAATTTTAAAATATAAAAACTTGCAATTTAAACAATTTATTGATAACATAACTATTGATCTTTAATTTTTTAGAAATTTTGCAAGTATGAAGAATATAAGAAGAAGATTTCATCAAATGGTAGATTGACTACAACCAAGCTAAACTTTGTCCTTAAAATTATAGTATCAATTAATTGAGTTACAAGACTCTTGTTCAAAATTCTGTTTTGATAACATGCAAACCATAGGTAAAAAAAAAAAAAAAAAAGAAGAGAGAGAAAAATGGTCACAACAAAGTTGATGAATCCAAAATGCAAACCATTGGGGTGGGCCACTTTCATTTTGTTTGATTGCAAGAGTATAAGTTTAACAAAAATAGAAAATGTGTCTTAGGAAAATATTCTAGTTTTGTTCACTTTAAAGAGTGTATTGGATTTAACTTTGAGCAGCCCTATTTCCATTCCACCCACTCGCATTTTGAACAAATTTACTTGAGTAAAAAATCGTTGCTTGTATTACATCTTGGACCAATAAATATTATGCATAAGTGAAAACTTATTACTCGAGTATAAACATTTTACAACTAAAAATGAGTTTTTTTTAGTGAGTTGAACCCACATTTTTAGTTATAAAACATGTGTGTAACAAATAGTTAAAACACGTGTAACAAACAGAGTTCTTGTGCATAACAAATTGGATCAATAACATTATGCCATTCAAACTAAAATTCACCTTTGTCTTTTAAAAATGATACCAAAACCCACCAAAATTTTTATCATTATCATTAGTCCAGATGCCATTAATTTGCTTTTGATGCCACTTTGCATTCATCGAAAGATGATTAGATGAAATAAGGTCCATATATGCCAATCCCAAATGTTTTGCAGCGGAACTCTTAAGTTAAAATTTAGGCTAACATTTAATTTAGTCCCTTGATTTTTCCCTTACTTATCAAATTAACTCCTAAGATTTAATTTGTGTGAATGCAATCTCTCATTTTGTCCAAATATATCATTTAAACATTCAATCGCTATTTAACAAATCATGTTGTTGGCTCATTTTTAAACATTCAGTGACTAAATTGTCAAAAATTTATATTATATCCTCTATAAACTATTCTATCAGCTATGACACAGGTTTTGCACTTCTTGTCACATAAACAGGTCCCTATTTATTTTCTAAGAGAAAAACCAAGTTCAACAGCCAAACAAGTATATAATGGCATCAGGCAAAATCAGCAAATTGGATTCCAAGGGCTTACAAAAATATTGCAAAACAAAGCATTGTATTACCCATTCAAGGAGCGACAAATGCAATTAGTAATTCCAATGAATTTTGGCATGAATGCATTAACAACACTTCATGTAATATGAGAAATTAAGCGCTTTTCTTTAGATAAAATAGTACACAGAGAAAGTTTGATGCCAAATAAGCAATTTTGCTAGTTACAAACAGGTTCTAGCTCCAAGAGTGAGGCAACAAACTAATATTTTATCTGACCCTCTTCACCAGATGTAAAGACACAAAATGGGGTCTCTCAACATTCCATGTAAGCCTGGCTTCAATGCCATCTTCAAGTACATATAGGCTAGCCTGACCAGGAAAGGAAAAAGTTTGAAGATTAGTGAATTGGAGAACTATTGACCACCTGAAAAAGAAAACATAAGAAGAATGGATACATAAGTAATAACACATGCAAATTCTCAGAAATTTTAAACATGATCCATCTTCTGGGAACACAGTGCAAATTCCATTTAATGTAGTTTTGCAGCTCCTCACAAACATAAACTTTAAATAGATAATGCAGTATTGTACTATGGAGTAACAAATAACAACACGGCTTATGAGGATATTTATGAAAGCTTTTGTAAGTTAAAACACAATATTAAAAACCTCCAAAAAAACCCTTATCACCAGTTACCAAGATTGAAGAAGGGGTTAACCTGCCACTGAAGCATCTTGATTCAATTGTGATTTTCACAATGTCCCAAAAACGGTGTTGGGAAACATTTTTATTTTCTTTACAGACCATATAAAAGGACACTTTCAAAATTTATCCTTTATAATTGTTGACAAAAGAGGAAGTTTATAATGCAAAAAAGCCCCATATTTGTTGTGGCAGACACTCAGCTGATCTCCATGATTGCGTAAGCTAGCCATACTTTATCACAAATGGAAGTTTAATCATAACTGCATATTCCAAAAACAGATTTGTTAAATATAGGGTACATTAACCGGACCCATTGATTTTAGTTGAATTTCCTAATGCAACAATCATAATTTCATAAGAAACATTCCATATATTCAGTGTCTATACTCTATACCTCCAACTATGACACAAGGACAGCTTAAGGTTCAACAGAACAAGGAAACGGCATCAGGATAGTTTAAAAAAAAAAAAAAAAAAAAGAAGTGTATACAAGGAGTATACAAATAAGAAAAACAGCAAAGCAAAACAAGAAAAGAAAAGGAAAAACATGAGGCCAGCTGTAAATCAGGAGAAAATAATGGATTTTGAAATCGATAGCTACTATATAGGAGTATGTGATGCAGGATGCACAAGGAAAGATTTATTTTAATTTAATTTTAATTATTTTTAGATTCAATTGTATTTTATTTTAGGTCCTGGTATTTAATTAGTTTTATTAAAATTTCTATTTAAAGTCAAGGGAATTATTGTAATTTAAAAATAAGTAGGGTCTACTATGTGTTGAGGCTCATTTTTGACAAGCCCATTAAGAGGGAGTTTGTTCCAGTCGCACTATTTAACTAAGTCAATTGTGAACAGTCCACGGATGTACTATTCACGGACCCACAAATTCCACTTTTCAGTCACTTTTTCATTAAAAATGGGTCCCACAACACTATTTACACATTTAAAAATTATTTTACTATAATGTTTTCAGTTTTTAGTTTCAGCAAAATAAGTTCTATCCAAACAGATCTTAAGAGAAAAGGCCGAAGAACAAGGGCGGACCAAAGTTAACAAACAAGAAAAACCCATTGAGCCCAAGTGGCAAGAATGAATGGCTCATGGGCTTATAAAGTGGGTCCCGAGGAGGCAAATGGGCTTGAATGGGCCCGGAAAAGAGAGAAGAAGCAAACCCATGGGCAGTATGTAAAAAAGCAAGAAAGGGCACAAAGAAACCCAAAGTAATGTAAGCAAAGAAAGTAAGGGGCTAATGAAAGATCTATCAGCCCCAAGGATAAGGTATAAAGTAATTGGGTCGGGGAAGCCCAAGAGAGTTAGTAAAGGCCCATGGGAAAGCGGGAATGGAAAAGGGCCGAGGAAGCCCAAGGAAAGCAAATGGGCCAAGGATGCCTAAGAGGGAAATGGGACACAGGAGCCCGCAAACAATGTAAGAAAAGGCCCAGTGAATGCACCGAGTCATTGGGAGGGAAATAAACAGCAAGCCCAAAGAGGCCCAGGAGGATTTAGTCAAACAACATTACAGCAGGAATAGCAAAGTGGTACGACAGAAAATGCTAACAAGGCCACGGAGTGAACATAGAGTAGGCCGGGGGAAGGGAGGCCCATGATCCAACAAGGCCCTACCCCCAAAAGAAGCAAGTCTTAAAGAATGGTAGATCGGAAAACAACTCACGCCATAATAAGCCAAAAGCACATGGCGTAACGCATGCAGACCAATCTCTAGATCATGGCAAATGCATAAGCAACAGGCGAAGAAGGTGAAGCACGTGTAAGACCCAGGACACCACCACAACCCTGTACCCGGCCAATATAGGAAGTGGTGGGTCATGGGTCAGAGGGCATGGTTTGGCGGTGGGGAGAGAGGGAAAAAACCTATTGCGGGGTTCTTGCTTAGGCTTTTTTGGGGAAATGTCTCTTTGGGATGACATGCCACCCAAAAGAAGTAAAGATGAGTTGGAACCACCGGTGCATGCCATGAGGGATAGAGAGAGAACACACACATTGTAACGGGTAGAAAAACCACAACAAACAAACAAACAAAATAGCTTTCTTTGTTTGGCAGAGGAGAGCAAGCATGAGCCTAGCATAAGTAAATGGTGGTGGCTGGACCACCGACGACCCGTAAGTGGTCGGCAAGGACACCCACACCGGACAAAGGCAATTAAGGGCTAAAACAGTAAATACCAATCACGGCAGGCTCTATAAAGGATCCCTTGCTATGCATTGAGAAGGGATTGAAAAATCATAATAATAGGAATTTCTAGAAAAAAACATAACCTTAAGTAAGCATTGAGAAGAAAAGGAAGTAAAACAAAAGAAAAAGAAAACTAAGAAGTAGTAATGAGAGGAAAAGAAAAACAGAGTTTGGAACGACAAACATGCACCAAAAGGTTGATTTCCTCTCTCCCTCAATAGCCTTGCTCTCTATAAAAGGCAAAAGATCTATATTTGGGCATAGACCATTTTATTGTTCTCTCAAAACAATTAATTTCTCCTCCGAGATTATTCGTGTTGAGGGAACGGTTGTCCTTTTCTTGGTTTCAATCCCGTGCATTACTTGGCACGACTGGACTAACACTTTGATTTTGCTAACTCTGTTTATCCTTCACTTAGCTTACTCTGTATACGGAGAGCCTTTTGTTGCTCATTTTTATTTATTGTGGCTAAAAGTAGTGACTATATTCCCTTGTGTTATCCGTATTATATCTGCTTGCTATAACATCTTTATAGTGGCTTTACTTGCCATGGGCATGTAACCAAAGCCTAGCAAATGTGGTGTAGTTTGTGCACAAGCGGGACCAAGGTGGGTTCCAGTTGGACTAGTCCCAACTCCTTTATCCAGAAAACTCAGGCCTAGTGCGGCAGGAAGCAACCCAACATTACAAACAAGGCCCACCACCTTACACTATGTCAGTTGGGATTAGGATTTAGTAGTCCAAATAAGCAAAGTATTGCACTCATATTGAGGGGGTTTATTTTGAATAAAATTTCTTTTGAAATTGTTCTAATTGGTGGTGTTGACTCCAGCCAACCCTAGGTGCCGACTGTGAGAGTTTTTCTTTTGCTTGGTGCTGACTCCAAGAAGGCCTAGATGATGACTCCTAGCTTCTGTATATTTATCTTCCTATTCTTCAATTTTCCTATTGTATTGTTTTGGTCCGTCTTGCGTTAGTATGTACAAATAAAACAACTAGAGGTATATTCATTGTCTATATTGACTTCTATCCATTATACTAGTAACTAAAAGCTTATAAACCTTATAAAATGAGTAATTTCAAGTGCCCATTTACTTCAATTGAGCAATTTCATCCTGAAAAAGGACCCATATCACTTATTTCTTCTTAGGTGGTTTAGTTGAGGGATAGTCCAATAGTGTCATAGTCACTTGACTTCTACACATTATACTAGTAACTATAAGCCTATGACCTTAAAAAATGAGTAATTTCAAGTACCCATGTACTTCAATTGAGTAATTTCATCCTGAAAAGGACCATGCCATCTTATTTCTTCTTGGGTGGTTTGGTTGAGGGTTGGTCCAATAGTGCCATAGTCACTTGACTTCTATCCATTATACTAGTAAATATAAGCCTATTAGCTTATAAATTTGTGGACTTTGCTTATGGCTTATGCCCCTTTGACCCTACTTACCATCAACAACCATGACAAATTGTTGAACAAAACATAAAGCCAGCTAATGTCTTTCGTCTCAATCATAATGGTATGTTTGATTTTGAACCAAACTCCATTTATATTTTGAACAGCATTGTAGGCACTGGCCACTCCTGTTGTGTAAATTATTAGATGGCTTTTGTAGCGCACATGGTTCATCACTTGTGGAACCATCAGGAACAAATTATTATTTTGGATTTTATATTTGATTTTATAATAAATTAGGACTCAGGATGTAGTGGATAACCTTGTGAATCTGCAAATGAATACTTTGACTTTGTCTCAAGAACCTTGTGACTTGGTAGTATTACCTAATTCTACCGTAGTTGCACTTATTATAAAAAAAAAAAAAAACATTGAAAATTTGGCAAATAATATAGGATAAATTATATTAAATTTTGAGGGAGACAAAGTGAAAATGTGGAAGTAAAGTATCACAATACATGTTTAAGAAAGAATCTGAACATATTTACAAATTAGAAGCATTTGACACTGCTGAAGAATTTAACAAATGATTGATATAATGATTGGATTGTGTTCAATCTGGATTTTGTTTGCTCGACGTTGGTCATGAATATATGATATATATAAAAAAATTGATAAGAACTTAGGAAAAGCAAGCAAGTATTTACATTTGAAGGAGAATTGAGTCAATTGACCATATGGAACCATCCCTTTTTATTTATTTTTGTTTAGTTTAAGCTAAGTGATAGAAGAAATCATATTCCACATAATTCATGACCTTCTGGTCTCTACTCTTACGTGATTTTCTCAATGCTTAAAAGAGAGAGTGGATTTATATATAATAAAAATAAAATAAAATAAAAAATTCTAGCTGAGGGTCCCAGCCAATGGAATTACTTGACAACAATCACTTATATAAAAAATTTACATATTTTTCAGGTTACAGCTTTGTAGTATTTGACTGCCACTATGACATGTTGATGATTTTAGCAACTTTGCAGTTACCTTTTGTCTAGGATATCTCAGTTCACTGCTCAAATACTATATTCTCTGCCTTTAGAGGGTCATTAATAAATAGTTGTATTTGTTATTTTGTGGGTATCTAAGACTAAATCCACATTGGATTGCTGTACCGTATTTTGATTTTTCACTGCAAGCTGGTTGCATGGTCCCCATTCTCCAATAGACACCTGGGCCGTGGCATAGGTCCTTTTTCTCTAGATTGATAATGAAGCATGCTCATAAACTTTTATATTTCACCTGGATTATTTGGGCCTTTATTCAGTTTGAACATTAGATTTTTTTTTTTTTTTTTTTTTTTGAGGTGTCAAGTTATCGATAATTTGTAATAAAATGGTGTTTCCTGTTAATGGGGAATCATATAAAAATCAATACTAACTTGTTCTATTGTGAAAAAGATAGTATATATAGGTGTAGCATTACTTTTTTTTTGTTTTTGTTTTTTTTGTTTTTGGAATGGCATGACTCTAGAATTTGTGGAAAAGGAATTCTCATAATTTGTGCTGACCTTCACTTAAATTTGGTTTTGATAAAATGGGGATAACATATCTCTAGCCAAAGAAAGAATGAGGATGGCAAGTCTGCACAACAAGTGGAACAATATTAATCCATTAGAGCAGTTTGATGTTGCAACTAACCAAAAAGGATGGGGTTTTTGGCAGCCAAAAGCCTAAGCCAAAGGAGGGACTTATCTAATTATGGATGAGTTTGCCACATATTTTGGCTAGCCATTACAGTCATCTTCTTTGGCTTCTGGATTTGGTGGACCCTCATACTCAATCCATCACAATAGTGTTACTGCTTCCTAGAACATCTGGCCCTCTTGCTTTAAAAAACATAAGCAAAGGAAATATGCATGCTTGTCCATCCACATGTGGTTAATTTTTCATAATAGGATCATTTGATATTATGGCCTTAGTGGCATGTGCACATGCTTAGTTTTCACTATCAGGATGAAATTAGCTTTTCAATTCATCTACAAATTACAATGTGTGAAATGAAGAGGAAGTTTGCTGGTTCAATTAATTGATCATCCTTTCATCATCAACTAGTGTCATAGTCCATTCCAGTAGTTAAGAGTCTTGGACCCTTGGTTTGTGGTAGGTTAGAGTTGAATTTTTGGGGGTGAAAAGTGTAATGTTGGTTGGTTCCACTTGATACCATTGAACATAAATGGGATTGAGATTAAAGTTACTAATCAATCCATTTGAGGGAGCAATACACTTAGGCATTGATTCCTTAATATATATAGGGAGTTATTATGATCACGCTCAAATAGGATCGTCATGATTGATCAATTATTTACCCTTTTAATTTTTTTTTTTAAAAAACTAATCATCCTTCAATTATAAAACATTCTTTTTTTTTTAATTTTTTTTTTAAAAATTTTTTATTTAGAAGAGAGCGCAATTATAAGACATTCTATTGGATGAGAGTTCAAGAATGCCAATCTACCAGAGATAGCTTTGACTTTTGAATTCGGCAAATCCAATGCATGCAACCTTGCAAGATTATGAAAAAATAGATAGTAGATACCACACCATTAATACTCTGTCTATATGGATTCCCCCTCCCCCCCAATCTAATTGCTCTAATTCTTGCTTTCTTCAAATGTGGTTTTCAAAAACTTTAATTCAAAATATACATGCTCAAAAGTATAGGTCTCCATTGCATAGATCTCAAATAAATTGATGGAAAATAATAAAGAATTAAAAATTTTAATTACTTATTTAAAAAATTCAATTGATAATTTGATACTATATATATTTTGACATAAAGGGATCGTTAAATTGGTATAGGTTTTGATTTTTGGTCCAAAATACAATTTAAAGCTGAAGTGCATCTAAATGAAACAATTTCATTTCTAGATAGTGCCCAAATGCCCTTTAACTTTTTGCCTATTATATGGTTTTAACTTTTAAAAGATAAATATTCTACTTACTATATGCATGCTTATAAAAAAATAAACAAACAAAAGTAATATTATTTTGAAAATGTGATTCCTTCGAACAAAACTTCATTTGTCTAATGTTACTTTTTGCATTAAACAAACATTTTTTTTTTTTTTAGAATACTAAGTATTTTTAACATACACACGGAAAGAGGGGAGAAGATTTTTTTAAAGAAATTTACCGTGGTATATATCCAAAAGGGCCTTTAAACAAACATTTGGGATGCAGCAGTCTATGAGCTTTTTCTCTATGTTGTCTCCCCCGTGAGCCACGGTGATGAAACCCTAGCACCCACTTTGTTGGTGGCCCTTCTTTCCCCATAGAAACTAGTAAACCTCACCCTAGAGATAGAGAATAACAGCAGAATGCTAGTGGCAAAGCTCTTCACCAAGCGTAGAGTCAACATAAAAGCCTTATCATGCACGCTCCGGAGTATGTGGCGCTTTGTCTAGTCCATGACCTTGGAGCAAACACAATGTGCTGATACTCTTTGAGAGTGAGACCAATCCGCCGAAGATCCTTGCACGGGGACCTTGGTCCTTCAACAAATATCTGATCGGGCTCTACAAACCCAAGGAGGAAGAATTAGTGGACGACGCCACCTTCACCATGGCTTCTTTTTGGATACAATCCATGACCTTCCACTTTGGCTCATGAATTGGGCAAACGTAGAAGCCATCGGGACCACACTTGGAACACTTGAGCAAGTTGATGTCTCCTCTACTAGTGAGTGTCGAGGCCGATATATTCGGGTAAGGGTAAACATTGACATCTCTAAGCCCCTTTGTCGAGGACGTTTCATGAATATAGGTGACCTGGACCCACAATGGATCTCCCTCCAATATGAAAGATTGCCTATCTATTATTACGGATGCGGCTTGCTAAACCATGATGAGCGAGACCGCAAGCTTTTGATTGACAAGATAGGTACATCACACAAACAATCGACAATACATGCCTTGGCTACATGCCACCATGACAAACATCCAATAGAAATGCTCAACAAAATTCCACCACCCACATAATTCATGCAACACCACATCACCTAGACGTCCACCACCACAAAATGATACCCTTATGCCCCCATCTTCCCCACCATCTCACTCCACATCATTTACACCTCCATGATTGTTACACCCATTCCATGCACATCCCCACATTTCACACCCCACCTCAAACATTCCCTCTAGAAAAAGAAACCATCCGATAACTAATAATGACACCCCAAATTTAACGGACATCCTTTCAAATCTTGATCTCTTCCACCTCATAGACCAAAAAATGACCAAGTGTTGAAATGCCAAAAATCATGCAAAATCCCTTGTCCACAATGACCCCATTAACTCTTCACACTACCCTATCACAAACCCATGATTTACCCATGCAAAACCCCCATAAACATCAACCAAAACATGTTAGACCCCATTATAACAACAACTTTCTTCAACACCTCTTGACAAAAAATGACCCAAAACCAAAAACGCTTGGATGTGGAGACGACCCCTCTAACTACTACACTACCCTCATAAACCCATGATTTACCTACAAAAGACCTCAAACATAAAAACTACTTTGAAACAACAACTTTGACAACAGTCTCTTGACAAGAAACTACGCTTGGATGTGGGAACTCCGGCAAACTTTTATAGAAAAACGGGATTGGAATAAAGAAGCTCCCATCTCTGTCTTCCTCAATGGAGACAAAACTCATTGGAATTTGCTTTGGCTCAAGTGGCGATTAATGCACGAGCTTTGGAAAAAGAAGCTAAAGGTCTTATATGGAGACAAAACTCATCACCGATCAGTTGAATGCTAAGAAACAAGGTTGGACTTATAACCAAGGCATTGCGATCTCCTTTGAAGGCTCAAGTGGCGGTCTTGCACTCCTTTGGAAACCTGATGCAAAGGTATATGTAAAAAACTTTTCTCGTTGGTTTATTGATGCCCATGTTGTGTGTGAAACTACAGGTCTGACATGGAAGCTTATCGGCTTTTATGGACAACTTGACACAAGCAAACGTGAAGAAACTCGGACCCTACTTGAATCCTTGGGCCTATCTAACACTCTTCCTTGGCTCTGTGTTGGAGACTACAATGAAATTGTTAAATGCTCGGAGAAACTAGGTGGTGCTTTAAGACCAGCCTCAACGGATGGATCGCTTTTGTACAGTCATCCACCATTGCCGCTTCCTTAAACTAGGCTATATCAGGTCTCATTTTACCTAGTCAAGAAATCATCCTATGGAAGTTTGCACTCATACTAGGTTAAACCGTGCACTAGCTACTACGGCTTGGTGTTCTCTCTTCCCTGGCACTATTGTTCATCATATCCCAATGTCCTCTTCGGATCACTCCCCGCTCTTTGTCCACTTCCTTCCCTCCACCACCAAACCACGTCCTCTGGTGGCTATTCCGTTTTGAAGCCATGTGGTTGCATGACTCTCGTTATAATAAGGTCATCCAAGAAGCATGGCAAGATGGCCTTCTCAACCCGACAATGCATAAATCACGAATCGCCTTGATAGTTGTCATGATAGGTTGACAACTTGGAACAAGCAAGAATTTGGCCATGTGGGAAGACAAATTTCTAGGCTTGAAAAGAAGCTACAATCCCTTAAGTTGAATGTTACCCAGAACGCAGTGGAGATTCAAGAAGTTCGTTCCACTCTAAACTGTTGGTTGGACGTTGAAAACACAATGTGGCACCAACGGTCAAGAGCTTAGTGGATCATTGATGGTGACCGTAATACCATCTTCTTCCACCAAAGAGCCTCAAACCAAAGGGACCGAAACTATATTAGAGGCATCTATGACTCCAACGGTGTTTGGCAAGAGGACGTCCAAATTATGGAAGGCATTATCCTAGACTATTTCTCTAGCATTTTCACTTCAAATGGGCCCACTAATATCTCTACTACTATTAACGTTGTCCAACCAGTAGTCACTAATGACATGAACAATTCCTTAACCTAGGTTTTTCAAGCAGATGAGGTACATAGAGCTCTAAAATAGATGCATCCAAAGAAATCACCAGGTCCTAATGGTATGCCCCCTCTTTTCTACCAGTATTTTTGGTCTTTATCCGGTGAGTGTGTTACAACTAATATTCTTGACTTTTAAATTTTGGCACCACCCTTCCTAAATTTAATGAGACACACATCACCCTCATCCCAAAGATAAAAAACCCACCAAGATAACTCAATCCATCAGTTTAATCAATGTCATCTCTAGACTTGCCTCCAAAGTCCTTGCAAACCGACTAAAATGCTACCTCTCCACAAATCATTGGGGAAAATCAAAGTGCCTTTATGTCTAACCGTCTCATCATCGACAACGTCCCGATTGCCTTTGAAACAATGCATCACCTAAACCAAAAGAGAACTTTCCGGGTTGGGGAAATAGCTTTAAAGCTTGATTTGAGTAAGGCTTTTAATAGGGTTGAGTGGGGGTTTTTTGGAAAAAATTATGCATAAAATGGGCTTCCATAGTAGATGATGTAACCTCATGATGTAATGTGTTACATCTGTTACCTACTCTATAAAAACTAACGACACACCTTGAGGCCACATCACCCTTACTAGGGGATTGCGGCAAGGTGACCCTATATCTCCCTTCTTGTTCTTGTTTTGTGTAAAGGGATTTTTAGCTCTACTTCGCAAAGCCACTAGCATTGGTGTTCTTAAAGGCGTCGCTGCCCGCCCACAGGCCCACGTTTCTCACACCTCTTCTTTGCCGATGATAGTATCATCTTCTGTCAAGCAATCCTAGAAGAATGCAGCCACCTTGCACATATCCTTGAGAGCTATGAACTTGCTTCAAGACAATAACTAAATAAGGATAAAACTTCTCTCTTTTTTAGTCCAAACACACCACAAGCAACACAAGAGGATATCAAAACTATGTTTGGGGTAGAGGTAATCAAGCAGCACGAGACTTACCTAGGCCTCCCATCCCTTGTTGGCCGCTCTAAGGTGAACATTTTCCATGCACTTAAGGAAAGGCTTGACAAGAAACTATTGGGTTGGAAGGAAAAAATGTTTTCTCAAGCGGAGGAAGGAAATTCTTATTAAAGTAGTGGCATAGGCTATACCCACTTACACTATGAGTGTCTTCAAACTCCCCGACACACTTTGTGATGACTTGACTAGCATAGTTCTTCGGTTTTGGTGGGGACAATCAAATGGAAAAAACAAGATGGCATGGCTTAGTTGGAATAAAATTTGCACTCCAAAACAAGATGGTGGCCTTGGCTTCTATGACCTACCGGCCTTTAACTTGGCACTTTTGGCCAAACAAGGTTGGCGTTTGCAAACAAACACGCACTCCCTCCCGCATCGTGTCTTCAAAGCACGCTATTTTCCGAATAGCGACTTTCTCCATGCTGAACTAGGTCCAAAGCCATTGTATGCATGGCGTAGCATTATGGCAGCATAGAATGTTGTTAAGGAGGGCTGTAGATGGCAGGTTGGAAACGGAGTGTCCATCAACGTGTGGAATGATTGGTGGGTGCCTCATCCGACCACCTTCAAGATCACTTCTCCACCGTGCGTCGTCCTACCCGAAAGCACCACTATCGGCGCTCTTATAGATGACACGGTGGGTGAATGGAAACATGGCTTGATCAATGAAGCCTTCCTCCCACAAGATGCCAACAAAATCCCGAGCATTCCCATCAACAAAAATCAAAATAGAGATCGGTAGGTCCGGGCTTACATGCCTAAAGGAAATTTCACCGTGAACAATGCCTATAAGCTTGCCCTAGCTCTGCACTCATAGAACACCACTAGTCCCCCTCCACTAGCCGCGATCAAAGCACATTTTGGAAAAATTTTTTGGAGTTTGCATGCTCCAAATAAAATCAAAACCTTGACTTGGTGGGTGTGCCATAATATCCTCCCCACCAAAGAGAATCTCTGTCATCGACAAGTGCTTGATGAGTCCACCTGTGAAGCTTGTGGGTTGTCCTCGAAGACTACTGCCCACTTGTTCTGGGAGTGCACAAAAGTAGTTGAACTTTGGGATATCTTAGGCATTTCTTTTGATACACATGGGGTCCGCTTTTAGGATTTTTGTGGATTGGCTATGGTACCTCATCTACAAGCAGCATGTTGGAAATGTCCTCCTTGAACTCATTGTCACCATCACGTGGTGCATGTGGTTTAATAGAAACAAAGTGCGTGTGGGCCAACCAAGACAAATAGCAAGTCGATTCTCCACAAAGCTCATGGCATGCTTAGTGAGTTCCGGCTTGCACATCATTGCCCACTACAACATAGGGATGCCATGGACTCTCTTTGGGTTCGTGGTACAAGATCAATGTGGACACCGCTTTCTTCAACTAGCTCAACTTTGTGGGGGTGGGTGTTCTAATACGGGACCATGAAGGATCGATGTTTCTTTGCCATGAGCAAACACCTTCCCTTGTCGCTGGGTCTGTTGGAAGGAGAAGGAACAACATTGGATGAGGCTGTCCCTTTTGCATGGGATATTGGGATTAGGGACGTTATCTTTGAGATTGATTCACGGAATAGTTTTTGACGCACTTAGTGGAACCATCACTCCCCCAATAGCTATCGCGAACCTCATCGTCGGCATCCAAGACAAGTTGCACTCCTTCGGATCCACTCTTTTCTCCATGTACTATGAAGCGACAACAAACCAGCTCATACTACGGCAAAATATACCAAGGGAATTAACAATTTTGTAACTTGGATAGAGGAAAATCCATCCATTATTGAGTCTCTTGTGATTCAAGATGCTATGTATTTCTCTTCACCTTAATAAAGTTGTCATGTTTTCCATCCAAAAAAAGAAAAAAAACATTTGGTTTGAGCTAGAGATTGCCAAATTTCTGGTCTAAGTGCACCCTTGGCCAGTGAATAAACTATACTAGTTAGTCCACAGGTCTCTAACCATACTAATAACAAATTATCAATGTTAAAACTTTTATTCAATTTCAATTAAAAAAACCTTCTCAAAAAAAATATGCAATTAAAAAAAAAAATTATGCTTACAATTGTACTCGGCAATCAAATGGTCATAAACCATAAACATGATGGTGTTTGCCGCATTATTATATAATAATAACATTAGTGACACATATATAGACCCATACCAAACTAATTAATTATTATTTGTCAACAAAAATGATAGCTAGAAATTTATATTAAACGCCAAGATTGTCTTTTGGGGGACCAACAATTAGTGATTCTTTTGTTCAAACTAAAAAAAAAAAAAAAGTGTTTTCCATTGTCATTATCTTCTACTCCACGATTTCTCTTTAAAGTTGTGCATGCATGAACTTTGCTTTAATTAGTATAGTGTGGGGCTAAATTATAATCAGTAATATACTAAAAGTGGGAAAGGAAAAATGTTCTATATATCAGACTCCATTTCGTGTACAGTTTCTCTCTCACCATCTCTTTTGTTTTAATTGATTCCATAATGATTCCATCAAGTTTTTGCTAGTTTTTCTTCCACTCGACTTAAAAAGGCTCATTAGTATGGCTATGGCAGATTAGTTTCTTTGGTTTTACTCAAATGTGTGGTCCAAATTTTGAAATCTCACCTATAGCCCATCTTTTTTAGTTTTTTTTTTTTTTTTTTTTTAATAAAGTAACAGCAAATTTGTAATAAAATATACTTTAGAATCATCATTTTTGTAATCCATGACAAGAAAACGTCTACTTTTTAAAATATGAAATCTCACTTAAGACCCATCTATTTTTAGATCAATCGAAACATTTACAGTAATTTTGAAATTATTCAGTGCATTCGGTGTATTATTCATTCTTCTCACATAAAAGTAAACCCACATGTGAATCCTTAAAACAATATTGTAGTACCCCACCTCCAACACAAGGTTGAAGAATAAGTTGAGCTAAGGGCTTGGCCACCAGAGATTCCAAGTCCTTGTGGAGCAAAGAGGGTCCAACCATTCAGCTCTTGGCCCTGATTGGTCCCAATCCAATCCTACACTTTTCGGTACTTTTGTACCTTACAAGAAGAAAGGGGCAAAAAAAGAGTGCATGCCTTTCATTGTCAAACTAGATAATTTTGACCCTTGAAACATTTTTTATTTTTATTTTTTATACTTCTTCTCAATAGTATAAAGGAATTATCCAAGCCAAAATAATTTTTAAAATAAACATGAGTTTTTTGTTAAAAAAATTTTAATTTTTTTTAATTTATTATTTTTCGAAACTAATTAATTCAGCTGGGTAGTTATCTATTATGAATATCTTTAAATGAGGTCCATTTAATTGGAAGATGAGTATGACAACTAAACTTATCTATATTGTGTAGAACAAGTGTCTACTTCTATTAATAAACAATCCAATGCTTTTGCTTTCATGCAACATAGTGATAGCTATCCATTTGAAAACCATAGATTTCAGTATTGGTGCTTAGTTATTGGGATTAAATGATAGGCCTTATCATCCTAGCATGCATGAGAGCTTTGTTATTTTCATTTCTTAAAATAAATAAATAAATAAAAAAATCTAAATAGAGAACTAGTTAATTTATTGTGAGAAAATCATTAAATTTTTTTCTAAAATTCTAATTTGGAAAGGAACACAAGTTTAAATTTGCATAGATAATGTAACATACTAGCATCTTTTTTATTTGAGTAACGTTATAGACACAAACTATAGGGGTGATAAGCCCAAGAGCACATATTTATGTATATATTGGGTCAGTGGCCCAATCCGAGAACATTAGGTAATCTGAGGACGGGTAAACACTTTCATAAGAATCTGTGTTAGTAAGTGAAGAGGTGAAGTCTGATCAAAATCATCTAGAGAGCGGTCCGAGGAGGAATGCCTCCTCGGCTGAGCAAAGTCGAGGTCAAAGAGTGCGGTCTACCATCAAGAGTAACATTCCGGATCATTCCATGGATGAGGATAAGTATCAGGAAGGAACAAGATAGAGGAAATCTACGAAATATCTAAAGGAAAGTTGCTACCACCGCATTGAATGCCCCTGCTTGCTAACTCTCTAGTCGCATTAATGAGGAAGTGATACCTAAAATGTAGGTTTTTCACCTTATAGGCTACTACTCAAAGACTTCGGGAAGGTGTTGATGGGGCAAGAATCAACACCAACAATTTGATCTACATGTGGATGGTAGAGATAGAAGGGGAAGATAGTATAAAATAGAAGGGAGGCCCTAAGAGAAAGGGATCGGAGAATTGAGAAAGAAACACTGTAGCAATTAGAAGCGTATTTGTAACCAACTTCAAGTAATATATACAAGAACTAATCTCCTCGATTTGTGCCGAGGACGATTTTCCTTAGATAAATCTAGTCTACTTTTATTTTGTTGTCATCTAGATCCATTATAATTGCTACTCAACTCATTAAAACCTAGTTTTCCAACCCACTCTTTACAAATTTATTGTACTAGGCTCTTTGGGCCTAAATCCTTTTATCATTTAGGCTTAGGATTCAAGTTGCATCCTTACACAAACTATTTTACAACATTTTTACAAACTGTTGTTGTGGCCAACTTATTACTAGTTCTCATCTTGACCCATCACCAACATCATTTTTTTATTTACCAATAATCACTCGCTACATCAATAGTTTGTAAAGATTTTTTGTAAAAAACTTTGTATCTCTAGCATTTTCCTTTTTATTTTTGATTTTTAATCAGAAAATAAACGACATTAATCAAAACAAAAAAATATACATTTTTTCTATCTTAATCTTTTTTTTTTTTTTTTTTGAGAAGAAAAAAGTGACTAAACAATTGAGAATTTGCTATCTTAATCTTATTAAAGGTTCTAATGTCCACAGAGAAAAAAAAAAAAAAAAAGATTTTTTTAAAGGTTGGGATAATGATTCAGAAGTTCATGTCACCCAATTCATTGGATTAGCTCAAACTCAGGCTGAGTTTTTGAAGCCCAGATATTTGGTAATGCAAAAAATGAGGTGTAGGAAAAGGTTCAGTTCTATCTTCCTTTGTGATTGGATTGCCACATATGAACCAGGGGCCCTTAAAGAAGAGCCATAGCCATAATTCTTTTGCTGGCCCTACATAATCCAATAGAAGAGTCAGCATTGTGTGTGTAGGGTTTTGCTAATCTGAGATTTTTGTTTTGGGTTGTCTTATCCAATTGCCTTATCTATAATTTTCTGTGTATCACACTTTTCTATTAAGGATCTTTGTGGATGTAAGTACTATAAACCACAAGCATTTGTTTCACACTTTGGATGGTGTTCATAAAGATAATAATGGACTGATTATGGAATTTTTGTCAACTTGAGCAATTATTCTACTTTAAATATTCTTTTCAAAAAGTCAGGATAAAAGAAAATAAAGAAGAAATAAATAAATAAAAAAAAAAATCAATAAATGAATATTTAAACCTCAAAATTCTACTGTTTTTTTTTTGGGTTGAGTAAAGATAGTAGTTAATTATCATTGCTGAAATTTTGCTAAATCCGAAAGTACATAAGGTTCAATTATATTAGGCACTTGGGCAAACCAAATTGTTGACACCTTCAAGACTTCAGCTAAATGTGCCAAACAGCCAAAGCATGAGTTGTACTCAAATTTCTACTTTTATGATAATTCAATAGTTGGAGTGAAAAAATTTGAACTTTGGGTGTTTCTATTAAAAATATGGTGCCAATTAATCGAGTTATAAGACTCTTAGCTACTCTCAAACAGGGCCGGCCCTTCCACTAGGCCAATTAGGCAATTGCCTAAGGCCCCCAAGTGGAAGGGGGGCCCCAAAATTTTTGAAAAGAAGGGATAGTAGGAAAAAAATGTTGGTTTTAGATGAATCTAAATTTGGTACATCCTTTTGACCAAAAAACAAAATTTTGTTATACTTTTAAACATTGGTAGCACAAAAAAAAGTTTTGGTCTAAATAAAATCAATTGTCCCAAAAATAACATCATTATCCTCTAGACAAACCAAAATTCAACCGGATAAACTACAAATACGGTCTAAGAAATTAACCACAAAACAATCAATAATTAAAACAAATAAAAACCTCAAATCCCTAAAATTTTTACCATTTCTCTTTCTCATTCTTGCTCTGCATTTTTCTCTCAACTCTTGCTCTCTGCCACTCTCATTCTTTCTCTCCTTTGTTGCTAGCTGCCTGGCTCAAGCTTCCTCCGATCTAAATCATCCAATCGCATCTAATCTGAAAACTCTTGAGAAGTGAGGACTACTGAGCCGATTGCCTTTTTTTTTTTTTTTTTTTTTTTTGCTGCTACATTTTGATTCTGCATAATGGGCTTTTGACTTTTGAGGTATAACTTATAAGACTTAGCTTTCTCTATTTTAGATTTGTTAAGACTGGGCTTTATATATTGAGTTATGGCTTGACATATCATGTTTGGGCCTTCAAAATTTTTTTTTTTTTTTTTTTTGTTATAGGTGTAATAGGATTTGTTTTTTGTTTTTTGTGGGAGGGTCTTATTAATAAGACTTGTGTGGCCATCTTGGCATCTTCTTGGTTGGGCTAGGCTTGTACTTTCGTTATGGCTATGCTTAATTTTTTTTTTTTTAAATTTTAATCTTGTGTTTATATATATATATATATATATATATATATATATATATAGTTAGTTAGTTAGTTATTGGTAATATAATGAATAAATCTTTATTTATGTAGGTTTAAATTGTTAAAAACTTGTTATTATTTGGTGAAATTACAACAATATTTTTTATATAAATCAAGTTCTATTTCTTATTTGCTCTACACTTGAAAGTTATTTTATTTTTTATTTTAGTCTTTATAAATATATTGTTTGATTAAAAATGTCTATTAGAAAATATGCATTTGGATATGAAAAACTTAAAAAAAGAAAAAAAGAAGAAAAATTAATTGAGTCTCAAAAAGGATCAATAGATAAATTTGTTATTAGTAATAAACAAAATATAACACAAAATTTAGATGAAAATATCACAAATGTACAAGAAATTTTACAAAAATTGAAATCACTAGATAATGATAGTTTACAAAAATACTGTCTTAAACTTGAATCTTTTCTCAAACATGATGTTAATTATGATTTGATGGTTTAGATTTATTTTCAAAGTTAAAGGTTTTAAAAGAAATTTTACAAATAAAAGATTACACTCCAATTGACATACTAAATTATACAAAAAGATTAGATTCATTTCCAAATACATGCATTGCTTATAGGATTTTGCAGAAAGAAGTTTTTCAAAATTAAAATTAATAAAATCATATCTAAGATCGATAATGTCCTAAGAAAGATTAAGTGGATTATCTATATTATTGATTGAAAATGAGATATTAGAAAAACTTGAATACAAAAATTTAATTAGCCAATTTGCATCTCAAAAGGCAAGAAAAATAGATTTTAAATGAAATATATTATAATATAAAAATATTAAATAAATATTAATTTAATTAATATATAAGTATAAAAAATGCTCCATTTTAGTTCTCCCCTTAGGCTCCAAAATATTTAGGGCCGGCCTTGCTCAAAATTCTATTGTGATAACATGCAAACCTTAGGCAAAAAACAAAAAAATGGTCAAAACAAAGTTGATGAATCCAACATGCAAACCATTGGGGTGGACCACTTTCATTTTGTTTGACTGCAAGAGGCAAGAGCATAAGTTTAACAAAAATAGAAAATGCGTCAAGGAAAATATTCTAGTCTTGTTCACTTTAAAGAATGTATTTGATTTAACTTTGAGCAGCCCTATTTCCATTCCACCCACTCGCATTCTGAAAATATTTACTCAAGTAAAAAATCGTTGCTTGTATAATATCTTGGACAATACCTATTGTGCAAAAGCAAAAACTTATTACACGTGTATACATGTGTTTTATAACTAAAAATGTGAGTTTTTTTAGTGAGTTGAACCGCGTTTTTAGTTATAACTAAAAATTTAGTTATAAAACACATGTGTAACAAACAGTGCTCTTGTGCATAACTAAAAATGTGAGTTTTTTTAGTGAGTTGAACCTATGTTTTTAGTTATAAAACACGTGTGTAACAAACAGTGCTCTTGTGCATAACAATTTGTATAAAACATGTGTGTAACAAACAATGCTCTTATGCATAACAAATTGGATCAATAACATTGTGCCATTCCAACTAAAATTCACCTTTGTCTTTTAAAAATGATACCAAAACCCACCAACATTTTTATCATTATCACTAGTCCATATGCCATTAATTTGCTTTGGATGCCACCCAATTGCATTCATCGAAAGATGATTAGATGAAATAAGCTCCATGCCTCCAAATATGCTCAATCCCAAATGTTTTGCAGTGGAACTCTTTAAGTTAAAATTTAGGCTAACATTCAATTTAGTCCCTTAATTTTTCCCTTAATTATCAAATTAACTCCGAAGATTTAATTTGTGTCAATGCAATCTTTCATTTTGTCCAAATAGATCTTTTAAACATTCAATCGCTATTTAACAAATCATGTTGTTGGCTCATTTTGATGAAGTGATGAACTAAATTAAGAAAAATTATATCTTAAGGACTAATTTGAAAATTGAAAAGAAGTAAAGTGACTAAATTGAATTTTAGCCAAAAATTTATATTATATCCTCAGCCCAAAAAACATAAAGGAGATATGTAGCATGCACACTGTAAACTATTCCATCATTATGCTAATGCTAACAAAGTAACACATTCAGGTTTTGCACTTCTTGTCACATAAATGTTCTCCAGGTCCCTATTTATTTCTCTAGGAGAAAAACCAAGTTTAAGGACGTTGGTGGTAAATCAGTAGCCAAACTAAGTATAAAATTGATTCCCTCAAAAGTCAAAATCCAAATTGGAAAGCATGCTTGTCAAAATCATGGTTGTCAAAATCTCTGGATCTTACGATCCTACGATTTTACGAATCTAAATCTTTCAAGAATCTTTGCGATCGTTCGGGATTGGTAGGATAAATGCGATTCGACAATCCCAAACAACCTTGGTTTCTTGTAATCTTCTTTAACTTGATAGAAAGTTGGACCCAAATGAAAAATAAATCCCAATAGATCAAGTTTTTCCACTCTAATAAAGTATAGTTAGACTCAAATAAAAAATTTCCAATAGAGTGTCACATTTTGAGATTTTTGGCATCTTTAAATAATGCTACAAATGAATGTAGTAATGTATGGTAATTATATCAATGAATGTATAATTTATGTGATTATTTAACATACCAATGTGTATTTTTTGTTTTTTCTCAAATAATAAACGATCCACGATTACGATCCACATCCCACCTAACATCCTATGTAGGATCCCGATTTTGACAACCTTGGTCGAAGGGCTCATACAAAAATATCGCAATAACATCCTAGAAGGTTGGCATTAGTTAAGTTGTATTACCCATTCAACTGCGACAAATGCAATTAGTAATTCCAATGAATTTTGGCATGAATGCATTAACAACACTTCATGTAATATGAGAAATTAAGTGCTTTTCTTTAGATAAAATAGTACACAGAAAGTTTGATGCCAAATAAGCAATTTTGCTGGTTACAAACAGGTTCTAGCTCCAAGAGTAAGGCAACAAACTAATATTTTATCTGACCCTCTTCACCAGATGTAAAGACACAAAATGGGGTCTCTCAACATTCCATGTAAGCCTGGCTTCAATGCCATCTTCAAGTACATATACTCCTGGCTGGCCTGGACCAAGAAAGGAAAAAAGTTTGAAGATTAGTGAATTGGAGAACTATTGACCACCTGAAAAAGAAAACATAAGACTGATGGAATAGAACAGCCATGAGTAATAACACATGCAAATTCTCAGAAATTCCTTAAACATGATCCACCTTTGGGGAACACAGTGCAAATTCCATTTAATGTAGTTTTGCAGCTCCTCACATACATAAACTTTAAATAGATAATGCAGTATTGTACTATGGTAAGTAACAAATAACAACACGGCTTATGAGGATATAAGTGCATGACGTGCATGAAAGCTTTTGTAAGTTAAAACACAATATTAAAAAACCTCCAAAAAAACCCTCATCACTAGTTACCAAGATTGAAGAAGGGGGTTAACCTGCCACTGAAGCATCTTGATTCGCAAAACATCTACTAATGACTTTCGCAATGTCCCAAAAACAGTGTTGGGAAACATTGTCAAGAGTCGCTTCTCTTTACAGACCATATAAAAGGACACTTTCAAAATTTATCCTCTATAATTGTTGACAAAAGAGGAAGAAAAAAAGAAAGATATAATGCAAAAAAAGCCCCTATTTGTTGTGGCAGACACTCAGCTGATCTCCATGATTTGTAAGCTAGCCATACTTTATTACAAATGGAAGTTTAATCATAACTACATATACCAAAACAAAAAGGAATTGATTTTATTCAAGATAATAGCTATTGATTTTAGTTGAATTGCCTAATGCAACAATCATAACTTAATAAGAATATTCCGTATATTCATCGTCTATACTCTATACCTCCAACTATGACAGAAGGGCAGCTTAAGGTTCAATAGTACAAGGAAACGGCATCAGGATAATTTATTAAAAATAAAAAAAGGTGTGTATAGGGAATATACATATAAGAGAAACAGCAAAGCAAAACAAGAAAAGAAAAACAAAAACATGAGGCCAGCCGTAAATCAGAAGAAAATCATGGACACATAAACATTAGAAACCCAAAAGCAATAGCTACTATACAGGAGTATGTGATGCCGGAAGCACAAGGAAAGATTTATTTTAATTATTTTTAGATTCAATTATATTTTATTTTAGGGTATTTAATTAATTATATTTAAAGTCAAGGGAATTATAGTAATTTAAATATAATTAGGGTTTACTATGTCAGTTGGGATTGGGATTTAGTAGTCCATATATGCAAAGTTTTGCACTCATATTGAGGGGGATTATTTTGAATAAAATTTCTATTGAAATTGTTCTAATTGGTGGTGCTGACTCCAGCCAACCCTAGGTGCCTACTCTGAGAGGTTTTCTTTTGCTTGGTGCTGGCTCCAAGAAGGCCTAGATGCTGACTCCTAGCTCCTGTATATTTATCTTCCTATTCTTCAATTTTCCTATTGTATTGTTTTGGTTTGTCTTGCATCAGTATGTACAAATAAAACAACTGGAGGTTAGCAGCATGGTGCAAAAGAAGCACCAAAATATAGGAAGGATACAATATATATTCCACTATTAACAAAAAAAAAATAAAAATTTGAGCTCTGTACCTAACTATTTTACTTGCTCTTTGCTTCCTCCAAAACCAACTGCATAGAAGAATCAATTGAGAATCCCAACTTTAGCATGATTTCTTCCAAGCGTTTCACATTTGTTAGGTAGAGATAACCAACCTACAAAATATTTAGTCCATAAGTTTATGTTAATAAGCAAAAATCAACTTCCTAAATCATGATTCATGACTTTCTACAAGGATATCATACATACGAGTTGGACAAGATAAATCAATTAAACAACTAGATGTCTATATAATACCATGCTGGACTGCTGAAGGTCACAGTCCACTGAGATAACAGGTTGTATTTACATTAGAACTCAAAACATACTAATATGATCATATGTGTTTTTTTTTTTTTTGGGTAATTTACACACGCATTTAGTGGGTCTTGAACCCAGCACCTCAACCTCCACCTAGCAGTTGCCAGGAAAGGAGGTGCCAACTGAGCTGAAGTTCATTGGCTCATATGTGTTTTTTTCTTTTTAGATAATTATGAAAATGCTTGCCTTTCTGCTCACTATGAGAAGAAAAGACGTCATCAGGGTTCATTAACAAAGTTGTGTGGAGTAAGAATAAAAATCTAATATGCTACTAATAGATATATTTCGATACAAGTTTTCATGGTGAAAATGTGTTAATTGTCAGCTTCCTCTCTGAACTGGCAAGTTTATATATAATAGAGCCCAGAATAAATGAATGTTCAGTTTAACATAGATCAACATTATGTGAAGAACACATAGGAGCATAGAACGTACTAATGTCTCCAGTGAAGATGCTCTATTATAAACTGCTGCACCAGCACGTTTTTTTGTACGTGTTTTAGCTGAACCAATGTTCTTTCCCCAGCGAAGAACATTCCTGCAATATAAATCATAAATACTGTGGGTTAAAATAGCAACTTCTGCACACAAAGAATCTGCCTGAAAAGTTTTATTGGTAAATTCATAAGAGCTTTAAGCAGACATCTCTTCTATTAGAAAAATTATACAAAGGGGTAGAACATGTACAAACGTTCTTATGGAAGAACAAATACGGGTTTGCTGATAATGGGATTCACTCCTATTCTTGAATGCCTATTCACCTTCCACACAATCAGGTTTGCTATTTTTGTTCTATTGATAAGAGATCTAAGTTACTCATGGCCACACCATACTTGTTCAATACTATGGAACCCCCTTAAACGCATTTGTCCAACAAATCTATTGAACCTTGTACTTGGTGCATTACCCTTAATGACAACCTCACACTAATAAATGAAGTCCTTGTAATTAGTAGGTGCTGGAACAGCTTTGGAGATGTTACTAATTGAATTTTAAAGAGGAACACTGCTTGAATAGTTGAATTACAATCTAAATGTTACACACAAATCACTTGAAGCTTGCATAAGATGCATGATAACTTTAAGAGGTAGTGATGAAAACCCTTTTAATTGCTTCTGATGAACTCAAATCAGAAGTGAAACCATTGAGCTTAAAAGCCTGGATTCACTTCTTTTTTATTGTTTTACAAGTAAAATAATTTTATTAAGAAAAAGGTAGCAGTTTGAATGCATAATATGCATACCAAACTACACCAGAAGGATTACAACCTCAAGTTCAAAGAGTCTATAAAATGACAAGGAAAACTACCAAAAGCAGTCATCCATTCGTATTAACATCTCAGTCTGAAATACAGATTTTTGATAACGTGATTCTGATACTCGACCCCTTCAAACGTTATGCTATTACACTCATGCCAGATTGCCCACATAACATTCAATGGAACCACCTTCAATATTTGAGCACTTCTATGATGATGGAATTTCCCTTGCTAAAATTAAAAAATCTGAGTCACCATCTTTGGCATAACCCAAGTCTTTGAAAGTCAATTAATCATGTCATGAGGTAAAATATATTCCTAAAGCACCATCTAAATGAGTTCAGGACTATCTACTTGCTTATGTAAGCAAATTTTTGGTGTTGACAGATGCATTTATAAACAAATTATCTAGAAGAATTCCATATATAATTCTCACTGGGGCTGATTCATATCTCAAGGTATTCATGTCTCCTTAAGCCACAAGACACTTCAGCATTACATGATCTCCTTAATTCTAAGTCTATCTACCAACGAAGTGCCTAAGTTGTTCATTCATTCAGTTCCTACTTATTTTCATCTTCCACAGGAGAACCCAAATCCTTCTCTTTTTCAATTCCTTGACCTCAGCAAGAATCTCTGAGTCTTTGGTAGTAGGTGCAATATCAAAGGAGTTTGGGTTATGGGCTGGAGCTTTATTCCCACTCCTATTAGTCTGTCTTTAGTAGTTCTCTTGCAGAAAGGATAGAACATGATCCTAATTGTTCTTCTTGGATTGCTCCAGTATGATGGATCAAGAGGCTGCAGCTACACACCTAAGCCAGCAGAGGAAATGCAACATGATAGAGGAGTTTCCAACACCTTCTAATTGACCAGAAGCATCCAGCAGCGTTGTGCCAGTTTAAAATCTGATTCTAAGGGCTAAGGCTCTCCTTTTACCCCACCCATGATGGCCACAATGCACAATTATTGCCAATCCCAAAGACAAATTTGGTTGAATGTCCACACCTGATCCACCTTCTTCACTTCCTACATTCACTTTTCTTCTCACCATCAATGGCCAAATGGTTAGCTTGAGAGGAGAGAGATTGAAGACAGAACAAGCAAGGGATGTCCATTTGATGCTAGTGCTGGGCATCAGACTGCTAGCTAGCTAGAAAGGTAAGGCAGCAAAACTGGGCTGTGAGCACGATGGCACTATGCAGTTGGGCAGGCTAGAGTCAATCTTGCTGGAAAGGCACAATGACATGTGGCTGGGGAAATTCCCTTCTTCCTCTAATGAATTAGATTGGTCTTCCCACGTAATCAGTACTAGCACTTTTTATTTTGAAGATCTACTTAAGTACCCAAGGAGGACAAGCCTCCCATGCAAGGACATATGGCAGAATGCCAGTGTAGGTTTCAATTCAGTCTATGGTCTTGCCACTGGAAGTCGGAATCGGATAGCTAATCACTTACCCAACTTTAGTAAAGTGAGGAGTGAGTCGACTCAAATAAAATTGTCAGGAATCCAAATGACAGCACAACACAAGCCACCATAACTTTGAAAGCTCTGCTTTGCTGCAGATCCAGCCACTTGACAAGCAAGCTATTACAACAAGTACCTAGAGCTTAAGGGAGTTGCGGAGTGGCAGTTCTTCTAATCTAGAAATCTGAATAAACTATACCACTACTAAATATAGTCAGACTAGGTCTTTGAGAGTAATCTAGCATAATGTGGGACCAGGAACCTTTTTTCTAATAAAAACATTAATTTAATTGCTTATTTTTTTATAACAAAAAACTACAGATTTGATATTCTTTAAGAAGTCAAACATCAAATCAAAATAGAAGGAAGTTCTAACATTCACTCTTCCATCTTCAGTTGGTGTATTATGCACATCCCTAACAGCATTGTGTGAAACATCAGCTAATCAATCCTATCAAGTAGCACTGAAAATAATATTCTATATTGGATGTCTTACTGCTTTTGCTGTCATTTTTCAGCACACAATAATTCCTAAGTCAGTCAAATAGCCTTTTATGTGACCTAGAAAGGCTGATTAATGTGCCTTAAAGTGCTTTTGTGCCTCGCAACTGTTCCTACCATTTACTTACCAAAGATTCTATGTTTAATGTTTCAAATATTTGTGTCCTTGAAAGTTCACACGAATGCATCCCTGCATCCTCATACCATATTTTCACTAGAATCAACTTTTCTCCTTCAAATGGCACAGCCTTGAACGAAAACCGAAACCCATTTAAGGCACTTACAAAGCTTTACAAACATAAAATATGCAGTGGCAACATCTAGGGTAGAAAACTTCTAGAATATTGGACCTAACACGTGAAAAGGAAGTTTCGTCTACATGGCATTGGGAAATGAGTAAAATTTTCAAACTGAAGATGGCTCCCAATGCTTAATTATTAAAATCAAGGATTGCAAGCTCACTAATTGATATAAAGAGCCCTATTAGCTACTGTTTTTTATGCTTCCAGCCCTCCACACAGAGAACAAAAGGCATATTAAAGAAGTTTTTGTATTTCATGATTCTTTACAAGATGAAGATTCATAGAGAAAAAAGTAGATAAATATTAAGAGGACCATAAACTCTTCTGTTACCTTTCTTCTTCTGATAAGTAATTATCATTAAGAAGTTTCTGGAGCAATGCATCCTGAAATGCAAAAAAAAAAAAAAAAACAAATATTAAGAAGAAAAGAAATTATCCATTTCCATCTAACAAAGAAGAGGCAGAGCTTACAAGAACAACAACAAAGCCTTAGTCCCAAAAATTTTGGGGTCGGCTACGGATCCTCAACAGATTAGTTAAGGTCAGTCACATGTATTCTTTTTCCTCAATTCTATTCTATCTAAAGTCATATTCTTTGTACTTCCTTAATTGACAACCACACAAAAAGATTCTAGACTAAGGAAATAGTCCTACACATGTATATAACAAAAAAGATATCACTTCCATAAAAAAAAAAAAATAATAATAATAATAATAATAAATAAAGATATCAGTAACAGTGTGCCATGAAGATACAAAGTACTGCATAACACAGCAACATCATCTTCAGCACAGAAAGGTCCATGAAGATAAGTAAAAAATTACATATAAAAAAACTCAATCACAACAATGACAACATATGGAACAAAGTCCTCCTAACACCATGAGCCCATGATAACGATTAATTAACTCAAATGTCCAGATGATGCAGGAAAAATTCATACTTGAGCTTCGCAACGTACAACTGCAGTCACTCGATCATTGAATTCTTCAATATTCAGAGGAGGGAACAAAAAGTGCCTGCGAGCATATAGCTGCATATTTTCAGAAATATTGGAAGTAAGACATGTAGGAAGATTAAGTTTCCATAGACAAATGATCGTGCTAGTCATTATATTTTAAACTAGGCACCTAATTGTTATGT
Organism: Quercus dentata; assembly: GCA_028216015.1. Lineage (NCBI taxonomy): Eukaryota > Viridiplantae > Streptophyta > Magnoliopsida > Fagales > Fagaceae > Quercus > Quercus dentata. The sequence goes on from CP116448.1 coordinate 15,583,633, forward strand.
ATTTAGATATAGAAGCAATCCCTGACAACATATGCTTTCACAAGAAGGTATCAACTATATATTTCTAAGACCCCTTACATTGATGAGTTGTTACATAGGCGTCAAATTGCTTGCATATCTTTAAGATTGCAATCTATACTTCCCAAGGTAAATATACATCATAAATGCCTCCAGTTGAATTCCTTATCATGCATCTACTGATGTGTGGTTCTATATCTCACCTCCACTAAAGCCCTTTGCACAACATCGTTCCTATGCTTCTTCACATATTTATCATTCATGTTATAAAACTATATATCTACGTCATTTGCTTTAGCATACACCACAGTTTGTTCAGAATTTGGAGGACAAAGTAAAAGGTATTTTTCTGTAAGCTCACATGAGCTGAAAGTGTAAAAGTCTGTTGCCATTACTGACTAGGATTTCATAGGTAAAGTATTATTTACCAACAATCTGCAATAAGTCATAGCAGTAAGGTTCTTTGGATCTGGTCAAGTCAAAATTCCATTCCAGGTAACATTTTCATTAAATGTGCCTTTAAATTATTTTCTACAATAGCAAATGGTTGTTAGCTCATGTCATCAACAATCTTTGTGCACCATGCAGTTCCTCATAACACACAATTCTAAAGACCTATTTCAACATTGAGCATGTGTAACCACTGGTCCAGTTATAGTTGTTCACAAGTGGAGTATGGTACTACATAACTTGAGTCGTAAACAAACCTCATAGATGCAATCACCGATATATGCTAATGATGCTGCGTTGAACACAGATCGAGGCTTCTGCACTTTTGGAGGACTTGGCAACCATCGCTCGTAACCCAAATAAGATTCATCTGGCTCCACTTTTTCTTCTACAAATCAGAATTCCAATAATTTAAAATAAATAAATAAACCATTACAACAATGCTCAGTTCATTTCATGAGAAAACATATCAAATACAAAGAAATCTATTGTTACTTTAAAAACCAGTACCATTGTTTTTTCCTTTCTAGAAATTGCCAGTAATATAAAAAAATAAAAACAGTTTCAAACTTCAAAACATTTAATTTTTAGTCGGAAAAAAATTGAATTAACATAATGGAAGAAATTTCTTAATATTTTCGATTACATGGGACTTTGCCAAAACCACCAAATTTTCATTCCATCTCCTCCAGTTTTTTTTTTTTGGGAATGAATATTTCCTCTGGTTTCTTACTAACCAAACCGCATTCTTAAGCACCCACCAGGGCCACCACAACAAAACTCCATACAATAAATTTGCTTGGAATTGAATTTGCCATTTTCCACAAAACCAAAAAAAAAAAAAAAAAAAAGCAACCCTCACTTCTCTCAGTAACCAAAGAGAGCACAAACAAAACAGATACCCCTTAAAGAAAATGTGAATAACAAAAATTAAATACACTTTCATTTCCAAAATTTTCAATTTTTGGAAAGAACAATGGAATAAACAAAACAAAGAACTTTCTTGGATTTTTTCAATTTCATGGGGTTTCTCCAAGACCAGCCAACTTCTCATTCACTTTCCTCTGGTTTCTTACTAACCAAACAAAATTCCTAAAACCCGGAATTCCATTCAAACAACTTGCTCTAATAGACTTAAATTTCCATCCCACAGAACCAAAAAAAAACTCCAACTTTCTCAGCAACCAACCAAGCAGAGCACATGCAACAAAAAACCCATTAAAATACATGAAAATTCGGTACAGAGTGTAATAATATACCTACTGTGGAGCGCTTGAGAAGGTCAGCAGTTGGGACAGTTAAAGTGACAGTTGGTGGTGTCTGTGGTTGTGGGGTTTTAGCTTTGAGAGTGGTGTTGGGGTTTTTGGGGGGTTTTCGTGGGGCATTGGGGTTGTATGTAAGCCTCGGTTGCGTGTCCCATGAAGCTCTAACCGCTACTCTCACTCTCAGTGAAGGCACTGATGATAGTGTCTGCATTCTGTCTGAGCGTTTTGGAAAATTTGTGGGATAAGACTCAAGACTGAGTGGGAAGTGGGTAAATGGGTATCCAGAATTTTACAGAAAATTATATTTGCATCAATAAATATAGTAGTAGACTAAATACTAACTAGAAACATCTATATTACATTATATAAATATATATATATATATATTATTACCAAAAAAAAAAAAAAAACTAGTAACATCTAAGAAATAAAATTTTCTAATGAAAAATATAAAATTTTAAAATTCTAATCACAAAATGCTTGTAATTTAAGTATAAAAGGCCTATTCTAAAGTTATAGATTTTTTTGTTTTTTAGTAAAACTTTTTTATTCAATCTTTTATTTTGAAAATTTGCTTTATTTTAATGTAAGTGTGACTCTGGCGTTATTAGTTAAAATAAAATTTAATTTTGTGTCCTTCAATTTATTTATCTATTTTTTTTTATAGAAAAATGTGTTTAATTTTAGAATAATTTTTAATATTCTTTCCATTCTCTTGTTTGAGAGTTTTAATGGAGATAATAGAAAGTTCATTCCCTTTATGGAAGTTTAAGTGGAGGGAATGGAATGGGTAGGAAAGATCACTCATTCTTCTCTTTTCCCTTAAAATTTCAAATTTTCATTCCCCTTGAAATTGGGAGAAATGGAAGGAAATGAAATTATATTTAATAAATTTTCACTAAAACTCCCAATACACTCCTATATATTTAACTTTTTATTTTAAAATAGAGGTCTAATAGTTTGTCATAAAATGAATACATTCCATTCCCTCTATGTTACTTCCAAATAAGGTTACTTACATTCCATTCCTTTCTATTCTTTTATTTTAAAACATCCAATTTTTTTTGAGAAACCATACTTGAAGTCTGGGCATTTATTGGAAAAACACAAACCAAAATACAAAGAGCTTAATGAACATCAAAGTTAGCCAAAGGAGCAATGTCGGATGGCAGGTCTTCAATCCATGCCCGAAAAACATCTCCAGTTTTGGCTTTTTTAGCTAGAGCATCCGCTACCCTCTTACAAGATCGTTTAACATGCTTAAATTCAACTTTGGAAGGGTGAGAGGCAAGAAATATAATGTCATCAATTAGATTGCCATATGGGGCCTCACTTGCACCACCATTGTTTAAAGCTTGGATCACAATCAATGAGTCGCCCTAAAAAATGGTTTCTTGGATACCAACTTCGGATGCAAACTTCACCGCATGTTTGCACACCATTACTTCGACCTCCAACACCGAGTTAGGAAGAAGGATGTGCTCAGACATGGTTGCAATCACCTCACAACTTACGTCGCAAATGACCACTCCCACACCAGGCAAGTGAGCATTGTTGAAGACAGCATCATTGAAGTTTGCCTTGAAACTTAGGGAGCTCGGGGGGCACTAGGAGTTTGTGGGAGCCGTAGGATTTTAGGTGGGTTGGTCTTCCTGTGCATTGAGGAAATCTTGCAGCAACTTGGCGGCTTGTGGTCCAACCATGTTCAGCGGTGGAAATGGTAGTCCAATCCTTAGGGTGTTTCACCGATGCCAAAGGCTCCATGCTATGCAAATGAACAATTCAGCCCTATTATCTTTTGATACATGCAGAAATCTAGACAATAGATCAATAAATCAGCCAGTGGGGAGGAAATAGCTTGGTTGAACCAACCATGCACACTCCACACTTGTTCCACCTCGGGGTAGCCCAATACCACATGCAGAGGATCTTCAAGACCGTTTTGCATATTGGGCATAGGTTCAAATCAACAATGTGGCACCTGACTAGATTATCCATTGTGGGCAATGCTTTGTTGCAAGCTCTCCAATCAAATACCTTTACCTTATTTGGAACTTGTAGCTTTCAAAGATCTCTCCAAAATTGCTTCTCGGGGTTTAGGTTAGAGCTACTAGCATTATTGGCCATAGCTGAATTGGCTAACATTTTATAGACACTACGAGTAGTAAACACACCCATGGGCATTTGTGACTAGATTAGATGATCTAAGGTGAGTATAGCATTAAGGGAAATGCTAAGGATCAACTTGGCATCAAGAGGCATGAACAATTGCTGCACTTGATCCACCTTCCAAGTGGCTGACTCGGGATCAATGAGGAGGTCGACTTTGGCATCGGGTGGGAAAGAAGGGGGAGGAATTATCATAGATTTGCATATTTGGTCGTGCAGCCACTTATCCTCCCTAATGCACACAAATTGCCCATTCCCAACCTGCTACACCAAGTCTTTTCTCATAACATCTCTTGCACTTAGTATGCTCTTCCAAGCGTATGAACCAACCGTGGAGTTTTTGGCCTCTAATATGGAGCAATTGGGGAAAAATCTTGCCTTGAACATCTTATAACATAGGGAATCCGGGTTGTGCATCATGTGCCATACTTGCCTTGCTAACAAAGCATCATTAAACTTTTCAATCTCTTTGAACCCCATACCACCATTTTCTTTGGCCTCACACAAACGTTCCCAATTCACCCAATGAATTTTCCTTCCCTCATTGTTGTACCCCCACCAAAATTTATGGATCATGGTCTCCAACTCATGAATTAGCCCCTTTGGGAGCTTGAAACGACTCATGGCATAGGTTGGAATGACTTGTATCACGGACTTGATCAACACCTCCTTACCTGCTTAGGAAAGGAGCTTCTCCTTCCATCCTTGAAGCTAAACCCTAAAACATTTAATTAAGGTTACTTAATTCTATTCATTTCATTTTTTTAATTCCTTTCCTTTGCTTAAATATATTCCATTCCTTTTCATTCTCTTATGATCATTCAATTCCATTCCCTTAACTCCCAAACAAAGGAAAAGTCATAATCCTTAACTATGCAGTACACCATTTCACCCCACCCTTAATTCACTTACATTATATCATATCATTCATATGTAACAGGGCATATTTGTCACCCAGATTTAAGCCTTTGGTGGCGTTAAATATGCTCTATTTTGTCTTAGTCAATAACTCAAACACTCATCTCTTGGAAAAAAAAAAAAAAAAAAAAAAAAAAAAACTCAAACACTCACATGAATGAACTAAGCAATAGTTGTTTGAATCACAAGTTCACAACATGCACACAACACATAGGGTGTGTTTGGATAGAACTTATTTTGTTGAAATTGAAAACTGAAAACACTATAGCAAAATAATTTTTAAATGTGTGAATAATATCGTGAGACCCATTTTTAATGAAAAAGTGGCTGAAAAGTGTAATTTGTGGGTCCGTGAACAGTGCATATGTGCACTTTGTTTCCGCAGAAAAAGTCAATATTTGCGATTCTTGTTCAATGAACGATGAATCGCATTACTCCAAAACAAAACGCGAAAAAAAAAAAAAAAAAAAAAAAAAGAAATGCGGGGAACAAGAAACGCAACGCAACTTAAGTCGAACCCAAACACACACATAATTTACAAGGGACAAAGTTTAGCTACAAAATTGATTGTAACTTAAGGCTATAAATTCACTCAATAAAATAAATATTACTACATATTTTGAAAATCTAATCGTTGAATTGCAAATTTTTTACGCTCTTAATACATGTGGGTACGTACTCTGTGACATGCTTTTTGGCCTTTGGCCTTATGCAATCTGTGTAGTTGAGGGAGTAGTGTACCATCGATTAATTAATTAATTGATGGTACACTACTCCTTTGATTTCCACGACTTATAAAGCGACAAGTGGGGGAGTTGTCTTCGATGTGGAATACTGCTCCAAAAATTGCATAAGGCCAAAGGCCAAAAAGCATGTCACAGAGTACGTATCCACAATACATATGTCAAATTTTGTGTCAATTAAATATTATTTACTATATGTTCTAAAACTTATATTTTATGCATAATTTTAAATTACAAATACTTACAATTTAAAAAATTTATTGATGACATAGTTAGTGATCTTTAATTTTTTTTAAAATTTTGTAAGTATAGAGGATATAAGAAAAAGATGTAATTTAATGGTGGATTTGTCAAAATTCACCTCTAATAAAACCTCTAATAAAAAGATATTAAGTAAGATTATAACCTAAAGTTATAACCAATTTTATAATTAAACTTTGTCAATTTTCGGCACTTTCAACTTATATCACTTTACCATAAATCACAAAAGACATTAATAGCTCTCTTGCATTAAAACACTCGGGATATGCCTTGTCAAATTCAACCACCAAGGCTTACAAAGCACACATAATTATGGAGTATATGCCACACTGTACACTTTGTTTTTTCCTCTTATAATTGTTATTGACATCTTCAACAGCTTAGGGATAATAATAATATGCAAGAAATAAATGTCAATAATGGTTACCAAGTAACTGTTCCTTGGACTTGCTACACAAATTAGTGACTTCCTTTGGGATATAATACTTGCTGTTTTAGAACATTTTCACATTGCCAAAACATCAACATGGTTGTTCCTACCATGTAATTTCATGGTAGCCATAGCAGCTTATACCCTTTGAGCAATTGATAAAAAAAAAAAAAAAAAAAAAAAAAAAAAAAATAGTCTTCTAAATTTTGTATGTGACCATAGCAGTTCATACCTATTTAGCAATTGATAATTATGGGGTTTAGACTACAAGAAGTTGATAAATTCTTACAAAAGATATAAATCTTTATAAATTATGAGTAATATCACATACACAATAATTTTTTAAAATGTACTTGTATAGTTTTTTTAAGGGTTATGTTAACAAGCGCCTTTAGGACAATGGTTAATAGTCTATTTTAGAAAAGTTTTGACATCACTTTTATAAATAATGAAAAAAGCTCTCAAAATATTAATTTTTTTTCCCATAAAAATTTTCTTTAAATGAATTATTAACCATTACCCTAAGAAAATCTGTTAACACTTCACTTTTTTCAAAACCAATCACGAATGCCAGCACAATTTACCACATAAACCAATCACCAACACAATTTATGTATTTACCATTTAAAAAAATTATAATTTATATATAGACTTAATGATAAACTACATGGACACAAATTTTTTTGACCTACACAAAGGTCAAAACTCCTCTTATATCATTTTACTGAATATAAAATTTGAAAATTTTACTATGGAATTTTACATGTTCTTATTATATATAGTTATGTCACAAATTAAATGTTTAAACTTTAAATTTTTGTGGTATAAAATTTTGTATTAAAAATAAATTTATTAATCAAATAATAAATAACATTCGATTTGTAAGAAAATTGTCATGTGTGTTAAAAATCTAAATAATATGTAATCTAACCATTAGATTTTCAAAATGAGTTGATTAAAAAGTTTAGTTGAAAACTAGTTAACTACGTAAAATTACTATTATTTTTAAAATTTTTATTTTTAATATGTGACGGTGGATGTGAGTCCCCACTCACACATGGCATGTCATTATTGGAGGTTTCAGCCACAAGATACACAAAAGCGTAACTCTATCATCCAACGCAACTCTCTCTATCTCTCTGTCTCTCTCCCTCTACTCTCTTCTTCTTCTTCTTCTTCTTTCTTCTAAAACCCCTTTTCCTGATAACCTCACCGGCAGTATCACCATCCCCACACATCATGAGCCGCTATGACAGCCGCTCCGGTGACCCCTCCTCCTACCGTGACCGCAGAAGGTAACCCTCACCAACCCCATATCTCTCTCTCTCTCTCTCTTTCAGACACACACTTGTATGTGTAACTGTGTTTATGTGTTGCTTTGCTGAAATTCCCATGTGGGTTTCATTCATTTGTATCTAATTTCCTTACATGTGAACTTAAATTTTGCCCCTTTACTGTGTATATCTCTAACAGACACAAAAGCACACACATTCATGTGTTTATGTATGTAAATTCATATCTGGGTTTCATTCCTTTTTGCCTAATTTGATTTTATTTTGAATTTAAAGTTTGCCCATTTATTATCTCTCCCTTTTATGTGCGTTTGACTTGTTTTACATAATATATGTTGAAAATGAGGTTTTTGTTTTAGTGTGGAGTTTAAGTTTACTTAGTGATTCTGCTTCTTGTGGCTCTTTCAATTAGGCCCAGAATTAAGGCTCACTGTTTTGCTTTATCTTAGTTCTTATTAGAGTTTGTCTAAATCTAGTGTTTAGTCAATGGTTCATTAACAATCATTGGCTAGTTTTGTGAACTTTAGGTTTTGTTCAATGATTCTGCATTTTCTCTCTTTCCATTGTGTCCAAACTATGGTCCGTTTGGATTGAGGGGGAGGGAGGGGGAGTAGAGTAGAGAAGAATTAGCCAAAAATTAGTTTATTTTCAGCCAACTCTACTCTACTCCCCTTCCCTCCCCCCTCAATCCAAACGGACCACAACACTTATAACTTTCTTCAAGTTCATTTAGCTTATATATATATATATATATATATATATATATTCTTGTTGAACAACCCATTTTTGTAAACTGCTTTGTTTTGATACTTGTTTCTTATATTGAATTTTATATAAATATGCCTGTATGTTGAGTTAATATCAAGTACTGATCAATTCTCTACAAATATATTCCTTTAGTGATTCGGGTTTTGGTGCGTCCACGGGCTATGGTGGCTCAGTTCGGTCCTCATCGAGCAGAAATAGTTATGAAGTTGTAGAGTCACCAAGGAAGTTGGATTTGGATGGGTTGACTCCTTTTGAGAAGAACTTCTATGTTGAGTCACCAGCAGTGGCAGAAATGTCAGATAGGGAGGTTGAGGAGTATCGGCTGCAAAGGGAAATTACTGTTGAGGGCCTTGATGTTCCAAAGCCTGTCAAGAGTTTCCGTGACGTCGGGTTTCCTGGTAACTTATTTTAGGACAAAGACCCTTTCTTCATTGTTTGAGAGTTTTTAAATGTTTCATTTAGTATATACATGAGTTAGAAGAAGCACAAAATTTCAAAATAAGACATCAAATAACTTTTTATCTTGCGTGTCCGTTTGGCATGAGCTTATTTAGTTTTTTGTTGAAAGTGTGCTAAAATATACTTGTACTTTGAAAAAGTGAGGTTTTAAAAAGTTGTACATAAAAGCTAAAAGTTAGCCAAATAAGCTGGACATAAACGGACTCGCAACATCTGTCTTTCTCTTCAAACACCTAGTCTGGAATCTGGATAGTCCCTTGATGTGATCCCGAAGAAAACACCAAAGATGGAGTAATTGAATGACACACCCTCGTAGTGAAAAGTAATTTCTTCACTAAAAAAAACTTCATAATCCACATTGAAAATTTTGGTAGGAATCTTTGTTTAGACAAACACATGGTTTCTGTATCAGGATATTTCACCAAATGAGTTCTTCTGAGATTGCTATTGCACTGTCTAAGTCTTAATCATGGAGGTTCCCTGCAAAATTAATCATCTAATGCATCACAAATTGCTTAGTTGTATCATATTCTTGTTTACACCAACTTCTTGATTGGTTATGTTAATTCTTATGATAACTAAGTTGTGCTGAAAGTTTACTTATCAAGAAAAAAAGTTGTGCTGAAATTTAGTTGACTTATCCTCAACCTGCAAGTTATTTTTTCTTTTTTTGACATTGGTGAGATAATGTTTATTCCTACTTGTCAACAGATTATGTTATTCAAGAGATTACAAAAGCTGGCTTTGTCGAACCTACCCCTATTCAAGCTCAAGGATGGCCAATGGCTCTAAGGGGCCGTGATCTAATTGGTATTGCTGAAACAGGGTCAGGGAAGACACTTGCCTACCTGTTGCCTGCCATTGTCCATGTTAATGCCCAGCCAATTCTTTGTAAGGGTGTAATGTTTGGGTTGATTTATTCTTAATATGATCTTGATATGCCTCTGTTTATATTTTGTCAATCTCTGGAAATATGTTTCGTTGATCCCCATTATATTTTTCAGCTCCTGGAGATGGCCCAATTGTTTTGGTATTAGCTCCAACCCGTGAACTTGCTGTTCAAATACAAAATGAATGTACTAAATTTGGTGCATCATCAAAAATTAAAAATACATGCATATATGGTGGGGTTCCAAAGGGACCTCAAGTTCGTGATCTTCAGAAAGGTAGGTTGTCGATTGAGTTTTAGACAACTTTTCATTTCTTGCTGTATTTTGATTTCCAAGAACTGTCTCTCCTGTGATAGGTAGTTACTATTTGAGTTGACTTAACTATTTTTTATTACTTTCATGTCTAGGTTTTTATAGTTGCTTACTCTTTTTGATTTTGTTAATGTCAAATTTATTCCTTTTCTGGACTAGGCGTTGAAATTGTAATTGCTACACCTGGGAGGTTGATTGATATGTTGGATTCGCATCATACAAATTTGCGAAGGGTTACATATCTTGTGTTGGATGAGGCAGATCGGATGTTAGATATGGGTTTTGAGCCTCAGATTCGAAAGCTTGTTTCTCAGGTTTGAGTTGTGCCTTGCTGTTTGAAACTTATGTCATGATCATTACTGTACTTTTATCTCTGTTACAAAAATAATTTTTGACAGATGATTGTTTCCCCTAGCGCTCATATTTCCTCTTCCTCATGCCTTTCTGTCTCATGCTTTCATTTATGGATTAAATCTGTTAGAAAAGAAGGGCAGATTAGCAGATGTCTGATCTGAAATAGCTTGGCTGAACTGAGTTCTTGAACAGTGTGGAAGTTCTAATTGTTGGTTTAGAATCCCAATTTGACTTCTAGTACTTAATTGCAGGTCTTTTCCAATAGAACTTAAGCTTGTAACAAGAACTTATTAGATTACTTTTTGTATTTTTTTGGGAGTTTTTGAAGGCCATATCATTAATGAAGCCTCTTGCTTACTTCCCTACCAAAGAGAAGATATGATGTAGACAATAAAGAGATTGAGGAAAAGCAAGATTAAACTAAAAAAGATAGATTTGTGGTCTTGTTTTGATGTGGGGCCTTCTTGGAACATTTCATAGGCTACTTTAATTATTATTGAGTTTTAGTATTAAGTTTCTTTAGGATAGAAAGCTACTGGTTTAGTTTTAATTAATTTTTACAGGAATAAATCTCATAAATGAATACATGTGGCCTACTTTGACTAATTTGTTGAGAATCCATAGCCAATCCCAAAAAATTTGGTACTAAGGCTTGCTTGTTGGTGTAGAATAAGGGCAATCTGTTAAATTCCATTTTTTCAGGAATGGCTGTTCTTGTCTCTACCAAAGGCCCATGAGTCTTATTTTGTGTTTTGAGTCATTTTTGTATTTGGTTTAGAAGTTCTAAAGTACCTTTCTAGTTATTAGTAGTCATAGTGTTTTTTTATGAGTCCTAGTGTTTTAGGAAAAGATTTTGGATTTAGCAATTTCCCTTATTTTAGTCAATAACATTCATGGTGAGATTGATTTGAATAAAATTCCAGAAGCTTATTTTAAGGTTTAAGGAGTGTTGAGGGTGTGATTGCCTTGTGATTGTTTCGGACAGCGTGGGTATGGTTGGCTACTATGTGGTTGTGTAGTGTTTATCTTATTTCTTGTTCAACCTACTGTTTTAACACCTACCAGCCATCAAACATATTCAAAATCCAATATTTTTATTACTGAAACCTACCTAAGAGAGTGTAAATCATTGGTTGAATTTTCAAATTTTCTCTAACAAGGGGAAATCTCTAAACATTGCTTACCCTCCAGTATTTTGCTTAATTTTGTTGCCTATTCATAACATTAGCCATATACTCTTGTTTACTTGAAAAGCTATTGGCTTTAAAGACTAAAGTTACCAACATTTAATTATATACATGCACATACTTGTTAGTATTGTGCAATACGTATAATATGAATAGTAGGTATCATAGGTGTGTATCGACCATGCTTATGAATCTGATGATACATATATATGTATAGTATGAATCATATTGATTGTGTACAATTTATAGACATGTGAGTTTAAATTGGGTTTTTTTTGTTAAAATTTGTGCTTTGACTTGAGTCCAGCTAGTGATTGGACTTGTTTTTAACAAACAATTATGGGATACTTGGTTGAGGCCCATAAAATAATGTCCATGGGGTTTTTTTTTTTTTTTTTTTTAATTTTATTTAATTTTATAATTGTTTAGATTTAATAAATGCTTCATTCTAGGATTGACCCTGGTCCTGGGATACTGATTGCTTTAATGATCACTTTGCAATGTTTATGCCCAGTTGCAAGTAATACAAATGTGGTATTTTGAAGATGCCAGCTAATCCACTGTTAAGTATCACTGGTGGCAATGCGATGGGCCCTTTACTTCCCTCCTAATGTTTTGTTCAATGCAGATTCGCCCAGATCGTCAAACTTTGTACTGGAGTGCTACCTGGCCTAAAGAGGTTGAACAACTTGCTAGACAGTTTCTTTACAACCCGTACAAAGTAAGGTGCTCTAACTTAATTTTGCTACTGCCTACCGCAGTTGTGGGATTTCTTCTGTTAGGACATATTCTTTTCTGTGTTTCGTTTTTATTTTATACTTTTGATGTGTGTAGTTGCCAGTCATAACTCATATGTCATTTTACTCGTTTTGAGGCAGCTTGTTTTTTGTGAATTTTCCCCTACTCCTCCCCCCTCTTTCCTTTTTCTTGGAACTGAGGGTAATTTCCCTGGTTTAATGGCTTGGTTTGTAATTGCTAGAGTTCTGGAGGGCATATGCCCTTTTTGAAAGTTCCAACTTTTGTGGTATGTGTATCTGTTTGTAATGTGCGATTATGTTATGTGATTGGCTCTTATCTTGGACTTTGCATAGGTGATAATAGGATCTCAAGATTTGAAAGCTAACCATGCTATACGCCAGCACGTTGACATTGTTTCTGAAAACCAGAAATATAACAAGTAGGCCCCATTTCTATTTTGTTCTTGTATATTCTAATTTCTTCAAGATCTAATCATATGAGATTTGATGTGGTCATTTTACTGATAGGTTTGATTTTCCAGATTGGTTAAATTGCTGGAGGATATCATGGATGGCAGCCGAATATTGATCTTCATGGATACCAAGAAAGGATGTGATCAGATTACCCGGCAGCTTCGCATGGATGGCTGGCCAGCTCTTTCAATTCATGGAGATAAAAGTCAAGCAGAGAGGGATTGGGTCCTCTCAGAGTTTAAAGCTGGCAAGAGTCCTATAATGACTGCTACGGATGTTGCAGCTCGTGGTTTAGGTATGGAGATAAAACTCTTAAAGCTTGTTCAAAGACTTGATAGAAATTCTATTTTAGTACAGGAAATTGTGTTGGTAAACGATTTTACTAATGGCACTCATCATCAGCATCTCATTTTGGAAGGAAATTATTATCTGATCTTCTTCTTGTCCCTAATTTAATTCTTCTTTTAATTTTATGGATGGGCTTTATGGTATAATCTACCATTGGATTTCTTCCTTTTGAGCTGTATCTTACGTTATTATCTTTTGAGTGGTTTTTTTTAAGGAACATTTTTAGTGTTAATCATGTTTTCATTGATAAAACAGATGCAAACCATTTCACTCAGCTCTTTGCTGCGTATGTTGGATATTTACCTTTATTTTTATTTGCACTCATTTGTCATGTTTTCTATCCTGATGCTCGTACTCTGTTATTTTGAAAGATTCATTTTTTTAGTTATTGCTTTGCTATATTGGTCTCGAAATTGTCTCATGAACACCTTTTTTTACCTAAGTTGGTGTTATTTGTCACATGGATCCTACTTGTATGTTTGTTTGAGCCACTTGTTTTCATGTATATGGATATTGGATATTGGATATTGCCCTTGAACACTTCCCCTCTGTGCATAATTGTTGCCAGAATATGGTTTCTGGGGGTATTCATCTGACATTTTGTGTTTATTTGCTACAACAACACACTAGCATACAGGCAGAAATGTGTTGAGATCATAGATTCTCTGATCTAAATAAGCTTCTGATGTGAGAGATCGTTGACCTAATGCATTTCTTATAACTTATAATGCTCTTTTGTTTCGTGGCAGATGTGAAGGACGTGAAATATGTGATAAATTATGACTTCCCTGGATCCCTTGAGGACTATGTTCACCGTATTGGTCGAACAGGAAGGGCCGGGGCAAAAGGAACTGCATACACTTTCTTCACTGCTGCAAATGCTAGATTTGCAAAGGAACTCATCAGCATACTTGAGGAAGCTGGACAGAAGGTCAGTCCTGATTTGGCTGCAATGGGGCGTGGTGCGCCTCCTCCCCCGTCAGGTTAGTTGGCTAGCTTGAATATTCTTAGACACGTGCGCGCATACATGTGCACGCTCGTCGTGGTGTTTACATGTATGAGTGCGTGAATTTGATTACTAAAATTGACTGTTTCAATGAATATCAATCAATTAGGTCATGGGGGTTTTCGAGATCGTGGGAGGGGTCATGGTAGTGGTCGCTCATGGAACTAACTTTTGAAGGTAAATTGGTTCTCATGTTGTATTTTGGAGGGAAACATTTAACATGTATGATTAGACGATAGGAGTTTAAATGTCTTTTTTTCATTTATGTTGAATTTTTGTTCAATTACGTAGAGGACTAACTGTAGTTAGTGTTGGACTATGTAAGATAAAACATTTGTTTATATCATTAAAGGTTTTGAGGAAGAAGATAAACAATTGTATTTTCATTTTGCTTTGCCCAAAAGTAGTGAAAGTATGCACACAAGAAAGTCTACTTCAACACTTAGTATCTCATTAGGTTGATATCAAAGCAACCCTGGTTTGGATCATTGGAAAGTTGCGAAAAAGGTTGAGATACTTACAAGGAACCAATGATTACAGGTTGACTTTCATGCATATTAATCAGTTGGAGGTGATTGGTTACCCAAATTCCAATTTTACCGGATGTGTAGACAAGAAAGTCTACTACAACATATAATTTCCTTTTTATTTTTTGGAGGTGATATATCTTAGAGAACTACTATATACAATTGTTGCTTCATCTACCGTGGAGGCTATTGAATACTAAGCTACAACACATGCATTATTTATGGTTAAAATCTTTTTATCACAAATCTCAAGATTTTCAATTCTATATCGAGACCTTTAAAAATTCTGTCACAATTTATTTGATTGCATTTTTCTTCTCTAAGAATAATAAAAGTGGAAGCCAAAGTAAGCATATTGACATAAAGTACACTAGTGTTAGAGAGAATGTTAAGAAACAAAAGGTGTCCATGAGCTATTGATTATTGATCCCATAAGGTCATAACTAAAGGTTTGTTGGCTGAACTATATAAAGATCACGCGGAACATGTGGGACTTGTTAGCTTATTTGATGTTTAATCTCTCTTTTATTTGTTTTGTTTCAAAACACTTTCACAACAAATCATAGGTGGTAAGTTATTAACTTGTTATTGGTTCTAACTTAAACATACCATTGAAATTACTTTGTTGTTCACCAATAACAACTTATCATTTAAGATTTGTTGCAAAAATGTTGTGAATATAATATTTCTCTTTACATTTAGGCCTTTATTTGGTTATTTATAGATAATAAGGCAAAATGTTTTTTTTGTGCACAAAGTATAAATACAAAGAGAGTTTTATTCGTGGTGGATATATGAAGGGGGACTTGAATGGCTAATAGGTAGTCTATTCATAAAGGATTGATGGCTGATAAAGTATTCGCATAGTACCATACATTGTAATACATGAAAGACAATATTGGTTATAATTAAGAGCTTTACTGCTATGTTTTATGTATTGGATTGTTTATTAAAGTGTGAGAATTTCACAACTAGATGATATAGGTAATATCCTAAGTATGTTACAATGATCATCACTTATCAAGTTATTTAAATGCTATGTGGGCCAAATGAGAGAATGTTAGGAGACTATTGTGGTCCTCATACAATTTACTCTAATTGATTAATTACAATATACTTAGATTTATTTTAGAGTGATAGATAAAGAACTTCTTTTAGGAGTATATTTGTTAACATCACTACAAATGTCATTAGTGAA
Source organism: Quercus dentata (assembly GCA_028216015.1). Lineage (NCBI taxonomy): Eukaryota > Viridiplantae > Streptophyta > Magnoliopsida > Fagales > Fagaceae > Quercus > Quercus dentata. The sequence goes on from CP116448.1 coordinate 15,599,439, forward strand.
TAAACACTTTAAAATCCTGAGTGGGTGAGAGACCGGCTTAAGGACTGCTTTATTGCCGTGCCATTCCGAAAGCGGCTACAACCTCCACGCTGGCATCCTTAACTGAGATGCCTCAAAAAATATAGCAACAAATAAAATAAGGTAGGTCTTTCATGAATGGGAAGGATGCATCCTAGGGGTTCCATTTTTATAGAAACTGGGCGTACATTTGTAGGTACCTTCTCCGGCAGGAGAAGTAACTCTTAATTAAATTTTTTAATGACAGGAGTATTAAAGAGAACACACAATTTACATTAAATTGAAAGGGACCCTAGTCTAACCTTTAAAAATTTGAGTTCTCGATCAGAGTTTTTAAGGTATAGGCCTTAAGCTAGAAAAGTTTCCTTCACAACTCATTCTTTTGCAGTGAGATTTTCTCTACAAATCAATTGAACAACATGGCTGTAGGTATTATTATTTGGACACGGCTTGTGTCCAGTGGAAATCTCCATTGGACACATTCGGATTTGGACATGTGTCCACCATCCAACGTGTCAGTGGAAATTTTCTTTGGACACAAGCCACACCCTTATTATTTTTTTCCTTCCACTGTTTTAGATTTCTTACATCCAATCCAATTCATGCTTACAAGTCACTTTATTGGGAGGTGTTGGTCATTGGATTTGAAGGAATTACTTGTTTTATTTTTTTTTTTTTAGCAAATTACAATTTACTCACTTGTGATTTTGCTGAAATTTAAGTTACCTACCTGTGGTTTGAAATTTGACACTTTACTCAACTAAGGTTAGTTGAGTTAGATTTCTATAACCCACATTTGTTAAAAATAGAGATAAATATGTAATTTAGCTCAACTTTTATGTCTCTCTCCTCCAAAAACACAAAAAATATAAAAATACAAGATCAAATAAGATCAAAAACTATCCATCGGAACACTAGCATTGTAGAATTTTAAACTACGGATAGACAACTTAAATTTTGTTCAAACTTCAGGTGGGTAAAGTGTCAAATTTTAAACCACGGGTAGACAACTTAAATTTCAGCCAAACCACAGGTAAGTAAATTGTAATTTGCCTTTTTTTTTTTTTTTTTTTCTTATTTACTTTAATTTTGGGTTATTTTGGCCTTGTACACTTTGATTTTTATTTCTTGTGAAATGTGAGATTGGTTTTAATTATTATTAATTTAAAATATAAATAATTTATTTATGTTATTAAATAAGTATAAATTTAATTGCTTATTACGTCATGAATTTGACCATTGATTAAATCCGATCAACCAAAAAAAATGAGAAACCATTTTCTTGTTTGGGAAAATTACAACTTGCCTACCTGTAGTTTGCCCGAAATTTAAGTTATCTATATGTGGTTTAAAAGTTGGCATTTTGCCCACCCGAGGTTCACTTTATTAGGCTTCCATTACCCACTTCTATACTTTTATAGTTAAAAACACAAAAAACATAACAAAAACATAAAAATCAAGATTTAAAAGTATATTTCTTAAAATGGTGAAGCTTTGGCTTAAGAACATTTTTTCTCTTCATAAGAACATTCTTAAGCCTATCAATCCGGACAAAACTCTCAAGGGGATATTCATCAATGAATGTTTATATTTTGCATGTCTTGACTTATGGATGTTGTGGAAATCACAAATATTAGCCTCTTACAAACTAATTTTTAGGCATATTTTGATATGATAAACTTATTCTGGACCACACAAAACCAAATTATTATATTCTGGGAGAGAGGCCATGGGGAGATTAAGGCTTTGGGCCATCTAATCCAAATGGTTCATCTCCAACTCTACTATTGTACTTGAATGGAGTTCATTTTGGGTATTGCCAATAGTTGATGAAGATGAGATAGAAGCGGTAGATGTAATGATTTTTAATTTCATCATAATTTTAGTATTACTTCGAATTTTTATGAAATGATGAATTTTTAAAATTTTGGACGTAGAAGTCGGAAATGTACTTATTTTTTTAAGTTGCTGGTGTGATATATTTCATGTAAGACTCCACTTTGTATATTGTACTCCTTTAGCATTTTTCCATACTTTCAAGAGGATTTCTATGTTTATCTTGTTGTGAATTACGAATAAGTGATTTGCCCAACATCCATAAGTCAAGACATGCAAAATTCAAACATTCATTGATGAATATCCCTTGAGAGTTTTGTTTGGATTGATAGGTTTGAGAATGTTCTTATGAAGAGGAAAAATGTTTTTAAGCCAAAACTTCACCATTTTAAAAAATATACTTTTAGATCTTGATTTTTATGTTTTTTTTTTTTTTGGTATTTTTAACATTGAAAGTACAAAGGTGGGTAACAAAAGCCTAATAGAGTGAACTTCAAAGTGGGCAAAATGCCAACTTTTAAATTATAGGTAGACAATTTAAATTTCAATCAAACCATATGTGGGTAAGTTATAATTTTCCCTTCTTGTTTCTTATATTCTCTGTTTAATCTGATTTTAAAACCTTTCTAAGGGAATAAATGAAATTGGAGTAAAATCAATGAGCATAATTTTTTTTTTTTGAGGAAAAAAAATTAATGAGCATAATAAAAACATTATGAAGATGAAATTTTTTTTATCAATATTAATTGTTAGGTGTATTAAAAATTTATTGATGTGTTAACAAAGATGCCACTATTAATTGTTTACTTTAGTCCACAACACAACCTACAAGGAAGGCACACTATTTTAAAATCTATTATTTTGTGTAACGCCTATTTGCAAATATATTTCTTACATGCAAATAGATTTACGAAATGTTGTGGGTTTTAATTAGCTCAACTAATAAAGTTTTTTATGGTTGAATAAAAGACTAGGGGTTCAATTTATGCATAGAACAAAAGCCAATTGATGTCTTGGTTTGATTATAAATAGCACTGATGAAACCGAATCTTGACCTTGTCAGTATGCTCCTCGTCGGTGTCAATGGACGATCTCCGGTACTCTTTGTTAAGAAAAGAAAGGCAAGGGAGGGTTTCACTAGCATGAGGCCAGGTGAGAATGCTCCGATGCCAAAGTCAGATTATAAGTTCTCAAAAGAAGTTTCTCACAATTCTCTCCAAAATTTTCATGTGTCTTTACCCGAGTTCCATTTTCCTTTTTATAGTTTGCTTTGGGTTGGTGCGATTATGTATCATTAATCTTTTGCTCGAGTGTTTTTCTCTTGAGAGGAATGCGGCATTAGTTGACAATGATGATTCCATTTAAGGCTTAACAGATGACCGTTGAGCCATTATTGCTTTTGTAATTGTTTTGGCGCGGTCATTGCTTATTAGTTGTTTTGATTGCATTTATTTGCTCCTTCAATGAGTGTTGGCCTGGCTTGCCTAAAAAGACGACATATGATGACAGAGTTTTACGTTTACTCTTGTCCTCGACTTGAGTGTGACTAAGATCGTCTTTTACCTAGACGATCTTATCTTTATACTAGTCAGTTGCCCCCCATTCCTAGGTCGTCAAGAAGTTGGACGACCTCGGGAATATGATTGGATGTGACGCTTCGTATCTTTTCAATTCTTGAAACTTGGTTCTTGTTTTAAATGCGAAACGACTACTTTTCAGGAGGTGAACACGTGTCGTTCTTCAATTCGTAGCACATGCGAGATTTCCTTGATTTTGGTGCACCTTAATTCTCAGTTTTCCTTTTAGAGAAAAAAAAATTGTCCTCTTCCTCCTCCTTATTTGGTCTGAACTATAGTGCGCTTGAGAAATCTTCATTCTCCATACTTTCCCAGTAAGGCCTCCTTTCTCTATGCTTTGATGGTTGGTTTTGATTTTGTTAGTCAAGAGTGCCCCTCGGTCTCATTTTTCTTTGCTCGGTTAGGAGTTTTCTTAGAGTATTCCTTAGGTTGACGTCCTCAAGTAGGCCTGTTTGTTCCTTGTTTCTCTACCTTTAGGCCTATTCTGTTTTTTCTTTATCCTTTAATTCGCTAATCTACGATAAAGCACCATTAGGAGATGGCCACTATCGAGTATAGGGTAGATGATGTTCGTTCCAGCAAGTTGGAGACTGGGTTGTCTTCCAACGCAGATTCTCTGAGTAAAGTAGTGGACACCACTGCTTCAAAACTGTCTTCATCTTCATCTTTACCTCCCTTACATGCTCTTTCAGAATCTTGTTCTTTGAAAGAAACACACTTGTCTGGTTTTAGGAAGAGGTTTCAATTTCCCAAAGGTACCTCAATTAGATTGCCTCGCTTGGGTGAGAAAACTTGCAACTTTGCTCACGGGGAGGTGTGTTTTTACGAGGCTAAATTTATGTGTGGTCTTCACTTCCCCGTCCATTCGTTTATTTTGCACCTCCTAAATGAATTTCCGATTGCCCTTGGTCAGCTTGTCCCTAATGCTTGGAGGACGATAATAAGCTGCATGTCCATTTGGGTGTCTTTTGTGACGGAGAGATGATCACTTTAAACAAATTTTTGTTTTTGTATCGTTTAAAAGCTTCTACCCACTATGGGTATTTTGAACTTTTGCCCTGGGATAGGAAATCCAGGATCGTTAAGGGTTTTCCTTCGTCTTTTTGTGGTTGGAAATCACGATATTTTTTCATTTTTGGTACGGGTTGGGAAACCTTGTTTGACGATTTTTGGGGGGAAGTCCCTGGGATTACTACGAAAATGGGAAGTCCCAACACTTGGTGCGTATTTCCGTCATCCTCGTTCGTCTTTCTTCCATATCTAAATTACTCGTCTAACGAAATTCTTCTCTTGATTCTTCACAGCTCTTGATCGTCCTAACTTGGAAGATAAACATCGTCACCGGGTTCGCGTTGCCCTTGCCTATGCTTGGGAAATAGAGGATTTCGACGACCTTGTTGATCCTCGTCGTTTGTTTGATTGTTGTCTATGCCCTGAACCTTCAAAGTATGTTTTAGAGAAAATCCGTCAAGAAGAGAAGAGTAAGATCTTCCTCACTTCGTCTCTTTCTCTCTCTCTCTCTCTCTCTCTCTCTCTCTCTCTCTTTTTTCTTGTCTAATTGCGTCTTCCTTTTTCTCCTCCTTTTTTATTTTTATTTTTATTTTTTTTATAGCAGAAATGACCACTAGATATAGCAAAGATAAATACGCCCGTATTAGGAACTTGAAGAACGACCCCTTTGCCAACCTAACTTCCGACTCGAAGAAAAGAAAACTGAGTGACGAGAAAGTCGATACCACTTTGCCCTTCCATCTACTCATGTTGCCCCTTCTTCTCCGACCCTATCTTTGGAAGTAGCGTCGTCATGCCCCGATTACCCATGTAAAAGGCAAAAGCAAAATTGGAATGAGTGTATGGGACGACCACTGCTCTTTGCTTTGGGTCGTGCGCACAACATGATTACCAATGATGAGTTGAAGGGTTTGTTGTCCATTCCCTCCCACGAGCTCGTTAGTCGAAATATTCATAAGTTGGTGCGGGTATGTAGTTTTGCTCTCCTAGCACCCCTTTTGGATTGATTTGTACAAGTGGGCAAGCATGATTTCTTTCCCTATCTACTTGCTTCTATTAGGTCCTTGGGGAGTCGTTGCGTATCACAACCGATTACTTGGATGCGGAGGAGAAAGTCGTAGTGGCTACTTCGAAGGCAGAATCAGTTGAGGTTGAGTGTTCCCAATTGAAGAAAGATTTGATTGCTGTCATGAACGAGAGGAACTATGCGAAACAGAAAATAAAGGAGCTTACGGAAGCCCTGTGTGTGGATAAGGCTCTTTTTGTTCGGAAGGAAGAAGAAATTCAAGCTGCCCTTCTAAAGACCGACGATGAGAGAGATAAGATCATCCAAAAATTTAAGCAATCGGAGGAAATTTCAGATCTCTAGTTCATGCAGTATTTTAAGGGGTTTGAGTTTCTACGTCGGTGGACAATGAAGCACCACAGCTTGGCCGTAGACTTTTCTGGTCTGGATTACGAGAAAATTGGCACGGAGATTCTTGAAGATGAAGCAAAGGAGCAGGAAGAGACTGAATCTGGTATCATGGAGAAAGACCCCGCTATGAGCAAGGTTCTTGAAAAAAATCTTGACAAGTCTCTTTGTTCTTACTTCATGATTTCTTTTTTTGTTTTAAGAAAAATGGGTTCCCCTTTTGTTTTTGGGGCCTTTTAACGAACAATGGTTGCCTCTTTGTTTTGAGGCTTTTTTAACAGACAATGGTTGCCTCCTTGTTTTGAGGCTTTTATCTTGAACAATTTGTTGCCTTACTCATGCTAGAACTTTGTTGTTTATCTTTGCGAATTTGACTTTTTGTTGTTGTTTAGCTTATAAGCTGGACTTGGCTGAATCTTTTGTCCTCATGATTTGGTTTTTTAAACCTTGTCTCTCCTATTGACGGAGTTCTTCATAAGTTGGGTTCAAAACTGTCATCCTTGTGATTTAAACTCAATGTTTTTACCACTTTACTTGGATTCTGACCGTGTCATTTATATTGACGAGGTTTTTATTCTTGTGATTTAAACTTAACGTTTTTATCACTTAACTTGGATTTTGACCTCGTCATTTATATTGACGAGGTTTTTATCCTTGTGATTTAAACTTAACGTTTTTATCACCGGATCATGATTTACACTCATCGGGGTTTCTATCATGACCATTGTGCCTTGGACTTTCCTTTCCACATAAAGTATATTTTCTCCTTGGAATGTTTGTCATCAAAAGAAATAACTTTTGCAGACTTTTTGACTGTTTTATTCGTCCTTGTTTATAAAGAGGGGTTACAAGGGTATAAATTCATGGAAACACAAAAAATGTTGAAAATAAAGTATTGAAAGAAAAAGGGATCAATGCATAAACAATGAAATTGATGTCCCGCTTATCTGTGGATGAATAAACGAGATGTTCCAAACCCTGGAACTATTAGGGCCGAGGATCTGCTCCTTTATCGATAATACTTTTTAAGATATTCTCCATTCGAGAACGAGGCAAAGGTTTCCCATTTGTGTCCTTTAAGTAGTAGCTTTCTCTTCTTGAATAATGAATGACCTTGTATGGGCCTTCCCGATTAGGGCCCAGTTTCCCTTCGTTTAGATCTTTGGTAGCTTGTGAGACTTTCCCGAGAACCATATCTCCAGGATTAAAGTGCTTGAGCTTGACCCTTTGGTTATAGTACCTTGTTATCCTCTCCCGATACAAGGCCATTTCTCTCTTTGCATCATCCTTGACCTCGGGTAAACAATCCAGAGCTAGCTTGAGGCCTTCGTTGTTACTCTACTCGTCATAACATGCCCTCCCGAGTCTTGACACTCTAACTTCTACGGGAATTATTGTGTCGATCCCAAACGCCATCTTGAAGGGTGTCTCACTTTGTTGGAGTCCTTACGGTCGTTCAGTAAGCCCACAACACTCCTGGGAGTTCGTCTAGCCATGCCCCTTTTGCCCCCTCAAGTCGGGTTTTGATCAATTTGAGCAAAGTCCAATTTGTGACTTTTTTGTCCGGCCATTGGCTTGTGGATGGTCGGGTGAAGAATAGTGGTTCCTTATTCCCATTTCTTTGTATAAATCCTTAAACTTGTGGTTGTCGAACTGTCGTCCATTATAAGAGATGATGACTTGAGGAATTCCAAATCGACAAACAAGGTTCTTCCACATGAAGTGTTGTATTTTGGCCTCTGTTATAAGCGCCAAAGGCTTTGCTTCCACCCATTTTGTGAAATAATCAATAGTGACAACTAGGAATTTTACCTGCTTCTTACCAGGGGGTAAGGGGCCCATTATGTCGATTCCCCACGTGAAGAATGGCCATGGTTAGGTGATGCTAATCAAGTTCTTTGCTGGGATATCTTTGACGTTCCAAACCGTTGGCACTTATCGCACTTTTGGATAACCTGAGTTGCATCTTTCTGCATGGTTGGCTAGAAATATCCTGCATGAACAACTTGCCCAACAAGTGATCGTGGTCCAAAGTGATTTCCACATACCCTTTCGTGGATTTCCCTTAATACATACTTAGCATCTTCCGAATCGAGGCACTTCAAGTAGGGTTATGAGAATCCCTTCTTGTAAAGCTCGTCATTCAAGACTGTAAAACTGGACGACCTAACTTTGACTTTTAAAGCCTGCGGGATCTGTAGGGAGGTTTCAATTCTTGATGTATGTGATTTTTGGATCCATCTAGCTTGCTCTTGACTGACTGTAGTTCACGTCAAACCCCTCGGTGCTTGGAGGGTACTGCACCTCCATGTATAATCTAGGTCATTGTTCATTGGTCTTCGACGATGCCGGCCTAGCAACCTCGTCCATTTCAGAATTTTCCTCTCGGGGTACTTGAGTAATCTTGACATCATCAAAGTTAGAAATTAAGCGATTGGTCAATGCTAAGTACCTCTTCATCCTGTCCTCTTTGGCCTCGTATTCATTGTTCATCCGCCCTATCACGAGCTTTGAATTAGAGTTCAATTTCAAGTTTCTCACACCTAGGGCTTTTGCAACCCTCAAGCCCGTCAGGATTGCTTCATACTCTGCTTCATTATTCGTTGCTGGGAATTGAAGATGGACCCCATATCTGAGGACGTCCTTTTCAAGGGATAATAGAATCACTCCTACTCCGCCCATGCCTAATGTTGATGAGCTGTTTGCATACACCGTCCGATGTCGATTTTGGATCTTGATCAACTACAGTAAATTCAGCGACAAAGTCGCAAAGTGCTTGGGCTTTGATTGCTGTTCTAGGCCTGTAATCGATGTCAAATTGGCTTAATTCTACTGTCCATTGGACCATTCTCCCTCTTTGTGTTTGGCCTACCCATTGCCTTTCGCAGAGGCTGGTCCGTCATGACTAATATCGTGTGTGCTTGGAAGTAGGGACGGAGCTTTCTTGATGCGACGATCAAAGTGAAGGCCAATTTTTCTGTCCTTGGGTATTTTGCTTCCGCGCCCTGGAAGGCCTGGCTTGTGCAATAAACTGGTTTTTGAATCTGGAGCTCTTTATGGATCAATGCCAAGCTTACGGTATGCGAGAGACTGACTAAGTATAGGAACAAATCTTCTCCTTTGACGGAATGACTTAATAGCGGGGGTTTGGACAGGTAATCCTTGAGTGCTTGGAAGGCTTCTTTGCACTTGTCTGTCCATTGGAAAGCCTGCTTTAATGTTTTGAAGAACGGGAGGCATTTATCCGTAGCTTTGGACATAAACCTATTCAAGGTTGCTATGCACCCCATCAGTCTCTGAACTTCCTTCACACTCCTTGGGGATTCCGTATCTAATATGACTTTGACTTTCTCGGGGTTAGGCTCTATGCCTCGTTGTGAGACTATGAAGCCTAAAAACTTGCCTGACGAGACCCCAAATACGCATTTCGCTAGATTCAACCTCATTTGATACTTCCTCAATGTGTCGAAAGTTTCTCCGAGGTTGTCCAAGTGTAATTCTGCTTTCCTGCTCTTCACGAGCATGTCGTCCACATAGACCTCCATATTCCGTCCGATCCGCTTGCTAAACATCTGATTTACTAACCTTTGGTAAGTAGCCCTTGCGTTCTTTAGGCCAAATGGCATAACCCTATTGCATTACTACCCCTGGCTAGTAACAAAAGTTGTTTTCTCTTGGTCCTCTTTGTTCATGCGGATCTGGTTATAACTTGAGAATGCGTCTATAAAGGTCAACAACTTATGGTCATTTGTTGAATCTACTAGTTGATCGATCCTGGGAAGCGGGAAGCTGTCTTTTGGGCAGGCACGGTTGAAATCAGTAAAGTCTACGCATATGCACCATTTCCTGTTGGACTTCTTCACCATGATGATGTTGGCCAACCATTACGAGTAATAGACTTCTCTGATGAATCCAGTAGTCAAAAGCTTATCTACTTCTTCCACAACAACTTTGTTTCTCTCATGAGCAAAAACTCGTTGTTTACGCTAGACGGGCTTTTTGGTGGGGTCGACATTCAACCTATGCTCTATCACTTTGTTGTCAATGCCTGGCATGTCTTCGTGAGTCCAGGTGAAGATATCCACATTTTGCTTTAGGAATTCCACGATCTTGCCTTTTAGGTGTGAGTCAAGTCCTGCTCCCACCTTTGTTACTTTGGTAGCATCTCCTTCTACTAGGCTCACATTCTCTAGCTCTTGAGCGGGTTTCTTTGATTCTTCTTCCACCATCCACGCATGGTTTTCTCTTAAAGTTAGCACCGCTTGGTAACATTATCTAGCCAAAAGTTGATCCCCGCATATTTGCCCTATCCCGTTTGGGTTAGGAAACTTCACTTTTAGGCAATAAGTCGAGGTTACTGACCTTTGAGCAGATTTAGTGTAGGTCGTCCCAGGATGACATTAAGGATGACGGGCAATCGACGATTAAAAAATCAACTTGTTTTGTTACTCGAGCTGGATGTGTACCAATTGTGACTGACAATGTGATGATGCCTTTTGGATAAATTTGATCTCTACTGAAGCTAACCAATGGGGACTTGAAAGGTCTAAGCCTCTCTGGATTCAACCTCAATTGTTGGTAGGTCGTCATGTACATTATATCCATAGAGCTATCATTATCAACCAATACTCTCCTTGTGTTGAAACCTTAAATTTCCAATACAATAACGAGTGGATCATCATGGGGTTACTTAATCCCGTTCGCATCCCGTTCGGAGAACGTGATATCACTCTCTCGATCGTCGATACTTTGGGGATGGATGCTTCATGTGAACACTGTTGATTTGCTTATAATAAGTCTTCTTCATAGACTTGTATGACCTTCCCGAGACGGGTCCCCCTGTTATCGTTCGTATCTCACCCACGACTTGCTTTGGATGATCTTGTCCATCTTCCTTGACATCGTTGAGGGGTTTGTCCTCAGGCCTTGATCAGGGGTGGTGGTCCCTCTTGACGAACTTTTGGAGCTTTCCTCATTGGATCAGCACTTCTATCTATTCTTTTAGGTTGCGACATTCATCAGTGTAATGGTTGTGATCCTTATGAAAACGATAGTATTTCTTTGGGTCGCATTTCCTAGAGGACGTGCTTAACGGCTTGGGCCATTTTAGTCCTGGTTCATCCTTAATCTGCATCGGGATTTTTTCTGTAGGCATCACTAATGGGGTGAAGTTCATCTTCTTCTTCGAAGTGTCAGAACTACTTTTGCTGGTCTTAGTCTTTGAATATGAATCCTTATGATCTTTCTTTTTACCATGAGAATCACCAGGTTCTTCCTTCTTTCATTTTCCTGTTAGCCTCTTCGCGATAAGGGCGTCCTCTTCGTTCATATACTTCTAGGCTTTGAACAAGAGATCCGTCATGGAGGTTGGTGGCGTCTTTCCCAACGAAAAGATGAGATTGGGGTTATTAAGCTTAGCTTGGAAGGTCGTCATTATCACTTGGTCATCGCCTTCGTCAATCTCTAACACAACCTTGTTGAAACGCTTTACATAATCCTTTAGGCTTTTCCCTTCATGTTGCCTCACTGTCAGCAAGTAAGAGGTTGGCCTCTTGTGACGCTGTCCTCCAATGAAGTGATGAACAAATGAGTCGTTGAGCTGTTCAAAATTCGCTATGGAAGATGCTGGCAACTTACTAAACCAAACTCTAGCAACCCCTCCGAGGGTGGCTGGGAAAGATCTACAAATAACTTCGTTTGGGGTCTGTTAGAGGTTCGGGATAGTCTTGAAGGCCCTTATGTGGTCAAGAGGGTCCTTTGTGCCATCATAAAACTCCATCTATGGCAAATGAAACTTTGGAGGCAAAGGGCACTCCAAAACATTAGCTGTGAAAGGTGAATATGTTCGTTTGAGCATGCCGTCAAGGTTCATCGCCGTCTTCCCTTTCATTGCATTCTTTACTTCGTCAAGTTCCCTTCTTAAGCTCTTCATCATGTGATCGTTGTCATGCATGGACTGCCCTGTGTATTTGGTTGCATCTTTTCCCTTATTTGTTTTTTGGGTGCTAGCCTCCTTGTCATGTCTCGTACGGCTAAGTCGATGATGCGAGGTGTTGCTGCCCTTTGGACGGGCTTGGTGCTTCAACTCTTCATTCTGCTTCATTAGCTCTTGTACATTCGTTGTTAGAGCTTGGATCTGTTGAGCCATCACCACAGGATCTGGGGGTGGTACTAGTGCATAATCCATCAAGTGATAGGAGCTTTATCGGTAGGAGCACGATGGTTTGAGAAAGGATCAACTCGTTGTGTCCCTACAAACGGTGCCAAAGCGATGAAGCCGAATCTTGACCTCGTCAGTATGCTCCTCGTCGGTGTCGATGGATGATCTATGGTACCTGGTGTTAAGAAAAGAAAGGCAAGGGAGGGTTTCACTGGCGTGAGGCCAGTTGAGAATGCTTCGATGCCAAAGTCAGATTATAAGTTCTTAAAAGAAGTTTCTCACAATTCTCTCCAAATTTTTCATGTGTCTTTACCCGAGTTCCATTTCCCTTTTTATAGTTTGCTTTAAGTTGGTGTAGTTATGTCTCATTAATGTTGCTCTGAGCATTTTTCTCCCTGAGAGGAACGCAGCATTAATTGACAATGATTATTCCATTTAAGGCTTAACAGATGATCGTTGAGCCATTATTGCTCTTGTAACTGTTCCGGCACGGTCATTGCTTATTAGCTGTCTTGATCGCATTTATTTATGCCTTTAGTGAGTGTTGGCTTGGCTCGCCTCAAGGGACGACATATGATGACGGGGTTTTATGTTTACTCTCGTCCCCGATGTAAAGTTGTAATTTACAAATATGTGTTTTGTTGGCTTTAATTCCGTGCCAAATTTGATTGTAATTTTATTCAATCTTTTGTACGCTGTATTTATTGTGGGATTTGATTGTAAGGGTTGTGTAATAGAGAGAGAGTATGTGAAGACACAAGCAATTGAAGACTGAAGAGTTTTCGAGGGTATCTTGCGACTATGCATCTCGCGAAGTGACTTATGTGACTTGCATATGTTGGAATGTGAAGAGTCAGGATAGAATGGAGACAGGTGTGTCTCGCGAGTATCTCGTGGGTAAGGCCTTCCTGCGAGACATTCCCGAGACATTCTGTTTTGCCAGATCATCACATTCGATACACACTTTCTGTACCTACACTATTTATACCCACATTACCCACAAATGTTGAGGAGAGCTTCTGAGAGAAAACCCTAGCCAAACACCTTGAAAGTTAGAGATTGTTATATCCACAATCCTTTACACAATTGCTTATGGATTTTCCTCAACTCCTACCTCTCCATTTCCATACCATTGAGAGGTTGATAGCCCAAACACTTATCACATCCTTTCAGAGTGTCAAGTGAGGTTTTGGTGCTATTGGGAAGCATTGGAAGAAGCCAAGGATGATAGATGCAACATGGAGCTTGTTGTGGGATTGAGAAAGCTAGACAAGATACGGTTCTGAGAAGCCTTGTTGGAGTAGGAGCTTGGAGGGCTCGGGTACATCGGGTAGATTAGGCTTGGAGGGTCTCTTGCTAACCCATGTATCCCAACCGATTGTCTAGTGGATCAATTACCGCTTAAAGGGTAGCGAAGAGGTTTTTTGCTGAGTTTTTCGGTTTCCTCTTCGATAACACATTGGCGTGTTATCTTATGTTTGCATCTCTCTTCCCTACTCTTTTACATTCCATTTTACTGTTGTGTTGTCTTGATTTTGGATTAGAGTAGCTTGTTTGTTTATCCGTTCGCATTTACACTATTCCGCACTTAGAATTAAGTTAGTGTAAAATCTATCGAGCCGTAACTTTAATTTGGGGGTCTAAATAGCTCGTGTTTTTAACACATTTTCGAGCTTTCACCCGATTTGAGTGTGACTAAGATTGTCTTTTACCCAGACGATCTTATCTTTATACTTGCCAAGCGCAATCATCAAAAGTAGACGCCATAAATTGATATTAAAAAAAAAAAAAAAAAAAATGAAATGTTTGACGTAAAACCACCTCTCAACAAGGTCAAAGGAATAAGGAGTTTGCTTCTTGCAATGAGGAAAAAAAAAAGTAGCTTTGATTCTTCTTAAAAGTGACACACGTGCTTTAAACGTGAGAGATGGCCAAAATTATTGCGGCGCTAATCAATACAAAAGAAATCAAGCAACTGATTGCTTGAATTCAAGAATATTGTGGAGCCCAAGTGCCGAACAAAACAAAGAAGTAAATTGTTTGGAAGGAGGCAAGCTGATCATGGTTGTTGGCTTGTTGCCATGCATCCAAAAAATTGGCTGGAATGTCAACTAAAAGGTAAAGAACAAATACAAGCATTTAAAATTTTTTCGTGTAACAGGGGGAGCATATCTTTGATTTTTATTTTCCTGCATTTTTCAAATGAAAGATATTTAAATTAAAATTTTATTTTTTCAAAAAATATTTTTTAGTATTAATTTTCATATTTATTTTTAAAAAATGCTAACTATGTTATTTTGGAGGTTATTATTGACGCAATTCTAATGAAGACTAATAGGAGGCATGAATGAAGACTAAAAGGAGGCATGAATTGAATAAACTTAAAAGTTAAAAAATTTTATTAAATAAAAATAAAGTTAAAGGAAGTGAACTTTAATCAAAGTTAGAGAGTCAACATGTAAATTAGTAAAATATTAAATATTGACAAGTAAAAAGAATGGGAGAGAAATGGGGAAATATTGGAATTTGAGTTGTAAACACTAAATTGTAGTAATAGATTTTTTTTGCAAAATATGTAGAGACAGCTCAGAACTTTTCATTGTTCATTTCAAATTCCTAAACTTTAGGATTTTAATCTTAAGACTTCCGTATAAAATTGCCCCTACTCAAAGTCACATATTCTCTATTTTTGAAAAAGTGGAGTCACTTGAATAGCATGTTTACCGCATCAAAATAATACTACAAAATCAACATACCAAACATATTATCTTTTAACAAGTTGACTAAATGTAAGCAATGTTTTAAATAGTCTTTTTCATTGCTTTTTACAAAATGGGTTTTGCCCTTTTTCTTTCTTCCCAAACTAAATAGGAAAAGACAATGGTCAAAATTGATTTAGAAATTTGACAAATAAAGACCTATAGTGGCATTTTGTGGTCATGAAATGTTGGCAATTAAATTGCCCAGAAACAGGCCACTATAGGTTTTTAAAATGTCATTTAGGTCTATAATCACTGCATTTTGGCTCGATTTTGGCATTTCAAAGAAGCAGACCACATGGCCCATTTTGGTAAAAGACAATGCTAGAAATTTGGAATATGAGAATGCTCTTGGAATCATTTTCAATCTGGCCAGTTTTATCCATGGGGTGTGCTATGGAACAAAGATGGATTTTCAATCGGCTTTTACTTGAACAAAGATAGAGTCGGGACGGAGTAAATTCCAAATTTTGAAATGTTAGGATATAAAATTCAAACATCCTCAAACTTTAGGGATTGTAATTTGCAATTTATCCTTTATTTTTTAACATTTTAAGTATATGGCAATCATCATTGAAATTGGGAATTTTATACCATATTGATCAATACAGGTTGGCAATTTTCATATTGGTCACTTAGCTGGGAACGATTATGCCCCTACTACATTTTAGATTCAGTTCTTCTAGGATGACATCATTTGCCACAATAGTTACCGCATCTGGATGATATATGCAATTTTAATGGGTGAACTGTCACTTTCAAATAGACTTAATACATTTTTTCCATAACTCACAATTGCACATATATTGTGACAAAAATTATGGTACAAACGTGTTTCCACGTACTTTCTCTTTCAATTTAAATGCCAGCCATTTCAACTACAATTATTCTAGCAAAGTTTCACCTCTTTTTCTTCTTCTCTCTCTCTTCTCCGTCAATTGCGTTTCCGGACTCCACACATATGAACTTTCCTTGTTCTTTCTGTTTAGTTCTTTGTCAAATTAATGGTTGGTTGGTGTGTGTGAATGTATATGATCTTTTCATCCTTCTTGTTTCCATCACGTTATGTGTAATATTTATTTATTTATTTAGTGCTATATACGTTGATGGATCAGGCCACATGTAATTGGCTGGCATATTAGTTTGGGACATGTGTGCATGTGTTATTTATTTATTATTTGCTGAATGTAAAAAAGAGGGTCTCGGTGTAAACTTATCGACTCCACGTCATGTGAAAGTAATGAGTAATACCACGAGCCTTACTGGGGCAATTGCTTGAACCGCTTATCTCTAGGAGTTGGGACCATTCTGACCCTAGACATTTTGGGACTTAAGGTGAGAACTAAAATATGACATTTTTTTAAATATTTATTTATTATAATATATTTCATTTAAAATCTAATTTTCTTTCCTTTTGAAATGCAAATTGACTAATTAAAATTTTGTATTCAAGTTCTTCTAACATCTCATTTTCAATCGATAATATAGCTAATTGGCTAATCCACTCTAAATGAACCTCTTTCTACTAATAAATCTCTAAATTTTGTGTCAATATTTTTCCAATTACCTAGATCATAAATGTAAGGACTCAATTTGTAATGACCTCAAAATGATATTGGGTTTGCACGTTAAGGGCCCAAACAATATAATTTGTAGAGTGTGGGCTTAAAAGGCTAGGCCTTGATCACCGGACGGTGGTTAGTCATGGTACTCATACAGAAATGAACTATGTTTGCTCGAGAAGTCTTTCTCCTCGGTGTGGTTTGGGAGGCTATGGTTCTTGACCTTCTTTCCCCCCTTTTTTGGCACATAAGCCTTTACATTATATAACCCTTCTCGGTTGATCTCGACCCTCTATCTGTTGATTAGGCAGGTACCTATTCAAGTATCTGTCCCATCGCCCGCCTCCCCCACTCTCTATTAGTTGTAATAATCGAAACCACATTGTTCAGAGTGTTTTCCCATTAATATGGATAGGACGTTTGTGGGTGCATTCAATGTGGAGGTGACGTCTTTATCTCGAACCACCCCCACTTCGTATCCCCATGTGAGTCCCATTCTACTCGCCTCTTCTTCTTGGGGCGCTTTGGAGGCTGCCTTTGACGACATGTCGCTCTTCCCTTTGAAGTCTTGGGAGTCGAGGACAGGGTCATCCTTGGCTGCATCTCTAGGCTATTTGGTCTTTCACCACTTGTCCTCGGCAACTACTCTTCTCGACACGGGCCCCGAGTCCTAATGGAAAGTGGGCCGGGTCATAAGTTCTCTAACCCCACAATAAATATTTGTAGGAATGTATTTTGACATGTTATTATTATTTTTATTTTCTTCTAATTGAACATCATTATGGTGAACTTGTTAATTTGTGCCATTTTCATCATTATTTTCATTTTATTCTAAATTCTTTTGAAGTTCATTATCAAGATTTCTTTGTATTGCAAAATTGAACATCATTGTTATCTTGCAATTGTATCATTTCATTATCTTCTAACTCATTTTGGTGGATTTCTTGCTCATTTGTGATATTTTCATCTAAATTTTTGTTGTATTTTGTTTATTACTAATATCATTATTACGTTGGTGTAATTTGCTAATGTCATTCATTATGATAGAAAATAATACTTCATAGAAAGGGAACTGTTAACGAATATCGTAAGGACATTTGTTAGTAAACTATTTTAAGAAAGTTTTATGGAAAAAGAGAAAGAGCAATTAATATTTGATAGTTTTTTCAATTTCTCGCGTGGAACTCACATGTCAATGAGATATGGGTCTCGTGAGCCTGTCTCACGAGATACCTTCTCTATTCTTTCTTTTAGTTTTGTTTCTTGGGGTTGCATGCCATTGTGCTGGCTTTTATGTACAACTTCCGGGTAATGGGACGAGTACTTTTCTTCTCTATTAATATACTTTTATCATTTTTGTCAAAAAAAAAAAAAAAATCAATAAGGCTAATGGAAAAAAAAGCGTAATAGGGATTTTTCTGAACCCGTTAAAACATAAATAATTAAATAGAAAATTCGATGAATGCTTTACTTGAAACTTACTAGACCAAAAAAAATAAAAAATAAAACAAAAATGAGAACTTTTTTTATTTTTATTTTTAATTTTTCGTGAGAAACAAAAATATAAAATTGCAGAGAACCTAAATGAACATGCAAATGAATTCCAGCGGAACCCAATTACACATAACCCATGAGAGACATATATCCATACACATAGTTCCTTCTCCTAAGTCTTAACTATTACTAAAATATATAAAAAAAAAATCTTAACTATTATTATAAAAAAAAGTCATAACTATTTGTTGCTAAAAAAGTGTTAACTATTTGTTCCATTACCCTTAGCACCTACTCATGAGTTATTATCATTAGGGCCAAAAGGTACTAAAAAAGAGCTTTAGATAATACACAAAAGTTATAAAAGATAGAGAAATGTTTGTCCACAACATTTTCACAATACTTTCATGACAAATCTTAAGTGACAAGTTATTACTGGTTGTTATTAATTGGTAGGCTGAAAAGTAAATTTAATGGTAAGTTCAAATTAGAATCAATAATAATTTACCATATATGATTTGTTGTAAAAGTATTGTGAAAATATTGTGAACGTAAAACTTCTTTAAAAGATAACTATTAAGCATCTATGATCTAGGCTCTATAGAATGAAATAATAGTTTTTGCTTGATATAAAGAAAACATAAAAAAAAAAAAAAAAAGAAATGTTGAGAGCTTTGTAGTTTAATTGATTGACATTTTTTAGTGTTTTTAAGACATTCAAGTTTCAAATTCTCCTTTCCTTGCCATCAAATTATATATATAAAGATAGACACATATTTAATCATAAAGCAAATAGTAACCGCTTCAATTAGTCGTCACAATTGAGCTTTTTTTTAACCTTATAAAAAAAATATAAATAACTACTTTTCTAGCACGATATATATATATATATATATATATATATATATATATATATTGTGAAATAGCATAAATTCTAATATTCAATGTTGTGTTTTGAGACTAGTAGAATCGCATTCACATGGACAGAAAGATAAACTATTAAATGAAACAACAATATTTAACGTGGTTTGATAAACTCCATACCTACATTCACATGCAATGCAACACCAGCTAAATTCACTATTAATGATATGGATTACAACAACACTTAATCAAACTAACTCATACACCTTGCAAATATAAACAAAACCCACAACTCACAAACATTATTCTCACAAACACAAACTTACTTACAAACCTCACACACATATACTTACAATCCGAAAACCTCAATACACTAAAAAAACTCACATGCTCACAAAACAAACTCTTAACTGATACCATATGTATCTTTCAACTCAAACAAATTTACCAAATTGCTCTAAGGAACCCACGTTATGTTCTTCTAAGAGTCTTCTCCCCATGTGGAAGGATTTCAAAAGTCACCAAATCCTTTGCAATAATATTTATTTATAAGGTTTTGATTATATTTTTTCATGTACAATGAATATCCATATTCCTTTCAATAAGATAATTTTTTTTTTTCCTTTCATATCAAGAAAAATCCACATCTTGTTAAGAAACCTAAACCAAATCTAATTAGAAATTTGATGCAATATTTAATGGTATATTTATACAACACTTAATTGATATAACAATGAATTATATAAGTAAGAAAATTTATATTTAAACACATACAAATATTTAGGTTAAATGAAAATAAGTAAATAACCTAATTGAGAGTGATTCTATGAGGTATATCTGTTTGTTTGTTTAGACATTTGAACACTCAGATTGTTTAATCTAATTAATTAACCAAGTTAACACTTAGGTTTACTATTCAGATCTAGGTTAAACAACAATAAATCATATCATGTAGTGCGGAAAAATAAATAAATAAGACAACAATATAAATACTCAAGAAAACCAATGAAACCAACATTTTTAAGATAAAAAACCTGGGGAGGATTTAATCTGACCTATCCTTAAGGCAAACAAATCCACTATGATAGAATGAAAGTTTACAATAGATTTTCTTCCTAAAATCTAAAGCTACCTCTTGTAGAATTTACTCACACAATCATGTGCATCTTCGAATCCACGGGCTCTTCTATCTTGAATTTATTGCACACAAACACCATGTTTGTAACTTTGAGATCCCGCTCAAAGGTTTTAAATCACCATCAATGGTGGATATTGTATGCAGCAACTTCTACAACACCGGATCTTGAGATTCTTCAAGGAATATTGCCGGTAGAAGACTTTATAGAGTTTTGGGTACAAAAACCATAGATCTACAATTGGAGGCACATGATGCACTCTTTTCTCTCTAAAAACCCCATCTAGGGTTAACTTATAATGTCTTTTAAATACTACAAAAAATAGATTGCGATTTGAGTTTCAAACAGACAAGTTATGGGCTTTTTACATTTGCTGATTTTTGTTGATTGATCGATCGAACCCTTCCGATCGATTGAGCTTGATTGATCGAACCCTTCCGATTGATCGAGCCTAATCGATCGAACTAGTCTAATTTTGACTTTTTGAACTTGCAGCTTGTATGTTCTTTGAATTTTGACTTGCAACACTTTGAGCATTGTCTAATATGGCTTCATAAACTCTAAGATCTATATCGAGAAAAGTTTATGATCATGGTTTGCCAATTGTTCTAAACTTTTAAAACCTAATAATATCAATGCGGATTAGGATCCCATACAATACCTAGGGTATTGCATGGGCTCATTTGTCTCACACATGATTTTAATTTCTTTAATTTGTAATTTTATAATTTGTAATATTTTATTATTATTTAAAGATTGAGATTGAAATTAAAAAAAAAAAAATTCTCAATCTCAACAATAATTGAGAGCAATTGCACATGGTAAAATACCCCTTAACTGCATCGGTGTGAATGCTGTCATCAATAAAGAAGCTGGTGTTCAGTGGAGGTTGACAAACTTCGTTTCCGACATTCAAGATTTAATTTAGAATCAAAGCAATGTGAACTTAATAAATGTTTTATTGGGCTTGGCCGGCCGCCCCTAATTTTTGTAAAGTCAATTCATTAGGATTGCCTAGGTCTTGCTTGACAAGAAAGATTCCTTCTCTATTGCATGGAATGTTTTGCTGTTTTGTTTCTCTCTTTTCCAGTGATAAAAGTTTTTGTTTCAATTAAAAAGAAAAAGAGAAAAAACCCAAACCCAAAAAGCTTTATGCATTTAATTAACGAGAAATATTAGTAGAGTAATACTATAATCACAAACTATTTTACAACATTTTTACAAATTGTTGTTATGGGTAACTTCTTATTGGCTTTCATCTAGACCTACCATAAACATTACTTTTTTCATTTACTAATAACCTATCGCCATATCTACAGTTGGTAAAATTTTGGATCTTTAGCATTACTCATTCCGGTAAGAATGCAGGTAAATAAACACTATGCTTTAATAAATGCTTTATTTATTAGATTCAAGAATTATTATTATTATTTGTTTTTTTGGTTTGTGGAACTCATTATTTTATTTTTCCAGTTTTTGTCTTCATTTGACGTAGAGGAGAGTAAACATGAGATTGTGGGTTCGTTTGGATTGAGTTTATTGTTGCTGAAACTGAAAACACTGTAGCAAAATAATTTTTAAATGTATGAAAAGTACCGTGAGATCCATTTTTAATATTTTTAATGCGTGAACAGTAATGTGAACAGATCTTGATCTGATGCATGAACAGTAATTTTTTATCTGCACAGTAAATTTACTGTTCACGCGCTGAAAAAAAAAAAAAAAAAAAAAAAAAGAACGGAAATGTGAAATGAAAACGTGAACGTTGGTTTCAGCTGAAACCAAACGCTCACTGTGTTTCTATGATTTTAGTTGACACCGTTTAGGTGACAATTTTGACTTTAACTTTTAGAAATAAAAGGATCAAATTGTAAGTTAAATAAACCTCAAGGAGCGTTATATAATTTTCTCTAAACTTTTCTATATAAGAAGACTTAGCTAGAAATGAAAGTTGGTGCTTCACAATATTTCTCAATGGAGTGGCCTTTAGTGAGGTCTTTACTGTGGGTTTTAGTACTTGTTGCTCACATTCATGAGCTAAGAGCTTGCATTGAGGAAGAGAGGATGGGTCTGCTAGAATTGAAGGCATATCTGAAATCCAATACTAATTATACAGAACCCCTTCTTCCATCATGGGTTTACGACCTAAAGAGTGAGTGTTGTAACTGGGAGCGGGTCAAATGTAATAACACCACTGGCTACGTGATCAAGCTTTGGCTCTCCAATATAAACCATGAAACTCACGTCTATGCTGATAATGAAAATTGGTTCTTGAACGAGTCCTTGTTGCAACCTTTCAAGGAGTTAAGAATTCTTGATTTATCTCGCAATAGAATTCGTGGTTGGCAAGGAAATAAAGGTATGTGAGCTCTGTTTCTAATTTAAAACACCAAAAAAAAAAAAAAAAGTTAAAAGAAGAAGAAAAACAATCATTGTAACTCTAGTTGGTAACATATACAATGCACAAGAAATTTTATTCTTTGTCTAAATATGAAATTTGATAATTATGTTAGTTATTAACAGTCTTTTATTTTTGTCTAAATAAGAAATTTAATATAGTAGTTATTAAAAAATAATTGTTATAGTTATTAATAGTCTTTTATTTTAATTGCGGCAACAATTTACTGCAGTTTAAATATAGAATATGATTTAGACTTAATCAATATATATATTAGAATAATGACATGTAAAATTGTTAGGTCTCAAAATCTTATATGACAAAATATATAAGGTCAACAAACATCAAATGTCCTTGGTTTTAGAGTAATGCTACGTTTACAAGATTTTTATAATAAATTTTTAAAGAACTTTTCTTAAAAAAATTTCAATGTTTTTTGAGTTAATTTGTTATTCTTTATTCTTGATTTACCTTTCTCTAAACTTGAAAACTATTTTGAGATTGAGAAACATTTGAAAGGAAACTCAATCTTAAGGGGGGACAACCCACAATGTGTACCAACCAAGGAAGTCAATACTATCTTGGTATCGGCCATACCGGGGAAATATCTTGTATTGGCCATTAAACCGGTACTGATACTTCTCCAAAACATACCAAAAAAATACTAGGTTGTACCGGCCTATTTCGGTTGTATTGGCCTGTATCGACGTTTCGGTCAGTACAATAAAAAAAAAAAATTTACTTAATCTAATATATTTGTTAATATATTTAAGCTAATATGTAGGCTTATAAAATATGTGGATTTAAATTTTTTTGTTGATAAACATAAAAATTAATATATTCATACTTACATAAATAATACAAAATATATATATATATATATATATATATATATATATTATATATATATATATTTGTGGGGGAAGATTTTGTTCCAAGCCCACAAGCAGTTTGTTTGCTCTAGGGCCGAAGGACCCACACGGCTTTGTTCCTTCAAGCGACATGAGCAGTTTTTGAGACTTGCTCCCACATCGAAAAAAGATGCGCCCCATTCATGCCTTATAAGCCTTAGCTGAAGGCAAGAGTGTACCACTACTACCCAAAAACTGACCTCGATCTGAAATTGACTCCCTTGGTACCAACTCCATCATTTTCTTAAAGCCAACAACTCATTTTCTTTATAAGCTTCATCCAAAACCCCAAACTCATCTATATTCCCAAAGCACAAAAGGGAAAATTACACTTTTCCACCCTAAAATTTACCTCAATTTACAGTTTTTTTTTTTTTTTTTTTTTTTCGTGTACTATCAAAACACATGATCGACCCTTAAATAAATTACTTTGTAACACTTAAACTTCTACCATTTGGTTTGCTTTTAAATATAATGAAATTTAGTTTTAAAAATCCATTTTACTCCTCTACTATCTATTTTGGAGAGAGAGAGGTAAATTGGTCTTTTAATACTAAATTTTGTCAAAGTTTGCACCAGAATAGATGGTAGGGAGAAATTGAAATAGAGTTATAACTTTGGAGAGTTAATCGTGCATTTTAATATTTCAGGGAATAAAGTGTAAAATGAAGGGCAGAAAAATGTAATTTCCGGTACAAAAAACCACACACAGACCAAACATCAAACACCTCACTTTGAACAAACCCATAGCCAAGACTGAAGCCACAAGTTGAAACCATGCCATACCATTTCAGGCTCATCGCTATCATCGTCGTTGTGACAAAGCCAACCATGCCTCTAAATTTCACCATTTTTCATTTTAGTCCTATAAGTTTGGATTTTGTCATTTCAATCCTCTAGGTTTCATCTCTTTCCAATTAAGTGTCTATTTGGCTAGCTTATTTTTTGTCAACTTATTTTACTATTTAGCTTATTTTTGCTACTATCCATGGGTTCCACTACACTTTTTGGTACTATTTATGGGTCCCATTGTACTATTTTAACTAACATTTACCTTTATCTACATTATTTTCAGTAAAAAGTTTTCAGTTTTAACAAATTAAGCAGATTCTAAAAGGACTCTAAGTCCTTCGTTAGTGTGCTGTTAGTTTCTACCGTTAACATTTATTTTATTTTTTTATATTTAATTTATTCTTAATTTTAGAAAAACATTAATTAAAAAAAAAAAAAAAAAAAGCCAATTAGATGGACAAAGTCTTTCCAATCCCTCCCACGCCTGAATAACAAAAATGAAACCAACATCTACATCACCACTACTTTACAAAAAGTACCACACCTCAAAGGCTACATAGCCTACATTCCACAACAAGCCCTCAAAACCCAACCGAACCAATTAGACCAAAACCTATTCTACTACCTTTCTCATGGTTTCTACATCTCCCACTCCGATGTCGTCCTCCACCACTGTGGTTCTACATCTCCCACTCCACTCTTTTTAGTCTTCTTTTGGAGCAGGTCATGACTAAGGAGAAGCGCATTAAAAAAATTGGTTTTTCTTTTTCTTTGTTTTTTACCATGCTCCATACTTTCATAATTTTCTTGGCGAAAGTAAAATATTACTTGGTGTGACCGGTAATACCCGGTGATTTCAACTTGCACCACACGTGCGTTCTTATCCCCCGTCATTGTAATATTCGGTTTTTGTTTCATTATTATTCTTTTTATGTTAAGGCAGTTTTTTTTTTTTTTTTTTTTTTTTTTTTTTTTTTAAATTATAAATTTTATAAGTGTTACTCAATTTAATCCAAACAATTTGTTGTACTGATTAATTAAATAATTTTTTTTTAAAAATATCCATTCAATTTAACCAATTGTTTTTAAATTCAATTATAAAACATAATGTACTGCATTTAAATTTACTCATTTTATAAAATGGAATATGTTAATTGCGCTTGATTACAATTGGTAAACGGAACCGAACAAGTCTGGCTAAATTTATAAATAACAAAAATTAATTTAAAAAAAAAAAACTTTTAACATAATGTTTTATAAGGAGTTGGATTTGATTTGGTGCGCTATTGCACCTCCAAAAATAGCATGAGAAATGAAGGTTAAAAAAAAAAAAAAAAATTGATCCAAGAATTAAGGCCAAATATACTTTTACTTTTAATCTTAACCCTTCAATATGGTATTGTATAATGCAATAACCTTAGCTTGTACTTAACTATTACACCGGATCTCAATTGGTTATACAACTCTCAAAAAGATGAATAAATTGTAACAAAAAAATTATTTCTTCCTTAACACGTACATTTTAAATCTAGTTCATCCTATGCTTATAAAATTTATGGGAATAAAACTTTATGAAAAGTTAAAAGTATTATTTCTTTCTGGGAGTTGAAGTCCCTGCCCTGCCCCTCGTGGTGGTTCTCTGGGACCTCTATGATGTGAATCAGACATTTGGTGTTAAAGCTGGTTACAGAGTGTTCTACTCCTCTAAACTTGGGGAGCTCAATCCTAAGCTAGTACATAGCTGGCACAATAAAGGTCGCACTGTTTTTGAGACGTCGTTCTGGCTTTCTAGTTTTAGTTTTTTTTTTTTTTTTTTTTTTTTTTTAATTTAAATTAATGTCTTTTTTCTAAAATTAACAAAATAAAAAATAAAATAAAAACTACCACAGAAGACTTAATTAAGAAGGAATGAAACTAATTAAGAGAAATAAAATAATAAAACTCAAACTTATATGACAGAAATGAAAAATGGTGAAATTTAGAAGGTAAATTTTATATTTTAACCTATTATTTAATTATGTGAATTTTTTTTCAAAGTTATTATTGCCATCATCATGTTATTTTTATTATTACTTGTCTTGTCACATGATTTAGTTTTAGGCCACGATACCATAAAAGCACTATTTGTTTGAGTTATCATAATAAATTTGAATAATAGTACCATGTCCATTAAATAATTGATTAAACAAATATTAGCTGTTATTTACTTAGTAGTGACTAAGAGCCCATTTGGAATGTACTTATTTGTTTAAACTTATTTCATTTTTTTTTAGTTTTTTTGTATTATTTATGGGTCTCATTGCATTTTTGGTACAATTTATAATTCATGAATTCTATTGTACTATTTAGCTAATTTTTAATTTTTTTTTTTACACTTTCAGTAAAAAGTTTTTAGTTTCAATTAAATAAGCTGTTCCCAAATGGACACTAAGTGTGTGTTTGTCAAAATATTTTGCCAACTTATTTTATTATTCAGCTTATTTTTGCTACTATTCATGGACACTACTGCACTTTTTGGTATTATTTATGATCACATTGTACTATTTCAGTTAACTTTTACTTTTGTCTACAATATTTTCAGCTTCAATAAAATAAGTTTCCAAACATATCCTAAATGTACTTAATGCGTGTGGATTTCTTCCACCTTCCCATGGGATAATTTGATCACTGAACTTGTCCTCGGAGGAGTGTAGACTATTTTTATCCATGAAATTATTTCAAAATAAAATGTTTATTTATTTATTTTGTTTTTCCCTTTAAAAAATATTAAAGGGCACCCTTTTTCCATTGCGTTCTAAGATTTAACAATTGGTTGTATACTTTCTTCAGAATGGAATTCTTTGCCTAAATTGAACAAGCTAAAGCACATAGATTTAAGTTGGAATCTCTTGCAAAAGGACATTTTAAGATTTTTGGGTGCACTCCCAGATCTTAAATATCTAGACCTAAGTTACAATGAAATGCAAGGGCCTCTTTCTAGCAAAGGTACGTACATGTAAATTTGAATTTTTCTCAAAATTTGCCCCTAAATTTTCTTTAAAAAAATACCATGAAAAAACTCAAACAAAATTGAAATCTTATATGCCTTTTTGATATCATCTACATTTATGCTAATTGTACATGCTTTCTAGTGAATATTTCAATGCATTCAATAAGATTAAGATCCTCTAGAGTTTTTAGGATACTTTATTACAAAGAATTCTTTAAATCCTAATTTTTCCTTCAATATGACTAATGTAATTCTCTTCAACTATGATTTAGAACTGAGTAATCTAAGAAATTTGGAGGTACTCATTGTGCGAGAGAATCGACTCAATGGAAGCCTACCATTCAAGGGTAAAATTCCATCATACATTTTTCAACAGCTAAAATAATTTTCCTGTGAGAAGAAATGTCTTTTAGTATCCACAAGTATGCCATTTTAAATATTTACTCTTTACACTATCTCTTTTTAATTCTCTTTGCAGATATGACAAATTTCAGAAGTTTGGAGATTTTAGATATGAGTGGTAATATGTTCACTGGAATTCTTTCTCCATATATTGGGACACTATCTTCTCTCAAGGCTATATCATTATCTCAAAATAAACTCCACGGGAATTTACATGCTAAAGGTAAGAATCTACTATGAAATCTGGCATTTATACTTTGTTAATGTTACCTGTACTTATCTGACATAGATTAGGAGTGTAAAAACTAAAAACAAATGAAGAAGAATGACTGAAATATAATTATTCATGTTAGGTTTTATTGGCACATTCCATGACAATGTAATCTTGTTTGAATATGTAATGTGTCACCAAGAGTTCAAAATTACAAGTCCAAAATGTAGTTCAAAAAAGACACCTGTTTGATTGATGATTGATCAATCAAACAAGTGTCTTTGATAACCATTTGATCGTAGCTTGACCGATTAAAAGAAGATTCTTGAAACTTCCTTGATAGCAACTCGATTGATTGAAAATCTTAAAACACGGATTTTGACATGTTTTAGTTGAGTTAGTGCTACCTTGTTTTTCATGCCTAACCTGCGAAAATATATAAGATACTTAGTGACGTGCTACAAAAGAGAAAACCTAAACCAAGAAATCATCAACCCGTGAGTCGAAAGACCTAAGATAATTATCATCTGCTGTGTTGCTACTAACATGTGCGGATCAAGAGTTGAAGCCACAAAGCCATCTCAATGTGTTGTGTTAGAACAAATCAAAGCATAACAATGAGAGAACAAAATGAACACATCAAGTAAATAGAAATTAGTGATTGATTTGGAGGCACAATTGAATGTTATCTTTAGACAATATTTGTCCCCATACGCAAGTTGCTAAAGAGTTTCTACAAACTTTTCCCCAAGATATAACCAAGTTTATTGGTTTTACAAATAGCAATTTTGGAGAATACCCACATGATTTATTGTGTTTCTTTGTAACTAACTATTTTGGAGAATACCCATAGAATACCAAGTCATATTTTCAAGTGAACATTAACATTTATACCCATAGGGTTATAACCATTCAAAAAGTACGTATGGAGAGTTACAATGCCTCAAAAAACCATTTACAAGATTTAAAACCTTTCCCAATGTTCAGAATGGTTATCACAATTTTGCAGAAAATTATGCAAAAAACAGTTTTTACGAGGCTCAATTGATCGAGAGGAATCGAGCATCAATTGAAGGCTCTTTTTGATCGATCGAACAGGAATCGAGCATCAATCGAGTTAGGTAGAAACTTCAAATCATTTTTCTTGTTCAATTTGATTGATCGAACAAAAGCTTTGACCGATTGAACATCCTAAAACTTGAATTTTCACAAAGAAAATTCCAAATCTCGAAATTCAATTTTATTCATTTTACAAATGAATAGTATCCAACATGTTGTTACAAATATAAAATCTTCAAGGTTTTACACAACCCCTCTATCGTTTTTATCTTTCAAGGTTCTCCATTAATTTTTCACTTTGTCACCATATTGCTGAATTTATCATGAATTACTTTTTACATAGGGTGACATGCTTGCTTGGGGTGATTAACCTATGATAATCTTGTTTACATAATTTTTGTTAATTGGCTTAACTAGTTTAATCTACTGGTTGATAATCCAAGGGGTCAAAAAATATTCTTTCCAATTACTATTCTGGCTAGTAAACTAATTGATTGTCTTGTTGATTTTTACATTGGCACATAATTAGGATGGACACTATTAATGTTATTGCTTTTGACAGATTTGGGTATGTTGAAAAACTTGAAGAGTTAGATCTTTCTGACAATCACTTTGAATGGATCCTCCCTCCATGCCTAAGTCGTTTGACATCTCTTAGGTTATTAGATCTATCTAAGAACCAATTCAGTGGAAATTTGTCTTCATCTGTGATAGCCAACTTGACATCCCTTGAGTACATTGATCTTAGTTATAATCGTTTTGGGGTTTATTCTCATTCAGCTCATTTGCCAATCACTCTAAGCTCAAAGTGATTCGATTTAAAGGTGAAAACTACCGGATTGAAGACGGTAACAAAATTGTGAGTGAAAGCAACACATTTGAAATTGAAACTGAAAATCCCAGTTGGGAACCTTCGTTTCAGTTAAAGGTGCTAGTGCTGCCTAACTGTGATCTGAATAAGTTATCCTCCAACATTCCAAAGTTTCTCTTTTACCAGCAAGAATTGGAATTGGTTGATATCTCTCACAATAGGTTGAAGGGAAGCTTCCCCGTTTGGTTGATTGAAAATAATACTAGATTGCAATTGCTAAATCTTCGGGATAATTATTTTGGGGGTCAATTTCATTTGCCAATAGATCATTGCAGTAATCTTTCTTGGTTGGATTTCTCTTACAATAACTTTAATGGGCAGCTGCAAGAAAATATTGGAAAGATGATTCCAAACTTACAATATCTAAATATATCTCAAAATCATTTTGAAGGTTTTCTCCCATCCTCAATTGGTGACATGAGTAATTTGGAGAAATTGGACTTGTCCAATAATAATTTTTCAGGAGAGGTGCCAATGAAATTGGTTGCCAATTGCACCTCCTTGGTAGTTTTGAAGTTATCTTATAATAAATTTCATGGTGAAATTTTCTCAGAGGGATTCGATTTTTTAATAGTAGCTTACGTATTTTGGAAATTAAAAAACAATCAGTTAACAGGTACTTTGCCAACTATGGTACCAACAATTGGTAGTCAGCTGGGGCTCCTAGATATTAGCAACAACGGCTTTTCAGGTTTAATTCCCAGATGGCTAGCAGGAAATCTGCGGTACTTATGGTCTCTAGACATGAGTAATAATTTTTTCGAAGGTCCAATTCCATGTGAAATGCATGCATTTATTTTAATAGACCTTTCTCATAACTTGCTTTCTGAATGGTCACCTTCTTGCGTTGATTTATATACTATTCAACATCTATTTTTACAAGGCAACAAACTCACTGGATCATTACCGAAACTTTCTTTCAATTTTTCATTTCATCTGGTGACATTGGACATTAGAGATAATAAACTTTCTGGTAGAATCCCTAATGCAGTGGGCATGCTTCCAAATTTGAGAATATTGTTGTTGAGTGGCAACAATTTTAGTGGTATGATTCCGAACAAGTTGTGTTGGTTAAAGAATATTGCCATAATGGATCTTTCCAGGAACACATTTTCTGGAACAATACCGCATTGCTTTCACAACCTAACATTTGGGAAGATAGATGCTTTTGATGGCCTTACTGAACCAAATTCCACATTTTTGGAGGTCAGAGATATAATTGTCCCATATCAAAGTATCCTCAAAAGGAATTTTGAAAATTTTGAGGTAGAACGAGAGGTTGCTGCAAAAATTGGGATTGAGTTTGTAACGAAATATAGATCTTACTTCTACAAGGGTGGCATTCTTGATCTCATGTCTGGATTGGATTTGTCAGTCAACAAACTAACAGGTGACATCCCTCCAGAGTTAGGACAACTATCTCCAATTCTTGCGCTAAATTTGTCTTACAATCAATTGACAGGTTCCATTCCAAATACATTCTCAAAATTGACTCAGTTGGAGAGTTTGGACCTTTCTCACAACAATTTGAGTGGAGAAATTCCTTCAACATTGATTGATCTGAACTTTCTAGCAGTTTTCAATGTGGCTTACAACAACTTATCAAGTAAAGTTCCAGACATGAAAGGACAATTTGGAACATTTGAAAATAGCAGTTATGAAGGAAATCCATTTCTTTGTGGACCACCACTAGAGAAAAGTTGCACCAGGGTTGATAAATCACCTCCATCACCAATAAAATCTTCAAATGCAAGTCACGGAAAATGGTATGATGTGGATCCTTTAGTCTTCTCCACAACTTTTATCGTATCATACATTATTTTCTTTATTGGTGTAGCTTGTATTCTTTATATTAATCCTTATTGGCAACAACGATGCTTCAATTTGATTGAGAATCGAATGTACTGGTGCTATAGTTTTGCATTTTATTAGCTAGAAAGGTTGTCATACTGTATTTGTCATTAGTTATACTTAATAGGTGATGATGGACACCTGTGTGTCTATTTGGTTATGAATAATGGTTATTATGAATATGAAACAAAGTGTTCTGTTTACAATTTTCCAATCTCTATTGTAGTTTTGTTTTGAAACAATTAGAGGGAAGTTTTTAATAGCCATATGTAATGCTCATCCGCTTATAAAAAAACATGTAAGTCATTTTGTGGCATATGATATCTTTAAATGGGAAACTAGTTTCAATTGTACAACATATCATTAAGAAAAAAGGAAAATTAAATAACATGATTTATTAAGAATAACATAGATAATGTGAGTGAATTGTGAAAATTCTGTTTTGACCCCTAACTGTTCTAATTAACATACTTGAATTTCACTTAGACGC
This sequence comes from Quercus dentata, assembly GCA_028216015.1. Lineage (NCBI taxonomy): Eukaryota > Viridiplantae > Streptophyta > Magnoliopsida > Fagales > Fagaceae > Quercus > Quercus dentata. Next base: position 15,631,244 of record CP116448.1, read on the forward strand.
AACATCAATTCAAATAGTTGTAAAAAATTGACATTGGTAAATTAAACACTCATGCATCACCACAATCAATAAAGAAGTAAAAATAAATCATAAAGAACACAAGGATTTGGTGACGTTGTGGAAAGCTTCTGAAGGAGTTCTTCAAAAAAAAAAAAAAAAAACAACTCCGAGGGTAGACCTATCCCATAAGGAATCCTCTATAAAAGAAATTGTTATGAGACCGACTTACAAACCTTTTCGCTAGACTTTGTTAATCAAGCAAATGACCCTACGGCTACAAAATCAGTAGACCAATGTTATTAATTCTGTTTCGGACTCCATTTCGGTTTGTCCAATAGAATAAAATATTTTGATATCAGCTTATTTTGGCGTTTTAGGGTGTTTTGGAGTTCCTAAAATATAAATATATATATATATATATATATATATTCTTATACAACATAAAATTATTAATTCAAAGAAGTAAATATCAAATGATACAAATCATCTAGTCTTAAGTCTTAAACATCAATATAATAACGTCACACAATAAGAAGATTTATATAACAAGTCACTACTCATTACATAAGCCCATAATAAGCCAACAAAGTTTATAACATGATATTACTCCTCATCATCATGTGTGAAAAAAGGATCAAATTCATCATCAAAGAACTCCCACAAGTACTACAAGGACCCATTAGAAAATTTTTCAAAATAGTACAAATACCTGTATTTGGACTCTTAAAAAAATTGAGAGCATATAAAAAAAAAAAAAAAAAAAAAAAAAAAAAAAAGAAAGAGACTATAGCACATCTTTCAGTTGGACCGATGTCTTTTTGCAGCCCAAACGTTTTATTTTTTGTTCAGCCCAATTGTTGTAAAATGAGCAACCTAGATGACTTTTTTTTTTTTTTTTTTTTTTTTTTTTTTTTTTTTTTTGGTAAAAAGGGAATATCATTAAACACTAAACAACCAACAGAGAATCAGGACAAAGCCTTTGGACAAACGGACCAGTGGCATTAGCCTCCAAAAAACTAAGTAAGTCCACAGGCGAACTAGAAAATACAGCAAAGTCACTATCAAGCAAAGAGCCTATTCTAGCCAAGCAAGTAGCACACTTGTTAGCCTCCCTATAGATATGTCTAAACCTCTTCTGGGGAATACGGGTAGCCAAGCATATACAATCATCCATTAAAGAGGAGACAATAGAATTGGAAGAGGATGGAGAGTTAAAGGCATCCACAATGGCCTTAGCATCTAACTCAATAACAACAGATTGAGCATTGATTTGTAAACACAGCTGCAACCCATCTTGGAGAGCCCATAATTCAGCCAAGTAGCTCGATGTATTCCCAATCCTCCTTGCAAAACCCATAACCCAATCACCATTTTCATCTACGGCTAGCCCACCTCCCTTGGCTGGACCCAAGTTGCTTGCTGCAGAACCATCGGTGTTCAAGGTGATCCAACCAGCCCTCGGTTTCCCCCATCTAATGTTCTTCACAATCATCCTTTTGGTGGCCAAGGCTTTGTTTGCACAAAAGAAAAACTCAACAGCCCTATCCATAATTTCTCTACTCAAGTTGGGATTAGGATTTTTATGCTTGAAGACGCACAAATTCCTATCTTTCTAAATCAGCCAAAGACTAAATAAAAACATTTGGTTCCAAGGAGGACCCGAATAGTGATGAAGTTTAGATGTGGCATTAGAGAAAAGCCATTCCTGGAGACTCAAGGAAAAAAATTGGAACTATTTACCCGCCTTCCGAGTTGATGCCACACGTTCTTGCTTAAGGGGCAATCCCGCAACAAGTGAAGAATAGACTCAACCTCGCAATGACACCGAGGGCAGCAGGCATCCATACTCGCTCCTCTAGCCACCAAGCAATCGATTTACCCCAAGACTAAGGTGCATACACTTCAAAACAAACATTTGAATACTGGGCAGAATTTTTAGCTTCCAAATCCACTGCCCATTAAAAGGAGCATCCCCCAAAACATCCGTAGCAAGCAAATATGCACTTTTAAGATCAAACACCCCCTTGGCCAAATGCTTCCAGGCCAGCCTATCCTCGATTCTGGTAGAAAAGGGGATTGGAGTGGCCATAATGTCTCTAAGTACCTCATCTGGGAAGAGCATTTGAATTGAAGACCAATCACATCTGCCCGTAAAATCCACTACATCTTTAATCTTCAAGCTAGCTGCTTCTCTAGACAGCGGACCCTGAATAGTACTTCTTAACGAACTGAAACTAGTCCAATTATCATTCCAAAAGTCCAGGCTACTTTCAAAACCCGGAATCCATTTAATTCCTTTCTTGAAAGTATCTTTACCTCGCATCATCCCCTTCCAAGTTCTAGAGCTAGGAAGCTTACTTAAATTTCTTGAATTCAATCTCTGGGGGCTGCAATATTTCAATCTAAGAACCTTAGCCCAAGGTGCCTTTTCTTTGGTATGGAACCTCCAGTTAAGTTTGGCTAAAAGCGCTGTATTTCTTCCTTTAGCTGTTTGAAGCCCTAAACCCCCTTCATCTTTAGGTCTAGTAACCCTTTTCCAGTCCACCCAATGCATTTTCCCCTTGCTCTCGGTCGAACCCCACAAGAAATTTCTATTAACCTGGTCAATACCATCCAACACCTTACTAGGCAACAAATGACTTTGCATTATGTAAGCCGAAATAGTCAAGATGAAGCTTGAATTAGAACTGCTCTCCCAGCCATGGAAAGAAGATTGGCCTTCCACCCAGCAAGCTTACTCCTAACTCTATCCAAAACAAAACCAAAGTCTTGGTTATTATTTCCTTGGTGTTTGATAGGAAAGCCTAAATATTTCCCCAAGTGCTCCGTTTGATGGAAACCAAGAATATCACTGAAAGCCTCCCTATCATCATGATCAATATTCGGTGAGAAGTAAACCCTTGACTTAGAATCACTAACTATTTGCCCGGAGCAACTACAAAAGGTATCAAGAACTTCTCTAATGGCATTACAATTGATTGCATTAGCCTTGGCAAAGAGCACTAGATCATCCGCAAAAAAAAGATGGGAAAAGGAAGGACCACTCCTAGACGCCTTAACCGGACACCACACTTTGGCTTCTAACTTCTCTTGAATGAGCTGGCCCAAGAAGTCTATACAGAGGATAAAAATGTAAGGGGATAGCGGATCCCCCTGCCTTATACCTCTCGAAGGCTTGAAGGGGTCGAGGCTCCCTCCATTAAAAAGGAGAGACGTCGAAATAGAAGAAATGCAACTCATAATGGTCTCAATGAGGTTATTAGGGAAATTATATCTAATCAACATGCTCCTTATGAATCCCCATTTGAGTTTATCATAAGCCTTCTCCAAGTCAATTTTGAGAGCCATATAGCCACATTTTCCCTTGGCTCTCCCCATAGTGTGAATAATCTCCTAGACGACAATCGCATTATCAACTCCCTTCCGCCTTGGAACAAATGCTATTTGGCATGGGGAAATTAGATGCTCCAACAAGGGTTTAATTCTTCCAACCAAAATCTTGGACACTATCTTATACACTGAGTTGCACAAACTAATGGGGCGATAACCACCAATGGTTTCAGGTCCTTGGGTCTTTGGAATAAGCACAATGTTGGTGCTATTAAGGTACTTTGGCATTTTTTTCTCTCTAAACACAACCATCACCTCCTCTGTAACCAATCTACCCACCATAAGCCAGAATCTTTGGAAGAATCCGGCATGCAACCCGTCCGGACCAGGGGCTTTAAAGGCTTTTAAAGACCACAGAGCAGCTCTAATTTCCTCCTTTGCCACCTCTTGGCTAAGGCTGTCTTTCTCTTCACAAGAAAGTATAGGCTGCCATTGCACACTGTGCTCAAAATCACGGGTTGCAACCTCCCGAGAGGTAGTATAAATGTCAATAAATCCTTCTCTAATATGCTTTGCAACCTCTCTTTCCTTAGTCAACCAATCCCCCGCGTCGTTCTTAATAGTAGTGATCAAATTCCGCTTCCTACGAGCAAGAGCAGAAACATGGTAAAAGGAAGTATTCCTGTCTCCCAAAATCATCCAATTAATTCTAGATTTTAAAGCCCAAAGGTCCCTTTCTTGCTCTAGCACAACATCCAACTCCTTAATGAGATGATTCTCCAGTGCTACTAGAGAGGCAGAAGGTTGATTGGCCAAAACCTTTTGCACCCCATCCAGTAGGGCTACAATCCTTTTCTTTTTTTGGAAGATATTTCCAAAATGGTTTTTGTTCCACAAGCTAGCCTACTTAGAAAAAACTTCCATAGCTTCCAGCAACTTCCTAGGTGCGCCACGCCCGGTTAACCACATTAGGAAAGGAAGGATCGGACAGCCAAAAGGATTGGAATCTAAAAGGTCTCAAGAGATGCATTTGCCTATTGGGACTAGTTTCCATTAACACAGGGCAGTGGTTTGAATGGCACCTAGTTAAGTGCGACACTTTGGCATCCGGGTATAACAGACACCAACTAGGATTCATAAAGAATCTATCGATTCTTTCTTGAATAAGACCGCTAACCTCCCTTCTATTCATCCACGTATATTTTGGCCTACTAAAGCCCATATCCACCATGTTACATTTATCCAAGCAATCTTTGAATAGCAACGATCTGTTTATACTAACTGGCCGATCCCCAAACTTATCAACCTCGGCGAGGGGTTCATTAAAATCACCCACAATTATCCAAGGTTTACTATGAAGATCAGTAACTTTAGTAAGGTTTTCCCACAACACTTGTCTCTCCCCAATTCTAGGACTAGCGTACATAGCAGAAAAAATCTAAGAAAGGTTAGTAGGTAATACCTTTACTTCGACATGAATTTCTTGCTGTGCTCATGAGCAGCGAAATCCCAACTCTGTTTGAATTCCAAAGCAGCCAAATACCGCCCGCGTAACCCATTGACTCCGGATGAATAGCACCATCAAACGGAAGAGCTTCCTCCACACTAGCGCCACCAGCCAGTCGGACAAACCCATCTCGAGAACAAGCAACACCTTTTCTGAACTCATCGTAGCCCCGCCGACAAGCTTGAATCTCCACCTCGGTTCGGCCACTAGTCAGAATGGAAAGAGTCACCGACGCACTCACCATCGCCTCCCTTACCCAAAGCAATCCCACCTGAATAGTTATTCACAATGAAATGACCCATGTCCGGCTTAGACACCACCCGAATTGCCCTATTCCTTGCTAAGATTCTTTTGCCCTTAATTGAACGGCTGAATCGGGCTTCATGATGCTCATCCACCTTATTTCTACCATTGTGTAGAACTCGGCCCACATTCGAAGGCCTAACAAACTCAGCACCCTTTTTAATATCAAAAACACTCCCCGTAACTCCTTTCGATTCTTGCCTAAGCCCATGAGCTGTCTGGCCCAATCCGTGTCCAGTATGGCCCTCAGTATTACCTGTAAAGTTTGTTCTCTTCTGCCTAGGTTTTCTACGTGCCACTAGCATCCAAGGGCCGTATCCATCCTCCTCTGTGCCGATGATTCTGTTATTCGATGTCCCACTACCCGTGTCGATTACTATGCAAGTCATGCGAGCCACGCTGATCCGGTCCTTGGTTCGTACTCTTCTTCACACCACCACCAATCGGACCACCCTCCACCGGTGTTTCAGGCTTTTTAATGATGAGCGGGCAAGCTTCTATCCTATGCCCTATCCTCCCACATGAGAAACAAAGCCTATGAATCCCTTCGTAAATCACAGGCTACTCAAATCTACCAATGAGCACGGTGTTGATAAGTGGTTTGGTAATGTCTAGCTGGATACGAGTCTAGCATATTTCCCCCTGGCTTCCATGGCGGTATGGGAATCAATCCGAAGGATCCTCCCTATGGCTTCACCAATTTGTTTAGGCACTTCCGTCTCATACAACTCCATAGGTAATGCGTGAAGCCTAACCCAAATCGCGATAGACGAAACACTGGCACAATCCGGCTTGAAAAAAGGTTCCCAAGGCCTAATGGACAAAAAATGCCCTGTAATGAACCACGGTCCATTTTTGAGAGCTGCCTCCATATCTTCTTTCAGCGAGAATCTTCGAGTAGAAATCCTTACCGAGATCAACACGGTCCAATGACCTAGCCGGTTTCCATAGCATATTAAGTTTACTCTGAAGAACACCGAGTCCAATTGCTTTGACGTAGAGCTTAAAGATCAATGCTTTGGACCACGTTTTCCTAATACGGAGTTTGGTCTCCCTCGTAAGCTTCATTGTTGCTAGCCCCTCACGAAGCTGTTCCACCTCATCATTTGAATCGGCCTCCATGTCCATAAGGTCCAAGAAATCGAAAGCCTTTGCATAGGCTCCCGGGATCTCTCCCACCAGTTTATCTTTGAAAGTTTTCTTTGCATCCCCCCACGGGGTCTGGCTTCCCCGCGAATGCCCACTCTCACTTAAACCATCGTTGAAATCAGCATGATGACCCTCTTTAACTTTTTTCTTGCTCCTAGATAGCTCGGCTTCCTCCTCTTTAGACAATACTCTGTTTTTCATCTCCGCTTCAGAGGCAAGAGCAGTGTGGCACCTTTGGGTTTGGCCTGTTTGGGTAGAGCTGTCCTCTTTCAACATAAGTTAAACTTTCCAGTTGGAGAAAATGATAGCCCACTAGATTTTCTTCTCTCTCTCTCTCTCTCTTCTTCTTCTTCTATTTTTTATTTTATTTTTTCTTTTTGGTGTAGCAACCCGGATGATAACTCCAAAATAAAAAACTAATAACCAGCTGGGTTCACGTTCCACACAAAGACATTCAAGACCCTTCCTTAAAAGATTTCATAGAATATGCCCTCCACCATTTAAAATCATAACCGTCCATTATCCACATTCTCAGTCTTTCTCTCCACTCGGTTAATTTAGCTGCACGCCCTTCCATCAACACCTCAGTTTTCTTTTGATGTGGATTTTGTGCCGGCAAAAAGTTTTGAAAGGTGGTCAAGAAGAAACAGAGAATTATGGTCCAAATGGAGATTAATAAGGAATGGTAGATGGTAGTGAAGGGCAGCAACTCAGATTGTTAGAATGTCAGATATGAAGTTGAAGGTAAAGAAAAAAGAAAAAAGAAAAAAAAATCCCAAAATCCATACCGGCCGAAGTTTTAGTTTTGGCTGGAATTTACCGAAATGCCTCGGATTGCCCGAAACACACCGGAATGGCATGGAATTTTGTTTGAGGTGGAACAAGGGCCAGAATGGAACGGAATTCATAACATTGCTTTAGGCTTCTTCTATATGATTTCCACCACGAATGTTGTCTGCGTGAAATCAAAACTCCGGGAAGTTGTGGTTTCAACTAAGCTTACGCTCTTGAAGGTTCTTGCACAATGGTTCATGAATATAGGATCAAGAATAAAAGGAACCTCAGCTCCTTTATTTTGCATTGAAAGGAAGGCTTTTCTAGATTTTCTATGCTATGGTATGGCCTTCTTAGGTTAAAAGTTATGCTACATGGTGGATGCAAATTAAAAACCAACAAAAGTCATTTATCAAGTAGGAGTCACATTACGTATCTTGAGATCTCGCTCAAGCAAACATCTAATGAGAGTCGGGAGAACTCTCTACTTGGCCTGCCGTACAATATGCGAGCAGCGAACCCAAATAATTTTTGTACGGCTCCTAGACAATCTGCAATGATCCAACATATGCAAACAACCATATTAACAATATAATTAGAAAAAATGTGTAACGAATGTGAACAATACATATAACTTTGAAATAAAAAATGTTTATTCATTCCAAAGTGAATTGTAAGTACAAAAACTACATGCCAAAGCGGTTCCCACTTGTAAGGCACGATACCTAATTTGGCTGTAGCGAAGCAAGCGACACATGATAGGCACGTAGGACGTGCATTGCATGTTCAGTTGTTATCTTAGCCCCTTTCCATCTAGCAAACAACACAGACATAACCTTCATATTAGTTACTTACATAATTCCCATGAAAAAAAAAAGTTAATGCGGAAATGTAAAACGATAACTATCTAAGATGCTACATACCGGATAGCAAGTGGACTTGGGGGTAGTGCTTGGTGTGGATGCCTCATCATAGGAAATATGTGTGGAAACCTCGCCCACACCCACAATCGCACCAATATCAATGCACCGCCAATCTGCTTAGTTGTCTTCTCTGATGCCTTACAAAGGTGTCTATAGAGCCAACTTAGTGCTGCACTACCCCAACTATAATTCTTTAGGTTGTTGATTGGATTGAAAAATTGCAGATACATAATTGAGATCCGTTCACCAGACTTGTCCATAAACAACGTACCACCTAACATCTCTAGTATGTAAAACCGAGCATACAATTGCACAAGCTCCTTAGGGGCGTCAACTGGGAGAGGGTTGCTAAACTAATCCTCAAGCCATTTGGCTTTTACCCTTGGCCCTTCCATCACTGCAGTGTTCTTATTACTACCAACTTCTTTGTTCGGTGGCCTATGCCCTAGCAAGTTGCCGCAGAGTTCGCCCCAATCGACCATCTCGGTATATCCCACCACCGACAAGCCATCTACAGGTACCCCCATTATAACCTCCATATCTTGTAGTATGATGGTTATCTCACCATGGGGCAAGTGGAATGAGTGCGTCTCCGGCCGCCATCTCTCCACCAACGTCGTGATCAATGCGTGGTCAAGGTCCATATGTGGGACCTGAAGTAGTCCATCTAACCTTGCATCCGTGATATAAGCGGCAATTCGTGGATCTAACCCACCTTCAAGCAGACCTTTCTCTCGGTAATGACAAGTCAAGACACCTCGCACTTCCCGCAAATAGAGCAGCTTAGTATTAATAATAATTAGAGTAGCACGTAATAATTACGCTTCAAACTTAAATGCCAAAAATATTTCTACTACATATATTGAACAAGTGCATACCTCGCCTTCCAAAGGAGCATCCCAAAGCAAACTTGAACGATGCACATCCTGCCTCATCAACAAAGTCCGTATAGAGGGTCCTGCTCCATGTGGGTCCATATCTGGCATTTGGTGACAACAAAGATGATAGTCTTATTTATTTATTTTTAATTATAAACATATTTGACTGAAAATGGCAATAATATATATCTAATGCAGCCTTCACTCGATTTCATAAAAAAATGTATTAAACTTTAGAATGTTAAGTAGATTACAACATATTCAACTAATAGAAATAGAATATATCAATATACAAGATAAAACATTTTCACCCCTAAATAAATAAATGAGAAAGCCACAACTTTCAGATGGAAGAAATTTCTAAAATGAAAGTCTCTCTATTAAAAAAAATTACACCACAAAATACCCATATATACCCACAAATACCCACATCATATTAATTTTGATTTTGAAAATTACAAACTAAAATGAGAGATCATATTTCTTGTGTTGTAAATGCCCATTATTAACAAGTATTCTCTATCATAGCAATCCAATCCAGTTTTGTCAATTTCATCATTGATATTCTTTGATTGGATCATTTCTACAATTAAAAAATATAGGGACTTCCATAATTTTCCATTAATTTGGTTAGGTAGTCAATTGACTTTATGCTTCTTAATGCAATTGTTGGCTGTTTACATCATTAAATTTCAATAAAGCACTCTTTAATATTGCATTTACTAACTTACTTTCTCTGTGCTATAAGCGGTCCTATCTAATAAATTTTCAATTCCTTTTTGTAGTAAAGAATTCACAAACCCTCATTCACTTGTCTTATTGATTTCTATTGTTAACCGATTGCCTCAATGAGAACTCTAACTATGTCCCACAATGACTGATTGCTCTAATAACACATGAAAATGTTCATTAAAAACAAAAATAAAAAAATAAAAAAAAAAAAAATTACACCTGCTAACAAATGGCTTGTATTTCTACGGTTGGTCAAATCTCTTCACTAAGGACCAAACCTGGTTACATGAATTAAAGTAAACCCTCTTTCATTCTTGCTTCATAAGCCCTCTGTTTTGTGTCAAGAAAGAGCTTCTTATTTTAGTTTTTGGACGAGCAAAAACATGAAGATTTAAGTCCTTACTGAAGCTATTTTAAAATCTTAGTGTCAGTTTAAGGAATCAAAAAGATTTAAGTCCTGAATACACGGTTAATTAGGATTTGAAAGCATGATCATATGTGACTTGGTTTATAGTTTTAGATCCGCATTATTTGATCTGATTTTATGTTGAGTGGTGTTGGTTAATCTAGGCTGGAGTAGGTTAAATGGAATTGTATAGACTGGTCTTGGTTGGTTTAGTACACTTAGGGTTAGGGTTCATTCATGCAAACATTTTTCCTTTTAAGAAAGAAAACAAAGAAGAGCGAATTTTGATTCTATAGGTCTAGGGCTCTAGATGTTATGATCTTCCAGGAAATTGGTGTCACTTTCTGGTTTTTATTGAAGTTTTGGACTTTTCCTTGATGTCTTATTGCGTTGAACCTTTGCTTGATGCTTCGGAGGATAGTATTGTTTGTTGGAAGCATTAGGTTTAACAAAATGTGGAATTTTTACCTGTAATTTTAACACTAATAATGGTTAAAGACCCTAGTTACTTGTGCATCGGCTTCTCCATGGGGCATACTTACAAACCAATTACTATGTTAATGGTTTGATTTGGCATGAAACACAAGCACTAGGTAAATCTGTGTGAATGGATTAAACAAAATAGTTGACTTCTTACCTTATTTTTTTTTCAATTGAAAAGTTGATTAATCTGGTAAGGCTAGAGCATTTAGGTTATCATAGATTAAGACATGTGTCTAGATTATCATAAATTATAGAGTGGTGTTTAAAACATTTTTGCACCTCTAACTTTGTTATTATATAGTATTTGATTTTTTGAGTCATGAACATATGATCTATTTGTCTGTTTTATTCCTTTTTTTTTTCCTTTTCTGAATTAGCATAACATACCCAATTTCAATTTTCATTGATGTTAAGAATTATATAATATAATGTATTTGCTTTACATATGTTCATAAAGGGCGCTAAACTTCTCAACAAATGAAACCCATTTCTTCCCCATAAAAGACATCAATATAGACATGCAGACTCATCTTAAGCCTTCAAAATTTGATGTAATTTTTTTCAATCATTAAAGAAATCCAACAAACACATCAATACCCGGTTTTTATCAACTCACTCTCACTTTCTCAATTTCGCTACCATCTCACTCTAACTCTCCCACAAATACCCACAAATACCCAATGCTCAAACTGAAGATGCAAGTTGAGCGAGACATACCTTGTGATTCCAAACTAAAGATTCAAACCGAAGATGCAAATTGAAGATGTAAATTGAGTGAGACCGAGGGGCGAGAGGGAGAACGAGACCGAGAGGGAACGAAAATGAGAGCGATAGCGACACCGAGAATGAGAGCGACAGTGACACCGAGAGGGAGATTCAGAGCGTGTGGGAGAGTTAGAGTGAGATGTAGCGAGATTGAGAAAGGGAGATTCTGAAAGTGAGGGACGAGATTGAGACAGGGGTTCTTAGAGTTTAATGGAAATAGACTAGAAGAGTACTCGAGCTCGTGAAGCTCGAGTACTAACTACAATATTTAAATCCCAGATGCCATGTCATCGTGCACGAAGATTGCTACAATTACAAATTGTTTTAAAATATTTTTACAAATTATTGATGTGACCAATTTTTTACTGATTTTCATTTAGACCCACCATTAATATTACTTTTTCATTTACTAATAATCACTCACCATGTAACGACCCAAGGAAAAGTGGTAACCACATCTGCGCTATACCTCAAAATATCTTTACAAATTATTAATGTGACCAATTTTTTACTGATTTTCATTTAGATCCACCATTAATATTACTTTTTCATTTTCCAATAATCACTCACCATGTAACGACCCAGGAAAAAGTGCTAGCTACATCTGCGCTATACCTCAAAAGGACTGGTCACAATTGAGGCTCCTTGCAGTTGTTAATAAAGCCTAGTTCAACCTAGTAAATACCAGATGTGGGACTCATCACACACCCACACACATCACACAATCAATCAAATTGTGACATCACAATCTCCCCCACTTAAATCCCTAATATCCTCGTTAGGGCCCACTTTGTGGAGTAGTGTTTCTGAGCCCACACGGGATTACCGGGCCGGCTCTGATACCATATGTAACGACCCAAGGAAAAGCGCTAGCCACATCTGCGCTATACCTCAAAAGGACCAGTCACAATTGAGGCTCTTTGCAGTTGTTAATAAAGCTCAGTTCAACCTAGTAAATACCAGATGTGGGATTCATCACACACCCATACACATCACACAATCAATCAAATTGAGGCATCACACACCACTTTAGCAGTTTGTAAAATATTTTGAATAAAGTTTGTATCTCTAATATTACTCAAAATTTAAAAGAGCAAGAACACGAAGAGAAAAAAGGAGAAGCAAAACAGAATGTAGTTAGATTAAATAATTAATGGAAGTTCTGATAATAGAATCAATCCTAATAATTAAATGACTTTTTTTTTTTTTGTTTGGTTTTCTGTATAATATATATATATATATATATATATATATATATATATATATATATATATTGTGTAAATATGAGAATCCAACCTACGTAGCTTATATTAAAATAAATTGGCTGCATTAGCATGAATAACAATAGAAACTAGTGGTGCAACATCTTCCATCCACACAACAAAGTCAAATATTTAAAGCATATCTCGTAATTTAATGAGTAACCTTATAACTTTCTTTCTTTGTATGAGAGTAAAGTAATTTATGAAAAGAACTATAACAACGCTAGACATCGTCAATTAGCGACCATCAGGACACAATATATCAGAGTCATTTTGTAGGGCTGACATAAGTGAGAGGCGGTCCCCTTCCAAGACAGCGTGAGTGAAGCTAAGTTCCATCGCTAGTTGAAGACCAGATAGAGTTGCTATTGCCTTGATAGCCTGGGGACCGTAAGCTTGATTTATCGGTCGAGATTGAGACACCAGGACAAGTCCATCACTATTCCAAATGATAGTACCAGCTTTTGCTTTATTATCCTTGGCAAAACCCGATCCGTTGAAGTTTATTTTGATAAAACCTAGTGGTAAAGGGCACTAGCGAACTAGAGGGGTAATTAGAGGGGGCTGTGGTGGTGGTTACATAGCCAGAAATTCATTAAGCGATCCTTGGAAACCTGTGGTATGAGATGGAGAGCATACTTGGTTATGCTGATTCCGGATAGACCATATGGTAATAGCAAACAAGTCCGGGTTCTTGTGTTCATTGAAAATCCATGCAGCCAATTTTGTGAAGTATTCAGATTGTGTTGTTTGCTGAAAACCCAGAGCTCTACATTAAACTAGACCACCTCTAGTTCTCGGAATGACCAGAGAGCATGAAGCACCAACTCTAGGCAGAAACTAATTGGTTTTTGATGTTATCAGAATTTGAATCACAAATTTCTTATTCAATGATAAAAAACTTTATCAGTTGAACTAATTGAAACTCATAAAGAAATTGTTAATTTCCTACCTTGATCGATACACAAATTTTCATTTATATAAGTCATTAAATTGGAACGATTAATGCCCTTATAATATTTCAAGGGTTTGGCTTACCTTCAATACTTTTTTAACTGAAATATCTTTTGGTTTTAATGAGAAACTGCAACATCACCAACTAACTAAATAAAATATGAAGATCAAGGATGGTAGTTATAGGCAGAGATCAAGGACACCTCCCAGTGAGTCTTTCTCGTATGATGAGGAATACCACCATGAGCGTAGAAACAGAAGCTCATCTTCCAAAGGCCTAGGGAATGATGTGATGCGCAGAACACTTAAACAAATCTTTAGATCACCTTTCACATGCAGGATTGAGGAAGGGAGACTTCCTCGGCAGTTCACTCAGCCCACGTTCACCATATACAATGGTCGTACAAACCCTGTGGAGCACGTAAATCACTTCAACCAGAGAATGATTGTACAGTCTAAGAATGAGACCTTGATGTGCAAGGTATTTCCATCTAGCTTGGGGCCTGTGGCGATGAGGTGGTTTGATGGTCTGGGTGCATGTTTTATTGACTCCTTCAAGGAGTTCACCCAAGCGTTTGGGTCTTATTTTATTACTTGTAGTAAGGTTCCTCGGCCCTCCATGTCCATGTCCATGTGAGAAAGTGAGACCTTGAAAACATACTTGGATAAGTACTAGGAGATGTTTAATAAGAATGATGGGGATTTTGATGACGTGGCTATAAGGACCTTCAAGGTCGGACCGCCCACCGAGCATGATTTGAGAAAATCCTTGACCAAGAAGCCGGTAAGGAGTGTTCATCGGCTTATGGATTGCATTAATGAGTACAAGCAGGTTGAGGAGACCAACAAAAAGGCAAGGGGAAATGTAAGGTTATCCCTTAGGAGAGGAGGGATTTCAGGTCGGATAGATACAACAATAACAGACCTCAAAGGGATTTTACGGGATAATCTGGATCTATGGCTCCTCGGGTGGTTAACATTGTGTTCCGAGAACCTGTGCATCAAGTCTTGGAGTAGATCAAGAATGAGCCACACTTCAAATGGCCAAACAAAATAGGAGGAGACCTCTTGAGGTGCAACCAAAGCCTCCATTGCCAATACTACCGGGAGCGGGGGCATACCATCGAGGATTGCGTAACTCTGTGGAACCATTTGGAGCAATTGATCAGAGAGGGAAGGTTAAAATAGTTTTTGTATCGACTTAACGGGCAAGGGGACCAATCAAGGTTAGGGGCTCAGGGGAATGCTTCTTCAAGGCCCCCATTAGGCACAATTAATGTTATCTTTGCTACACCTGGGAGGACTGGTTCTCATCCTTCCAGGGTGATGTTTATAGCTCGACTACTACCCGAGGACTCTAATTCTGAGCTCAAGAGGGCTGGAGTGGGAATCCGACCGGCATTGAGTTTTTCAGGCAAGGAAAAGATGGGAACCATCCAGCCATATGATAATGCTTTGATGGTCACTCTCAGAATAGGAGGGTGTGATGTGAAGAGGGTGATGGTAGACCAGTGTAGTAGTGCGGAGATTATGTACCATGACTTATATAGAGGGATGAACTTAAAGCCTAAAGATCTGATAGCCTATTATTCACCTTTGGTGAGTTTTGATGGGAAGGTACTTATCCCAAGGGGTCAAATTAGGTTGCCCGTGTAGACAGGTTCAAAGATGGTTGAAATGGACTTCATTGTGGTGGATGCATACTCTCCTACACTCGCCATTGTGGCCAGACCTTGGCTTCATGCCCTAAGGGTCGTTTCTTCAACTTTGCATTTAAAGGTGAAGTATCCATCAGGGGACCGGATTGAGGAGCTTGTGGGGAGTCAATCCATGGCTAGGCAATACCTCGTGGCTGCCATCATGCTGCGGCCGAGTCCTCGGCGAGGTGGACTCATAGCAATCAAGGATTTCGGTCCTATCTACGAATGCGGTGTCGAGAGAGGCAAAGTGTGAGAGGTTGGAGGAAATTGCCATAGATGGCGATTTGAAAAAGTTTTTTCAAGTTAGAACTCGATTGCCTCCTCGGGAGAAGGAAGAACTGTTAGCATTTCTTAGGAGGAATATTCATGTGTTTGCCTGGAATGCCTATGAGGCTCTTGGGTAGATCCTGCAGCAAAATCCTCAGCCGTTGGATCCGCATCATGCTATAGAATATGGGGGATAGGGAGCCGTAAAAATTTAATGAAGACGCGTCTCGAATGCCAAAGCATCGGGAGCGTGCCTTAGGCAATTAAAAAGGTGTATTCGCAGTTAGAGGTGGGATACGATGAGCACGTAACAACTACGGTGACATCGAAATCCTCCTTTCTCCTCGAGGAGCTAGGAAGAAGAATTTTGAGGGACTATTGTATGGGTGATAGGCCCAGGAATGCACATATATTGGGTCGGGGGCCCAATCCGAGGATAGGAATAGTTCGAGGACGAGTAAAAACCTTCCTAAGAGTCCGTGTTAGTAAATGAAAAAGTTAGTTTTGGTCATAAGAGCCCATAAGGGTGGTCCGAGGATGAATGCCTCCTCGGCTAACCAAAGCCGAGGTCCAAAGGGGTGGTCTGCTGTCCTGGGGAACGTTCTAGGAAATTCTATTGACATAGATAAGCATTACAGAAACATAAGATAGGGGAGAGTCCTAAAATATCTAAGAAGAGAGCTGATACCACCGCATTGAATGCTCTGCAGTTAAACCTTTGGCTGCATTAATGTGAAAGTGATACTTGAACAAAGTGGTTTTCACCTTACAACTACTACAAAAAGATTTCAAGAAGGTGCTGATAGGACAAATATCAACACCAACCATCCGACCTACATGTGGAGGGTAAAGATGAAAGGGGAGGATAGTATAAAAGAAGAAGGAGGCAATGAGAGAAGGGAATCGAGAAACTAAGGGAAAAACACTATAGCAATCAAGAATTGTATTTGTAATCAAACTTGAGAGAAATATTTAAGAACCGACCTCCTGATTTGTGCCGAGAACGATTTTCTTTAGTTTAAACTTGTCTATCTTCATTCTCTTGTCATCTAAATCCACTTTAGTTGTTATTTGATTTATTAAAACCCAGTTTTCCAACCCACTCTCTACAAGTTCATTGTTTTGGGCTTTTTGGGCCTAAGTTCATCCACCTTTTTGGGTTAGGAACTCAAATCTGGTCTTTACAATTATTATTATTATTATTGTTATTATTATTATTGTAGGGTCACAATTTGGGGCCCAAGCCTAAAATGTATGGAGCCTTGGTCCAATGAGCCCAATACAATAAATTTGTAGAGAATGAATTGGAAACTTGGACCTTAGCGAATTAAATGATCGACCAATAGGTTTTGATGATAAAGAAAGAAAGATAACATAAGTTCACTAGGGAAAGACGTCCTCAAATTTTACCCGAGGATGTTGATTCTTAAATATTGTTCTTAATACTTTGTTACAAGTCTGGTCTCCAGATTGCTCTGGGACTTCTTTTTTCCCTTCTCCTCTATTTTATATTGTCTTCCTCTCATTTCCACTGTCCACGTGTAGATTTAGATTGATAGTGTTGATATTTGTCCCATTAGCCCTTCCCCAAAGTCTTTGGGAGTGGTTGTAAAGACTGAAAAGTATGGTTGAGTTAGTTGCAGAGCATTTAATACAATAGTAGCAACTTTCTCTTAGATATTTCCATGTCTTCCTTTGTCCTGTTCTTTCTTAATACTTATTCTCTTCTATGGAATGGTCTGGAGTGTCGCTCTTAATGGCAGACCATTCCCTTTGTCCTCGACCTTGCTTGGCCGAGGAGGAGTTCCCCTGACTGGGCCCTTGGCCCAACATATACAAGGTATGGGCTCCCTGGTCTTTCACCCCTACAATTATTATTATTATACAAATAATTATTTGACAAATTAAAATTTAAACTTTTGTGGATAACAATTCAAATGAATTTTCTTTTACAAATAAACTTAGAGTTTATATTATATGTAGCTATTTTATATTCTCAAATATAGAAAAATTATATATATTATATATAAACTTAATTAGTAAAATTTAATACACATTTAATTGTGCATGTTTATAAATGTATCACATACATATGCATGAGTTATAAGCTAGTTTCATTAATAAAAATAAAACCTAGCTTATTGAAAATTCTTTAAAAATTAATTTTCTAATTAATTTTTTAGTTTTAATTGTACTGGAATTTTTTTTTATAAATATTTTAGAATATTAAAAATGAATTTAATAGTATTTTATGATTACTAATTTGAATGACAGCATACCAAATCAGACTTAAGATCTTGTAAAAAGTAAAACTTCATCATAAGTTTGCTTGCAAATGAAGATTATTCTTATTTGAGGGAGGGGAAAAACATGTTTGGCTTTACTTATTTATCTCTTTTCTAAAGTTTAAATAAAATAAAATGTGTAAAACTTTAGGCCCATCTTAAGTATTTGGGTAAAACATATTGCACTGACCAAATGAGGTATACCATTGAAGTTATTTTTACTGTTTTTCTCAGAGGATACCATTGAAGTTAATTTTGCTTAAAAAAAGATAACATTATTATTTTTCATAAATTGATTGAATTCAATTAGATAAGCTGAGATAGCCAAAAACATAAAAAGTGTTGAGAAAATAATAAATAAATAAAACAATAATTTGCTAACTGAAAAAAAAAAAAAACAAAAAACACCTATAACTCTGACAAAATTGCGTGTCACTCAATACTCGAAAGTTGAAGCCAACATAACAAATGAGCGATTTTTACGCTTTCCTAAAAAACAATCTTTTTCATGTTTTGTGAGAAACTGAAAACAAAAAAGGACTCCAACTCCAAAAAAAAAAAAAAAAAAAAAAAAAAAAAAAAAAAAAAAAAAAAAAAAAACTCCAAAGCCACCAAAAATGAGCCGTGCTTGTTTTTGTTTTCGGTATCCGGGGTTTGGTTTCTGACTATTGATCGATTCGATTGACTGCTTGCCATGAGCCACAGCAGAAACCCAACGAGTTTTCTTCACCATCGTCTTCTGCATCATCAGCAATGGAGACTCAGCTCCTCCACCGCAGCCACCACCAAAAGAGTCATTAGCTCGGCGTTACAGGTTTCTTAGGCCCATGCACTTGGCTGTCAATGTTGTTGTTGGAAGTCCCTTTCCTTTTCTTATTCCTCAGCTTTGTAATTTTTTGTTTACCTTAATTTATTGTGTTTATTTCGTATACAAAGTGATTAAATTTATAAAATGGTGATATGGGTTTTGAGATTTCAGCTTCAAAGAATTGTTTTTTAAGCTTATTAAGTGCTTTTCTTGATATTGTTTTGTTGATGGGTATTCTGTTGTTAGGATAGGAGTTATGGTTTTAGTCTTATTTCCTAAGTATTCCTTGATACAATCACAGAGAGAAGGGAGGAGGGGGTATTCTGATTAAATGGGATTTGGTGTTCCAAGTTTGAGCTTGTGTGGGATTTATGATTCTCCTTATTTGCTGAGAAACAGTGTGAGAATATGTTGACTCTAGCCTCTATGGTATCGTAATTCTTGTGACTAGCCAAAATGTCATGTGCAGGTCTATTATAATTTCATTTAAAAATCATTCGTGGAAAGGTTTTTATATGGGCCTTGTGTAAAATTTATTTGGTTGTATATATATAACATAATATCATTAACAATTAGAAAAATTAGTTACGATTATATTATAAGTCATGGGGGGGCGTGGCGGGAGGTGGAAAGAAAAAGAAGCAGACAATGTAAAATGATAAGAATTATGTGATTATTCCATTGATATATGGAAAATGTGAAAAGTTACTTCAATGAATCAATAATTATTTGATTACCGATAGCCTGTGGCCTAAAGACTGCCTCCTCCATTGTTGGTTAAATTTCTATGGCTTGAATCCGTCCACTTTAACCGTAGCAAAAAATAATTATTATTTAATTATCATTTAACTTAAGCACAACTTTTTCAACAACAAAAAAAAAAAAAAAAAAAAAAAAAAAAAAAAAAAAAAAAAAAAAACTTAAGCTCAAATATATCACAATTGGATTGGAGTAAGATCAGATCATAAATTTTCCAGCAAATTTAAATTACTCTTATTTAGAAAAATAAATGTTTGACTCTATTGTTTTTGAAAAAATTGAAATTAAAAAAAAGGGTAAATTTTCTATACAAATTCTCCAGGGGTCAAGTTAGGTTTTTTAGACCCCTAGATTATACAGCAAAATTATCAACTTCAAATAATTAATTAGTTATGAATTAATTAGTGAAAAACAATTTCTAAAAATAAGTTTTTTTTTTTTTTTTGGTTAATCAGAGATAGCTTTCATTTGACTCATTTTTCCTAATGCTACAAAACATTAGAAAACATGAAAAACTATCTTTATACCAAGTTTTCCATTGAAACGAACAAAGCGTTCGATTGATTTTCAGGTTAATTGCCACAGATTAAATATGTCACCAATAAAGCAATAAAATAGTAAATTCAATGAAAATAACATAAGACAAAATAGGGTGATCCATGAAAACTTATGAAACATGTCATTTCACAGTAATAATCTGGAGGGATTTAACCTATCAATTCCAAGGTAAACTGACCCACTAGAATAGAATTGAATTTTATACACTAGACTTGACCTTGAATCTTCCCTTAAAAAAAAAAAAGACTTAACCCTAAAACTCCCTGTTTGTGACTTTGAGGTTTGGACAAGCAACTTTAATCTACACTATGATAGTGGTGTTGATTGTTAGTGGAGGCTCAGATCAACTCTCTGAAAAACTTAGGGTTTCTACCTCTCTAACCTCTTTATAAGTCGTGTTTAATGGGCCTTTATATAAACTCTTCATTAAGGTTACAAAAATTGAAAAACCCATAAGTACAGTTGACTTAAGAAATCACGTCCAACCTGAAAAAAAAATTGATTTTGTGATTCTTGATCAGTTGAACTTTCGAATCAAACAAGGGTCGAACTCATCTCTTGATTGGTCGAACTTGCAATCAAACTTACAAAAACTCAGTTTTCTTCCACAAATAACTTTCGTCTTGGACTTATAATTTTACATTAAGAACTCAACAAAACTCAATCTTTTTGTCATTGGTTACCAACACCTAAACTGTTGGACTAACATGTCATACTCATATCTTAGATTTTCTTGTATAGTTTAAGAAAAGATAGCACTATTTTTCACGTATTGAATAATTGAATAGCCAATGTTTTTTAGTGCAACTAAACACCAAAAATTGGCGAAAATATTTTCTAAAAATATTTTTAATGGAAACAAACACAAATGTATGGTAAAAAGGGATGACAGGATAAAATAATAAAAAAAAAAATTTAACAAATTTTTTTAGACATTTGACAAAATTTTAGAGTGCATAGCCTTGTAGGGATTTGGATCCTCTCCATTTTATGGACAAGATCTATTTAAAATAGATCTAAGGTGTAAAATGTGCCACCTCAATTAAATCTTATTACTCAACTCATCAACATGACTGTGGTTGTTCTCAAAAAAATAAAAATAAAAATAACTGTGGTTAAAGTTAAACACATTACAGGTTAACGTTTGTTTACATAAAAAAGAAAGAAATGTTATCATTATCGTTAAGTTCTGGTTTTTCTCTAAAAGCTATTGGGTATGGTGGTGTTGTGGCCGTTGGAGTTATCGGCGGTGGCAGTGGTAGACTTACATAGCGATGGTCTCATCCTTTGAAAGCCAACCACCATGATCGCAACCACCAGCCTCTTTCGATCATGACACTTTTGTCAAGTAGTGGACATTCCTTTTTCTTTCTTCTCCTTCTCCTCTAGGCCTTTGGCAGAAAACTTCACCGTTTTTTTTTTTTTTTTTCTTTTGGAAAATTATAAATTTATCCACTCATGGTGTAATTGAAATTTAAGTTATCTTACTTATGATTTGAAAGTTGACACTTTATCCACCTCAGGTTAGTTTAGTTAGAGCTCAGTAACCCATCTTTATTAAAAACATGGATAGATATATAATTTTGCTTAACTTTTATGTATCTTTCCTCTAAAAACACAAAAAATATAAAAATACAAAATCAAATAAGATTAAAAAAAATACAGTGAAACACTTGTATCATGGGATTTCAATCCATATGTAGGCAACTTAAATTTTGGTTAAACATTAGGTAGGTAAAGGGTTAAATTTCAAATCACAGATAAGCAACTTAAATTTCAACAAAACAACAATTCCGTAAGTTGTAATTTTTTTTTTTCTTTTTACTAACTAATGTTAACCTTTTGAGTTACTGATTTTAAAGGAGGTGGCGAAATTAGAGCCTTAGATCTCTTTGAAATGAATCTCAGCCTTTAAATTGACACTCTCCATTTCATTTTAAAATGGAGAAGATCCGGATCCAGTCTTGTAGTAGGTGATCGAAAAAGAGTGTTGACAGTTGACAAAGAAAAGAACTTTTAAAGTAACAATGAGCGAAGGTCCAAAGCTCTACACCAACAAACCCAAAAATGTAAGCTCAAATAATTTCTACCCTTTCCACAAAAATATATATATATATATATATATATATATATATATATATATATAAATATATTTATATTTTATGTTTTTGAGAAACAAGTAATAAGGGATTCCAAAAGCAACTTTAGTGAATCGGTGCTTTTGTTGTTTTTGCTTTCAGTATTTGAGTTCTAGTATTTCACTTTTGATTGATTGCCTGCTTGCTTGTGGTCTTCCACAAACAGCACAACTAAAACAAATTCTAGAGCACCAAACAAAAACCCAACGAGTTTCTTCACTATCAGCAATGGTCACCCATGAGTCCTCGCTTTGCCACCTCAGCCACCACCAAAAGAGTCATTTGCTCAACGTTACAAGTTTCTTTGGCCTATGCTCGTGGCTGTCAATCTTGCTGTTGGAGGTCCGTTTCTTTTTCTTATTCTTCAGCTTTGTAATTCACTGTTTGTCTTAATTTCCTATTTACATTAATATATGTGGGTGTTTATTTCGTATGCAAAGTGATTAAATTTATAAAAAGGTTGTACATTTTTAGGCCCCTTAAAATACAATCAGATTAACCTAGTTACTTAGCCAAGTGATTACTTAGTCAAATTATCAGATCTAGGTTAACACAAATATATCATATCATTGTAAAGTGCGGAAAATAAAGAACACAACAATATGATAACCCAAGAAAACCAAACCGGTAAAAAACCCGGGGAGGATTTAACCTAGCTATCTTCAAGGTAAAACCGAATCCACTATGAAAGAATTGAAATTTACACAATAGCGATTTAGACCACTAACATCCTATTGCTACCTCGAGTAGGAAACTTACTACCACGACCACGTGGCAACTCTAAGTCCACGAACTACTTCTTTCTTGGATTCTCGGCAAGCACAAGCACTCCCGCTTGTATATCTTTAAGTTTTTGAATCTGTTTGAATTGCTCACCAAACTCTTGACATCAATCTTGAGATTGGAAACCCTAAGTGTATATGAAAGCAAACACCTCTAGATCTCACAAAAGATTCACACACAAAGCATAAAGAGCAACTACAAAATGTGGTTAGGGTTTTCCCTTTTATACTTAAGACAAAACATAAAACCTTACACGTCAAATCGGGCTTCGGTTGAGTTGGAAAATTTTGCAGAAAAACAATCAGCACGAGCTTCAATCGATCAAGTCTAATTTTCGATCGATTGAGCCAGGCTGATTTACATAGTAAATCCTGCAGAACACTCGATTCCAACTTTATACATAAACACACTTTGAGCAAGTCTAAAACAAAATTAAAAACGTTTTGATCATGGTTTGCCAACATTACAAATTGAAGTTCTAATACATTAGTTCCTAATTCCTTAGAACCTAACAAAGGTGTAATGGGTTTTAAGATTTTAGCTTAAAAGAATTGTTTTTTGAGCTTATCGGCTACTTTTCATGATGTAATTGTTGATGGGTATTCTGCTGTTAGGATAGGGGTTATGGTTTTAAATGTCTCCTTTTTGGAGTATTCATTTCCTTGATATAATCACAAAGCGAGGGGGATAAGAATATTCTGATTAAATGAGATTTGGTGTTCCAAGGTTGGGCTTGTGTGGGAATTATGATTCTCCTTAGTTGAGGAATTGTGTGATAATGTGTTGACTCTAGCCTCTATGGATTTAGATCATAATTGGTTATGTGACATCTAATTACTAAAGTTCTTGCTCTATGCTCCTCCTATGCACTAAAGAGTCTAGGAACGCAAATGTTTAAAGAGTGGTGATAAGTATGGGGTTAATATACTGTTCCTATTAGAGGGGAAATAAAAATTTTATGTCTTGTGTGGGATTTATGATTCTCCTTTGATATCCTTGGTCCAAATGGCAATGTCACCACCAACCCTCCCCTTCCCAGTTAGTTGAAGTAGAGGCAAAATCACTGTTTGAATCCCAGGTCTCAACTGTGTCAATTGTTTATTTTTCTATTGATAAAAACCATTATTTCTCAACTTAAACTTTTAGTTCACTACTGGTTTCGATCCACACTCCTTATAAATGGATACGTATTCCTTCATTTTGGAAATCCTCAAGTTTTTTGTTGTTGGAACTTTCTTGTTTTGTTAAAATGGGAGTAAGATGAGAATAGCTCATGGCATTCTTCATTTTATTAGTACTGCCTTATGCTCCTTATAAATGGATGCATATTCCTTCATTTTGGAAATCCTGGAGTTTGTTGTTGTTGGAACTTGTTCTTGTTTTGTTAAAATGGGAGTAAAAGTACTAGCTCATGGCATTCTTCATTATATGGTTGCTTAATCGTAGTAATAGTTTTGGCTGTTTATCATGGAAAAATGACCAATGATCAAGTAAAAGACTTGTTTGTCTATCATTCTAAGTATAATCATTACAATAGGTGGGAGAAAAAGACAGAATGCAATTCTTGCATAATTTTTAACTGGTCATCTAAAGCTCTACTACTTGA
The DNA here is from genome assembly GCA_028216015.1 of Quercus dentata. Classification (NCBI taxonomy): domain Eukaryota; kingdom Viridiplantae; phylum Streptophyta; class Magnoliopsida; order Fagales; family Fagaceae; genus Quercus; species Quercus dentata. The sequence goes on from CP116448.1 coordinate 15,655,614, forward strand.
TATGATTAAAATCATATACAAGTAATTTTTGGCTTTATCCATGTCGATGATGAGCAATATGTTGGATAGACAAAGTTAGTATCAATTCCTTAGGTTTTGCATATTTGCATAGTATCTTGCATACTGTAACAATTAGTTGGATGGATTCATTCAACTGGCTCATTAGGAACTTATAAAGTTATAGGTGAGTAGCAACATATTCTATTTGCTCAAACTCGCTTACCCACTTAACTAATTGTTGAACAAATATTAATGACTTTATAAGTAGGGGTAAGGATGCCTACCAATCACCACTCTCCAACCCCACAAAGCACTGGGTATGATCTTTTTAATATATAGGTCCTATATCTGGTGATCATTTTTTATAACTCATTTGTCTCTGTCAGGTTTGAGAAAGAAAAAGTGGAGTATAAAAGAAGGCTTCAGGGGTGGTAAAACTGGTTTTGTCACATTGAATTGAAATAGACTGAGCAGTCTCATAAAGGAAATATATTCTTTACATGTTATGGTCCTATATAGTTTGAGAGGTATTTATATCTAGGTTTGTGGTCAAACTTGGTCTTTTCCCCCTCTGTTTGTGTGTAATTTTTCTATATAAGTTGTTAGTCTTTTATTTTTTAATCTAGATAAGTTGTTAGTTTAAGTTTCTGTTAACATTGTCTTGAAGCCTATCACAAAGTTGTCTCTAGGGCTCTAAATATGCTCCTTAAGAAGTTAAGAGTTTCTGTGAACTTTTGTAGCCTACCTATTTGTGCAGACAAAGAAGAAAGATGAGCACATAGAAGAAGAAGGTGCAACTCCAATTTCAATCTCCACTGCTAAAACTGCTCCCATTGCTGAAAAACCTTACACTCACCATCCATCACAAATCCTTTACACTATTTCTTGTGTACCATTCTATATTTTACTATTCACTATTTGCTATTTTTTTATTTCACTTTTTTTGTTATAAAGTAATTGAAGTTTAAAATGAAAAACGGTTGTACACATGAAAAGTAGTAATTAATAAAATATAAAATGGTATAGAAAATTTGCATTCAATATTTATCCATGTCAGTTTCTGTCCACTTTATAACCAAACAGAGAGCATCATTGTATAAATAAAACGTTTAAAATTATTTTTGAAAAAAAAAAAAAAAACATAAATGAAGAATAAAACAAGTAACTATGACAAAAATTTAGTCAAAATTACACATACAACTTTTAGCCATGGGAAGACTTTTGCTCTTATGATGAGGAGAAATTTTTGTATGAACTGGGCGTATAAATTGTTTGTCACTTCACTTGTGAATTGCCACAAAATTCACTCTCTGTTGTGTATAGGTACCTTTCTGGCTTCCGCCCCTCCGGTCATGGCGGCGGCGGCGGCGGCAGCTGGGTTTCATAACAGCAGCAGCCATGAACTCTGAGACAGCCATTTTAGAGAAGAAACCTCAAGATGATGCTAAGAAGAAATTCAAGAGGCGTCCTCTTTATTCATCGATGATGATTCTAGTTCTGAAGATGAAAGGACTGACGATGCTAACTTGCCATCACGAAAAGTTGCAAGTTCTGTTACTGCTAGTGGCGGCCCGAAGGCAGAATGATATGTTGGACCAGGCGTTGAAATTGTGATTGCGACACCTGGGAGGTTGATTGATATGTTGGATTCGCATCGTACAAACTTGCGAAGGGTTACATATCTTGTGTTGAATGAGGCAGATCGGGTGTTAGATATGGGTTTTTAGCCTCAGATTCGAAAGCTTGTTTCTCAGGTTTGAATTGTGGCTTGCTGTTTGAAACTTATGTCATGATCATTACTGTACTTTTATCTCTGTTACAAAAATAATTTCTGACAGATGATTGTTTCCCCTAGCTCTCATATTTCCTCTTCCTCATGCCTTTCTGTCTCCTGCTTACATTTATGGATTAGATCTGTTAGAAAAGAAGGGCAAATTAGCAGATGTCTGATCTGAAATAGCTTGGCTGAACTGAGTTCTTGAACAGTGTGGAAGTTCTAATTGTTGGTTTAGAATCCCAATTTGACTTCTAGTTCTTAATTGCAGGTCTTGTCCAATAGAACTTAAGCTTGTAACAAGAACTTATTAGATTATTTTTTGTATTATTTTATTTTATTTTTTTTTTGGAGTTTTCGAAGGCCATATCATTATTGAAGCCTCTTGCTTACTTCCCTACCAAAGGGAAGATATGTTGTAGACAATAAAGAGATTGAGGAAAAGCAAGATTAAACAAAAAAAGATAGATTTAGATTTGTGGTCTCGTTTTGATGTGGGGCCTTCTTGGAACATTTCGTAGGCCACTTTAATTAATTTTTACTGGAATAAATCCCATAAGAGAATACATGTGGCCTACTTTGACTAATTTGTTGAGAATCCATAGCCAATCCCAAAAAAATTGGTACTAAGGCTTGCTTATTGTAGAATAAGGGCAATCTGTTAAATTCCATTTTTTCAGGAATGATTGTTCTTGTCTCTACGAAAGGCCCATGAGTCTTATTTTGTGTTTTGAGTCATTTTGTATTTGGTTTAGAAATTCTAAAGTACCTTTTCTAGTTATTAGTAGTCAGTGTTTTTTTTAGGAGTCCTAGTGTTTTAGGAAAAGATTTTGGATTTAGCAATTTCCCTTATTTTAGTCAATAACATTCATAGTGAGATTGATTTTAATAAAATTTCAGAAGCTTATTTTAAGGAGTCCTGAGGGTGTGATTGCCTTGTGATTGTTTCAGACAACGTAGGTATGGCTGCCTATGTGGTTGTGTAGTGTGTTTATCTTATTTCTTGTTCAACCCACTATTTTAACACCTAACAGCCATCAAACATATTCAAAATCCAATATTTTTATTACTGAAACCTACCTAAGAGTGTAAATCATTGGTTGAATTTTCAAATTTTCACTAACAAGGGGAAATCTCTAAACATTGCTTACCCTCCAGTATTTCGCTTAATTATGTTGCCCATTCATAATATTAGCCATATACTCTTGTTTACTTGAAAAGCAATTGGCTTTAAAGACTAAAGTTACCAACATTTAATTATATACATGCACATATTTGTTAGTGTTGTGCAATACGTATAATATGAATAGTAGGTATCATAGGTGTGTATTGACCATGCTGATGAATCTGATGATACATATATATGTATTGTATGAATCACATCGATTATGTATGATTTATAGACATGTGAGTTTAAATTGGGTTTTTTTTGGTTTAAAATTTGTGCTTTGACTTGAGTCCAACTAGTGATTGGACTTGTTTTTAACAAAAAATTATTGGATACTTGGTTGAGGCCAATAAAATAATGTCCATGAGATATTGACCCTGGTCCTGGGATATTGATTGCTTTAATGATCACTTTGTAATGTTTATGCCTATTTGCAAGTAGTACAAATGTGGTATTTTGAAGATGCCAGCTAATCCACTATTAAGTATCACTGATGGCAATGTGATACTTCCCTCCTAATGTTTTGTTCAATGCAGATTCACCCAGTTCGTCAAACTTTGTACTGGAGTGCTACCTGGCCTAAAATAAGCTTCTAGACAGTTTCTTTACAACCCGTACAAAGTAAGGTGCTCTAACTTAATATTGCTACTGCCTAGTTGTGGGATTTCTTCTGTTAGGATATATTCTTTTCTGTGTTTTGTTTTTATTTTATACTTTTGATGTATGTAGTTGCCAGTCATAACTCATGTCATTTTACTCATTTTGAGGCAGCTTGTTTTTGGTGAATTTCCCCCTACTCCTTCCCTCTCTTTCCTTTTTCTTGAAACTGAGGGTAATATCCCAGGTTTAATGCTTATGCCCTTTTTGAAAGTTCCAGCTTTTGTGGTATGTGTATGTGTTTGTAATGTGCGATTATGTTATGTGATTGGCTCTTATCTTTGCACTTTGCATAGGTGATAATAGGATCTCAAGGTTTGAAAGTAACCATGCTATACGCCAGCACATTGACATTGTTTCTGAAAACCAGAAATATAACAAGTAGGCCCCATTTCTATTTTGTTCCTGTATATTCTAATTTTTTCAAGATCTCATCATATGAGATTTGATGTGGACATTTTACTGATAGGTTTGATTTTCCAGATGGGTTAAATTGCTAGAGGATATCATGGATGGCAGCTGAATATTGATCTTCATGGATACCAAGAAAGGATGCGATCAGATCCCCTGGCTGCTTCCCATGGATGGTTGGCCAGCTCTTTCAATTCATGGAGATAAAAGTCAAGCAGAGAGGGATTGGGTCCTCTCAGAGTTTAAAGCTGGCAAGAGTCCTATAATGACTGCTACGGATGTTGCAGCTCATGGTTTAGGTATGGAGATAAAACTCTTAAAGCTTGTTCAAAGACTTGATAGAAATTCTATTTTAGTACAGGAAATTGTGTTGGTAAACAATTTACTAATGGCACTCATCATCAGCATCTCATTTTGGAAAGAAATTATTATCTGATCTTCTTGTTGTCCCTAATTTAAGTCTTCTTTTAATTTTATTGGATAGGCTTTATGGTATTAGCCACCATTGGATTTCTTCCTTTCGAGCTGTATCTTACGTTATTATCTTACAAGCGGTTTTTTTTAGGAACATTTTTAGTATTAATCATGTTTTCATTGATTAAACAGATGCAAACCATTACTTAGCTCTTTGGCCTTTGCTGCGTATGTTGGATATTTACCTTTATTTTTATTTGCACTCATTTGTTATGTTTTCTATCCTGATGCTCGAACTCTGTTATTTTGAAAGATTCATTTTTTTAGTTATTGCTTTGCTATATTTAGTGGTCTCTAAATTGTCTCATGAACACCTTTTTTTACCTAAGTTGGTGTTATTTGTCACATGGATCCTACTTGTATATTTGTTTGAGCCACTTGTTTTCATGTCCATGGATATTGGATATTGCCCTTGAACGCTTCCCCTCTGTTCATAATTGTTGCCAGAATATGGTTTCTGGGGGTATTCATCTGACATTTTGTTTATTTGCTACAACAACACACTAGTATACATGCAGAAATGTGTTGAGGTCATAGATTCTCTGATCTAAATAAGCTTCTGATGTGAGAAATCGTTGGCCTAATTTATTTCTTATAACTTATAATGCTCTTTTGTTTCGTGGCAGATGTGAAGGACGTGAAATATGTGATAAATTATGACTTCCCTGGATCCCTTGAGGACTATGTTCATCGCATTGGTCGAACAGGAAGGGCTGGGGCAAAAGGAACTGCATACACTTTCTTCACTGCTGCAAATGCTAGATTTGTAAAGTAACAAATCAGCATACTTGAGGAAGCTGGACAGAAGGTCAGTTCTGATGTGCGCCTCCTCCCCTGTCAGGTTAGTTGGCTAGATTGAATATTCTTAGACATGCGCGCATATACAAATGTGCATGCTCATCGTGGTGTTTACATGTACGAGTGCGTGAATTTGGTTACTATATTTGACTGTTTCAATGAATATCAAACAATCAAGTCATGGGGGTTTTCGAGATCATGAGAGGGGTCATGGTAGTGGTCGCTCATGGAACTAACTATTGAAGGCAAACCGGTTCTCATGTTGTATTTTGGAGGGAAACATTTAACATGTATGATTAGACTATAGGAGTTTAAATGTCTCTTTTCATTTATGTTGAATTTTTGTTCAATTACGTAGGGGACTAACTGTAGTTAGTGTTGGACTATGTAAAATAAAACATTTTGTTTATATCATTAATGGTCTGTTTGGATTGAGGGAGAGGGAGGAGGAGTAGAGTAGAGAAAAATAGATTTAATACGAAATTAGCTTATTTTTAGCCAACTCTACTCTACTCTACTCCCCTCCACTCCCCCTCCATCCAAATAGGCCATAAAGGTTTTGAGGAAGAAGATAAACAATTGTATTTTCATTTTGCTTTGCCCAAAAGTGGTGAAAGTATGCACACAAGTCTACTTCAACACTCAGTATCTCATTAGGTTGATATCAAAGCAACCCTGGTTTGGATCATTGGAAAGTGGCGAAAAAGGTTGAGATACTTACAAGGAACCAATGATTACAGGTTGACTTCCATGCATATTAATCAGTTGGAGCCAACTTGGAGGTGATTGGTTACCCAAATTCCAATCTTACCGGATGTGTAGACAAGAAAGTCTACTACAACATATAATTTCCTTTCTATTTTTTGGAGGTGATATATCTTCGAGAATTACTATATTCAATTGTTGCTTCATCTACCGTGGAGTCTATTGAATACTAAGCTACAACACATGCATTATTTATGGTTAAAATCTTTTTATCACAAATCTCAAGATTTTCAATTCTACATCAAGACCTTTAAAAATTCTGTCACAATTTATTTGATTGCATTTTTCATCTCTAAGAATAATAAAAGCCAAAGTAAGCTTAGAGAGAATCTTAAGAAACAAAAGGTGTCCATGAGCTATTGATTATTGATCCCATAAGGTCATAACTAAAGGTCTGTTGGCTGAACCATATAAAGATCACGCAGAACAAGTGGGACTTGTGAGCTTATTTGATGTTTAATCTCTCTTTATTTGTTTTGTTTTACAACACTTTCATAACAAATTATAGGTGGTAAGTTATTAACTTGTTATTGGTTTTAACTTGAACATACCACTGAAATTACTTTGTTGTTCACCAATAACTATTTGTAACAACTTGTCACTTAAAATTTGTTGTGAAAATATTGTAAACATAATATTTCTCTTTACATTTAGGCCTTTATTAGGATATTTATAAAGAATAAGGCAAAATGTTTTTTTGTGCACATAAAGTATAAATATAAAGGGAGTTTTATTCGTGGTGGATTTATGAAGGGGGACTTGAATGGCTAATAGGTAGTCTATTCATAAAGGATTGATGGCTTATAAAGTACTCACAAAGTACCATACATTGTAATACAATGATCATCACTCATCAAGTTATTTAAATAACATGTGGGCAAAGTGAGAGAATGTTAGGAGACTTATTGTGGTCCTCATACAATTTACTCTAATTGATTAATTACAATATACTTAGATTTATTTTAGAGTGATAGATAAAGAACTTCTTTTAGGAGTATATTTGTTAACATCACTTCAAATGTCATTAGTGAATAAACACTTAAAAATCCTAAGTGGATGAGAGACCGGCTTAAAGAGCTGCTTGATTGCCGTGCCATTCTTGTTGCAAAGGAAAGCCATTTTGAAAGCGGCTACAACCTTCACGCATCCTTAACCGAAATGCCTCAAAAAATACAGTAACAAATAAAATAAGGTAGGTCTTCCATGAATGGAAAAGATGCATGCTAGGTGTTCCATTTTATAGAAACTGAGTGTACATTTGTAGGTACCTTCTCAGGCGGGATAAGTAACCCTTTAATTAAATTTTTTAATGACAGGAGTATTAAAGAGAACACACATTAAATTGAAAGGGACCCTAGTCTAACCTTTAAAAAATTGTGTTTTCGATCAAAGAGTTTTTAAGGAATAGGCCGTAAGCTAGAAAAGTTTCCTTCACAACTCATTCTTTTGCAGTGAGATTTTCTCTACAAATCACTTGAAAAACATGGCTGTAGGTATTATTATTTTTTTCCTTCCACTGTTTTAGATTTCTTACATCCAATCCAATTCATGCTTACAGTCACTGCATTGGGAGGTGTTGGTCATTGGATTTGAAGGAATTACTCGTTTTATGCCTTTTTTTTTATTTTTTTATTTTTTTATTTTTAATTTTGGGTTATTTTGGCCTTGTCCACTTTGATTTTTATTTCTTTTTATTTCCTTTGAAATGTGAGATTGGTTTTAATTTTGTTTCATTTTAGTAAATTAATTTGAGTGGAATTAATTTTGTACCATCTTCCAAGAGAGGGTTAGTTTTAGCTTTTTATCTCTTCATTTTTGATCTTAATCTTATGTAAAATGTATCGGTGGGACGTTCTATAACTTGCCTTTCTTATATTGATTTGTCAATCTTTTTAAGTGAAAATTTTGTACCTTGACTCAGTTTTTGAGATTTTTTTGAACTCGCCATCATAATGGTTGTATTCGGCATAGTGGTGGTATGAAGTTATAGAATATGGATTCAAAAATTTATTACTAGATTGACTAATTATGTTTTGTTACTTCTATTTTCTTAATGTAAAAAGGGGAGATGATTCACTAGAAAATTACTTTATTTTTTGAAAAATTCCAATTGATATTGTTAATTATTATTAATTTAAAATATAAATAATTTATTTATGTTATTAAATAAGTATAAATTTAATTGCTTATTACGTCACGAATTTGACCATTGATTCAATCTGATCAACCAAAAAAAAAAAAAAAAAAAAAATGAGAAACCATTTTCTTGCTTAGGCAAATTACAACTTACTCACTTGTAATTTGGTCGATATTTAAGTTACCTACCCGTGATTTAAAAATTTGACACTTTGCCTACCCGAGGTTCACTCCGTTAGATTTCCGTTACCTACCTCTGTACTTTTACCGTTAAAAACACACAAAACATAACAAAATATAAAAATCAAGATCTAAAAGTATATTTTTCAAAATGGTGAAACTTTGGCTTAAGAACATTTGTCCTCTTCATAAGGACATTCTTAAGCCTATCAATCCAAACAAAACTCTCAAGGGGATATTCATCAATGAATGTTTGAATTTTGCCTGTCTTGACTTATGGATGTTGTGCAAATCACATATGTTAGCCTCTTACAAACTAATTTTTAGGCATATTTTGATATCATAAACTTATTCTGGGCTACACAAAACCAAATTATTATATTATGGGAGAGAGGCCATGGGGAGATTAAGGCTTTGGGCCATCTAATCCAACCAGTTCATCTCCAACTCTACTATTGTACTTGAATGGAGTTCATTTTGGGTATTACCAAGAGTTGATGAAGATGAGATAGAAGCGGTAGATGTAATGATTTTTAATTTCATCATAATTTTAGTATTACTTCGAATTTTTATGAAATAATGAATTTTTAAATTTTGGATGTAGAAGTCAGAAATGTACTTATTTTTTAAGTTGCTGGTGTGATATACTCCATGTAAGACTCCACTTTGTATATTGTACTCCTTTAGCATTTTCTGTACTTTCAAGAGGATTTCAATGTTTATCTTGTTGTGAATTACGAATAAGTGATTTGCACAACATCCATAAGTCAAGACATGCAAAATTCAAACACTCATTGATGAATATCCCTTGAGAGTATTGTTTGGATTGATATGTTTGAGAATGTTCTTATGAAGATGAAAAATGTTCTTAAGCCAAAACTTCACCATTTTAAGAAATATACTTTTAAATCTTGATATTTATGTTTATTTTTGTATTTTTAACACTGAAAGTATAAAGGTTGGTAACGAAAGCCTAACGGAGTGAATTTCAGGTGGGCAAAGTGCCAACTTTTAAATCATAGGTAGACAACTTAAATTTCGGTCAAACTACATATAGGTAAGTTGTAATTTGCCCTTCTTATTTATCAATATTAATTTTTTGGTGTATTAAAAATTTATTGATGTGTTAACAAAGATGCCACTAGTCATTGTTTACTTTAGTGCACAACACAACCTACAAGGAAGGCACACTATTTTAAAATTTATTATTTTGTGTAACGCTTGTTTGCAAATATACTTCTTACATGCCAATAGATTTACAAAATGTTGTAATTTTCAGTTAACTCAACTGGTAAAATTTTTTATAGTTGAATAAAATACTAGGGGCTCAAGTCATGCCTACAACAAAACTAATTGATATCTTAGTCCGATTATAAAGAGCACAATACCAGAAGTAGATGGCATAAGTTGATATTCTACCCAAAAAAATTTAAAAAAAAAATTATGAAATGTTTGACATAACACCACCTCTCATCAAGGTCAAAGGAATAAGGAATTTGTTTCTTGCAATGAGAAAAAAAAAAAAAAAAAGTAGCTTTAATTCTTCTTAAAAGTGACACACATGCTTTAAATGTGAGAGATGGCCAAAATTATTGCGGCGCCAATCAATACAAAAGAAATCAAGCAACTGATTGCTTGAATTCAAGAATATTGTGGAGCCCAAGTGCCGAACAAAACAAAGAAGTAAATTGTTTGGAAGGAGGCAAGCTGATCATGGTTTTTGGCTTGTTGCCATGCATCCAAAAAATTGGTTGGAATGTCAACTAAAAGGTAAAGAACAAATACAGGCATTTAAATTTTTTTCGTGTAACAGGAGGAGCATATCTTTGATTTTTATTTTCGTGTATTTTTCAAGTGAACGATATTTAAATTAAAATTTTATTTTATTTTATTTTTTTCAAAAATATTTTTAGTATTAATTTTCATATTTTTTTAAAAAAATGGAAACTATGTTATTTTGGAGGTTACTAACGACACAATTCTAATGGAGACAAACTGGAGGCATGAATTGAATAAACTTGAAAGTTAAAAAATTTTATTAAATAAAAATAAAGTTAGAGGAAATGAACTTTAATCAAAGTCAGAGAGTCAATATGTAATATATTTAGTCAAATATTAAATATTGACAAGTAAAAAGAATGGGAGAGAAATGGGGAAATTGGAATTTGAGTTGTAAATACTAAATTGTAATAGATTTTTTTCACAAAATATGTAGAGAGCTCAAAACTTTTCATTGTTCATTTCAAATTCCTAACCTTTCGGATTTTAATCTTAAGACTTCGCTATAAAATTGCCCCTACTCAAAGTCACATATTCTATATTTTTGAAAAAGTGGAGTGATCACTTGAAGTCTTGAATAGCATGTTTACCACATCAAAATAATACTACAAAATCAACGTACCAAACATATTATCTTTTAACAAGTTGACTAAATGTAAGGCAATTTTTTAAACAATCTTTTTGACCATCGCTCTTTGGTCCTGAAATAAAAGACAATGGCCGTAGAAATTTGACAAATCGAGGCTCGGTCATGAGAATGTTGGCACCCAGAAACAGGCCACTTGGAATCTGTTTCTCTATAATCACTACAATCACAATGGCCAATTGGTCATAGAAGCAGACCACACGGGGTGTGCTATGGAATATAGATGCTCGGCATTTTCAAACTGGCTTTTATCCTTACGAACAGAGACAGAGTCGGGACTCCAAGTCAGGACGGAGTAAATTCCAAATTTTGAAACATTCGGGTATAAAATTCAAATACTCCCGAACTTTAGAGTTGTAATTTGTAGTTTACCCTTTATTTTTTAACATTTTAAGTATATGGCAATCATCATTGAAATTGGTAATTTTATACCATATTGATCAATACAGGTTGGCAATTTTCATATTGGTCACTAAGCTGGGAACGATTATGGCCGTACTACATTTTAGATTCAGTTCTTTTAGGATGACATCATTTGCCACAATCGTTACCACATTTGGATGATATATGCAATTTTAATCGGTGAACTGACAATTTCAAGTTCAAATGGGCTCAATACATTTTTTCCACAACTCACAATTGCACTTATATTGTGGCAGAAATTATGGTACAAAACGTGTTTACACGTACTGTCTCTTTCAATTTAAATACCAGCCATTTCAACTACAATCATTCTAGCAAAGTTTCACCTCTTTTTCTTCTTCTCTCTCTTTTCTCCGTCAATTGCGTTTCCGGACTCCACACATACGAACTTTCCTTGTTCTTTCTATTTAGTTCTTTGTCAAATTTGGTTGGTGTGTGTGAATGTATATGATCTTTTCATCCTTGTTTCCATCACGTTTATGTGTAATATTTATTTATTTATTTAGTGCTATATACGTTGATGGATCAGGCCACATGAAATTGGCTGGCATATTAGTCTGGGACGTGTGTGTTATTTATTTATTTATATGCTGAATGTAAAAAGGAGGGTCTCCGGTGTGGGCTTATCGACCTCACGTCACGTGACGGTAATGGGTAATACCATATGTACCACACGGGTTTTTTTGGGGTTATCGTTCTAACCACTCATCTCTGGGGGTTGGGACCATTCTGGCCTTAGACATTTTGGGGCCTAAGGCGAGAACTAAAATAAGACACTTTTTTATATTTATGTATTAATTTATTTAATGTTTTCTATATTATAATTATTTCATTTAAAATCTTTTTTTTTATTTGCCTTTTGAAATGCAAATTGACTAATTAAAATTTTGTATTCAAGTTCTTTTAACATCTCATTTTCAATCAATAATATAGCTAATCAATTAATCCACTCCAAACGAACCTCTTTCTACTAATAAATCTCTTAATTTTGTGTCAATACTTTTCCAATTACCTAGGTCATAAATATTTGTAGGAATGTAATTTGACATGTCGTTATTATTTTCATTTTCTTCTAGTTGAACATCATTATGGTGAACTTGTTAATTTGTGACATTTTCATCATTATTTTCATTTTATTCTAAATTCTTTTGAAGTTCATTAGCAAGATTTATTGTATTGCAAAATTTAACATCTTTGATATCTTGCAATTGTATTGTTTCATTATCTTCTAACTCTTTTTGGTGGATTTCTTGCTCATTTGTGATATTTTCATCTAAATTTTGTGTTGTATTTTGTTTTTACTAACAACAAATTTATCCAAATTTTTTGGAGTTTCATTTGAAACTAATATTTTTTTTTCTACTACCCTTCTTTACCAAAACTTTGGAGCCCCTTTCCACTTAGGGGCCTTAGGCAATGACCTAATTGGCCTAATGGAATGGTTGGCCTTAGTTGGGACAAGAACTTCTACTATCAAGCTACATCTCCGTGTGGTCGTTTGGGATATGTGTTTGCATTTATAAAGTTTGTTAATAAATTAGTGATGTGTCATCAATCAATCATTCAAAAAATCATTTATTACGTTGGTATAATCTGCTAATTTCATTCATTATGATAGAAATTTATACTTCATAGAAAGGGAAATGTTAACAAATGCCGAATCGTAAACTATTTTAAGAAAGTTTTATGAAAAAAGAGAAAGAGTAATTAATATTTTGACAGTTTTTTCAATTTTTCACGTGGAACCCACATGTCAGTCAATATGGGTCTTGTGAGCCCGTCTCAGGAGATACTTTCTCTATTCTTTCTTTTGGTTTTGTTTCTTGGGGTTGCATGCCATTGTGCTGGCTTTTATGTACAACTTCCGGGTAATGGGACGAGTACTTTTCTTCTTTATTAATATACTTTTATCATTTTTGTAAAAAAAAAAAGCGTAACAGGGATTTTTCAAAACCCGTTAAAACAGAAATAATTAAATAGAAAATTCGATGAGTGCTTTACTTGAAACTTACAAGACCAAAAAAGAAAAAAAAAGAAAAGAAAATAAAAATGAAGAGAACTTTTTTTTTTTTTTTTCGTGAGAAACAAAAGATAAAATTGCAAAGAACCTAAATGAATTAATGAACATGCAAATGAATTCCGGCGGAACCCAATTACACATAACCCATGAGAGAGATATATCCATACACATAGTTCCTTCTCCTAAGTCTTATTACTAAAATATATAAAAAAAAAAAAAAATCTTAACTATTATTATAAAAAAAGTCTTAACTATTTGTTGCTAAAAAAGTGTTAACTATTTGTTCCATTACCCTTAGCACCTACTCATGAGTTAGTATCATTAGGGCCAAAAAGTACTAAAAAAGAGCTTTAGATAATACCCAAAAGTTATAAAAGATAGAGAAATTCTTGTCCACAACATTTTCATTATACTTTCATGACAAATCTCAAGTGGCAAGTTATTATTGGTTGTTATTAGTTGGTAGGCAGAAAAGTAAATTTAATGGTAAGTTCAAATTAGAATCAATAATAACTTACCATATATGATTTGTTGTGAAAGTATTGTGAAAATATTGTGAACGTAAAACTTCTTTAAAAGATAACTATTAGCATCTACGATCTAGCTTCTATAGAATGAAATAATAGTTTTTGCTTGATATAAAGAAAACATAAAGAAAAAAAATAAATAAATAGAGATGTTGAGAGCTTTGTAATTTAACTGGTTGATATTTTTTAGTGTTTTTAAGACATTCAAGGTTCAAATTCTCCCTTCCTTGGCATCAAATTATATATATAAAGATAGGCACATATTTGATCATAAAGCAAATAGTAACCACTTCAATTAGTCGTCACAATTGAGCTTTAAAAAAAAAAAAAATCATTAACCATTTTTAACCTTATAAAAAAATATAAATAACTACTTTTCTAGCATGATATATATATTGTGAAATAGCTGAATTTCTAATATTCAATGTTGTGTTTTGAGACTAGTAGAAGCGCATTCACATGGACAGAAAGATAAACTATTAAATGAAACAACAATATTTAACATGGTTTGATAAACTCCATACCTACATCCACATGCAATGCAACACTAGCTAAATTCACTATTAATGATATGGATTACAACAACACTTAATTAAACTGACTCACACACCTTGCAAATATAAACAAAACCTCTCACAACTCACAAACCTTATTCTCACAAACTCACTTACAAACCTCACACACATATACTCACAATCCAAAAACCCCAATACACTAAAAAAACTCACAGGCTCACAAAACAAACTCTTAATTGATACCACAATTATCTTTCAACTTAAACAAATTTACCAATCTGCACTAAGAAACCCACATTATGTTCTTCTAAGAGTCTTCTCCCCATGTGGAAGGATTTCAAAAGTCATCAAATCCTTTGCAATAATATTTATTTATAAGGTTTTGATTATATTTTTTCCTGTACAATGAATATCCATATTCCTCTTCAATAAGATAATTTTTTTCCATTCATATCAAGAAAAATCCACATCTCATTAAGAAACCTAAACCAAATCTAATTTGAAATTTGATGCAATATTTAATTGTATATTTATACAACACTTAATTGATATAACAATGAATCTTATAAGTAAGAAAATTTATATTTAAACACATACAAATATTTAGGTTAAATGAAAATAAGTAGATAACCCAATTGAGAGTGATTCTATGAGGTATATTTGTTTTTTTGTTTAGACCCTTGAACACTCAGATTATTTAACCTAATTAATTAACCAAGTTAACACTTAAGTTTATTATTCAGATCTATTACCTAGGAAAACCAATGAAACCAACCGTTTCACGGTGAAAAACCTGCGGGGAATTTAACCCGATCTATCCTTAAGGCATACAAAGCCACTATGATAGAATGGAAGTTTACAATAGATTTTCTCCATAAAATCTAAAGCTATCTCTTGTAGAACTTACTCACACAACCACGTCCAGCTCTAAATTCATGGACTCTTTTGTCTTGAATTTGTTGCACACAAATACCCACATTTGTGACTTTGAGATCTCACTAAATGGTTTTAGATCACCATCAATAGTGGATCTTATATGCAGCAACTTCTACAACACCGGATCTTGAGATTCTTTAAGGAATATTGCCAGTAGAAGACTTTAGAGAGCTTTGGGTACAAAATCCTAGATCTACAATTGGAGGCACATGATGCACTCTTTTCTCTCTAAAAACCCCATCTAGGGTTAGCTTATAATGTCCTTTAAATACAGCAAAAAACGGATCGCGATTTAAGCTTCAAACGGACAAGTTATGAGCTTTTTACGTTTTTTTTATTGTCGTTTGCAGCTTCCGATCAATTGAGCTTGATCGATCGAACCCTTCCGATCGATTGAGCCTGATTGATCGAATGAGTCTGATTTTGACTTTTTGAATCTGCAGCTTGTATGTTCTTTGAATTTTGACTTGTAGCACTTTGAGCATTATCTAATATGGCTTCACAAACTCTAAGATTTATATCTAGACAAGTTTATGTTTATGGTTTGCCAATTATTCTAAATTTTTAGAACCTAACAATATCAATGCGGATTAGGATCCCATACAATACCTAGGGTATTGCATGGGCTCATTAAATCTCACACACGATTTTTATTTCTTTAATTTGTAATTTTATAATTTGTAATTTTTTATTATTATTTAAAGATTGAGATTGATTTTTTTTTAAAAAAAATTTAAAAATACCCCTTAACTTGATCGGTGTGAATGCTGTCATCAATAAAGAAGCCGGTGTTTAGTGGAGGTTGACTTTCCATTTAATTTAGAATCAAAGCAATGTGAACTTAAGAAATGTTTTGTTGTAGCTTTGATGTTGGGCTTGGGCGGCCGCCCCTAATTTTTGTAAAGTCAATTCAGAAGGATTGCCTAGGTCTTGCTTGACAAGAAAGATTCCTTCTCAATTGCATGGGATGTTTTGCTGTTTTGTTTCTCTCTTTTCCAGTGATAAAAGTTTTTGTTTCAATTAAAAAAAAATGAATAAACCCAAACCTGAAAAGCTTTATGCATTTAATAAACAAGAGAAATACTAGTAGAGTAATACTATAACCACAAACTATTTTATAATATTTTTATAAACTGTTGTTGTGGGTAACTTCTTATTGGTTTTCATCTAGGCCCACTATAAATATTATTTTTTTTATTTACTAATAACCACTCGCCATATTAACGGTTAGTAAAATTTTGTAAAAAATTTTGTATCTCTAGCATTACTCGTTCTAGCAAGAATGTAGGTAAAATAAACACTATGCTTTAATAAATGCTTTATTTATTAGATTCAAGAATTATTATTATTATTTGTTTTTTTGGTTTGTGGAACTCATTATTTTATTTTTTCAGTTTTTGTCTTCATGTGACGTAGAGGAGGGTAAACACGAGATTTTGTTTCTATGATTTTAGTTGACACCGTTTAGGTGACAATTTTGACTTTAACTTTCAGAAGTAAAAGGATCAAAATGTAAGTTCAATAAACCTCAAGGAGCGTTATATAATTTTCTCTAAACTTTTCTATATAAGAAGACTAAGCTAGAAATGAAAGTTGGTGCTTCACAATATTTCTCAATGGAGTGGCCTTTAGTGAGGTCTTTACTGTGGGTTTTAGTACTTGTTGCTCACATTCATGAGCTAAGAGCTTGCATTGAGGAAGAGAGGATGGGTCTGCTAGAATTGAAGGCATATCTGAAATCCAATACTAATTATACAAAACCCCTTCTTCCATCATGGGTTTACGACCTAAAGAGTGAGTGTTGTAATTGGGAGCTGGTCAAATGTAATGACACCACTGGCCACGTGATCAAGCTTTGGCTCTCCAATATAAACCAAGAAACTCACGTCTATGCTGGTAATGAAAACTGGTTTTTGAATGAGTCCTTGTTGCAACCTTTCAAGGAGCTAAAAATTCTTGATTTATCTCATAATGGAATTCGTGGTTGGCAAGGAAATAAAGGTATGTGAGCTTTGTTTCTAATTTCAAACACCAAAAAAAAAAAAAAAGCAAAAGAGTTAAAAGAAGAAGAAACACAATCATTATAACTCTAGTCGGTAACATATACAATGCACAAGAAATTTTATTTTTGTGTAAATATGAAATTTGATAATTATGTTAGTTATTAACAGTCTTTTATTTTCGTCTAAATAAGAAATTTAATATGGTAGTTATTAAAAAATAATTGTTATAGTTATTAATAGTCTTTTATTTTAATTGCAGCAACAATTTACTGCAGATTTAAATATAGACTATGATTTAAACTTAATCAATATATATATATATATATATATATATATTAGAATAATGACGTGTAAAATTGTTAGGTCTCAAAAGCTTATATGACAAAATATATAAGGTCAACTAAAATCAAATGTCCCTGGCTTTAGAGTAATGCTATGTCTACAACATTTTTATAATAAATTTTTAAAGAATTTTTCTTAAAAACATTTCAACGTTTTTTGAGTTACTTTGTTATTCTTTATTCTTGATTTACCTTTCTCTAAACTTGAAAACTATTTTGAGAGAGATTGAGAAACATTTGAAAGGAAACTCAATCTTGATGGGGGACAACCTATAGTGTACCAACCAAGGAAGTCAATACTATACTGATACCAGCAATATCGGGAAAATATATTGTACTAGCCATTAAAAAGGTATTGGTACTCCTCCAAAACGTACCCAAAAAAATACCAGGTTGTATCGGCCCGTATTGGCGTTTTGGCTAGTACAATAAAATTAAAAAAAAAATTGAAAAAAATTTATTAAATCTTTTTTTTTTTTTACTTAATCTAATATGTTTTTAATATATTTAAGCTAATATGTAGGCTTATAAAATATGTGGATTTAAAATTTTTTGTTGATAAACATAAAAATTAAATAATAGCTGTTATTCACTTAGTGGTGACTAAGAGCTCATTTGGGATGTGCTTATTTGTTTTAGCTTATTTTAGTTTTTAGTTTCTTTTTGGTACTATTCATCGATTTCATTGTACAATTCAACTAACTTTTAACTTTTTTTTTTTTTTTTTTACAATTTCAGTAAATTTTTTTTTTCAGTTTTAGTTAAATAAGTTATTCCCAAACGGACACTAAATGTTCTTAATGCATGTAGATTTCTTCCACCTTCCCATGGCATAATTTGATCACTGAACTTGTCCTTGGAGGAGTGTAGACAATTTTTATCCATGAAATTATTTAAAAATAAAATTTTATTTTATTTTTTTTTTTTTTCCCTTTAAAAAATATTAAAGGGCACCCCTTTTCTATTGCGTTCTAGGATTTAACAATTGGTTGTATACTTTCTTCAGAATGGAATTCTTTGCCTAAATTGAACAAGCTAATGCACATAGATTTAAGTTGGAATCTCTTGCAAAAGGACATTTTAAGATTTTTGGGTGCACTCCCAAATCTTAAATATTTGGACCTAAGTTACAATGAAATGCAAGGGCCTCTGTCTAGCAAAGGTATGTACATGTAAATTTGAATTTTTCTCAAAATTTCCCCCTTAATTTTCTTTATAAAAAATACCATGAAAAACTCAAACAAAATTGAAATCTTATATGTCTTATTGATCTCATCTACATTTACACTAATTGTACATGCTTTCTAGTGAATACTTCAATGCATTTAATAAGATTAAGATCCTCTAGAGTTTTTAGGGTACTTTACTACAAAGAATTCTTTAAATCCTAATTTTTCTTTCAATATGACTAATGTAATTCTCTTCACCTATGATTTAGAACTGAGTAATCTAAGAAATTTGGAGGTACTCATTGTGCGAGAGAATCGACTCAATGGAAGCCTACCATTCAAGGGTAAAATTCCATCGTACATTTTTTAACGGCTATAATAATTTACCTCTGAGAAGGAATGTCTTTTAGTATCCACAAGTATGCCATTTTAAAGATTTACTCTTTACTCTATCTCTTTTTAATTTCTCTTTGAGATATGACAAATTTTAAGAAGTTTGGAGATTTTAGATATGAGTGGTAATATGTTCATTGGAATTCTTTCTCCATATATTGGGACACTATCTTCTCTCAAAGCTATATCATTATCTCAAAATAAACTCCATGGGAATTTACATGCTAAAGGTAAGAATCTACTATGAAATCTGGCATTTATACTTTGTTAATGTTACCTGTACTTATCTAACATAGATTAGGAGCATGGTTGTCAAAATCGCGATCTGGATCGTAGGATTGCATGATTTTATGATCCTACCTTACCAAAACGTTTAAAATCACACTAGGATTATAAAAATGGTAGGATTGTATGGGATCCTACCGATTCTACCGATCCTACCAAAACATCAGTTTTTGGTTTTTGGTTTTTTTATTTTTATTTTTTTTATTTTTTGAGGGATAAATTTTTGGTTTTGATGAAGCTTTAAGTTTTTTTTTTTTTCTATGTTGTGATGGTATGGCTTTTTATTTTTATAAAATTATGTTAACCTAAGCAAATGTTTTCTAGTTTTTAGTTCACTTGTAATAAAAATGAAGGAATGCTTCATCATTTCTAAATGAAGAATTTATATTGGATTTGCTACATTTTAAGCTATAATGTTGTTAAATTTTTTTGATCAATATACTAATTTGTGTTTTAATATTACTAAAATTTTTTTCTTATATATAATTTTATTAGTATGCTTGTATTTGTATATTGATTATTGATTTTTTTGAGCATGCTCTATAATTGTTCTTTGAGCGGTATAACTTGAATAGTTGAGTGTGAAGTTGTATCTTGATCTCCTTTGCAGCTCTAATATACAAATACACAATGTTTACATAGATGATAAAATGTTTGATGATGATTAAGATGGTGATCATAAGAACCCTATAATGAGAATAATTAAATGTTCACTTCACCTTAATATTAATCTTGCTTTTGGACTTCATATTTTAGTTAGCTAGTTTCCATTTGATAACTTATTTTGGATTTTAAACTTAGAACTTGGAAAATATTTTTGTATTGTTGATAAATATTTTGGTATTTGGTTGCTAATTAAACATTTATTGAATTTTTTAGATACATTGGGTCAAAACGTAAATATATTTGTTTCGTTAGTAGACGTAGCAATGTAAGATATGCAAATTACATCATATAATGCAAATCTTTATTTTTTTATGGATAAATTCACAATTTATGTGATTATTCGACATACAAAGTCATTATCAATGTGTTTTTTTGCTTTAAATATGAAAATATGTAAGATCTTACAATCTACGATCCGATCCTACGATCTACAATCCCACCTACCTCTCACGATCCTACATAAGATCCCAATTTTGACAACCTTGATTAGGAGTGTAAAAGCTAAAAACAAGTGAAGAAGAATGACTAAAATATAATTATTCATGTTAGGTTTTATTGGCACATTCCATGACAATGTAACCTTGTTTGAATATGTAATGTGTCACCAAGAGTTCAAAATTACTAGTCCAAAATGTAGTCCAAAAAGACACGTGTTTGATTGATGATTGATCAATCAAACAAGTGTCTTTGATAGCCATTTGATCGTAGCTTGACTGATCAAATGAATATTCTCGAAACTTCCTTGATAGCAACTCGATCAATTGAAAATCTTGAGACACGGATTTTGACATGTTTTAGTTGAGTTAGTGCTACCTTGTTTTTCATGCCTTACATGCAAAAATATATAAGATACTTAGTGACATGTGCTACAAAAGAGAAAACCTAAACTAAGAAATCATCAACCCGTGAGTCGAAAGACCTAAGATAATTATCATTTGCTGTGTTGCTACTAACATGGTGCGGATCAAGAGTTAAAACTGCAGAGCCATCTCAGTGTGTTGTTACAAATATAAAATCTTCAACGTTTTACACAACCCTTGTAGAGTTTTTATCTTTCAAGGTTCTCCATCATTTTTTCACTTCGTCACCATATTGCTGAATTTATCATGAATTATTTTTTACATATGGTGACATGCTTGCTTGGGGTGATTAACCTATGATAATCTTGTTTACATAATTTTGTTAATTGGCTTAAATAGTTTAATCTACTAGTTGATAATCCAAGGGGTCAAAACATATTCTTTCCAATTACTATTCTGGCCAGTAAACTAATTGATTGTCTTGTTGATTTTTACATTGACACATAATTAGGATGGACACTATTAATGTTATTTGTTTTAACAGATTTGGGTATGCTGAAGAAACTTGAAGAGTTAGATCTTTCTGACAATAACTTTGAATGGATCCTCCCTCCATGCCTAAGTCATTTGACATCTCTTAGGTTATTAGATCTATCTAAGAACCAATTCAGTGGAAATTTGTCTTCATCTGTGGTAGCCAACTTGACATCCCTTGAGTACATTGATCTTAGTTATAATCGTTTTGGGGGTTTATTCTCATTCAGCTCATTTGCCAATCACTCTAAGCTCAAAGTGATTCGATTTAAAGGTGAAAACTACCGGATTGAAGATGGTAACAAAATTGTGAGTGAAAGCAACACATTTGAGATCGAAACTGAAAATCCCAGTTGGGAACCTTCATTTCAGTTAAAGGTGCTAGTGCTGCCTAACTGTGGTCTGAATAAGTTATCCTCCAACATTCCAAAGTTTCTCTTTTACCAACAAGAATTGGAATTGGTTGATATCTCTCACAATAGGTTGAACGGAAGCTTCCCCATTTGGTTGATTGAAAATAATACTAGATTGCAATTGCTAAATCTTCGGGATAATTATTTTGGGGGTCAATTTCATTTGCCAATAGATCACTGCAGTAATCTTTCTTGGTTGGATTTCTCTTACAATAACTTTAATGGGCAGTTGCAAGAAAATATTGGAAAGATGATTCCAAACTTACAATATCTAAATATATCTCAAAATCATTTTGAAGGTTTTCTCCCATCCTCAATTGGTGACATGAGTAATTTGGAGAAATTGGACTTGTCCACTAATAATTTTTCAGGAGAGGTGCCAATGAAATTGCTTGCCAATTGCACCTCCTTGGTAGTTTTGAAGTTATCTTATAATAAATTTCATGGTGAAATTTTCTCAGAGGGATTCCAATTTTTTAACAATAGCTTACGTATTTTGGAATTAAAAAACAATCAGTTTACAGGTACTTTGCCAACTATGGTACCAACAGCTGGTAGTCACTTGGGGCTCCTAGATATTAGCAACAACTGCTTCTCAGGTTTAATTCCCAGATGGCTGGTAGGAAATTTGCGGTACATATGGTCTCTAGACATGAGTAATAATTTTTTCGAAGGTTCATTTCCATGTGAAATGCAAATGCATGCATATATTTTACTAGACCTTTCTCATAACTTGCTTTCTGAATGGTCACCTTCTTTTGTTGATTTATATACTATTCGACACATGTTTTTACAAGGCAACGAACTCGCTGGACCATTACCGATACTTTCTTTCAATTTTTCACTTCATTTGGTGACATTGGACATTAGAGATAATAAATTTTCTGGTAGAATCCCTAATGAAGTGGGCGTGCTTTCAAATTTAAGAGTATTGTTGTTGAGTGGCAATAATTTTAGTGGTGTGATTCCGGAGAAGCTGTGTTGGTTAAAGAATATTGCGATAATGGATCTTTCCAGGAACAAATTTTCTGGAACAATACCGCATTGCTTTCACAACCTAACATTTGAGAAGATAGATGCTTTTGATGGCCTTACTGAACCAAATTCCACATTTTTGGAGGTCAGAGATATAATTGTCCCATATCAAAGTATCCTCAAAAGGAATTTTGAAAATTTTGAGGTAGAACGAGAGGTTGCTGCAGAAATTGGGATTGAGTTTGTAACGAAATATAGATCTTACTTCTACAAGGGTGGCATTCTTGATCTCATGTCTGGATTGGATTTGTCAGTCAACAAACTAACAGGTGACATCCCTCCAGAGTTAGGACAACTATCTCCAATTCTTGCGCTAAACTTGTCTTACAATCAGTTGACAGGTTCCATACCAAATACATTCTCAAAATTGACTTAGTTGGAGAGTTTGGACCTTTCTCACAACAATTTGAGTGGAGAAATTCCTTCAACATTGATTGATCTGCACTTTCTAGCAGTTTTCAATGTGGCTTACAACAACTTATCAAGTAAAGTTCCAGACATGAAAGAACAATTTGGAACATTTCAAAATAGCAGTTATGAAGGAAATCCATTTCTTTGTGGACCACCACTAGAGAAAAGTTGCACTGGGGTTGATAAATCACCTCCATCACCAATAAAATCTTCAAATGCAAGTCACCGAAAATGGTATGATGTGGATCCTTTAGTCTTCTCCACAAGTTTTATCGTATCATACGTTATTTTCTTTATTGGTGTGGCTTGTATTCTTTATATTAATCCTTCTTGGCGACAACGATGCTTCAATTTGATTGAGAATCGTATGTACTGGTGCTATAATTTTGCATTTTATAAGTAGAAAGGTTGTCAAACTGTATTTGTCATTAGTTATACTTAATAGGTGATGGACACCTATGTGTCTATTTGGTTATGAATATGAAAAAAAGTGTTACATTTACAATTTTCCAATCTCTATTGTAGTTTTGTTTTGAAACAATTAGAAGGAAGTTTTTAATAGCCATATGTAATGCTCATCTCGCTATAAAAAATCATGTAAGTCATTTTGTGGTATATGATATTGATGAGGATAAAAGGAGAGGGCCTCAGATCGACGGTGTTATGCTGTCTCCCATAAATAAATAGACGGAGAAATATCTGACGGTTATAGTTGATGCCTCCAAGGTTGACGGTTTCACCAAGTGACGCCCAAAAAGTTGAAGGAGATACATCGAGGCTGACGAACCGATCATAAAGTCGACTTGTTTCCCACGCTAGAGAATATTCAAAAGGATTCCTATAAGGAAAGGATCCCGGAAAATACGCCCAAAGGGACTCTTATAAGGAAAAGACTTCTACTCCAAGGAAAAGAGGGATGACCCTTGCTACTATAAAAACCTTAGCACTCTCGTTACTCGAGGTACGCATAATTTTACCCTCTCTAGCACTCTAGAGCAGTGAGAATAGTTCTAACTTGACCTTCGGAGGGTATTTGGCCGGTACCACACCGGTGCTCTCTGTTAGGTTACCCTTTTTGTTGTGCAGGTGCCATTTGCGATCAAACGAGGAGCGTGTGACTCACTGGTGGACATCTCCGGTATCATCGGTTGGTGCCGTCTGTGGGGAACGCTTTAACACGTTCTCGCTTCCAAGGCAAAAGAGTTACATGGTACTCACTCGCTCAATGGCAACCATCAACGACGTTCAAGAAGAAGAAACTCCTACGATTGCGCTTGAAAGACAGGTGAGGACGCTCGCCGCCCCGTGGAGCGCCTCACGAAACAAAACCACGACTTAGAAGAGCAATCGAGACAGAAGAATGCGGCTCCCAACAACCAAGGAGCAGAGCGGGGAAGGAACCAGCGCCGACAGAGAAACCAGGAAGGACCCCGGACCAAAGAACGCCCGAGCAAACCTGAACGAGTAACACGAGCATCCCTCCCTCGCGGAAACCACTCCGCCACTCGTTCTCGCAGAGATGCAAGCCATGAAGGAACAAATGGAGGTCATGATGAATGCTCTTAAGGGACGAGTATCAAGCGACCTTGACGACCTCGTCAACCGAATCGACTTCGCCGTTCTCACCGCCGTCAACTCCTACCCCTTACCAAGTAAATTCCGCATGCCGCAGATAGATGATTATGACGGGATCAAGGACCCGCTGGACCACCGGGAGACCTTTAAAACCCTAATGCACCTTCAAGGAGTAGCGGACGCCATCATGTGTAGGGCCTTCCCTACAACGCTGAAAGGCGCAGCAAGAATTTGGTTCAGTCGACCGGCACCAAACTCAATCAGCACCTTCAAAGAACTCAACGCTCAGTTTACCGCACACTTTATTGGAGGCCATCGGTACAAGAAGTCTACGGCTTGCTTGATGAGTATGAAGCAGCGAGAAGACGAAACTCTTAGAGCCTACATCTCCCGCTTCAACAAAGAGGCACTCGATCGAAGGTTTGACGACAAGATACTTGTCGCGGCCTTTACCAATGGCTTGAAGAAGGGCAAGTTTTTGTTCTCCATATACAAAAACGACCCAAAAACCATGTCGAAGTACTTTATCGCGCCACAAAGTATATGAAACGCCGAAGATGCACTGTTAGCCCGGGAAGAGAGGCCTAGAAAAAGGGAACGGGGAAGACAATCGGCAGGACCAAAGCCGAAAAAGAAGGCAAGAACCGCAGACCGAAGGGACGAGAGACGCCCTAAGCCCCCGGGTGGAAGGTTCACAAGCTTCACTCCGCTAACAGCCCGATAGACCAAGTCCTTATGCAGATCAAGGACGAGGAATCGCCGACATTCCCGTGAAAGTCAAGAGTGACCCCAGCAAGCGCTCCCGAGATAAAATCTGCCGATTCCACCGCGACCACGGCCACGACACGCCTGATTGCTATGACCTCAAGCGGCAGATTGAAGCCCTTATCGACAAGGAAAGCTGCAGAGATTCGTTAGCAAAAGAGAGCGGATCCCCCCGCGCAACACCAACAACCCCGACGGGACAATGAGCGACCAAGGTCCCCAATTGGAGATATAAGGATGATCGTAGGAGGAATGACCGCCGCGGGTCATCCAAGAAGGCCCGCAAGACCTATCTTCGGATGGTACAAAATGTTCAATCGACGGGAGTCGTGTCAAGATAACACGAAGAGAAGGTCCCGTGAATCGGATTCTCGGAAGAAGACGACGACCCCTTCACCACCCACATGACGACGCACTCGCCGTCACCACGTGTAGGAGATTACAATATGCACCGTCTGCTGGTCGATAATGGCGATTCAAAGAGATATCTTATACTACACCGCGTTCAGCGAGATGAGGATCGAGAGGGAGCGATCGATCCCAACAAATGCCCCGCTTGTTGGCTTCGGCGGGAGCCGAGTATTCCCACTGGGTGCGGTCACCTTACCCGTAATTGTAGGTGATTACCCCCAACAGATAGCCAGGGACGTGACATTCTTGGTTGTTGATTGCTCATCCGCCTACATCGCTATCCTCGGGCGACCCACGCTCAACTCATGGAAGGCAGTAACTTCCACCTACCACCTGATGATAAAGTTCCCAACCGACTACGGAGTAGGGGAGAGCTGCGGGAGCCGGATGGCCGCACGCGAGTGCTACATAGCCATGATGGAAATGGAGGATCGAGGTTCAGGCTTTGAGTATAGAAGAGCACCGGACGGTAACGGGCGGTTGAGAAGTTAGAAGAGGTACCCCTTGACGAGTTCCGATTCTCGGCCGAACGACCAAAATCGAACGCTCGCTAACCCCGCCATCCGCCAGAGCTCATAACCTTCCTTAGACGCAATCAAGACGTATTCGCATGGGGTCATGAAGATATGCCAGGAATAGATCCTTCATCATGGTGCACAAGTTGAATGTGTCGCCCGCCTTTTCACCCGTCCGACAAAAAGAAGAGGGTATTTGCCCGGAGCGGACCGAGCCATAGCAGAGAGGAAGTCGAAAACTACGGGAAGCAAGCTTCATCAGGGAAGTGTACTATCCCGACTGGTTAGCAAATGTAGTAATGGTGAAGAAAGCGGCGGGAAATGGCAGATGTGTGTGGACTTCACCGACCTTAACAAAGCCTCGCCCCAAGGATAGCTACCCCCTACCGAGGGTCGATGTCCTGGTAGACTCCACGGCCCGACACCGATTCTTTGAGCTTCATGGACGCTTTCTCGGGATACAACCAAATCCGAATGCACGAAGCCGACCAGGAGAAAACGTCGTTCGTAACCAGCCAAGGCCTATTCTCATTACAAGGTCATGCCCTTCGCCTAAAGAACGCAGCGCAACGTACCAAAGGCTCATGAACAAAATGTTCGCACAACAGATTGGGAGGAATGTCCAGGTCACGTGGACGACATGCTAGTTAAGAGCCGAGGGAGGAAGATCATCTAGAAGATCTCAAAGAAACATTTGATACACTCCGCTCCTATAATATGAAGCTCAACCCAGGGAAGTGCGCCTTTGGAGTAACGGCAGGAAAATTCTTGGGATTCATGGTGTCTCAAAGGGGAATCGAGGCGAACCCGGATAAGATCCGAGCCATTATGGAAATGACACCGCCAAGAAGTGTAAGGGAGGTACAGAGCCTAAATGGAAAAATAGCAGCACTTAACAGGTTCGTGTCAAGAGCAACGGACAAGTGTTTGCCCTTCTTCCGAACATTGAAAAAATCATTTGAATGGACCAACGAATGCCAGCAAGCGTTCGAAGAATTGAAGATTTACCTCTCCTCTCCATTGTTGTTGAGCCCGTCGCGCAATAGGAGAAGAGCTTTTTCTCTATCCGGCCGTCTCCCCTTGTTTGTCGTATGACCTTGATGAGAGAAGAAGAAAGAGTGCAAAAACCCGTATACTATGCAAGTTTAGCTTCATGAGCCGAGGAGAGATACCCGCCGATGGAAAAACTTGCCTTCGCATTAGTTACGGCAGCCCGAAAGCTCAAACCATACTTCCAAGCTCATACGGTAAACGCCCTGACCGACAAGCCTTTACGGAGAGCAATGAGCAGCCCCGAGGCCGCGGGACGACCGGCATTATGGGCAATCGAGCTGAGCGAATTTGACATTCGGTATCGTCCGCGGACCTCCATCAAGGGACAGGCTGTCGCCGACTTTATAGCTGAGTTCACCCACGACGAGGACCATGGGGCAGCAGAGTCCCCTCAATGGAGCATACATACGGACGGATCATCCAACAGGCAAGCCGCAAGGGCCGGCATTGTGTTGCTATCACCGAAGGAGACACCATTGAATGTATGGTCCGTCTAAACTTTCCCGCCACCAACAATGAATCGAGAATATGAGGCTCGATAGCGTGACTCGACCTCGCCAAAGCGGCAGGAGCCGCAAGGGTAGTCGTCTCATCGCGATTCGCAGTCATCACCAACCGGATAAACGGAGACTACGAGTGCAAGAGCGAAAAGATGAAGAAGTACCTTGATGAAGTAAGGGCAAGAGTAGGCGACCTAGAAGCCAAAATCATCCGATTCCCGAGAGAGGAAAACGAGCGAGCAGACCGTCTCGCGAAGGTCGCCTCAGCCGAACGAATGGTCGTCCCCGGTAATGTACTCTCCTTCGTACAACTTTCCCCGCTGATAGATATCGGTGACATGCAGGAAATATGCTCCGACAAAGAACTGGACAGCGCCGTTAGTCTCGTACCTAAAAGACGGCATCGTACTGCAGGCGAGAAGGAAGGAAGCTGCAAGAAAACTTAAAGTCCAGCGGCGAGGTTCGTCCCGATGAAAGACGCCTGTACAAAGAGGTTTCTCCCGACCATATCTAAGATGCTTGGGTACGGAAGAAGCGGACTACGTTATGAGGGAAGTGCATGAAGGAATCTGCGGAAACCACTCGGGATCCGATCATTGGTACACAAGCTCGTGCGAGCAAAGGTTACTATTGGCCCACCATGCGAGAAGGGCCGAAACCTACGTTAGGGCTGTGACAAATGCCAAAGGTTCGGCAACATTATTAGACAACCGACAGAAGAGCTGACCCGATGACGGCCCGTGGCGTGGCGTTCGCACGATGGGGATTAGACATTATGGGACCATTCCCTACAGCCGCATTTGACGCCTGAAATTCCTGGTAGTAGGTATCGACTATTTCACGAAATGGGTGGAAGCCGAAGCTTTGGCCACAATCACAGAGAAGAACGTAAGGAGCTTCGTGCGGAGATGCATCATATGCAGGTTTGGCATTCCTAGGGTCCTTGTCTCGGACAACGGGAGGCGATTCGACAACGACCATTTCCGGGATTTTTGCTCCCGATTAGGAATAAAGAATCACTACTCCTCCCCCGCCCACCCTCAAGCTAATGGACAGGTCGAAGTCACAAACCGATCCTTGCTCAAGATCATCAAGACTCGGCTCGAGGGGCGAAGGGTATATGGCCTCGAAGAATTGCCGAGTATACTATGGGCATACAGACGACGGCAAGAACACCCACAGGGAGAGACACCGTTCCGCTTGGCGCACGGAGCCGAAGCGATCATCCCGGCAGAAGTCGGACTCGCAAGCTATAGGGTACACAACCATGATGAGGACAAAAACGATGAAGCTATGCGACTACAGCTCGACCTAGTGGATGAGATCAGGGCAGCAGGAGAACAAAGGCTCGCTAGGTACCAGGATCGCATGGCCAAATACTACAACTCTTGGGTCCGACACGAGAGACTTCCAAGTCGGAGACCTTGTTCTCGGGAAGGTCATGGGCGCCGCTAGGGACCCTACCCAAGGGAAACTCGGCCCCAATTGGGAAGGTCCTTACCGAGTCTCGTCGTGGTAGAGAAAAGGTACTTACCACCTTGAAACATTGGAGGGACAGAAACTACCACATCCATGGAACACCGAGCACCTACGGAAGTACTACCAATAGAAGCAAAGCTGACATGAAGACCAACTTCTTTTATTTTTCAGCAAATTATAGTTTAACTCCTCGATTTATCGTTTACTTTAGTTTTTTCGCAACAATACTCTTTTTAGCCCAAGGGGCAGGATTTGGTTTTAATTACTTTTATTTAAATGCATGGCAATAAGAGGAGTTTTATTCAGAAATCGCTGAAGTATATTTTTCCTCCGACGGTCCACTAAGTTTACGACCCAAAACGACTAAGTCCATAACTCACGGACTAAGGAAAAACCTGACGGACTAATGAAAGATGTCAAGGCATCAAGGCTAAAAAAGCCAAAGAAAACAATGGTCCGAGAAGGCTAAAGCTAAAAGTCGACGGTCCAATAGATAGAGTTATCATATGGATCGAGTCTTCAAAACCGACGGACCAACGGAGATGTCAAAAGACATCGAGGCTAATGGCCATAAAAACAATGGCCCGAGAAGGCTAAAGCTAAAAGTCGACGGTCCAATAGATAGAGTTATCATATGGATCGAGCCTTCAAAGCCGACGGACCAACGGAGATGTCAAAAGACATCGAGGCTAATGGCCATAAAAACAATGGCCCGAGAAGGCTAAAGCTAAAGTCGACGGTCCAATAGATAGAGTTATCATATGGATCGAGCCTTCAAAGCCGACGGACCAACGGAGATGTCAAAAGACATCGAGGCTAATGGCCATCAAAATAACGGACCGAAAAAGCTAAAGCTAAAAGGCGACGGTCCAATAAATAGAGTTATCATATGGATCAAAACTGACGGTCCAATGGATGAAAAATTTATATGGTAGGCGGTCAAATTATTGACGGTCTTACCAAAAAATGAGACTTCTTACAAATAAGTTTCTCCAACCAACAAGCCAGTAAAGATGACGAGCTAATCAAAAAGGCTAAATATAAAAATAATAGGCGATCTCATTAAAATTAGTCAAACAATAAAAGTCAGTGTATATGATCAAAGTAACGGACAACAGGGGGTAGATGGAATTACAAGCAAAAAGCCCAACAAACATACGGGCACTTGAAGACATTGTTCAAAAATTACAATTAATAAAGGATTAAGCGGCGGGAGCGTCCTTGGAGACCCCGTCGCCTTTATCCTTCACAACTCGATCCGAAGGCCCAGCAGGGGTAGGACAAAGCAGTGGGCCAAAACAACCCCAAACATCATCAAGCAAAGAATCCAAGCCGAGGGGTTCGTCATCTCTATCAGCGGCAGGAGTCATCGGAACGGAAGTATCCATGGTGATTCCGCATGCAGATCCAGCTCCCGGATAAGCTAACGATACTTGCTTGGACAATCATCGAAACCTGCGCCATAGTAATCAAAGACAGAGTCGATGAAGGACTCGAGTTGTCTTAAATTTTTCAACCGCATCGGTCCCGGCCGTCACCACTTGCGCACGCAAAGATGAAACCTCCTCCTCAAGTTTCTTCGCTCACCCCGCTTCTCCTAACTTCTCCTTCACGTCCTTCACTCTGTGTTTAAGAGACGGACGGCCTCCTTGTATTGCGCCCGCCGATCCATCGTGGTGGAATTGTGCCTCCTCACCCGAGAGACGACGCCTTCTTTGGCCACGCATCGGTCTTGAAGTGCTTTAACACGAACCAAGGCCTGCAGGAAACACAACCGTCAGCTATTGAGAAAGGTAAAGATCAGATTAATCAAAGTAGGAAGCATACCCGTGCAATATCAAAGAAGGCCGACGCCCCCAGGTCATCCGTCCCAGTGAGCACAAGGATCCGATCCGTCTGTTTGATAAGAGACTCCGGACCCTCGACAGCGTAATCCTTGTGAGTCGGCAAGCAACGGGGCTCCTCAATGACGGGACCAGAGGAAGTCATCACTCCCTTCCCAGCACCGTGACTAGGCTTGGGGGGTGACTTACGGGAGGACACGTCCATAGGAGTGACGGCCACCTTCTTGGAAGGAGGATCATCCTTTCCGTCAGATTTCCTCTTGATTGAGCCCTTCAAGGAGGAATGAGGAGTTGACGCTCCTTCCTTTCCCTTAGCTTTATCTTCTTCCTTCTTACGGGCAGCAACCGCCCTCACCCTTTGCTTCGCAGCCTCCATCTCCGCACAAAGAAAGCTAACGGATAAATAAGTTGACGGATGAGTAGTAGCAGACGGATTAAATAATGCATTTACTTACGTTTTCTTGAAAATTCTTCCAACTTCCGAGCTTCGACCGTCGGCTCAGGACCACCACAATACAAATGTAGAGTGTCTAGGGTTATCAAATCCCTACACCTACGTTGCTCAAGTGGGATGGTGAGTATCCGACGGATGAATTCCCTTTGTTCGTCCGACACCTCCGGACGAGCGATGGCTGAAACAAAAGGAAACAGACGGTGTTAAAAGAGACGGTGAAGGTTACATGGAAAATAAAAAGCGACGGTAAAAAGAAAGGGGGGCAACCTGACTCCCTAATATAAGCCCATGTGTTATCAAAATAACCCCCAAGCAACTTGTCCCATTCATCCGGACGGCACACCCAAATCCGTCCCCTTAACAAAGAAGAATCTGTTCTTCCAATTCCTATTCGAATCCGGCATATCGAACACTAATCTTAAGCTCTTTTCACGGGGTGCGAAATGATATGTCCCCTTGGCGGATACTTTATGCCGAGGTCCAGAACAGTAAAAGAACTCGTCAAGCGAAAGTTGACGGTTCCCTCCACTCGGGCGACCCTAGAGGACCTCAAGACCAATAAAGATCCTCCAAGCATTCGGAGATATCCGGCTGACGGACAATCCTAAGAAATCCGCCCACCGACGGTGTAAGGCCGTTAGTGGAAGTCTAAGGCCAGCTGCGAACATGGCATCGTACATCCCCACATCAGCCGTCCTCCCTGTATAACACTTCTCATTCTTTTTAGGGAGACGGAGAGGAATGTGATCGGGATTTGGAAACGAATACGCAACTCAGAAAAACTCGTTGCTCATCTTGGGGAGAAATTTATTGACGGCCCACTCCTCTGGAAGGATGAAGGGACGATTACCTCCGGAACTCCCCGAAGTTCCCTCACTGGACTCTTCGTCATCCTCATCCTCGTTACCATCACTACTAACCTCGCTACCGTCATCCCTAGCTCCGTCACTATAGATCTCTTTGTCACCTTCCTCCCAGTTCCCGTCATCAACAACCTCCTCGTCGATCCCCTCGACCTCAACCTCATCTAACACCTTTCCCCTAACTCCCTCAACACGGTCCTCTACATCAACACTAAAGGATTGGGTGGACGCTTCTTTTCCCGACGACTCCAAAAAGCCGTCGGACTCTTGACCTGAGCCAAAGACTTCGTCGTAGCCCGCTCCGTCGCGGATCGACGATCGATCACTCGACGCGTCACTTGACATTTGACTACCTACAAGTGACGGATACACCCTAAGTTCCTAGACTGACGTTCTCAATAAAAGAAAAATTCTTTGGGCAAAAGTAAAAATAAAAAGAGAAACAAAGAGAAGGGAAGAGGAACTTACAGGTGAAATGGATCTTGAATAAGTGAAACAACTTGAAGGATGACGGTATTGGTAAAAGTTGACGGAATGAGTCGTTTGTAAGAGTGACGGTTTCTCTCTTGAAAGATCTTCGAGGTTGAAATAGCGAAATAAAGCAGTGAGGCGTGATATTTATACAGGGGGAAAACGCACGAAACGCGAGGCGACGCCCGTGCCCAGAAACGAGGCCAACTACCGCGCGCCACGTGAACTTGCATTAAATAGCTCGCGGCCCGAGGAATCATTCGTAATTCTTTTTCAGAAATAACTCCACATGCCGACGGTTCTAAACGTCAAGCATGTAGAGTAGGGGGCAACTGATGAGGATAAAAGGAGAGAGCCTCAGATCGACGCGGTGTTATCTTTGTCTCCCATAAATAAATAGACGGAGAAATATCGACGGTTATAGTTGATGCCTCCAAGGTTGACGGTTTCACCAAGTGACGCCCAAAAAGTCAAGGAGATACATCGAGGTGACGGACCGATCATAAAGTCGACTTGTTTCCCACGCTAGAGAATATTCAAAAGGATTCCTATAAGGAAAGGATCCCGGAAAATACGCCCAAAGGGACTCCTATAAGGAAAAGACTTCTACTCCAAGGAAAAGAGGGATGACCCTTGCTACTATAAAAACCTTGCACTCTCGTTACTCGAGGTACGCATAATTTTACCCTCTCTAGCACTCTAGAGCAGTGAGAATAGTTCTAACTTGACCTTCGGAGGGTATTTGGCCGGTACCACACCGGTGCTCTCTGTTAGGTTACCCCTTTTTGTTGTGCAGGTGCCATTTGCGATCAAACGAGGAGCGTGTGACTCACTGGTGGACATCTCCGGTATCATCAGATATCTTTGAATGGGAAACTAGTTTCAATTGTACAACATATCATTAAGAAAAAAAAGGAAAATTAAATAACACGATTTATTAAGAATAACATAGATAATGTGAGTGAATTGTGAAAATTCTGTTTTGACCCCTAACTGTTCTAATTAACATACTTGAATTTCACTTAGACGCAACATCAATTCAAATAGTTGTAAAAAATTGGCATTGGTAAATTAAATACTCATGCATCACCACAATCAATAAAGAAGTAAAAATAAATTATAAAGAACACAAGGATTTGGTGACGTTGTGGAAAGCTTTCAAGGAGTTCTTCAAAAAAAAAAAAAAAAAAAACAACTCCGAGGGTAGACCTATCCCATAAGGAATCCTCTATAAAAGAAATTGTTATGAGACCGACTTACAAACCTTTTCGCTAGACTTTGTTAATCAAGCAAATGACCCTGTGGCTGCAAAATCTTTAGACCAATGTTATTAATTCTGTTTCGGACTCCATTTCGGCTTGTCCAATAGAATATAATATTTTGATATCAACTTATTTCGGCATATAGTTTTAGGGTGTTTTGGGGTTCCTAAATATATATATATATATATATATATATATATATATATTCTTATACAACATAAAATTATTAATTCAAAGAAGTAAATATCAAATAATACAAATCATCTAGTCTTAAGTCTTAAACATCAATATAATAACGTCACACAATAAGAAGATTTATATAACAAGTCACTACTCATTACATAAGCCCATAATAAGCCAACAAAGTTTATAACATGATATTACTCTTCATCATCATGTGTGAAAAAAGGATCAAATTCATCATCAAAGAACTCCCACAAGTACTACAAGGACCCATTAGAAAATTTTTCAAAATAGTACAAATACCTGTATTTGGAATCTAAAAAAATTGAGAGCATATTAAAAAAAAAAAAAAAAAAAAAAAAAAAAAAAAACATAGCACATCTTTGAGTTGGACTAACTGTGCTGCAGCCCAAACGTTTTATTTTTCATTCAGCCCAAACGTTGTAAAATGAGCAACCCGGATGATAACTCCAAAAAAAAAAAAAAAATAATAATAATAACCAGCTGGGTTCACGTTCCACACAAAGACATTCAAGATCCTTCCTTAAAAGATTTCATAGAATATGCCCTCCACCATTTAAAATCATAACCGTCCGTTATCCACATTCTCAGTCTCTCTCTGCACTCGGTTAATTCAGCTGCACGCCCTTCCATCAACACCTCAGTTTTCTTTTGATGTGGATTTTGTGCCGGCAAAAAGTTGTGAAAGGTGGTCAAGAAGAAACAGAGAATTATGGTCCAAATGGAGATTAAGAAGGAATGGTAGATGGTAGTGAAGGGCAGCAACTCGGATGGTCAGAATGTCAGATATGAAGTTGAAGGTAAAGAAAAAAAAAATTCCCATCTATTGGCCGAATTTTGAGTTTCGGTTGGAATTTTCCGAAATGCCTCGGAATGCCCGAAACACACCAGAATGGCATGGAATTTTGTCCGAGGTGGAACAAGGGCCGGAACGGCACGGAATTCATAACATTGCTTTATGCTTCTTCTATATGATTTCCACCACGAATGTTGTCCGCATGAAATCAAAACTCCGGGAAGTTGTGGTTTCAACTAAGCTTACGCTCTTGAAGGTTCTTGCACAATGGTTCGTCAATATAGGATCAAGAATAAAAGGAACCTCAGCTCCTTGATTTTGCACTGAAAGGAAGGCTTTTCTAGATTTTCTATGGTATGGCCTTCATAGGTTAAAAGTTATGCTACATGGTGTATGCAAATTAAAAACCAGCAAAAGTCATTTATCAAGTAGGAGTCACATTACGTATCTTGAGATCTCGCTCAAGCAAACATCTAATTAATGAGAGTCAGGAGAACTCTCTACTTGGCTTAATTCCTTACTCAAGTGTATCCAAGTTCGGATTAAGCAAAACTTGCAGCTGTGCAATTCTTCAAGCAACTCTTCACAGTGAATATCATTTAACTTAAACATGCTTGTTACAAACCTTTTTAATACAGAATTTGTCACAAGGAATTCACCAAAACTAAACCCTAACGAATTGTTTGATTGAATGCATAATTATTTTAATTATTCCCTCTAATTTAAGTGTATAATTATCTTTTTATTATTAATATGCTTGTGCAATACATGACTTAATCAGAAGATATATATAAACTAATTAAATAAAATGTAATTAATTTTATCAAGAACGTTCTTAATAAAATTAATTACATTTTTCTTATGTTATTAAAATTTTATTTTATTTTTTTCTAATATAAGTAGTGAATTTACTTAAATGTACTTCCTCTTTAGGTTATTCAAAACGTATAAATGATAAATTGTTTGTAAAGAGTACTAGAACAAATTCCAACCATATATTATATTATTTACAAAATATCTAGTCTTATATAATAATTGAATATAAAATGTATTATGTTAATTTTGGAAAAAAAAAAACTTTCAAATATCAAATATAGATAGTTTATTTATAAAATCTAATATATTGTATCAATTATACATTGTTAGAAAATAATCACATTATTTTAAAAATGGTTTGAAACAAACACTTATAAGTCTTACCTATTATTTTCATTTTTCACTTAACAAAAAAATAAATTGTCAATTTTTCCCATGCATCGCACAATTCTATGACTAGTATGTGATAAATTATGAATTCCTAGGATCCCCTGAGGTATGTTCACCGCATTGGCCGAACAAGAAAGGTTGTGGTGTTTTCATGCATGCAGTGTGTACTTGATCACTGAAACTGATTGTTTCAATGAATATTGATCAATCAGGTCATGGGGGTTTTCAAGATCGTGGGAGGGGTGGTCGCTCATGGAACTAATTACTGAAGGTAAAATTGGTTCACACGTTGTATTTTGGTGGTCAAAATTAAGGTTAACATGTATGACTAGAGCATAGGAGATTGGGAGTTTAGATGTCTTTTGTCCATTGAACTTTAATTTATGCTGATTTTTTGTTCATTTACGTAGAGGACTAACTGTATTTAATTAGTGTACAATGTTCTTTTCTTATTTAACTTGTCCAAAAAAGAAATTGTTGCTGCTTTTGGTGATGGGTAGAGGGGTGTTCTTCGTTTGAGGATGGTGGACATTCTAGTGAGTAGGCAAGGCATGCTTATTTAAGATCCTTGCTCAATGTTAATATGGAGCTCTTATCATTCAAGCTTCAGCAGGATGCTAGGGCTCTTGCATGGAACTTTTTACCTAGTGGATTGTTTAGGCCTTTTGAATTCTATCTTACATCTTATTGATATAATATTTATATTATGAATAAAAACTGTTACATATATTTTTTGAACAGACATCATTAAATGAAAACAAGATTTCAGTTTTGAAATCGTGTTTTCAACTTCAATTAAAAAAAAAAAAAAAAAAAAAGGTGTGTAACAATACATGTGTAACAAACACTACCAAAATATTAATTTTCTTTTATTTTGGTGGAAAATGTTTCCTGCATTTTTCAATGTTTGGTATAATGGAAAACGCTAGGCTCTTACATGGGCCACCTATTAGAACGTCTAAACTATTTCAATTTATCTTGCAGCTCATTGACATAATTTTATTACTTATTTTTTAAATTTTGGTGGAAAATGCTAGGCTCTTACATGGGCCCTTTTACCTATGGGATCTTTTAAGTTGTTTGAATTTTATCTTACAACTCATTGACACAATGTTATTACTTTTAAATGTTGGTGGAAAATGGGACCTTTTTACCTATTGGATCCCAAGAGGCACAGAGTATGTGTTTGTGAATTTCAGACTAGATTTGTTGAAACTTGAAAGGACTTCTTCAAACTAAGATTGAAGGAATTTTCTTTTGTCTACGATGTGATGAACTATAAGACCTTATACTTGTATAATTTGAATGAACAAACTCTTCAAACTAGTTTGGAGAAAAACTTTTCAAACTTCTCATATGTATCTTCTTTTTTTGTGTGTGAATTCTGAAAATCTAACTATTAAATTTCATGTTCCTTATGTTCTTAACATGCATATCAAATTTCATTCAAATTGGATATTATTTACTATTCGATCAATAAACTTATTTTGTATACACAATTTTAGATCATAAAAATTTGAAATTTTAACATTTGTTTGATGAGATAGCGATTGATCTTTGATTTTCTTGAAATTTTACATGCATGAAGAATATAATTAGAACATGCAATCTAATAATTAGATTTTCAAAATTTACATCCAATATAGAGATATATGAGAAGTTTGTAGAGTTTCTCTCCAAACTAGTTTGTAGAGAAATTTTGTTCAATTTGAATAAGTCACATGAATTATTCAAAATGCCATTTAACTAAAAGTACACATGGATAGATCTTGCAACCGCCACGTAGTGGGTTGGAGGAAAATTCTACCAAATCATTTTGGTAGTAGTAACTTACTAACCTTGGCCTTATCAGAGTCATGATAGCTCTGGCATATTTTGTAGGCTCCAGTAGGGACTTTGACGGTGTGTGTAGTGAGTTGGAGGTCTGGTGAGGCTTTGATAAAAGCAGTGACGGAACTATAGTTGGAATGCCCCCCCCAAAATTTTTTTCAAAATATTTTTTAGTGTTTGTGTGTATGTATGTATGTATGTACATATGTATGTATTAATTTTAGCAATTTGTTTCAATAAATTTGCACTTTGCCCTCTCAAGAATATTATTGATCTTTTTAAAGGCCATAAAAAATTTTATTGATCTAAAATCTAAAATAAATTTAACAAGCTCAATAATAAAATTTACAAATAACAAGCTTAAGCCCAAACAATACCCCAAAACAAACCCACACAAAACACAAAAAATAAAATAAAATAAAATAAAATTTCCTAAGCCAATTCTAACTAGTCTAAGTGAACACTCACACACATCCGACCACACACAAGACACCACAAAAAAAGGTAATAAAAAAAAAGGATTAACTTTCTAAATTGAGAAGTGCTATGTTCACAACATTTTCACAACAAATCACATGTGATAAGTTGTTATTGGTTATAATTTGAATCCACAACTTAAATTACTTTTTTGCCCACTCATAACAATCAATAATAACCTATCACTTACGATTTGTTTTAAAAATGTAGTAAAAATATTGTGAACATAACATTTCTCCTCTAAATGAATGCTTATTTGAAATTCCAAAAAAAATTGTTTATATTTTTGCCCCCTCTAACTCTAAGTCCTAGCTCCATCCCTAGATAAAAGGATGGGGATGAGGAGATTTGTGCTTGGTCTGAAGTCTAAACCGTGTTTGTTGATTATTATTGTGTTTGGTAGGGCGTATTCAACTTTTACTAATACGATAATGTGGCATTTTCTTACTTTGTAGAATTCAAATCCTAATAGACTTTAAAGGTAGACAATTGATTTTTTTTTTTTTTTAGTATAACTTGACTGAGTAAATGATCACATGGCGAGATATTATTGGATACATTCATTGTCTCTTGGAATCAGCATAGGAATTGGTCTTTAAGGTTGAATGATGTACTTTGGGCATATTGCATTGCCTATAAAAATATTCTTGGTATGCCTCCCTATAGACTTGTTTATGGTAAAGCTTGTCACTTGCCTATGGAATTAGAACACAAATCATATAGGGCAATAAAGATATTTAACTTTAATTTAGACAAGGTTAGTTCATTGAGAAAATTGCAATTGAATGAGTTGGAAGAAATTTGGCGTGATGCATATGAGAATTCTAGGATTTCTAAAGAAAGAATGAAGGTTTTTCATGACAAATAAATTTTAGGGAAATTTTTTGAACCATCTCAAAAAGTTCTTTTGTATAATTCTAGGTTACCTTTGTTTCCTGAAAAATTAAGATTTAGATGGACTGGACCTTTCATTTCTAAAAATGTTTTCCCCCATGGTGTCATAGAAATTGAAAATCCTAAGAATCGTAACATATTTAAGGTGAATGGACAACGTCTTAAGCCATTTCTTGAGAATTTTTCACAAGAGGAGGAATCCATTAATTTGGAGGATCCCATTTATCAAGACTTGCCAAGCAATTAGCATTAGTATTTGTGTTGTATTTTAGATTTTTTTTTCTTTTTATTATTTTTGTTATTTGGTTTTCTAACCTATTTTGCAAGTGTTAAAGGTTTTTTTTTTTTTTGTTCATTTATATTCATCTCTTCAAGGTACTCTTTATAATCTCTACTCTTTATTGTTTTTCCTTGTTAACATTGAGGACAATGTAAGTTTTAGGTTCGGGGGAGGAACTTGAGATGATTTGCATTTGGTTTAATTTTATGTTAATTTTTTTTTTTTTGGTTGTTTTTAGTGATTTTTGTTTTTGTTTTTAGTCCAATTTTCAAAAAAGAAGAAGGAAAAAAAAAGTGTTGCTTTAGCAAGGGTTTTAAGTCAAAGTTCTTTATGCTACTTCTATCTAAAGAATTCCTTTGTTTTTCATGCTTAACTATTATGCACCTGCACTTTAGCCACATGAACATGTTTCTTGGTTGATAGATTGAGATAACTTTGAAAATCTTGAAAATAAAATATAGAGACTATAATCCAAGTAAGTTCTTGAGCCATTCATTTTTTTTAGAGGGTTATTTTCTTTTGATCTCTTTTTTCATTTGGAAGCACATAACTTTGTTGTTGCTTAGTCTCATTATTCTTTGATTTGGTCAAATGCTAAGAATTCATCAATTTTATACCACACATGAATAAGTTAAAGTCATGGATT
This sequence comes from Quercus dentata, assembly GCA_028216015.1. Taxonomy (NCBI): domain Eukaryota; kingdom Viridiplantae; phylum Streptophyta; class Magnoliopsida; order Fagales; family Fagaceae; genus Quercus; species Quercus dentata. The sequence continues at coordinate 15,696,398 of CP116448.1, forward strand.
TTGAAAAACAATCCCAATCCTTAAGAGATGATTTTTTAGGTCATATTTGTTAATTTTAAGCCTTTATAATTTTCTTTCTTGATTCATTACCGCTAGTCACCCATTTGAGCCTATTATTTTAGCCATTCTTTTTCAAACCCTTTCCTAAAATGTTCCAAGAATGAATGCAATCACATTGTCTTATTGCAGTAAATTTGTGGTGAAATCGTTGGAAGAAAAGGAGGAGTCACTCCAAAAAAAAAAAAAAAAAGTCATAAACAGAAAAGGAAAAATGATGAAAAAAAGGGGAATGTGAAAGAGGAAGAAATAGAGAATGAATTTGTTGATGAAATTTTGAAGAAAAAGAGAGAAAGTGAAAGTGCAATATTCAAGAAACTTGAGAGGATAAATCAATTATCATATACTCAAAAGAAGTTGTCTCTCTAATTATTCTTGGGAATATTTATTATTTTTACCTATACCCTTTGTTCTGAATTCCTCCTCTTTACCCTACATTACGACCCAATGAAAGTCCTATTTGATCTTAAGGAAGGTATGGTTTGGATCTTGACATGATTAATCAATGTGTGTGGTGTAATATTCTTAGTGTTTGACATCCTTTCATGAGACTATGAATGTCTTTTATTTTGCTTCACCGTTCTTCATCTTATTTATATGTGAGATATTAGTCCTTGTTCTACATTATTCTGCTCACATATGTTTGAGAGGGTTACACCCTTTTTAGAGTGATTTTATTTGCTGAGTGTTAACAACTGTGAGATTTGAGTTGAAGCATAACTTTTGATAGAAATTCAAGCCATATTTTTTCTTAAGACTAAGGTTATGTTTGTGTTGGCTAAACTATTCACACATAGAGTATTGATGGCATGTGGAATACCTTTGGTGGTTGTTAGTATTTTGACCTTTGATTAACTATTTCTACTAAAGGAATAATTTTTTGTTATTTTTTGTATTTGTCTTAAGTTGCTTAAATTGCTACGGACTAGCAATGAGCTAGTTGTGGAGTGTGATAATAGATTAATTTTGCATATTTATACAATTATTAGAAAGTATTATCATACTTATTTTGAGTTAATTTATGCATTTTATATTTGGTTAATTTTGGAATAATGTTGTATAATCAAGTTTGTGCTTAATTGAATTTTAATGCATGAATTTGTCTTTTGTAGGATATTGAAATTAAATAAGTGGATTTGTGCAAAGAATAAAATTAATGAACTTTACTTTTACAAGGGTCATAATGAAGTCAAAGAAGGCCAACCAATTAAATTCAGGTCCAATTGGGATTAGGATTCCAGCCTGCACACTAGTTAGTATTTAGAGCATAACTTTCAGTTTAGATGTCCAATTGAGATGATTAAAGTTGGGCTGGAAACCTAACTTAAAGGTCTACAACTTTGTAGTTTACTAAAAGTCTGAATTTTGAATTTAAATAGGCCACAAATGTCGGTTAAATAAAGTCTAAAAACCTAGGATTTTCTCCAAATAAGAATTCAACTTGTAATAGGATTCCTTGACCTATTTAAAGGCTTTTTAGGGAAAAATTCAGGGGGGAGCTGCTGTAAAACAAAATTTAGGTTTTTTTTAAGTTTCTTTACTGTTTTTAGAGTTTTATTTGTGTTATGGCTTGCTAGAAGCCTTGCTAAGGCAATGGGTGAAACCCAACTGTTTATTGGTATGTTCTTAACAATTATTATTGGTTTTAATGCTTATGTTTTTATGTTTTTTATTGTTTTACTCATCTAGAAAAGTATTTAGTTCTGTATAATTCTTTGATTTATCATAGACCCCAAGCACGTTAAGTGCTTAGTATTCCCTACAAACTAATTCACTAGTTTTGTTTTGCCTAAAATCAATCAATTTCATGAAACTACCTTGGAAAATTAATTCTTGATTTTTTATTGTCAAATCATCCGACTAAGATCATTCTTCGTATGAATTTTAGTTGAGTTATAAAATAAATATTGCTAAGACTACCAATAGATATGTTGTGTGTAGATTCCTAATCCTTAACGCCTTAATATATTGTCATTTTTTTTTCAATTTAAATTACCTTTACCAAACCATCAAAAATATCTTCAATTAAACTTTATTATTTTTGTTTTATTCTCTTGTGGTTTGCCTATCAATTCCCTTTTCCCTGTAGATTCAACCTCGAACTTACCGAATTGTTACTTCACAACAATCCTGCACTTGGGAGCATTATTTAAGTCGCAGCACCATGTGTTTGTGAAAATGTCTCTATGCTTGTTAATCCTCATGATTGTGATGACATGGTACATGAATTTATGGGTGTTGTTAAAATTCCAAATATCAAACTCTAGAAGAAAAATGCTAAGAATTTTCATGAGAAATTGAGCAAGTTCATTTGTGAAAATGATGATTTGAATAATAAGCTCAATGAATCCAACAATTTGGTTGAAAAGTATAAGAAACTTGTTGAACATTCTCTTAAAAAACTAAAGGAGTTCGAATGTTTGAATATAGACTTGGATACTAAACTTGTTTTGTCTAACAAACTTGTTAATGATCTTAAATGTCAAAATGAATCTCTTAAGATGCATGCCGAGTGTTTGATTGCTGAACCTATTGCTAAAAATGAAGAAAATCTTTGTTGCAATGATGTTGTGTTGCCTAATTTTGTGCCTATTGTGAGTTCTACCGTTAAAGACAAATCAGTGTACATTCCTCCAAACAAAAGAAACCAAAAAGTGGAGAGAAAGGCTCTTAAGCCTAAGCCTTCGTTTAGGTCTCATCCTAGAGATTTGAATGTATCAAAGTTTATTCCTACTTGCCACCATTGTAGTGTGATTGGTCACATAAGACCACAATGTTCCATGAACAAAACTATGTTGCTAGATTCCTCTCTAAAAAGCCTAGTGGACCTAAACTCATTATTTGTCACCATTGTGGTGCATTTGGTCATCCGAGAACTCATTGCTCTAAGTTTCAAGCTCTTAAAAGAATCAAAAGAAAAGAAAAACTTGAACTTCTTAAAAGTTGTGCTTTGCAAGCTAAACCGGATTTGATTAAAAGTGGTAAGTTGTTGAAGCATGTTGTTAATGCTCTTACCTCCTTGTCTATGTGCATCTTCAGTTCTCATTCTTCCAACCCTTGTCTCACTTCTCATGAGACACTCATTTCAAACAATCATTCCATTTGGATGAGGAAGGGTTCCTATAGTTGAGCTTATGCTTTTTTGGTCCTGGATCTAATTCTTTCAATCTTTGTAAGACTTTTCATGCATTAGATAATTCATACTCATGTTGTGTATTTTGCATCTCTTTGTATGCATTGTTTTTGTTGTTGATCTTACTTTATTGCATTTGTTTTGTGTGAGTAAAAATCCAAAAACAAATAAAAAGTGAAAATTTCAAAAAATTTGGTCGTATATATTTGAGCACATATCACATGTGAGATTGGCCTAATACCACTGTGCTAATGGCATAGTGAATTTACGAGTTTAGCATGTTATGTATGCACATTTTCTAAGTGTGAGCGGCATCTAGAAATTTACCTTTAATTGTTGTAAATAGATCTTCAAGTTTGTCATGAATGATTAGTCAATAGTCTTGTTTGATCTTGATACATGCGTAGACTTGTGTCTATATATCTCCTCACTTTTTTTTTTTCTTTGAAAGAGTTCTAATCTCTAAAAAGAGAAAAGAGCTGTAAAAGTCTTACTTCGAAAATTAGTTTGACTAGGAAAATGTGGAGTAAATATGTATTAAAATGTATGCTGTGAAAACCAAAGGCTTATTCATTAAAGAAATATCAAAAGTTCATGGTGTCGTTTCTCAAAAATTTGAATGTATTGATCAAAAGTATGAAAAATGAAAGTCAAATGAAAAGCTTTCAATCAAAATGTAATCACATTAGTAAGGGATCATATATGTTCATTTCTACAAGAGAGATAGGTCACTTGACTTCGTACTAGTTGTGTATGACTTGATTGAATTGATCATTAAAGTTTCATACTAGACTATAGACTAGTTCATACTTGATCTACACACACAACACACATTTTTAATGTTCAATGAATGCCTATTTCATTTGTGTGATTGTACGTGTTCAAATGTGATGCGTGTGTACTCAACCATATGTGGATCAAACTAAAAAGATTTTTGATCGTTTTATTTGTATTTGGAAGTATTTTTCATCACTCTTTGTTTCTAGGTTTTGTACCTACTTTGTTTTTCAGTGTTTCAAGCTTGTTTTTGTGTTGAAAATAGGGATTAGAGTCTTTCATGAGTCTTTTGCGTGTAGTTTGCGACTTGGCTGTGAGTTTTGAAGCTGAAAAATGCATTTTTAGCATTTTTGGTCATTAGACAGAGACTTTCACGAGTGTCTCACGAGTAACTTGCGAGAAGGGTCTACCTATGAAAATTCCCAGCTACCTGCAAAAATTTCCAGATCAGCTATTTTATAGGTATTTCGTAAGTTTTTGGTCTAAAACTCCTCATATGTCTCTATTATGACTCTATCCTCTCTAAACCCTCTTTCTCAAAGCATTTACATCAAAACCCAACTAATTTCAAGTTTTTTACATTTCATAAATATCTCTAAGGTAATCTTTAACACTTTTAATTGTTTTTAATTCTTAGATTATATTTTTGAGAGTTTTATGTTCATAGTTGGGATTTTCTCAAATAGGGGTTGGAAAACTTAATTTTGTTCAATCTTTTTTATTGAGTTTTGTTTTAAATGTCTATTTGCTTTGGATGTTGGCTCCTTGTGGCAAAAATAACTTGTATTTAAAGATAGATTTTCTTATGTTCATGCATTGTTTATCATAAATGTGTAGTGTGTGTACTCTTAAGTATTTGATAAAATGCCTCTATAGTATTTTTTTCACTCTTTTGTACTCTGATGAGTACCAATTTTTGGGGATTACCATGTTTATGCATGTTTATCATGTTTTGATCATTATTTGTGTGTTTTACACACTTTGCCCCATGAGTGCTTGCTCGTGCATTGGTCATGAATCTCACATGCACACTAGATGCACCATTGATGCACACATTCTAACACTTGACATGTTTTGCATACACTTATATTAGTTAAGTTTTTTTAGACCTTTTAGCACATATAACATGTTCTTGTGTCTATGTCATGCCTTAGTCTATACCTTGTTCCACCATTCTTAGAATGTCATGTTTACTTTATACTTTGTAACATTGTGTTTTTAAGATGTTTTATATTTTGTTTGAGTTTCATTTTCTCATTTATCTTACACCCCTCATGCATCATTACCCTTGTTCATATCTTATTTTCTTTCCTTCCTTCCTCTTAATTCATTTGTCTATTCATGACAACAAAGAGGAGAGTATACTAGAGAGTATACCGAAATGTATCGTCATTTCTATACAACTCATGTCCACATTCTCGGGGGAGAAGTTCTATCTCATGCACATTCGTAGGGGGAGAATGCTACAGGGGAGATGCATATATCAAGGGGGAGAAGACATTTTTTTATCAAGAAAACCTTGTTTTGTTTTTGTTTTACCCTATATTTGTTTTCTTATTTTGCTTAATGGTGCTTTGAGTTATATTTAGTATCTATATTTTGTTGTTCTCATTGCATCATGTTTATGTGTTGGAAATGCATACATCTTTATGCTATTTTGCTTTATTGGTTGCATGGTCGGATGATCATTTTCTTTGCTATATGATCATTGTAGTCATTTCCATATGACTGTCATATGTTTGATCAATTTACTCATATGTTTCACATCATGTTTACTTTATCGCATTTTTACTTGTTACATTATACTTGTCATTTTATTACTTACTTTACTTTGAGGGTTTAATACATTTTGTGCAAGTGTTTCAAGTTACTGGTATTGTGTTCCAAGTTCATCACGGGTTTTAGATTTAGGTGTGAGTAAGTTTTGCTATTGTTCCCAAACCCATGTTAAGTCTAGAGTCTGTTATAGGGTGTTTTGTCAGAGAATAGCCAAATGGGGAGATTGTAAAGTTGTGATTTATAACTATTTTTGTATTGGCTTTATTCCATGAAAAAAAGTGATGTAATGGCATTAATTTTGTTCCTTGTATTTTGTGAGATTTTATTGTATTGGGTTTAGTATTAAGATTAGTATTAAGATGGTGAAGAATCGAGCATAAAATGAAGATCAATGTAGTTTTGCTTCTAGCTCGCCAGAAGCTTGCAAGTAAAGGTTCCCATGAAAAGAGCACGTGAGAAGCATATGTTGAGAGCTGAAGAGGCAAGTGCGAGGCTGTTTTTCACGAGTGCTTTGCGAGACAGGCCATCTCACGACGTACTTTCTTACCCTTCACCCATACTATATATACCCCCATTACCCATAAAAGTAAGAGAGGACATTCAGAGAGAAAACCCTAGATAGGTTTCTACAACACAACACACCCATCTTTTAGAGAGAGAGAGCTACTTATCCTTAGTGAGAAATCATTATAGTCTCTTCTCCTTCCCTCTTCTATTGTCATACTTTGAGAGAAGATTTGTACCCAAACACAAACCACACCTAATCTGAGTGTAGAGAGTGTTTTAGAGCTTGGGAAGTTTTGGGGATTTGCCAAAAGAAGCTAGTGAGACTTGGTAGATGCAATCGGGCGTATTGTAGGATTCGGATAGTTAGTGAAGATAAGACTCCAAGAAGTCTGTTGGTAGCAAGAGCTTGAAGGGCTCAAGTGCATTGGGTATACTAAGTTTGGAGTGTCTTTTGTTATTCGTGTACTCCAACTTATTCACTAATGGATTGATTTCAACTTGGAGGATCGCGGAGAGATTTTTCGCCATGTTTTTCGGTTTCCTCTTCGATAACACGTCTTGGTGTTATCTTATGTTTGCATCTCTCTTCTTTTACTCTTGTACTCTACATTTACTGTTTGTTGTTCATATTTATGCACTAGAGTAGTTATCTGTTCATTGAGCACATTTATTCTTGTTCCGAACTTAGTATTAAGTGAAAAAATGATCTAGCCGTAATTTAAAATAATCAAAGTTAAAAATTAAATTAGACACGTGATATATTACAATTAGTCGAGCGTAAAGGATAATATAAAAAGTGAAAATATAAAAAGTAGAATGGACGATTCTTATTCCACGTTTGAATTTCTTTTCCATTGAATTTGACACCCATTATTATACAAAGAGAGTTAGGCAGAAAAACAAAGGAGACTAATGAATTAGCACCATTATTGCACGAGTTAGGCAAAGAGACATGGAGATGCCCACTAAAAAAATTATTTTAAGAAGTTAATAAAAGTCTTCCATTTCCATTAAAATTTTTTGATTGAAAGAAAAGAAGACCCATTATTAGTGAAAGAAAAGAAGACTTATTATTATTCCAAGTCTCCCACTCAAGCAATGAAAACTGATCCTCACCCATTAATAAAAGTCTTCCATTTCCATTAAAATTTTTTGATTGAAAGAAAAGAAGACCCATGATTAGTCCAAGTCTCCCACTCAAGCAACGAAATATATATATATATATATATATATATATATATATATATATATTTATATATATCTTTTTTGGTGCGTCAAACAAGTCCCAGTATTAGATAGTTTTTTTTTTTTTTTTTTTTTTGAGAAAAATCCCCTCCGGGTAGAGATCATATTATTGCAACCTTAATAAATCAAGTTGATACATCTCAAAAGCGTCCGGTGGAACATTCTCCATCCAAACCAGAAAAGGAAAATTGGCGACTTGTCTTGCAAGCTTGTGAGCCACACAATTACCTTCTCTATTAATATGCTGAAATGAAATAAAAGAAAAACAAGAACTTAAACTTTTGATATCTAACAGGACATGTCCCATAGCCGAGAGGTCCATGATTCTACCGTTAACAGCAGTGATAATGTTTGCAGAATCACCTTCCACAACCACTCTATCAAACCCTAGTTCCTTGGCAAAAACCAAAGCCCGGCGAGCCGCTAGCACTTCCACCATCTCCACCGCGGTGCAGCTGAATTTGTTGTGTGAGAGCAGCCATAACTAATCCTTGTTCATTCCGGATTATAATGCCGATGCCGCCTAGTCCAACCTGTGAGAAGATCGCGCCGTCAAAATTGGCCTTGACACAATTTTCAGGTGGTGGTCTCCATCGCACCGCCCGAGCTGTCCGTGGTATCTGCGCATGTGTAGGACGCAGCTGCTGGAACTCCTTTAGAGCATCAAAAGCTCAAGCCGCAATCTGACCCAATGGGATTGAGTTTTCACCCAACTGGAGCTTGTTGCGCCTCATCCAAATTGGAGAGGCTGTCATTGCGAAAAGCTCGAAAGAAGTTTTCTCCATTGAGACTTTATCAATCACGTCGAGGAAGGATGTGCGGTGAGTCGTGGTCGCCTGAAGTTGAACAAAGTGGACTTTCCAAATATCAACCAGTTTCGGACAAGACCAGATGGCATGCAAAGTATCCTCTGCGTAAAGCTTGCATTCCGGACATAAAGCATCATCGAGAACTTTTCTTCTCACAAGGTTGGCCCGAGTTGGCAAGGAATTATTCCCAGCCCGCCACAGAAAGTTCTTTACACGGTTTGGAACCCGAAGCCGCGAGATAGCCTTCCACACCTCCGGAACATCAGCTACACCTGTGCTATTGACAACCTCTGTTTCAGCAAGGTCTAAACAGAGTCGATACCCAGACTTTACCGTATAAACACCGTCCCGGGTATGGGGCCAATAAGGGACGTCTTCTCTATTGAAAAGACCGAGCGGAATGGCCTTAATGAGTGCAGCTTCCTCCGTCACAAAACACCTATCGATCTCATCTTCCTTCCAACACAAACTATCATGATTAATTAGGCTATACACCCGTGCATCAGCTTGACCATCTATGACAGGGGATAAAATCTTGCCTTGCCGAGACCCAGGTAGCCAAGAATCATCGTAAATGCTTACTTTTGACCCATTCCCGATTCTCCATTTCAAACCTCGCTTGATGATTTCTCTTCCCTTCAAGATGCTTCTCCAAGCAAATGACCCTCTATTTTCCTTAGCATCAAAAATGGTTCCATGCGGGAAAAATTTAGTTTTGAAAAATTTGTAGAATAGAGAATCTTGGTTTTGTAATAAACGCCAAATTTGTTTGCCTAGCATTGCATCATTGAACTTTTGTAGCTCCCGGAAACCCATACCTCCAAGTGATTTAGGCCTACACATTTTACTCCATTTAACCCAATGAATACGCCTTCTCGTGCCTCGTTGACCCCACCAAAACTTCCGGATCATTGCTTCAATCTCATGGCAAAGTGTGATAGGGAGCTTAAAACAGTTCATAGAATACGTGGGAATGGCTTGTACAACCGCCTTCAAGAGAACTTCCTCCCGGCTTGGGATAGAAGTTTCTCTTTCCACCCTTGAAGCTTCTTCCAAATACGATCTTTGATGAAAGCGAAGCTTGTTTTTTTGTTTCTTCCCACAAAGGATGGCAAGCCTAAGTATTTTTCATATTGCTTTACTTTGGGAACACCAAGCATGTTTATGATAGAATCATGAATCCCCCTATCCGTGTTTTTTCTGAAGAAAAGAGTAGTTTTATCTCTATTCAGCTTTTGTCCGGATGCATCTTCATAAGTAGACAGAAGGTCCTGGATGTGCATACATTCCTGGACCAAGCTCTGCAGAAAAGTAAGCTATCATCTCGCAAAAAAATAAATGGGTTAATCGGGGTCCACCGCAAATAGATATACCCCTAATCTCGCTTGGATGCATTGTTGCCGTAGCTAGTAAACCATGTAAACCCTCGGTGCAGAGAAGGAAGAAATAAGGAGATAGAGGGTCTCCTTGTCTGAGTCCTCTGCTAGGATGGATGACCCGAGACGGCTCCCCATTAATCAAGATGGAATAAGTGAGAGTAGTGATACATTCCATCATAAGATCAACCCATTTTTCGTGAAAACCCATCTTTTCCAAAGAGACCCTTCATAAAGGACCATTCCACTCGATCATAAGCCTTGCTCATGTCAAGTTTAAGAGCCATAAAACCTGTATTACCACTTTGATGATTTTTCATGTAGTGTAAGGTTTCGAAAGCCATAAGAATATTATCAGTAATTACCTTGCCAGCCTGGAAAGCACTCTGATTCTCAGAAACAACAAGTGGTAATAAAGGTTTTAAACGATTTGCCAACACCTTTGAAATCAACTTGTAAATAACATTACAGAGGCTTATAGGTCGAAATTCGGATATTCTTTCAGGATTCTTCACTTTTGGGATAAGAGTAACATAAGTGAAATTAAATTTTTCAGGAATATGGCATGAATTCAAGCAATCTAAAACCGCTTTGGAGACATCATCTCCAATCAATTGCCAAAAAGATTGATAGTAAAGAGGGGGCATACCATCAGGACCCGGTGCCTTAAGTGGGGCCATCTCTTTAAGAGCAATTTCTACCTCATGTCTTGTGAACTCCTTAGTCAACCCATTATTCATATCCTCGGTGATTAAAGGTTGTATGACATCCAGCACCGCCTGAGTACCAGTTGGTCTAGAGGATGTGAATAAGCTTGAATAAAAGCCATGGACTATGTCCTCAACCCGTGATCTGTCCGTACACCAAGCATTGGACTCATCAAGCAAGCCCACAATTCTATTACGTCGGAATCTCCGAGAAGCCTTGTTGTGGAAGAATCGGGTATTGCTATCTCCCGATTTTAGATGCAAAGCTCTTGCTCGTTCTTTGCCACATCAAGCTTTCTTTTTCAAGCAACTCATTCACCTCCACTCTAAGAATTCTTACTGCTTCAAAATCACCCCCCTGTGCAGCTGCAAACTCAGCCCTCTCTAGAAGTTTGGACTTCTCCTCAATCTGCTTCTCCTCAATCTACCAAAAGCACGGGTTTTCGAAAAAGTCAAGTCAAGTTACCGTGTCAAGCAAGTCATCTAGAAGAAGTTCATAAGGCTTAAATATTAAATTGAGTGATTAATCCTTAATTCACATATGTCACTAAACTAATCTAATGAGACACTAAATAAATGATAAATAGAAAAATCAAATATTGTCCCGCGTCATCTAAAATTTTTCTAAGCTTAAAATCAGACAAAATTGGCCTCTGCCCTTTTTGGGCAAAATAAATAACATTCTACCCCCTTTTGCAAACTAATTATGGAAATGCCATTTTTTTTGAAAATCGACTTTCTTAAAATCGAGTTAAAATAAAAATTTCTAAAGCCTTACAGTGGCGTTTTAAGGAGTCTATAGTGACGTTTTAAAGAGTCTATAGTGACGTTTTAATAACCTATAGTGACATGGAAATCGAGTTACATGCAATTTTTTTTACCTATAACTTGATTTCATGGAGTTTGAGTTAAAAAGCGCCACTATAAGTTCTTAAAAAATGTCACTATAGGTCTTTAAAAACATTACTATAGGACTTAACTCGATTTTGAGAAAGTCGATTGTCAAAAGAGAGACATTTTTCTAATTAGTTTCGAAAAAGAAGTAGAATGCTATTTATTTTACCTGAAAAGGGCAGAAGCCAATTTTGTAGCATCCTTTTTCGCTTTTCATTGAGTTGGCAAGGAAACTAATTTTCAAAGTAGTCATTAGCATTATTCTTTTGATTTAAAAATGAAAAGCAGACCCATTAGTCCTTGGTCTCCCACCAATCAGCGTAATACATACGCAAAGGCAGAACAAAACAAAAAAATGCTTTTTCCGTTCTTCGGTTTAGCCCATATAATAAGAGACTGTTATCTCTAGTACAAGTTTCCGTAAAAAGAAAAAAAACATTCCAACTTATCTCAAATAAAAGTTTCCTAATACCATGCTACGATTTTTGTTTTTTTTTTTTTTTGGTTTTTATTTTTATTTTTTTTATAACATATACTATGCTTTTTTTTTTGAGAAGCACGCATACTACTTTTTAAAACACACATAATGCTCCTACAAACCAATCTTTCAAACTAGACTAAAGCAAGACACGTGAGATTAACAATTGATTCCACTAATAATAAATTCTTTTCACCAACCCTCTGGAAAAGTTGGATCTTTTTGTAGGAAGAAATAGACATAAGCCAATTACAAGTCATCATGTCAACTATCGTGCAATTCGGTCTTGAAAATGATATTATTCACTAAATTGAGCGATCAATCCTAAATTCGCATATACTAATACAACTAAATTGATGTAGTGGGAGACTGACTAACAAGCAATCACATGGAAGTAGGAGAATGTGAAGTAGAGGAGAATAAACTTGAGATTGAAAAAGACTTGAACCATTTTTATTAATGCATATTTTGAATTTTTTTTTTAAAATTTTTGTTGACACCATTTAGGTGACAAATAATTTTGATCAAGACTACTATAAATTTTAGAAATAAGAGGATCAAGTGTAAGTTTACCAATCCTCAAGGAAGTTTTCATTATTTTCTCTAAACTTTTTCTATATAATATCCTTGACCTGTGAGATGTAATAATTTCTTCCTAATTAATCTCAATCATTTCATAAGTTGTAAACTCACGGTACTTTCTGTTTGGCGTAACACTTTTTTTTTCTTTAATAACTTCCCACGGCACTCAACTTCAAGGCCTTTATTTAAAAGAAAATCAAGGTTTAAAGAATAATAGAAAAAAAACACTTAAAAATCTTAAATTAATGGGGCCCATATTTTACACGAAATAATTTTTTAAAATTTAGTTAAGTACTATACGATAGAAAACCTTGAAGTTTTCTCTATTTTTTCCATTTTTTAATATTTTATAGTTTTAAATTCTTGACTTTTACAATAAATCCAAAATTTAAGTACATAGAAGAATAAAGAAAGAATGTTGCATTTTAAATATTTTTTTAAAAGAAATGAAGGTAGTGAGATTAGGTATATTACTATACTTTTAATATTGTTTTATTTTCTTAATTTATTTAAAGGAATTATATTAGATGTTTAAACTTTATACATTTATGTAGGGGCTAGGGTCCAAAATAATGTATTGGGCCTTGAGCCTTGTCCGAGGACACTAACAAATCCGAGGAGGAGAAGATGACTTAAATGATCCACATTACAAGTCTCATCAGTAGGGGATGAAGGGAAGAAGGTCCGAGTAGGAATTCCTCCTCGGACACGACAAACGCAGACCAAGTGTGTACTCTAACAATTGGAATGCGCTCCATGAACATGTGAGAGGGAAGGAAACTCAAAATATCTAAGGAAAAGCTGTCACCACCATATTAAATGCATCGCAGCTACTTTTCTGACCTCATTAATGTGGAGAGGATCCTTGAACAGTCTTGCCTTGGTCGCCATAACTCACAGAGGGCTGAAAGGGGTGTCCGATGGGATTGGTCTCAAGTGGGGATCCGGATGATCAACACGTGTAAAGTCTAGATGATCAGAAAGGAACTATATAATGTGGAAGAGCCCCCATGAGGAGGGGGTGAAAAAAAAGAGTGAGAGAGAATACTATAGCATAAAAAAAACAACCTTAATGTTGTGATCGGTATACGTTAAATCTTGAGCTCCTCAAACTAAAATATCCATTGGCACCGACGTCTTTTATTTGTGCTTGACTGTCTCTCAACTCCATATTAACCGTTGCCCAACTCATTAAGACCTAGTTCTTTAACCCATACTCTACAAAATTCATTGCATTGGGCTTATTAGACCAGGATTCCATACATTTGGGCTTGGGCTCCACATCTTGCCCTTACAATTTAGATTAAGATCTTATTTTTAAGTTAATTTTTCTTTTATACTTCGTCTAATAATTTTAATTTTTACTCCCCTAAATAAAAATTCTGGCTCCACCACTTCCTGATCCAAACATATTAATTGTGAATTAGATGCAACGAATAATTTGAAGAAAAAATTGATAGGAAACAAATGTCAAAGCAGCATCAATTTTCCATGCTTCTTTTCCAACCAGTTGGCCCCATCATACTACAAACAGAGGGAGGTGAGAGAGTGATCTAGATAGCAGTATTTCATTAATAAAAACAGACCATTTTAATGGCACTAATAGTTACTAAAATGGACAGGCAACAAATGGCAAAACACCATCACTTTCATCGGAATTTCTTTTCCAATATGTTGGCTATTGGCACCCACTATCAGAGAAAGAGCTGGTTTCTTTTCCAGTGAATTGGCAATGAAACTAATTTTCAAAGTGGTTCATTAGCAAAAATTGATATTAAAAAAAAATCAATAAAATTCGTTCATGAGAATTTTTTGATTTCAGTCCACCCACATAAATAGACTCACGCCCAATTTTATAACATATTTACATGTCAATTTGTGATGATTACAGTAATTGTTGAAAAAAAAAAGCACACCAATTACAAAATAACACTTAAGTATGTTGTGAATTTAAATATATAATTAGGTGTTCCTAACATTATTATTATCATTATTTTAAGAAAACTAGCATTATTCTTTTAAAATGTTGATAAATTGTTTGATGGTTGAATAAAAGATCTGAAGTTCAATCATCGCCTACACTAAAAATTGATTGGTATCTTAACCTAATGATAAAAAGTTATTATCAAGAGTAAACATCATAGGTTAAAAACTTTCTCCAAAAAAAAAAAAAAAAAAAAAAAAAAAAAAAAAAAAAAAAAACTAACCCTAATACACGTTTTTCAAGTCTTAATTGAGTTACTCTTGTAAGATTTGTGAGATTTTGTACCTTCTAACTCTATCAAGCACTTACTGGAGATTAAATCCATATTGTTAGTACTAGCATAGTAAAGTTGTAGCCAAGCCTTTAGCTATCAAGTGTACTCAAGATCAAGGCATGAGCAGGTGGTTCATGTGAGAACAAATCCAGATCAAAGAAGTTTGTGGAGTTTAGAGCCTAGTTTGGTTCTTGTGTTAGATTTACTGCCATTGGTATTCTTGACTATAAATCTCAATTTGATATAGTGCATTGTTCTCCTGGGATAGTTGTCCCAAGGTTTTTTACCTTGAAACAAGTTGTTTCATTGGTTTTCTTAGGTCATCACATCTTGTGTTATTTACTTTTCCATTGTGTTTGACACGTGTTGAATGTTTAACCTAAATCTGAATAATTAACCTAAGTAATTGCTTGGACTATAAATTAGGTTAAACATATTGTGTTTTCTAAGGGCCTAAATCCTTACAGCTTCTAATCCTTCCTTACTTCATAGTGATGATAGTCATGGCACATTGCTATTAACACAGCCACTTGCTAGAGGAGAAAATTATCCAACTTGGACAAATAAAATTATATTTGTAAATAGATCCATTCTTATTCCAAATTGTCTTCCCCATAGTTCAATTTTTGGACCACAATTCAATTCATGATATGCATTCTCCACATATTAAAAAAAAATATTTAACAAAAAGAAAATGTGCCATCATCATCAAAATTAATGGATTTGTATCGTATCGATTGGTAAGGCCAAAGGATTCCATATCAATCACCAAACAAGTATGATTATGTTCCTTGCACCATTTCAAATATTCGCCCTAATTTGTTTTGTATTATTCATTTCCACGTGGTTTAACAATTCTAGATGCTAAACACAATTTAGATTCTTTGAAATTTCAGCTCTTGTACTTCTTTTCTTCTTTCTCTCTTCCTTATCAATCACGTCTCCTTTTATATTTTCTTTGTCGTACCATCCAACCATGTGAAATTTACTTTTTTTATTTATTTATGTTCTTTGGCAAATTCGTTAGTGTGCTATATCTTGGTATGATCTTTTTAATTTCCTTCATTCTCCCATCATTTAAGATATGTAAATTGATGCCAAGAGGTTTATATCTCAACTGACCTCCTTTTATTATTTTTAGTGGAGAAATCTAAGTTCTCAATCCCCTTTCTTTTAATTATCGAATTATTTATAAAACAAAAATAAGGAAAAAATATATGTATGATTGAATTTTTTTATTTTTTTAAAATTTTTTTTTAGAAACAATGTATGATTGATTAAGGCTGTAATTGGTGAATACATTATCTGCTAACATATTAGGCTGTAAATTAGTTTACATTTATTATGGCTCTTAAAGAAATAATTCTAAAATAATATACATGTATCAATCGTTATTAAAATATTTAAATTTCTTAAATTGAAACAACTTTTGCTATGGTATTCACAATTTTGCTTATCATTAATAAATGCCTACAAAATTTTATTACATTAACATTAAAAACCTATCCGAGTTACAAAGGCCGCCACAAACTGGCTGGGTTTGACTTGGTTAGACTAGATTTTGTGTATAAATTGTCCATTTAAACACCCAGCCCGATCTAAGTGTCAGTTCGCTGGATTTCCAATCTGACCGGCCAGACCGGTCCAAGTTTAATAATCTTTTGCTATGGTATTTATAATTGCAATATCTCCTCTATCATTTATTCTTTTGCAAATTCTTTCACTTTGTGCAGAAGTGTGTAATGTGTTCTATTGAATCTTTTAAATTACACAAATCATAATCTCTCGTTTCTACTAGGCGTTGGTCATAACTTTCCATGTCTTGTCGTGTCTTTTCTTTAGTAATCAATAACATCCACTGATGATTCTTCTATAATGCCTACTAAAAGTCCTCCATGAAATATTTTATTGAATAAAGTTAGAAATATTCTATAAGATTATTCCGCTGCACTTGGTTACCCATATAATTTATTTAACTGATGCAAATGCTTTTCCGTTGCATATGTTTTAGGCTATAATGCTACTTAATTTGGAAAACTTGTCTAATTTTCTGGTAGGTTGATCATGTCAAGCCCCTCTAACCAAGGATATAAAGTTAAAAACCAGAAGGAGAAGACTAACTAAAACATTTGATAGTCATGAAACGACAGATGATGAGTGATCAGATAATTAGGGTGTAAATGAAAACATAATTCAAACAGAAAATATTGCTTAATTCGGAGAGTTTGAGACTGCCTATATTGAGGATGTGTTTTTTTTTTTTTAGTCATAGTGGGTCTCAACTCTCAATCGCCTGATTCTAAATGCTCAGGGTGTTTATAGGTATGTTAAAGGAAAGAAGAGACTTGAGTATCAAAGGGCATCGGTTAATGATGAAAACATGTTATTAAAGCAAACGGTATATATCGTCAAATGCTTCAAATTTACACGTGTGCACATGTACATTAAGAACAGTGTTGCGTGGCTTAAGTGACTCACGAGAAGATCACATGAGGCTTATAGAAGTTTTGTTAGTATAATTGGTCAAATGTAAAATTAGTGGAGTCTGTAACAAAGCCGTTAGCTCTGGTTTTGGGAGTTAGTGATATTTTTCCTTTTCTTTTAGTCTTGGATTAGTGTATAAATAGAAGAGCTTAATCATAATATAATTTTTTTTTTCTCTTTTTCAATATATATATATATATATATAGATCTCAAATTCTATTTAGAGAGTGACTTCTCACATGATATAGCTCTGATTTTGCTCATCTATGACTTCCAACATTAATACTATTGCTGTAATATAAGCCAAAGGAGTCAATACTGCACCGGAGGTCAGATCGGTTTGGCCAACGATACGATATATTTCTGATACCGGTCAATACCAATGTACCGTTTCGGGTTTACCGCTATTTTTTATATTTATAAATAAATATATATATATATATATATATATATATGTATATGTATGTATGTATGAGTGTGTATATATATATATATATAATAATAAATATAAAATTTTACCATAATATATTTCCTCAATTCATAATTAATTATTTATGGTTTTAGACTTTAGTATCAATTAAAAAAAAACACAATATAAAAAATAGAAAGCTTTAAAGTTACCATTGTAGACTAATAAAACAAATAATACTAACTAGTCGCTAACCCGTGCAATGCACTGGGTAAGTAAATAAAAATTAAAAATAGTTATTATTTTTTTAGAGCAAAAATTAAAAATATTTATTTTTCTTAAAGGTTTATGACTTGTCTTAAAAAAGGTGTGATTTGAAAACTATTGAAATTGAATGAAAATGAGTAATTTTATTCAAAATAAAGGTTTGGAAAATTCTTTTTCTTTCATTTTATTGGTTCCACATAACACATATCGGCGTGGCTCACAACATTTTCGCTATTCTATGGTGATGACTTCAAACATACACCAAAAAAAAAAAAAAAAAAAAAAAAAATCTAATAGTCACTTTTCCTTTTTTCTTTTTTTATTTTTTTCCAGATTGTGAGTTCTTTAATTCTGTTAACATTAAGCCTAATAAAACTTACATACCTTTTTGACAAAATAAATCCAAAACCCAAGTTTTGAAGGCACTCCAAGAACCAAATCAATGCAATACCTTACCAATGTGAGCAAAGAGGAAGTGGACATGCAGCATATGAAGAGACTAAGAAAAGAAGTAGTGGATGGTGTGAGTGTGTTATTGTATTTGGCTAGAAGTCAAACATACAACCATGTTGATTACCACATAACAATACATTGCAGAACAATACGAATTGCAAAACACAAAAATAGAAAATTCATCAAATATTAAAATGTGAAAACATACTAAATAAAGAATAAATGCATCGACAATATAAAAGACTATAAATAAATTTATTGAGTTTATCTAAAAAGCCAAACAATCATCATTAGAACAACCAAACATCCTTAAAAAAAACAACAATTCCATTCAAACTATGAAAAGAAACTACCTTTAGAAATTATAGTAGATGAAGAAGAAGTAACAATGAGAGCCATTTGGTTTTGAGAAATTTTCTCTAAAAACTTTGTTTAAGGATTTGGGTTTGTGGGTTTTAGATTTTTCTGTTTCGATTTAAGTTCTAAAAATTTCAGTGTGTGGTGGTGAATAATGAATTCGGATTAAATAAGGAACCAAGGGGGGAAAGGTGTGTTTCAATTTGTTTATGTGATCTAAATTACTCTTGCAGAAGCCGTGTAATTATGGGTGTGAAAAATTGTAAACGTGAGTCCTTATAGAATTTTTGTTATAGAATTTTAGTTGAAGTAGAATTTCAAGCTCTTGAAACATATATTTAATAGAGTTTTACTTAAACTAAACTATTGTAACACTTGATAGGATAATTACACGTTGAAGAAAAATAATAAATATATAAGATATAAAACCTAAAATAAAAAGAAAAAGAAAATAGTGATGACGTGGAAATTTGTGAGAGCTTTAAAGGTTTTAGTTATATATATATATATATATATATATATATATATATATATATATAGAATATATAGATAAGTTAATGCAAATAAGTTACCATTCTATCCTAACAAAAATTTAAAAATTACAAAACTTAAAAATAAAAAAAAAAAAAAACTTTTTTTTGTACCAGTCGGTATTGCCCGAAATTGGCCGGTATGACTGTTACATGGTTAGTATTTAAACCGGTATGAAACGTTGATGTTTCGACACCGGTATACATACCAAGACGGTATATACCAACCGGTACAGCTGGTACCGGTACGGTATTGACTACTTTGATATGAGCACTTTTGACAAGCAAACAGCTAATCAATGGCGGAGGATGTGTCTAATCCTTCCTTCATATTGATGATAGTCTCCCAGCACGTTGCTAGTAACTCAAACACTTGTTGGAGGAGAAAATTATCGAACTTGAACAAAGATCTATGATCATGGTATTGATAGCCAAATATAAAATCAAATTTGTAAATAGATCTATTCCTATTCCAAATTTGTCTTCTCCATAGTTCAATTCTTGGACCACAGCTCAATTCATATAATATACATTCTTCGCATACTAAAATCAATATTTATCCACAAAAAAAAAAAAAAAAAAAAAAAAAAAAAAAAAAAAAAACTAAATGAAACATGTCATAATCATCAAAATTAATGGATTTGTACAATACGGATCTGTAAGGTTGACTGATTTCATATAAATCATTAAACTTGTATGGTTATGTCCCTTGCAACATTTCAATCGATCCCTTGCAACATTTCAAATATTCTTCCTAATTTATCATGTGGCGGTCATTTCCATGTGTTTAGACAATTCTAGATGGTAAACATAATTTGAATTCGCAGAAATTTCGCCTCTTTTACTTCTTTTCCACTTCCTTTTCAATCACGTCTCCCTTTATATTTTGTCCCACCATCCACTCATATGAACTTTACTTTTTTGTTTTATTAATCGATGTTTTTTGTCATATGATTCATTGGTGTGCGCATGTATTGTTTTATTCTTTCTAGTGAAGATACTTAAGTTCTAAGTCTCCCTTCTCCTAATTATCGAATTATTTTCAATAACTTTTGCTCATCATTAATAATAAAAAAATGTTAAAGTTACCAACTATTTAATTAATCAAAATAAATGTCAAAGTAGCATCATTTTTTCTATGGGCTTTTTCATCAGTTGGCCCCATTATCTACAAACGGAGGGAGGGTGAGAGAGTTTCTTTTCCGCTTTCCATTGAGTTGGCAAGGAAACTAAGGATATGTTTGGTAATTGCTTTTTCTTCTTATTTTCTGTTTTCAATAACAATTTTCTATGTTTTAAACTAAAAAACTTGTTTGACAACCCAAAATGAATAGAAAACAAAAATTGTTCTCAAAACTCAATTTGTGAAGGAAACTGAAAACATGCAAAATGTTGTTTTCAGTTTCTAATTTTCAAAAATCAATGAAAATACGCATTTAATTTAATGAATCTATCTCATTTAATGAGTTAGTATTAGAGTTCAAATCCTAGTAACAACATATTTTAGTATTTTCTATTTTTTTTCTTCAAAAAACTATCTTTTTTTTTTAATTTTAACTAACCAAATATGTTTTTGATTTTGAAAATAAAAGAAATTTATTTTTTCTTTATATTTCCAAAAACAAGTTTTTAAAAATAGAAAACAAAAACGGTTATCAAACATAACCTAATTTTCTAAGTAGTCATTATCATTATTCTTTTGATTTAAAAAAGAAAAGCAGGCCCATTAGTCCTTCGTCTTCCACCAATCAGCGAAAACGTACGCAAAGGCAGAACAAAACAAAAAATGCTTTTGCAGTACTTCAGTTTAGCCCATATAAGAGACTGTTTTCTCTAGTACAAGTTTCCGTTAAAAAAAAAAAAAAAAAAAAACATTCCAACTTATCTCAAATAAAAGTTTCCTAAAACCATGCTACGATTTTTGTTTTCTGTTTTTTAATAACACATTCTACGTTTGTTTGTTTGTTTTTTTTTTTTTTTTGAAACACATATACTATGTTGTTAAACACACATAACAGATTCCATTAGTAACTGCAAACAACTCAATTTTAAGGAAGAAAGATGAACATTGTAAGTTGTGACTTCTACAACCGAATCTTTCAAACTAGACTAAAGCAAGACGCGTGACATTAACGAATGATTCTACTAATAATAAATTCTTTACACCAACCTTAGGAAAAATTGGATCATTTTTGTAGAAAGAAATAGATATAAGCCAATTACAAGTCATCATGTTAACTGTCATGCAAGCCGGTCTTGAAAATGATATTATTCACTAAACTGAGTGATTGATCCTAAATTCGCATATACTAATACCACTAAATTGATCCAATGGGAGACTGACTAACAAGCAATCACATGGCAATAGGAGAATGTGAAGTAGAGGAGAATAAACTTGAGAATGAAAGAGACTTGAACCATTTTTAGTAATTAATGCATATTTTGATTTTTTTTTTTTTTTGACACCATTTAGGTGACAATTAATTTTGATCAAGACTACTATAAATTTTAGAAATAAGAGGATCAAAGTGCAAGTTTACTAATCCTCAAGGAAGTTTTCATTATTTTCTCTAAACTTTTTCTATATAATACCCTTGGCCTGTGAGATGCAATAATTTCTCCCTAATCTCAATCTTTTCATTAGTTGTGAACTCACGGCACTTTCTGTTTGGCTCATCACTTTTTTTTCTTTAATAACTTCCCACGGCACTCAACTCAAGGCCTTTATTTAAAAGAAAATCAAGTTTTAAAGAATAGGAGAAAAAAAACTTAAAAGACTTAAATTAATGGGACCCATATTTTACCACAAAATCATTTTAAAAAAAATTACTTAAGTACTATACGATAGAAAACCTTGAAGTTTTCTCTACTTTTTTCCTTCCATTTTTTGAATATTTTATAGCTTTAAATTCTTGATTTTACTATACATCCAAAATTTAAGTACTTAGAAGAATAAAGAAAGAATGTTGCATTTTAAATATATTTTTAAAAGAAACAAAGGTAGTGAGATTATGTGTATACAACGTTGTAGGTATATTACTATACTTTTAACTATGTTTTATTTTCTTAATTTATTTTAAAGGAATCATACTAGATGTTTAAACTTTATATATTTAGATTAAGCTCTTATTTTTAAGTTATTTTTTCTTTTATACTTTGTCTTATGATCTTAATTTTTACTGCCATAAATAAAAATTCTGGCTCCACCAGTTCCTGATCCAAACATATTAATTGTGAATCAAATGCAACAAATAATTTCAAGAAAAAATTGATAGGAAACAAATGTCAAAGAGCAGCATCATTTTTCTACTGTTTTTTTCCAACCAGTTGGCCCCATCATACTACAAACGGAGGGAGGGTGAGAGAGAGTGCTAGATAGCAGCATTTCATTAATAAAAACAGACCATTTTAATGGCACTAACAGTTACAGAGATGGTTTCTTTTCCAGTGAATTGACAATGAAACTAATTTTCAAAGTGGTTCATTAGCAAAAATTGATTTAAAAAAAAAATCGATAAAAGTTGTTCATGAGAATTTTTTGATTTCAGTCCGCCCACATAGACAGACTCACGCCCAATTTTATAACATATTTACATGTCAATTTATGTATAGACACAATTAATTGGACATTTAAGCTGGAGGATTAAGTCAAAAGAGAAAGTTTATAGACACAATTAATTGGACATTTACTGAGGGTCATGCTAATGAGTGCCAAGGGTATTGGTTAACAATCTATTTTATGAAAGTTTTGACACTACTTTTATGGGAAATGAAAAAAACTATCAAAACATCAATTGTTTTTTTTATTTTTATTTTTTTATAAAAACTTTCTTTAAATGGATTATTAACAAATGTCTTTAGATCATTCGTAATAGAGAAGAGACAAGTTTCTCTTTTCCAATGATTGGGCACCCGTAATTTTATAAAAAGTTTAGGCAGAAAGACCTACAGGCTACGGAGAAGACTTGAGTTTAATTAAGGGAAGAGCCAAAGAATGACTTATTAAAGGAATGGTTTGGAAAAAATAAATGTCATTGTACACAATATTTTACAATATTTTCACATAAATTTTGATTGACAAGTTTTATTAGTTATTATTGTTAGGCAAAAAAGTTATTTTAATTATGGATTCAAATTAGAATTAATAATAATTTACAACCAGTAATTTATTATGAAAGTATTGTGCTTATGAATATGTTGTGAGCGTTTTTCATATTTCTCGTAAAAGTAGTATCAAATTTTTTAAAAATAATCTATTTATAAATCTCTTTATTGACCGACCCATTAAAAATAAAAAGAAATACATAGGTGACCGGCATCTTTATTTTACGATTAGAGTCTTTGAACAAAAAGACGTAGAAAGAGTGGAGTGGACTGGGAAACTAATTTTCAAACTATGCAGTTAGTAAAAGAATTTATTTTTTATTTATTTATTTATTTTATATATAAAAAAAATAGGTGAATAAAAACACCACCCAGAGACTAACATGCAGTCACGTGGCAGTAGGAGAATGTGAATTAGAGGAGAATAAACTTGAGATTAAGAATCCGTTTATTTTGTTGAAACCGAAAACTTATCGCTGAAAGTATTATACATAAAAGTAAAAGTTAGCTAAAATAGTACAGTGGGATTCATGAATAGTATCAAAAAGTGTAGTAGATCTAAAAAAATAGTAATAAAAATAAGCTAAATAATAAAATAAGTTAACAAATTTCATCGTATCAAATGCACACTAAAAGAGAGTAAGAGACTTTGAACCATTTTTATTATTGCATAAAGATGTTTATGTTTTCCTCTTTTGAATATTTTATTTTTGTTCACATCATTTAGGTGACAATTAATTTTGATCGAGAATAATATAAATTTTAGAAATAAAAGGATCAAAGTGTAAATTTACTAAACCTCAAGGAAGTTTTCGTAACTTTCTCTAAACTTTTTCTATATAAACCCTTGACCTGTGAGTTTCCCCGTCCTGGGACGTTCCCACACAGCAAGAGCAAATTTTGCTAGAAACGAAAATAGGTGTTTCATAAATCACAATCATATTTCTCAATGGAGAGGTCTTTGGTGAAGTCTTTACTGTGGGCTTTACTACTTTTAGTTCAATTTCATGAGTACAGAGGTTGTATTGAGGAAGAGAGGGTGGGTTTGCTAGAATTGAAGGCATTTTTGAAACCTGATGATTTTCTCAACAGTTTATCTTCATGGGTTAACAAGTCGAGTAAGTGTTGTGATTGGGAGATGGTCACATGTAACGCCGCCACAGGTCACATCATCGGGCTCTCGCTCTCCAATATTCATATGTTCTCGTTTTACGATGCAAATTTGACTTGGGTCTCAAACATGTCCCTACTGCAACCTTTCAAAGAGCTAAGAAGTCTTGAATTATCTGGGAATGCAATTGGTGGTTGGCTTGGAAATGAAGGTATGTAAGCCCTTGATTCTCCTTAATTACCTTTGTAAGGTTGAATTTATTCAACCATCTAATTGGCTTTATTCCGTGCCAAATTTGCTTGTAATTCAGCATTTAGTAACCCTGTATTTAGGTGGGATTGTTGTAAGGGTAGTGAGTGAGATAGAGTGAAGAATTGCTCAAGAGTGTGCAAGAAAACAGAGTGTCGCGGCTGGGTCTCGCTGGCTGGACTCGCGGCTTCAACCCGCTAGAATCGCACACGTGCCAAGCATCTTTGGAAGGTGAGCAGTCATGCTAGCGGAGCACTACAGGACAAAACAGGACAAGCGGCCATACGGTTATCTCGCGACTGGAACTCGCAATCGAGTCAAGCCGCGAGGTCAAGCCGCGAGTCACCCCCTGTTTTGGAAAAACCCGACGTTTCACATTCCCCTTCACTCCAAAGATAAATACCCTTTTAACCCACGATTGAAAGAGAGCTTCCAGAGAGAATTTTGAGAGAGAAACCCTAAAGAAAAACCAGATTGCCTCACCCACAATCTCTACCTTAGAGTCTCATCAAATTCCCTCACTCTCTTCCTCTCCATTGACAAATCCTTGAGAGGCCTTATAACCAAACCTGGTTCTCACCATTATCATCTCTCGTGAGACAGGACGTTTGGAGTTCGGGAAGCGATTAGGAAGGAGCCAATCTTTATTGGTTGATGCTACGGTGTAGTAGCGGAATCCGGTAAGCTAGAGAAGAAAAAGGTTCGGCGCAACCTCGTTGGAGCAAGAAGCTTGGAGGGCTTAGGTGCATTGGGTAGATTAGGCTTGGAGGGTCTATTGCTGTCCTTGTATCCCAACTATATTTTCTAGTGGATTGATTACCGCTTGGGGCGGCGGAGAGGTTTTTCGCCGAGGTCTTGGTTTCCTCTTCGATAACATATCCGGTGTTATCGCTGTGTTTGCATCTTCCTTCCTCTCTATCTCTGCCTTTACATTATCTCTTTGTGGTTTAATTTGTTATGGCTTAGATAGTTGTTTAACCAATTACATAATATAGCATATGTTAAGTTTCCGCACATTAATTGTTTGACTTATTGCTTGTGTTGGTTAAGTTGGTTTTTGGGGTCTAAACGTTCAAAAGTGTATTTGTACACGTTTTTGAACTTTCAATTGGTATCGAGCAGGTACACTTGTTGTGGTTTAAATACCTAAGTGTGATCCTTGACCCCTTGTGTTTATTTGCCATGGATTGTGCTTTGTATGACTCTTTGCATGATTTGGTTGGTAATGAATGTAACATGCCACGTGTTTGTGAAATTGCCTCTATGAGTGTTAATCCTCATAAGTGTGATGACATGTTATTTGAATCTATGGGTGGTGTTGACAAACTCTTAAAGAAAAATGCTAAGAAGTTTCAAAAGAATTTGAGCAAGTTATTTTGTGAAAAGGATGATTTGATTACTAAGCTCTATGAATCCAACAAATTGGTTGAGAAATATAAAAAACTTGCTGAAATTTCTCATGAAAAGTGAAAGAGTTTGAATGTTTGAATATGGACTTGGATGCTAAACTTGTTTTGTCTAACAAACTTGTTGATGATCTTAAATGTGAAAATGAATCTCTTAAGATGCATGCCAAGTGTTTGATTGCTGAACCTATTGTTAAAAAGGATGAAAATATCTGTTGCAATCATGTTGTGGTACCCGATTTTGTGCCTAGTGTGTGTTCTACCTTAAAGGACAAATCGGTGTACATTCCTCCACATAAAAGAAATCAAAAGGTGGAGAGAAAGGCTGTTAAGTCAAAGCCTCCGTTGAGGTCTCAACCTAAGGTTTTGAATGGATCTAAGTTTGTTCCAACTTGCCACCATTGCGGTGTGTTTGGTCATATAAGACCTCAATGTCATAAGTTGAAGAGGGAACAAAACCATGTTGCTAGATCCATTCCCAAAAAGCCTAGTGGACCTAAACACATTGTTTGTCACCATTGTGGTGCCTTTGGTCATCTAAGACCTCATTGCTCTAAGTTTCAAGCTCTTAAGAGAATCAAAAGAAAAGAGAAACTTGAGCTTTTTGGAAGTTGTGCTAAAAAGAGTAAAACTGGATTTGAGTGAAAATAGCATGTTGTTAAAGAAAATGTTTAATGCTCTTAACTCCTTGACTATGTGCATCTTCGGTTCTCATTCTTCCAACCCTCGTCTCGCTTCTCTTGAGACACTCATTCCAAACAATCGTTCCGTTTGGATGAGGAAGGGTTCCTATGGTTGAGCTTTTGCTCTTTTGGTCCTTGATCTAATTCTTTCGATCTTTGTAGGACCCTTCATGCATTTTCTGCATCTTGCATTTATTTGTATGCATTGTTTCGTTTTTGATCTTACTTTTATGTTTCTATTTTGTGTGAGTAAAAATCCAAAACCACATAAAAAGTGAAAAATTCAAAAAGTTTGATCGTATATGTTTGAGCACATATCACATGTGAGTTTGGCCTTGTACCTTTGTACAAATGGCTTTGTGCATTTTCGAGCTTAGCTTGTCATTTTTGCACTTATATCTTTGTGGGAAAAATCTTGACATCTTTGTGTGATTGTTGTAAATCGATCTTCAAGCTTGTCATGAATGATTTGTCAATAGTCATGTTGGTTTTGATACATGCGTAGACTTGTGCTTATATCTCTTCCCACTCTTTTATCTTTATTGCTTAAAGAGCTCAATAAATGTAAATCTCAAAATGAAAAGAGATAACGAGCTGCAAAAGCCGTCGCACATACTAGTATTCGACTAGGAAAAAGGGAAAGCGACTTATATGAAAATGTATGATGCCCAAAAAGCCAAAGGCTTGTTCATCAAATTGAAATATCAAAAATTTCAGGCATCAATCTCAAAAATGAGATGTATTGCTCAAAATGAGTTGTATTGATTCAAAATGATCAAATGATATGAATTGTAAGAAGCCAAATGAAAAGCTTCAATCTTATGTAATCATTTTCTTGTGGGAGGTCATATATGTTCACTTCTATAATTGCGATATACCACTTGACTTAGTACTAGTTGTGTATGACTTGATTGAATTGATCATTGAAGCTTCATTCTAGACTAAGGACTATTCCACATTTGATACACACACATAACACACATGCCTAATGTTCAATGAATGTCTTATTCATTTGTTAGATTGTACTTGTCTAAATGTGATGTGTGTCCGCTCACTCATATATGGTTCAATCCAAAAATATTTTTGATCATTTTATATGTTTTTGGAAGTGATTTTTATCACTATTTGTGTTTATGTTTAGTGCTTACTTTGTTTTTTCAATGTTTAAACATGTTAAGTGTCCGAAAAACAAGTATCGATTTTTTGGCCACTCATTTTGGTGGTCGCGTGAGTCGCCAAAGAAGTCGCCGATTTGGCTGGTCGGTTTCGCGGCTTGCAAGCCGCGAGTCTAAGCCGCGAGCTCAGACGAGAGAGGTTTCGCGGCTCGCTCGCGACTTGGCTCGCGACTCGCCCGATCGCGAGTCGCCCGTAATCGACTTTTTAAAGAGCTTTTTCATGGGAAACTTGTTTTAAACCTCTCCCATCCTCTCTAAAACCCCTCTTTCAATATTTTTACATCAAAACCCAACCAATTTGAATGGTTTTTCAATCCATTATCATCTCTAAGGTAATTATAAACTCTTTTCATTATTTTTGTTCCTTGGATTATGTTTTGGAGAGTTTTGTGCTCTTGGTTGGGATTTTTATCATTGGGGTTGGGAAAACTTATTTTCTGTCAATTTTCTTCATGGGATTGGTTTCTTTTGTTGATATGCATTGGATGTTGGCCCCTTGTGGCAGAAAGAACATGTATTAAGGGTGGATTTCATGATGTTCATGCATTGTTTCATATTTTTGTTCATAGTGTGCATGCTAGGTGTTTGATAAAATGCCTCTTAGACATTTTCTCGCTTGTTTGGACTCCGATGAGTACCAAACTTTGGGGTTTCTCATGTTTCCTCTTTAGGAACATGTTTGGTTCATTTGGTTGTGTTTTTTAACACTCTTTGCCCCACATGTGCATTTTTCATGCATTGGTCATGCATTGCACTTAGCCACCTCTTGCACACACCTTTGCTACCCTTGTCATGCATTGGTCTTTACCTTATTTCTTCATCCTAGCATGTCATGCTTACCTTATGCTTTGTAGCATGTTTCTTTGTCTTAGGTTTGAGCTTCATTTTTCTCATTCATCTTGCACCCCTCATGCATCATTAGCATTGTTCATACCTTCATATCTTGCCCTCGTTTCTTCTTGACCCTTTGTCTATTCCCGACAAAAAGGGGGAGAGTATACTCTAGAGTATGTTTAGGAGTATTTTGTCATTTCTATATGACTCTTGTGCACATCCTTAGGGGAGAAATTCTATTTCTCATGCACATTTGTAGGGGAGAGATATTCCATAGGGGAGATGCATATACCAAGGGGGAGAAGACATTGTGTTAACTAGAAAACCTTGTTCTGTTTGTTTTCTTGTTGGCTTTATGGTGCTTTGTGTTATGCCTTCTTGCTGTTCTCATTGCATCATGTTTGTGCTTTGGACATGCATATATCCCTATGTTATTATGCTTCATTGAATGCATGTTCAGATGATCATTTGCTTTGCTATGTGATCTTTATAGCAATTTCTATACTTGTTATATTATACTTGTTCTTTATTACTTGCTTTACCTTGAGGGTCTAATGTGTTTTGTGCAAGTGTTTCAGGTTACAAGTATATATGTTCCAAGTGCATCACAGCTTCTCATCACCTTGAAGGGGAGAAACTTTATGCACTTTTAGTTATATTGTTTAAGTTTTTATTCAATATAATGTGTTTGTACCCATATGCTTTTGTAAGCTTTTGAGGGTTAATGTTATTAAGCATGTTTGTAGGCCTTGTGGTTTGTACCATGCCTAAGGGCAGCCTTTATGCTTGTTGAAATCAGTACCTTGTTCCAAATGTTTGCATTGTGGTTTATTGTCTTGTCACTCTTGTGCCCTTGTAGGATTGTTCCTAGATGCATATGCCTTGTGTGCTATGCATTGGTTGAGTGTTGAGCATACAAGTAACTTGCCTTGTGCTTGTTAACTTGTATGTCCTTGTGTTCATTCCAAGTGTGAATGAACACCGTGATCACTACTTTGAAGTGGTCACTTGGTTGATCAAGCCATGGGTTGTATATTAATCCATCTTTGCTTGATCACATTATGTTTGTTTCATATGCATCTATAATTTTCTGCTTACAATAATCATAGTGTATTGTTGTGTTTCGTGAGTATATTGTTCATATGATTCAAGTGCTTCACATGACTTCTAGAATTAGGTGTGAGTGAGTTTTGTTCAACTGTTCCCAACTCACATGTTAAGTCTAGAGTCTGTTTTAGGGTTTTGTAACGGAATAGCCAAAGGGGGAGATTGTAAGGTTGAATTTATTCAACCATCTAATTGGCTTTATTCCGTGCCAAATTTGCTTGTAATTCAGCATTTAGTAACCCCTGTATTTAGGTGGGATTGTTGTAAGGGTAGTGAGTGAGATAGAGTGAAGAATTGCTCAGAGTGTGCAAGAAAACAGAGTGTCGCGGCCGGGTCTCATGGCTGGACTCGCGGCTTCAACCCGCTGAGAATCTGCACACGTGCCAAGCATGCTTTGGAAGGTGAACAGTCATGCTAGCTGGAGCACTACAGAGGACAAAACAGGACAAGCTGGCCATACGGTTATCTCAAGGACCGGAACTCGCGATCGAGTCAAGCCGCGAGGTCAAGCCGCGAGTCACCCCTGTTTTGGAAAAACCTGACGTTTCACATTCCCCTTCACTCCAAAGTATAAATACCCTTTTAACCCACGATTGAAAGAGAGCTTCGAGAGAGAATTTTGAGAGAGAAACCCTAAAGAAAAACCAGATTGCCTCACCCACAATCTCTACCTTAGAGTCTCATCAAATTCCCTCACTCTCTTCCTCTCCATTGACAAATCCTTGAGAGGCCTTATAACCAAACCTGGTTCTCACCATTATCATCTCTCGTGAGACAGACGTTTGGAGTTCGGGAAAGCGATTAGGAAGGAGCCAATCTTTATTGGTTGATGCTACGGTGTAGTAGCGGAATCCGGTAAGCTAGAGAAGAAAAAGGTTCGGCGCAACCTCGTTGGAGCAAGAAGCTTGGAGGGCTTAGGTGCATTGGGTAGATTAGGCTTGGAGGGTCTATTCTTTGTCCTTGTATCCCAACTATATTTTCTAGTGGATTGATTACCGCTTGGAGGGCGGCGGAGAGGTTTTTTGCCGAGGTCTTGGTTTCCTCTTCGATAACATATCCGGTGTTATCATTTGTGTTTGCATCTTCCTTCCTCTCTATCTCCGCCTTTACATTATCTCTTTGTGGTTTAATTTGTTATGGCTTAGATAGTTGTTTAACCAATTACATAATATAGCATATGTTAAGTTTCCGCACATTAATTGTTTGACTTATTGCTTGTGTTGGTTAAGTTGGTTTTTGGGGTCTAAACGTTCAAAAGTGTATTTGTACACGTTTTTGAACTTTCAATTGGTATCGAAGCAGGTACACTTGTTGTGGTTTAAATACCTAAGTGTGATCCTTGACCCCTTGTGTTTATTTGCCATGGATTGTGCTTTGTATGACTCTTTGCATGATTTGGTTGGTAATGAATGTAACATGCCACGTGTTTGTGAAATTGCCTCTATGAGTGTTAATCCTCATAAGTGTGATGACATGTTATTTGAATCTATGGGTGGTGTTGACAAACTCTTAAAGAAAAATGCTAAGAAGTTTCAAAAGAATTTGAGCAAGTTATTTTGTGAAAAGGATGATTTGATTACTAAGCTCTATGAATCCAACAAATTGGTTGAGAAATATAAAAAACTTGCTGAAATTTCTCATGAAAAGTCGAAAGAGTTTGAATGTTTGAATATGGACTTGGATGCTAAACTTGTTTTGTCTAACAAACTTGTTGATGATCTTAAATGTGAAAATGAATCTCTTAAGATGCATGCCAAGTGTTTGATTGCTGAACCTATTGTTAAAAAGGATGAAAATATCTGTTGCAATCATGTTGTGGTACCCGATTTTGTGCCTAGTGTGTGTTCTACCTTAAAGGACAAATCGGTGTACATTCCTCCACATAAAAGAAATCAAAAGGTGGAGAGAAAGGCTGTTAAGTCAAAGCCTCCGTTGAGGTCTCAACCTAAGGTTTTGAATGGATCTAAGTTTGTTCCAACTTGCCACCATTGCGGTGTGTTTGGTCATATAAGACCTCAATGTCATAAGTTGAAGAGGGAACAAAACCATGTTGCTAGATCCATTCCCAAAAGCCTAGTGGACCTAAACACATTGTTTGTCACCATTGTGGTGCCTTTGGTCATCTAAGACCTCATTGCTCTAAGTTTCAAGCTCTTAAGAGAATCAAAAGAAAAGAGAAACTTGAGCTTTTTGGAAGTTGTGCTAAAAAGAGTAAACTGGATTTGAGTGAAAATAGCATGTTGTTAAAGAAAATGTTTAATGCTCTTAACTCCTTGACTATGTGCATCTTCGGTTCTCATTCTTCCAACCCTCGTCTCGCTTCTCTTGAGACACTCATTCCAAACAATCGTTCCGTTTGGATGAGGAAGGGTTCCTATGGTTGAGCTTTTGCTCTTTTGGTCCTTGATCTAATTCTTTCGATCTTTGTAGGACCCTTCATGCATTTTCTGCATCTTGCATTTATTTGTATGCATTGTTTCGTTTTTGATCTTACTTTTATGTTTCTATTTTGTGTGAGTAAAAATCCAAAACCACATAAAAAGTGAAAAATTCAAAAAGTTTGATCGTATATGTTTGAGCACATATCACATGTGAGTTTGGCCTTGTACCTTTGTACAAATGGCTTTGTGCATTTTCGAGCTTAGCTTGTCATTTTTGCACTTATATCTTTGTGGGAAAAATCTTGACATCTTTGTGTGATTGTTGTAAATCGATCTTCAAGCTTGTCATGAATGATTTGTCAATAGTCATGTTGGTTTTGATACATGCGTAGACTTGTGCTTATATCTCTTCCCACTCTTTATCTTTATTGCTTAAAGAGCTCAATAAATGTAAATCTCAAAATGAAAAGAGATAACGAGCTGCAAAAGCCGCCGCACATACTAGTATTCGACTAGGAAAAAGGGAAAGCGACTTATATGAAAATGTATGATGCCCAAAAAGCCAAAGGCTTGTTCATCAAATTGAAATATCAAAAATTTCAGGCATCAATCTCAAAAATGAGATGTATTGCTCAAAATGAGTTGTATTGATTCAAAATGATCAAATGATATGAATTGTAAGAAGCCAAATGAAAAGCTTCAATCTTATGTAATCATTTTCTTGTGGGAGGTCATATATGTTCACTTCTATAATTGCGATATACCACTTGACTTAGTACTAGTTCTGTATGACTTGATTGAATTGATCATTGAAGCTTCATTCTAGACTAAGGACTATTCCACATTTGATACACACACATAACACACATGCCTAATGTTCAATGAATGTCTTATTCATTTGTTAGATTGTACTTGTCTAAATGTGATGTGTGTGTGCTCACTCATATATGGTTCAATCCAAAAATATTTTTGATCATTTTATATGTTTTTGGAAGTGATTTTTATCACTATTTGTGTTTATGTTTAGTGCTTACTTTGTTTTTTCAATGTTTAAACATGTTCGTCCGAAAAACAAGTATCATTTTTTGGCCACTCATTTTTGGTCGCGTGCGTGAGTCGCCAAAGAAGTCGCCGATTTTGGCTGGTCGGTTTCGCGGCTTGCAAGCCGCGAGTCTAAGCCGCGAGCTCAGACAGAGAGGTTTCGCGGCTCGCTCGCGACTTGGCTCACGACTTGCCGGTCGCGAGTCGCCCGTAATCAGCTTTTAAAGAGCTTTTTCATGGGAAACTTGTTTTAAACCTCTCCCATCCTCTCTAAAACCCCTCTTTTAATATTTTTACATCAAAACCCAACCAATTTGAATGGTTTTTCAATCCATTATCATCTCTAAGGTAATTATAAACTCTTTTCATTATTTTTGTTCCTTGGATTATGTTTTGGAGAGTTTTGTGCTCTTGGTTGGGATTTTTATCATTGGGGTTGGGAAAACTTATTTTTCTGTCAATTTTCTTCATGGGATTGGTTTCTTTTGTTGATATGCATTGGATGTTGGCCCCTTGTGGCAGAAAGAACATGTATTAAGGGTGGATTTCATGATGTTCATGCATTGTTTCATATTTTTGTTCATAGTGTGCATGCTAGGTGTTTGATAAAATGCCTCTTAGACATTTTTCTCGCTTGTTTGGACCGATGAGTACCAAACTTTGGGGTTTCTCATGTTTCCTCTTTAGGAACATGTTTGGTTCATTGGTTGTGTTTTTTAACACTCTTTGCCCCACATGTGCATTTTTCATGCATTGGTCATGCATTGCACTTAGCCACCTCTTGCACACACCTTTGCTACCCTTGTCATGCATTGGTCTTTACCTTATTTCTTCATCCTAGCATGTCATGCTTACCTTATGCTTTGTAGCATGTTTCTTTGTCTTAGGTTTGAGCTTCATTTTTCTCATTCATCTTGCACCCCTCATGCATCATTAGCATTGTTCATACCTTCATATCTTGCCCTCGTTTCTTCTTGACCCTTTGTCTATTCCCGACAAAAAGGGGGAGAGTATACTCTAGAGTATGTTTCGGAGTATTTTGTCATTTCTATATGACTCTTGTGCACATCCTTAGGGGGAGAAATTCTATTTCTCATGCACATTTGTAGGGGGAGAGATATTCCATAGGGGAGATGCATATACCAAGGGGGAGAAGACATTGTGTTAACTAGAAAACCTTGTTCTGTTTGTTTTCTTGTTGGCTTTATGGTGCTTTGTGTTATGCCTTGCTGTTCTCATTGCATCATGTTTGTGCTTTGGACATGCATATATCCCTATGTTATTATGCTTCATTGAATGCATGTTCAGATGATCATTTGCTTTGCTATGTGATCTTTATAGCAATTTCTATACTTGTTATATTATACTTGTTCTTTATTACTTGCTTTACCTTGAGGGTCTAATGTGTTTTGTGCAAGTGTTTCAGGTTACAAGTATATATGTTCCAAGTGCATCACATGACTTCTCATCACCTTGAAGGGGAGAAACTTTATGCACTTTTAGTTATATTGTTTAAGTTTTTATTCAATATAATGTGTTTGTACCCATATGCTTTTGTAAGCTTTTGAGGGTTAATGTTATTAAGCATGTTTGTAGGCCTTGTGGTTTGTACCATGCCTAAGGGCAGCCTTTATGCTTGTTGAAATCAGTACCTTGTTCCAAATGTTCCGCATTGTGGTTTATTGTCTTGTCACTCTTGTGCCCTTGTAGGATTGTTCCTAGATGCATATGCCTTGTGTGCTATGCATTGGTTGAGTGTTGAGCATACAAGTAACTTGCCTTGTGCTTGTTAACTTGTATGTCCTTGTGTTCATTCCAAGTGTGAATGAACACTTTGTGATCACTACTTTGAAGTGGTCACTTGGTTGATCAAGCCATGGGTTGTATATTAATCCATCTTTGCTTGATCACATTATGTTTGTTTCATATGCATCTATAATTTTCTGCTTACAATAATCATAGTGTATTGTTGTGTTTCAGGAGTATATTGTTCATATGATTCAAGTGCTTCTGACTTCTAGAATTAGGTGTGAGTGAGTTTTGTTCAACTGTTCCCAACTCACATGTTAAGTCTAGAGTCTGTTTTAGGGTTTTGTAACGGAATAGCCAAAGGGGGAGATTGTAAGGTTGAATTTATTCAACCATCTAATTGGCTTTATTCCGTGCCAAATTTGCTTGTAATTCAGCATTTAGTAACCCTGTATTTAGGTGGGATTGTTGTAAGGGTAGTGAGTGAGATAGAGTGAAGAATTGCTCAAGAGTGTGCAAGAAAAACAGTGTCGCGGCTGGGTCTCGCGGCTGGACTCGCGGCTTCAACCCGCCGAGAATCCGCACACGTGCCAAGCATCTTTGGAAGGTGAACAGTCATGCTAGCTGGAGCACTATAGGACAAAACAGACAATCTGGCCATACGGTTATCTCGCGATCTGGAACTCGCGATCGAGTCAAGCCGCGAGGTCAAGCCGCGAGTCACCCCTGTTTTGGAAAAACCCGACGTTTCACATTCCCCTTCACTCCAAAGTATAAATACCCTTTTAACCCACGATTGAAAGAGAGCTTCCAGAGAGAATTTTGAGAGAGAAACCCTAAAGAAAAACCAGATTGCCTCACCCACAATCTCTACCTTAGAGTCTCATCAAATTCCCTCACTCTCTTCCTCTCCATTGACAAATCCTTGAGAGGCCTTATAACCAAACCTGGTTCTCACCATTATCATCTCTGTGAGACAGACGTTTGGAGTTCTCGGGGAAGCGATTAGGAAGGAGCCAATCTTTATTGGTTGATGCTACGGTGTAGTAGCGGAATCCGGTAAGCTAGAGAAGAAAAAGGTTCGGCGCAACCTCGTTGGAGCAAGAAGCTTGGAGGGCTTAGGTGCATTGGGTAGATTAGGCTTGGAGGGTCTATTGCTGTCCTTGTATCCCAACTATATTTTCTAGTGGATTGATTACCGCTTGAGGGCGGCGGAGAGGTTTTTCGCCGAGGTCTTGGTTTCCTCTTCGATAACATATCCGGTGTTATCGCTGTGTTTGCATCTTCCTTCCTCTCTATCTCTGCCTTTACATTATCTCTTTGTGGTTTAATTTGTTATGGCTTAGATAGTTGTTTAACCAATTACATAATATAGCATATGTTAAGTTTCCGCACATTAATTGTTTGACTTATTGCTTGTGTTGGTTAAGTTGGTTTTTGGGGTCTAAACGTTCAAAAGTGTATTTGTACACGTTTTTGAACTTTCAATTGGTATCGAGCGGTACACTTGTTGTGGTTTAAATACCTAAGTGTGATCCTTGACCCCTTGTGTTTATTTGCCATGGATTGTGCTTTGTATGACTCTTTGCATGATTTGGTTGGTAATGAATGTAACATGCCACGTGTTTGTGAAATTGCCTCTATGAGTGTTAATCCTCATAAGTGTGATGACATGTTATTTGAATCTATGGGTGGTGTTGACAAACTCTTAAAGAAAAATGCTAAGAAGTTTCAAAAGAATTTGAGCAAGTTATTTTGTGAAAAGGATGATTTGATTACTAAGCTCTATGAATCCAACAAATTGGTTGAGAAATATAAAAAACTTGCTGAAATTTCTCATGAAAAGCTGAAAGAGTTTGAATGTTTGAATATGGACTTGGATGCTAAACTTGTTTTGTCTAACAAACTTGTTGATGATCTTAAATGTGAAAATGAATCTCTTAAGATGCATGCCAAGTGTTTGATTGCTGAACCTATTGTTAAAAAGGATGAAAATATCTGTTGCAATCATGTTGTGGTACCCGATTTTGTGCCTAGTGTGTGTTCTACCTTAAAGGACAAATCGGTGTACATTCCTC
Source organism: Quercus dentata (assembly GCA_028216015.1). Classification (NCBI taxonomy): domain Eukaryota; kingdom Viridiplantae; phylum Streptophyta; class Magnoliopsida; order Fagales; family Fagaceae; genus Quercus; species Quercus dentata. The sequence goes on from CP116448.1 coordinate 15,733,418, forward strand.
CACATAAAAGAAATCAAAAGGTGGAGAGAAAGGCTGTTAAGTCAAAGCCTCCGTTGAGGTCTCAACCTAAGGTTTTGAATGGATCTAAGTTTGTTCCAACTTGCCACCATTGCGGTGTGTTTGGTCATATAAGACCTCAATGTCATAAGTTGAAGAGGGAACAAAACCATGTTGCTAGATCCATTCCCAAAAGCCTAGTGGACCTAAACACATTGTTTGTCACCATTGTGGTGCCTTTGGTCATCTAAGACCTCATTGCTCTAAGTTTCAAGCTCTTAAGAGAATCAAAAGAAAAGAGAAACTTGAGCTTTTTGGAAGTTGTGCTAAAAAGAGTAAACTGGATTTGAGTGAAAATAGCATGTTGTTAAAGAAAATGTTTAATGCTCTTAACTCCTTGACTATGTGCATCTTCGGTTCTCATTCTTCCAACCCTCGTCTCGCTTCTCTTGAGACACTCATTCCAAACAATCGTTCCGTTTGGATGAGGAAGGGTTCCTATGGTTGAGCTTTTGCTCTTTTGGTCCTTGATCTAATTCTTTCGATCTTTGTAGGACCCTTCATGCATTTTCTGCATCTTGCATTTATTTGTATGCATTGTTTCGTTTTTGATCTTACTTTTATGTTTCTATTTTGTGTGAGTAAAAATCCAAAACCACATAAAAAGTGAAAAATTCAAAAAGTTTGATCGTATATGTTTGAGCACATATCACATGTGAGTTTGGCCTTGTACCTTTGTACAAATGGCTTTGTGCATTTTCGAGCTTAGCTTGTCATTTTTGCACTTATATCTTTGTGGGAAAAATCTTGACATCTTTGTGTGATTGTTGTAAATCGATCTTCAAGCTTGTCATGAATGATTTGTCAATAGTCATGTTGGTTTTGATACATGCGTAGACTTGTGCTTATATCTCTTCCCACTCTTTTATCTTTATTGCTTAAAGAGCTCAATAAATGTAAATCTCAAAATGAAAAGAGATAACGAGCTGCAAAAGCCGTCCGCACATACTAGTATTCGACTAGGAAAAAGGGAAAGCGACTTATATGAAAATGTATGATGCCCAAAAAAGCCAAAGGCTTGTTCATCAAATTGAAATATCAAAAATTTCAGGCATCAATCTCAAAAATGAGATGTATTGCTCAAAATGAGTTGTATTGATTCAAAATGATCAAATGATATGAATTGTAAGAAGCCAAATGAAAAGCTTCAATCTTATGTAATCATTTTCTTGTGGGAGGTCATATATGTTCACTTCTATAATTGCGATATACCACTTGACTTAGTACTAGTTGTGTATGACTTGATTGAATTGATCATTGAAGCTTCATTCTAGACTAAGGACTATTCCACATTTGATACACACACATAACACACATGCCTAATGTTCAATGAATGTCTTATTCATTTGTTAGATTGTACTTGTCTAAATGTGATGTGTGTGTCCGCTCACTCATATATGGTTCAATCCAAAAATATTTTTGATCATTTTATATGTTTTTGGAAGTGATTTTTATCACTATTTGTGTTTATGTTTAGTGCTTACTTTGTTTTTTCAATGTTTAAACATGTTCTGGTCCGAAAAACAAGTATCAGATTTTTTGGCCACTCATTTTGGCTGGTCGCGTGAGTGCCAAACAAAGCGCCGATTTTGGCTGGTCGGTTTCGCGGCTTGCAAGCCGCGAGTCTAAGCCGCGAGCTCAGACAGAGAGGTTTCGCGGCTCGCTCGCGACTTGGCTCGCGACTCGCCGATCATGAGTCGCCCGTAATCGCTTTTTAAAGAGCTTTTTCATGGGAAACTTGTTTTAAACCTCTCCCATCCTCTCTAAAACCCCTCTTTCAATATTTTTACATCAAAACCCAACCAATTTGAATGGTTTTTCAATCCATTATCATCTCTAAGGTAATTATAAACTCTTTTCATTATTTTTGTTCCTTGGATTATGTTTTGGAGAGTTTTGTGCTCTTGGTTGGGATTTTTATCATTGGGGTTGGGAAAACTTATTTTCTGTCAATTTTCTTCATGGGATTGGTTTCTTTTGTTGATATGCATTGGATGTTGGCCCCTTGTGGCAGAAAGAACATGTATTAAGGGTGGATTTCATGATGTTCATGCATTGTTTCATATTTTTGTTCATAGTGTGCATGCTAGGTGTTTGATAAAATGCCTCTTAGACATTTTCTCGCTTGTTTGGACTCCGATGAGTACCAAACTTTGGGGTTTCTCATGTTTCCTCTTTAGGAACATGTTTGGTTCATTGGTTGTGTTTTTTTAACACTCTTTGCCCCACATGTGCATTTTTCATGCATTGGTCATGCATTGCACTTAGCCACCTCTTGCACACACCTTTGCTACCCTTGTCATGCATTGGTCTTTACCTTATTTCTTCATCCTAGCATGTCATGCTTACCTTATGCTTTGTAGCATGTTTCTTTGTCTTAGGTTTGAGCTTCATTTTTCTCATTCATCTTGCACCCCTCATGCATCATTAGCATTGTTCATACCTTCATATCTTGCCCTCGTTTCTTCTTGACCCTTTGTCTATTCCCGACAAAAGGGGGAGAGTATACTCTAGAGTATGTTTCGGAGTATTTTGTCATTTCTATATGACTCTTGTGCACATCCTTAGGGGAGAAATTCTATTTCTCATGCACATTTGTAGGGGGAGAGATATTCCATAGGGGAGATGCATATACCAAGGGGGAGAAGACATTGTGTTAACTAGAAAACCTTGTTCTGTTTGTTTTCTTGTTGGCTTTATGGTGCTTTGTGTTATGCCTTCTTTGTTCTCATTGCATCATGTTTGTGCTTTGGACATGCATATATCCCTATGTTATTATGCTTCATTGAATGCATGTTCAGATGATCATTTGCTTTGCTATGTGATCTTTATAGCAATTTCTATACTTGTTATATTATACTTGTTCTTTATTACTTGCTTTACCTTGAGGGTCTAATGTGTTTTGTGCAAGTGTTTGAGGTTACAAGTATATATGTTCCAAGTGCATCATGACTTCTCATCACCTTGAAGGGGAGAAACTTTATGCACTTTTAGTTATATTGTTTAAGTTTTTATTCAATATAATGTGTTTGTACCCATATACTTTTGTAAGCTTTTGAGGGTTAATGTTATTAAGCATGTTTGTAGGCCTTGTGGTTTGTACCATGCCTAAGGGCAGCCTTTATGCTTGTTGAAATCAGTACCTTGTTCCAAATGTTCTGCATTGTGGTTTATTGTCTTGTCACTCTTGTGCCCTTGTAGGATTGTTCCTAGATGCATATGCCTTGTGTGCTATGCATTGGTTGAGTGTTGAGCATACAAGCAACTTGCCTTGTGCTTGTTAACTTGTATGTCCTTGTGTTCATTCCAAGTGTGAATGAACACTTTGTGATCACTACTTTGAAGTGGTCACTTGGTTGATCAAGCCATGGGTTGTATATTAATCCATCTTTGCTTGATCACATTATGTTTGTTTCATATGCATCTATAATTTTCTGCTTACAATAATCATAGTGTATTGTTGTGTTTTGAGGAGTATATTGTTCATATGATTCAAGTGCTTCATGACTTCTAGAATTAGGTGTGAGTGAGTTTTGTTCAACTGTTCCCAACTCACATGTTAAGTCTAGAGTCTCATTTTTAGGGTTTTGTCACGGAATAGCCAAAGGGGAGATTGTAAGGTTGAATTTATTCAACCATCTAATTGGCTTTATTCCGTGCCAAATTTGCTTGTAATTCAGCATTTAGTAACCCTGTATTTAGGTGGGATTGTTGTAAGGGTAGTGAGTGAGATAGAGTGAAGAATTGCTCAAGAGTGTGCAAGAAAAAGAGTGTCGCGGCTGGGTCTCGCGGCTTCAACCCGCTTGAGAATCTGCACACGTGCCAAGCATTTGGAAGGTGAAGCAGTCATGCTAGCTGGAGCACTACTGAGGACAAAACAGGACAAGCGGCCATACGGTTATCTCGCGATTTGGAACTCGCGGCCCGAGTCAAGCCGCGAGGTCAAGCCGCGAGTCACCCCTGTTTTGGAAAAACCCGACGTTTCACATTCCCCTTCACTCCAGTATAAATACCCTTTTAACCCACGATTGAAAGAGAGCTTCCAGAGAGAATTTTGAGAGAGAAACCCTAAAGAAAAACCAGATTGCCTCACCCACAATCTCTACCTTAGAGTCTCATCAAATTCCCTCACTCTCTTCCTCTCCATTGACAAATCCTTGAGAGGCCTTATAACCAAACCTGGTTCTCACCATTATCATCTCGTGAGACAGACGTTTGGAGTTCTGGGGAAGCGATTAGGAAGGAGCCAATCTTTATTGGTTGATGCTACGGTGTAGTAGCGGAATCCGGTAAGCTAGAGAAGAAAAAGGTTTGGCGCAACCTCGTTGGAGCAAGAAGCTTGGAGGGCTTAGGTGCATTGGGTAGATTAGGCTTGGAGGGTCTATTGCTGTCCTTGTATCCCAACTATATTTTCTAGTGGATTGATTACCGCTTGGAGGGCGGCGGAGAGGTTTTTCGCCGAGGTCTTCGGTTTCCTCTTCGATAACATATATCCGGTGTTATCATTTGTGTTTGCATCTTCCTTCCTCTCTATCTCTCGCCTTTACATTATCTCTTTGTGGTTTAATTTGTTATGGCTTAGATAGTTGTTTAACCAATTACATAATATAGCATATGTTAAGTTTCCGCACATTAATTGTTTGACTTATTGCTTGTGTTGGTTAAGTTGGTTTTTGGGGGTCTAAACGTTCAAAAGTGTATTTGTACACGTTTTTGAACTTTCAACCTTTTCTTTGTGTTTTAAAAACTTGTTATGGTTTTAGGCCTTGGAAGTCATTGAGTTGACTAATTCTTTAGACAAGTAATAATTAGATGAATTATGTTTTAGATCTGAATTGAATAACATCACGCAAGCGGGAATAACATAAAGACACCTAAAATAATGATTGAGAAAAACCTCAAATCGTTTTACAATAAAATTATAGGAGGGTTTAATCAAAGGAGTCAATTTTGTATCTTACCGGCTGGTATTTGCCATACCAGCAGGGAGGCCGATACAAAAATTCAGTAATTTTGTGCCAGTTCAAAAACCCGCCACATATAAATACCAGATTTCGGCCCGATAAATGGATACCAGCCAAGATCTTGAACTTAACCAAGTAAGTTCGTCAGATCTACTTTCTTCCTCCTCACACCAGATCGGACACTCTCTCTAGTCTCTGATTTTCAATATTTCTTATGTTTCTTTTTCAATTTGCCTCTTCAGTTTCTTGCTGTCATTTACCTTTTTCGTTTTATGTGCTTCAACCACAACCATACACATGAAGGTCATTCCAATTTCAAGCATTCTTTGTTTTTTTTTTTTTAATTTATTTCATTTTACTTTTTTACCTTTTCATTTATGCTTTTTTTTTTTTTTTTAATGATGTCACATGCCACATTGAAAAAAGAAAACAACTGATCATTATCTTAATATATACGTCTATTATATATTTTATTAATGAACTTACTTATACTTTGCTTAGAGATTAGGATATTAAAAGATATGGGCTTATAATCTTAAGTATTTTTTAACAAAGATTATCAAAAAAGAAAAACAAAAATGTTAGCAAAGTTCATGGGCTTTGGTTAATGAACATATAAATAAATAACTACATATATTTAATCTAATATATTAGTTAATGTTGTATTTAAGCTAATATGTAGGCTTATAAAATATGTGAATTTTAAATTTTATGTTTTTTTTAAGGGATTTAAATTAAATTAATAAAATTCATACTTACATAAATAATACAAATATATATTTATGTATAGAAATATACAAATAGTGGTAATTCAAAAACTGTACACTAATATCAATCGATATCGAAATATTCTGTTCCCCTGGCCAAACCGAAATAGTCTCCGTTCTGAAATTGACTCCCTTGCTTACGATCTCAAATATAAATATATTCATTTTTGCAAACTCCCTTTTAGATATACACTATTGTAAGTTTTTTTTTTTTTTTAAAAAGCATTCTCCCCTCTCCTTGTGTATGTGTGTTAAAAATACTTAGTATTTAAAAAAAAAAAAAAACCATCGATAACATATATATATATATATATATATATATATATATATATATATATTGAAACCGTTTGATTGCTCTACAAAAGTGTTTTTGATTCTTGGCCTTTCCTGTTGATCCCTAACCTTTTGATATCGTTCAACTACTTAAAAAATAAATAAGTAAATAAAAAACCTAAAGGCCATGTGGCATTTTAGGAGACATCAACAATAATAATTTAATATCACCATTAGGCATTTCAGAAATTTTCATCAACAACTTAATGGTATGGATTATTATGATTTTTGACACAATATCAATAGATTTTGTTATAATTTGACACATTTCAAACAGTAGGGATCATTTTGAAACATGGGACAAAGGTTAAGGACCAAAATGATAATTAAAACAAAAAAACTAGGGGGTGTTTTTTTGTGATAATATTAAGGATAATAATAATAGGGACATTGGTGTTACGTATGACTCTAACATAAGGAAAAGCAATATTAGGGATATCACATATTTTATTACATAGATATTTTAAAATGATGTGCCAAACGTTTTTAACATAAATGGCACATTTGGTACACTGAATGTGAATTACGACAGGAATAATAATCTTTATTACTGAAATAACTAAAGCTATCCAAAAGTTTGGTTGTGAGTTGTAATATTATAATAAAAGTTAAGATCTATTTTAGGAAATAATTTACTCATACAACTATACTTCCTAGAAAATCATATTTTTTAAATTGTTATGTGCATATGGAAAGTTTGTTTATTTGGAAATATATTAATTTTAGAAATTATTACACCTACTAAGAAGTAAGGAATACTATTATAAACCTTTTAAAAATGAATAACTACTCCTCATTTTAAAGAATAGTCATTCATAAAGATTGATTATTCCTTCTAATAGAAATATAACTAAACTACTAAATAGTTAAACTATATAAATAACTAGTCGCTAAACCGTGCGATGCACGGGATAGTTAAACAAAGTTTATACACATTCACTTTTATTGGTACAATCATTTGAAAATAATTATAACTAATACACTTAAAAGGGTTAGTAATTTATAGTACTTACCCCCCACTATTAGTATACAGACACCAAGTGCGGTCGTCGTAGCCCTTTGAAAGAACCTTCCCCCAATTGGACCCTATCAAAAAAAAAAAAAAAAAAAACACCCAATTAACAAAATTGATCCAAAAGGTTCTAAAAAGCACACAAAATCAATTCAAAAAACAAAAATATGAGACAAAATAATTACTTTCCATTTGCTAATGAAATCGTCTTTTGTATTGCTTTTCCAAACTGCAAAGACTTATCTATCTAAGGCCTTCAATTAACGAAAACACAAACTTCTCTTGGAATACCGGAGTATTATGACCATCTATACACACATACACAAAAAACAAAATCAGCATAACTCACTATAACTCTATAGAAGCCTAAAAAATATAAAGAGAAATAAAAGGGGTTGAATTTGATATTTACGTTTGGAGAGAGAGAGTTTGCAGAAATTATGACTTTATATTTCTTAACTTGAGAGAGGGGTAAGGTTGCTAGGGTTTTGAGGTGTTATAATTTTTTTTTTTTTTTAAATATTGTGCTGACGTGGAAAATTGTGGTGCCAGCAGAGGCTTCAATTTTATATATATATATAGACTATTATATTACAATTTCTATTACAGTCTACAAAACATGCTCAAAGCAAAAGAAGTCACTTGAAAAAGTATGGGATCATGGTAATTAGGTTCGATCAAATACTCCATATCCATATAAAAAAAAAAAAAAAAAAAAAACTTGTATATGTAGTAAATTTTGATCAAAAGGATTATCTATAATAGGATAGTCCCAAATCCAAATTAAAAAACTCCCACTCATTTAGTATGGTATATTATGAGACATTTTCTCTCACAAAATATAGGACCCATATAAGTGAGACATGTATATATTGTGATAGAGTGGTCTCACAAGATAGTTTTCCTATTTAAACGTAGGGAATTTACACTTTTCCACTATAAATTATACCATCTTTTATATTTTACTTCCAGAACTATCAAAATGCACGTTCAACAAACTTTGTAAAACTTAGACCCATGTCGTCTATTTTGCTGTTATGTCTAACAAAATTAAGCATTAATAGACCAATTTATCCTTCTACCTTTTATTTTGGAGAGATGGGTAAATTCGTCTTTCAATACTTAATTTTATCATTATTAGCACCAAAACAGATAACAGAGGGATATTCAAACAAAGTTATAACTTTAGGGGGTCAATTGTATATTTCAATAGTTTAATTGGCAAAATGTAAAATTAAGTATAGTTTAGGGTTGGAAAATAAAATTTTTCCTTAAAAGTAATACCCATGAAAGTATATGTTTAATTGCCTTTTTAATGATGAAATAATAATTCCAATATTTATAATTAGTTTAGTGTTATGAAAACAACAATTTTGGAACAAAACCTACGTGACAAGCTATTATTGGTTTTCATCTGAGCCTACCGGCATCATATTTTTACCTATCATTAGTAGTTTCTCACCTAAGTTTTGTTATGAAAGTGTTACACCCTAGGCTGGTTCCTTTGATTGAGAAGATGAAAAAAATGTGAGAATATAAAATATAGTTTTCCCTCATGTGCGTCTGGTTGGAGGGATGGAAAAATGAAAGGATGATTTTTTTTTATTTGGTTAAAAAGAAAAATGAGAGGATGAAAAATGTAGTTTGTACAAATTTACTCTCATGCCCTTATAAGATAAAAATAAAATAAAAGTAACAAATTAGAGGGAAAATATGGGTGAACCAAAAAAAGAAAACTAAAAAAATGAAAAATAAAAAGTAAAAAATAAAACGGATGAACAACAAAAATAAAAAAATAAAAGAGCTGAGAGATGAGAAGTACCTGAAAAAGTCAAAAAACCAAAGAAAAAGTAGAAAACCAAAGAAAATAAAAAATAAAAAACGAAACATGTGTAAGTGTAACAGGAAAGACAAAAAACCCAAAGAAATATGCACAGGGCGCTCTCACGTGGGCATTTTGGTCTGAATATTTTGTGCCTGTTTTTTGAAAATATTTTTTCTTTCAGTTTTCTTCCCAGTTTGGAGAGAAAACATTTGGGTAGACCTGGCAATAAAATACCTTTCCAGCTCCACTAGTTTTTTCTACCGAAATCACTCCAACTACCATTGCACATCTTTGATGTGACGGTTATTTTACAAGGGTTAGGATTTAAGTTTCCAAGAAAGAGTTTCATACACACACATATACTTAGATTAAATTAGAGTAGAATTTCTATCTTGTATAAAAAAAAAAAAAAAAAAAAAAAAAAAAATTCTCTCCAACTAAGCACTCCAAAAATTCATTTTCTTTTCTTTCCTCCCTTTTTCCACCCTCTTAAAATCCACAAAATGAAATGAACATTCTTATAATCATTTAAGGGTCCTGTTAATTGGTACTCTTAGAACAATTGTTAATAAACTATTTTAGTAAAGTTTTAACACCACTTTTATAGAAAATATAAAAAACTATCAAAAAAATTAATTGTTTTTTTCTTTTCTCATAGAAAGTTTTTGTAAATAGTTACTAAGCCAATGTTCTTAGGATATTAGATAACATTTCCCATTATTTATTTATAAGATTCTATTATTATCATTTATTTATTCATGAATAAACAAGAAATTATCGAAAGCGGAAACAGAGTTACAAATACAGCTACAACTAGGGGCGGCTCTACAGGCAGCCCAGGGGGTTCAAATGATCCCCCTGGCTTGGCAAAAAAAAAAAAAAAAAAAAAAAATTATATATAAAATTTTTAATTTTGTTTTTGTTTTGACCCTTAAAATAAAATTTTGAACATCCTAATTCAAAATTTTGTTTAAACCCAATTAAAATAAACTTGAAATATGATCATATTAGTTCTATTTTCACAATATTTTTATAATAAAGGTTAAGTGACAAGTTGTAATTGGTTTTTTTTATCTAAACTCATAACTGACATCACTTTTTTACATATCTTTAACAACTTGCCATCTAGATTTTATTGCGTAAATGTTTTGTCAGTAGCACTATTCAAATTACTCATTTGTTAAAAATAAATAAACCTTCTCTTTAGACTCTGGTTTATTTTTATGTTGATGGTAGAATGGAACTGTTTTTTCTTGCACTTGTCTTCTTCAACAACAAAAAATTATACCACTTATACAACCAACTAATATGTATTTACATCTATGATTCTTTTCTCATTCTTTCTTTCTCCCTTTTATATTTTCTTTCTATCTAATCAATTAGTTTAATAAGTGTTTTACAGTTTTTCGAGTCCAAACTTAGACCTACTCTTAGGTGTGTTACTATTTTTTTTTATCATATATTTTAATTTAATTGATATTACATATGATTATAATAAATTATTATTAATTTGACAAATATTATGATTAGTTGTTTATTTATATTTATTTATGCATTCTATCGTTGTTTTCTTTCCGATCTTTAAACTATCAATAATTTTTTTAGACTATTGTACAATATAGTTGTATTGTATACTATTTTGAATATTATGTTAGATTATTGTATATAATATGACAATTGTATATTCAAAAAAAAAAAATTAATTATTTTATTTTTTACTCTCCCATAACAAAATCTTAGCTCAAGACACTATTGACCCTCCTAAAAAAAAATCTTGGAGCAGCCACTGGCTACAACCACCAAAAAAGCACCTTAATTACTGTGTCTACTACAGTACTACCCTTTACGCTTTTTTAAATTGAAATTGGAATCTCCTATAAACTACATAAAACCTTGATTTGAAGTGTAGATGTAAAATTTATACAACAACCAACCCTTGTTCTTAGGCTCAGTTGATAGCTTGAACAATACTTTCTTCAATATCATGGAACTAGATTCTAGCACTTCTCTCAATCCATAAATGATACAATATTGCCGGCCAAGCCACCCTCCATATTATTGATCTCATACCCTTTCCATTGTAGAGCTCACAAGTCAGAGCCCATTGCAAAATAACTTCCTAGGAATGCCTCTTCAATTTAATTAAACATAGGTCTTCAATGTCGTATCATAATTTTTTGAAAGGAATACCCAAAGAACAAGTGATTCTTATTCTCAATGGAACTTTTGCAGAAAACCATAAAGAGTCACCTTGATAATCCCCATTCAATAGACTAACAAGTTTAGTTCACTTGTTGCAAATGTAGGAGTCATCACTGACTCTATATTATTAGGCCGGTGATAATTTTCATGCATGTGTGATTTATGAAAGTTCACTTGGTGTGTAAAATACTAGTGAATATTTAGACCCCTAATTTCAAAAAATACCAACACAAGCTTATATTCGAACAAGAGATGTGCCAAATGATAAATATAAGCTATACCCAAACAATCAAACTACTCTAAGCCATAATTTAATCACAACACAACAATAATTAAATGTAAAGAGTAAAGGTTAGAGGGAAGCAAACGTAAGATAACACCGACACATGTTATCGAAGAGGAAACTGAAGAATTCAACGAAAAACCTCTCCGCCCCCCTCCAAGCGGTGAAATGATTCACTAGAAAATTAATTGGGATACATGAATAGCAATAGACTCTCCAAGCCTAATTTACCCAATGCACCTAAGCTCTCCAAGCTTCTTGCTCCAACAGGGTTAAGCCTAACCTTGTCTTCTCTAGCTTACTAGATCTTGCAATAAGCCCATTACATCAACCAAAATGAATTGGTCCTCTCTCGAATCGCTTCCCAAGCACCAAATGATTTTCTCACCGATATGAATATGGTGAGGTAAGGATTTGGCTAAAGCTCCTCTCAAGGGTATGTCAATGGAGAATGTGAGAGTAGAGGAATTTGAAGAGTCAAATGTATAAGATTGTGGATAAATCAATCTTGTTGTTCTTTGGGGTTTCTTTCTCAAAATTCTCTCTAGAAACTCTCTACATTTCGTGGGTATAAGGATATTTATAATAGGGTATGAAGAAGGAATGTGAAAAGACATTTTTCTGCAAAACAGGGGGCTTTGGCAAGTGACTCGCGATCGGGATGAGTCGCGAGTTCCGATCGCCAACTAACAGAAAGGCCGGACTGTACTTTTTGTCCTAAAGTGATCTAGTTGTCATGACCCTTCAACTTCCTGCTTGCTTCACACATGTGACACTTTTGGCGAGTCACCACTCGTGAGTCGATCGCGAGAGTACTCTTGAATGCACATACTTGATCAATTCTTCACACTCTCTCACACACAACCCTTACATTATTTCCACTTAAATACAGGGTTTCTAATTGCTGAATTACAAGCAAATTTGGCACGGAATAAAGCCAACACATGGTTGAATAAATTCAACCTTATAATCTCCCCCTTTGCCTATTCTGTGACAAAACCCTAAAACAGACTCCAGACTTAAAATGTAAGTTGGGAATAGTTGCCAAAACTCACTCATACCTAACTCTAGATTTGTGAAGCTCTTGAACCATACAGATAAGTTTTCCGAAAAACAATATCACAAAAAGTTCATTGTAAGCGGAAATCTTGGAATGCTTATGGAGCAAACATAATACGATCAAGCAAATATGAATATGACAATAAAGTATAGTTTGACCAAACAGAAACAATCACTATAAATAGTGACCACAATGAACATTCATATGGTGAATGAACATTCGAACATGCGAGCTAATAAGCTTAAAGCAAAGTATCATTTGCATGTCTAACACTCAACCGATGCAAGACCACTAAGGTAATTGCATCAAGGATATAAGATCCAATAAGGGCACAAGAGTACTAAAGTAAATGCAAAACATTAACTAAAAGTACTAAATAGCTACAAAAGCAAAGGTACAAATTAAAGCATAGTTTAAACAACTAAAACATCCAAGAATCCAAAGCACACATGCAAAACATTAACTAAAAGTACTAAATAGCTACAAAAGCAAAAGTACAAATTAAAGCATAGTTTAAACAGCTAAAACATCCAAGAATCCAAAGCACACAATATCCAAGTATTTTAAAACCAAAGTACTAAATCCATAGAGTACTTAAAAACCAAAGTACTAAAACCATAGAGTACTAGAATAAGTGCTATGAAAAACCATAAAAACTATAAAAGCTATAGAAACTTATAAAAAGTTCTCTCCCTCAAGATATGCTCCCCCTTAAGAGTTACTCCATACTACCCCCCCTTTTTGACCGGAATAGCCAAAAGGCTATGGTCGATGAGTGAAACTATCAAACTTGGCCGACAAGAAGTTAATCCGGTCCTGGATGGCTGCAAGGCTGGTGGAGTGCTCGGTTTGGACATCTTTTAGACCATCAATCCTCTCAAGAATGATCTAAAAGGCATTTGGAGGCACTACTAAAGACGATGAAGCTCTGCTCCTACCTCGACCACCACCTCTTCTTGGAGGAGGTTGTTATCCTTCCGCTTCAGTTTCAGTATCCGCATGAGGTGCTTGTTCATCACTCGGAAGACGAACTCTACTCCTTGGGATTGCTTGAGAGTTGATGGAAGGAGGTACACTCATTAGGCTTATGTCCTGTGGAGTCTCCACATCCTTTTCATGAAGGATCCTCATAATTAAACTTGGAAGAACAAGCTTTGCCCTTGAGGTTGTTCTTGTAGCTTCGGCAATGATGGAGTAAGCATGAGCACCAATGTCGATGTAAGTTCTCTCACGAAGCTCCATAAGGAAGATGGCTCTAGCATTGTTGATGGTGGTCAACTTCCTTACCGGATACAAGTTGAACAATATGATGTAGGCAAGGCATCTCAAATCCGGAGGGAAGATGGTTGTGTTGAGGCATTTTCCTTCCCTAGCGCCACCAATATGGAATTGTTCTGTTTCTATAGAGACCATTCTGTCCTTGTAAGGAATGAAGTTTTCATGATCTACTTCTCCATGTCCAAGGATACCATCAATGTCCCCCACATCAAGAATGAATTCATGTCCTCTAACCCAGTATTCTATGTAATCTTCTTTGAGTGTTGTATTTGCATAGAATTCTTTGATTAGTGGTTCACAAACTCCGGGGAGATCACCAAGGAGCTTTTCCCAGCCTTTTCCTTCAAAATAGCTAGGGATGAAGGATTTCTTGAGGTCAACAAGGTTCACAAATCTCTCTTGAATGATTAGAGCCTTCTCAAAGTGATGGTTGTATCGCTCAAAATGTTTAGTGGAGTGAAACCGGTTCTCGTCCATGTGTTTCCTCTTGTCACCATGTTGAGTAGTGGTTTTTCATGGAGCCATCTGTAAAACAGAGCAGCAAATTCCACAAAACAGAGCATAATACCTGGTAACCAACTTGATTAGTAACAAGTTAGTACCAAAACATGAACTTCAAATTAAAACCCTAAAAACTGGAATTTAAAGAGTAATTCAAAAAAAAAATTTACATGTGAAGATGCTAAACATCAAAATATGATACAATCATGGCATTATACATTCAACATGTCAAAGGATTGTGTGTGTGTGCATCATATGCAAAAGTGTGCAACTAGGGCATGAGAACATCCAAGGGGCAATGTGGGAAAATACATAATCATTTGATGTTTCAAAAAAAAAAAAAAAAACATGATTATCTCCACAATCTTTGTGCTCAATGGAGTCCAAAAATACACACAAAAACATCTATGAGACATTTTATCATCAACATAATATGCACAACACAACATAAATCATAGCAAAATGCATGAGCATGTAGTATAAACATGTAAAACTTGTACAACAAGCATTATACTATGAAAAACTCAACAAAACTCATATATCAAACTCAACAAAAACATCAAAAACCCATATTCATCAACCATATATCCATATCTCAATATAAATGACAAATCCATGAAAAAGAAGGCTTTAAACTTAAAATAGAGTGAAAATAAGTGAAAAACCATACATTTTCTTGAAGATTGAGAGAGGATTGAAGAAGAAAATGGAGGTTTTGTGAGTAAAAATGGTGGTTTTGGGAGAGGGAGAGGCAGAGCAGACAAAGAGGTTTGCACGTGATGTGAGGGAAACTGAAAAGTTTTTTAAAATTGTTTGAGATTTAACCTTATTTGTACAAAACATGCGTTTTTCGCGACTCATATGACTCATGAGCAAGTCGTCAAAATCCCTTGTGCAAGATTTTGAAAAATTTCCCTAAGTCTTTTTCACGATTGGGACTTCCACTTGCCGGTGAGTCGCAAACCTCTCTGAGTAACTTCGCAACTGGACTTCTACTCGCGAGCAAGTCGCCAAAATGAGTCGCCAAAATGACGAAAACCCAGAATTTTTGAAAAAATTTCTAAGTATTTTTCGTGATTGGAAGTCTCACTTGCTAGGGAGTCACGAAACCTTCTGTGTAGGCTCGCGATCGGTGCCTCGCGACTCACATGACTAGTGAAAGTGAGTTGCCAAAAGGCAGAGTTGAAAATTTTTGGATTTCTATGAATTTTTTTTTAAACAAAAAATTTTCCAAAAACAACTAAAATACTCAAAAATCTTTTTGTATTTGATTAACATATGATTGAGTATGTACAACACATTTAATTAATTACAATCATACAAATGAATAAGACATTCATTGAACATAGACATGGTGGGTATCAAAAGTGAGATAGTCTTTAGTTTAACATGAAGTTTCAATGATCAATTCAACCAAGATATACACAATTAGCACTAAGTAGAGTGACCAATCTCAATTATAAAAATGAGCATATATGACCTCTCTCAAAGACTTGATTACATAACTTTGAAGCTTTTCATTTGGCTTCTTACATTTCATAACATTTGATCTTTTTAGAACATTACATCTCTTTTTGAGATCGATACTTGAAATTTTTGATATTTCAATTTTGAAAGTAAGCTTTTGGCTTTTGGGCATCATACACTTTCAATATAAGTCGCTTTCCTTTTTTTCTAGTCAAATATTAGTATGTGCGACGGCTTTTGTAGCTTATTATCTATTTTCGAGATTTGACATTGGATGAGCTCTTTAAACAAAAAATAAAAAATAAAAGAGTGGGAAGATATATAGGCAAAAGTCTAAGTATGTCTCAAGATCAACAAAACTATTGACTAATCATTCATGACAAGTTTGAATATCTATTTACAACAGTCACATAGATGTCAAGATTTTCCCCACAATGATACAAGTGCAAAAAAAACAAGCTAAGCTTGTAAATGCACAAAGCCATTAGTACGAAGGTACAAGGCTAAACATGCGTGTGATAATACACAATAATGCCGATCAAACTTTTTGAATTTTCTACTTTTTATGTGTTTTTGGATTTTTTACACAAAGCAATTAAAGATTGATTAAAAACAAAATATACAAACATTCAAAACTTCTTAAACAACAAAAACAGTAAAAACATGCTAAAATGAAAAACATAAGCAAACAACCAACAATGTTACAACATATCGAAAGAATTAATGCATGGACATGTTATAATGCTTATGCATGAGTACCCTTTTTCACCCATACGGCACGTGCGTTTGGGGTGATATCCTTAGATGATTGGGTACTTGAGTGATGATTCTCAAACCTTATAGTGAAGTTGGCCAAACAAGAAATGATGGTGTTTATCATCTTCATCACATCACCAATACCAGGATCTACTTCTTGCCCTTTTGATTGCTTGTGGTTCCCTTTGCCCTTTCCTTGTCCTCTTGGCCTTTGAGAACCCACATTCTTCAATGCTTGAACCTTGTGGAAATTTGGCCTAGTATGTCCTCAGATTCTACAATAATGACAAAAGTGTTAAGTTTGGGGACCTCTTTGTGCCTTCGAAAGAGATTTTCCTTTTGCCTTGGGCTTAGCCACAATTAGATTTGGAGTCTTTGTCAAAACCTTTTGAGTAACAACATTTGGCTTTTTCTCAACTTTCACACTTTTAACACGAAGGGTTGTAACCAACGGTTCTTTGGCTTTAACAAAATTCATTTTCTTAGAAACATTAGCGCTTGAGCTACTTTCTCCGGTGTATTCTAAGCCACTTCTATCGAAAGAGGGCTTTTGATATGCAAGCACCTTATCAAGTTTCTTTGAAGCAACATGCTCTACTTTGGCATTAGCTTGAATAACCTCAAGCTCAAGAAACTTGATTCTAGAATAGGCATTCATTAGCTCTTCATTCATCGTTTCAACTTCACATTTTGTTTCTTTATACCTCACAAGTATGCTCTTGTAATCCTATTCTGCTTTCTTCATTTTTCTAATGGTTGCCTTAGCCACTCTAGCATACTCTCTGGTCTTCTCAAGAAGGGAGTTGCAGGATTCTTGCAATCCCTTTGCTCCTTCATAGATGTATTCTTCATTTTCATCATTGGATTCCTCTCCAACCCCCGTAGACTCCACTTTGGTATGCTCATCGAGCTCTTCCAGTAGAGTGCTCAAATCTTTCGAAGAATCTATGGGAGCAATGGTTATAAAGGCGGAGTAGTTTTCTTCTCCGTCACAACTTTCTTCCGAATCGGAGTTGGAGCTATCTGAGTCACTAAGGGTTGTAGCAGAGACTTTACCCTTTGCCTTCAAATAAGTGAGGCATTCTTTCTTCACATGACTATGCCCTTTGCACTCATAGCAAGTGACTGCTAGAGATGGAGAAGTGTCTTTGGAATCATTCTTCTTGAAGTCTTTCTTGTCTTTCTTGAAATTTGAGAATTTTCCTTTCTCAAAAGACTTCCCATCTCTTCAATGGCAGTCACCTTGGCACGAAAGCTCTTCGGCAATGATCGTAGGATCTTCCTAACAACCTTGGAGTCCTTCGTCTTCTCGCCCAAGTTAAACTTGCCAATCACCACTTTATTCAATTTTCCATAGAAGGAGTCGATTGACTCATATTTGCTCATCTTTAATTCTTCAAAGCAAGTGGTAAGCATTTGTAGCTTTGTATCTTTCACCTTCTTGGTGTCTTCATATGTGGTCTCCAAGATTTCCCATGCCTCCTTGGCAATTGTCACATGAGAGATTCTGTGGAATTCATCAGGTGAGAGACACCACAAAATATAGCATTTAAAGCCTTACTATTAGCATTAGCCGTTTCAAGGGCTGCCTTATCCCAAGTAGGTTTGGCAGCCTCCGGCCTAGTCCAACCAACTTCAACAACATCCCACACACTCATCAATGGAGCACAAGAATGCACGCATACACACTTTCCAAAATGCATAATTACTCCCATCAAATAAGGGAGGTGCATTGAGGGATTGAGACCTATCCATCCTAGGGGTCAAGGATCACACTAAGGATATAGAAATCCGTCAAAGTGTACCCGCTCTGATACCAATTGAAAGTTCACTTGGTGTGTAAAGCACTAGTGAATGTTTAGACCCCAAATTTCAAAAATACCAACACAAGCTTATATTCAAACAATGTATGTGTGGAATGATAAATATAAGCTATAATCAAACAATCAAACTACTCTGAGTCATAATTTAATCACAACACAGTAGTAATTAAATGCAAAGAGTAAAGGCTAGAGAGAAGCAAACACAAGATAATATCGACACGTGTTAGCTAAAAGGAAACCAAAGAACTCGGTGAAAAACCTCTTCGCCGCCCTCCAAGCAGTGAAATTATCCACTAGAAAATCAGTTAGGATATATAAATAGTAATAAACCCTCCAAGCCTAATCTACCCGATGCACCTAAGCCCTTCAAGCTTTTTGCTCTAACAGGGTTAAGCCTAACCTTGTTTTCTCTAGCTTATCGGATCTTGCAATAAGCCCATTGTATCAACCAAAATGAATTGGTCCTCTCTGAATTGCTTCCCAAGCACCAAATGACATTCTCATTAATATGAATATGTTGAAGTAAGGATTTGGCTAAAGCTCCTCTCAAGGGTATGTCAATGGAAATGGTGAGAGTAAAAGAATTTGAAAAGTCAAATTTATAAGATTGTGGATGAATCAATCTTGTTGTTTTCTAGGGTTTCTCACTCAAAATTATCTCTAGAAGCTCTCTACATTTCGTGGGTATAAGAGTATTTATAGTAGGGTACGAGAAGGAATGTAAAAAAACATTTTTCTGCAAAACAGGGGACATTGGTGAGTGATTCGCGAATGGGATGAGTCGCGAGTTCCAATTGCCAACTCATAAAAAACCGGACTGTACTTTTTGTCCTGTAGTAATCCAATTGTCATGACCCTTCAACTTTCTACATGCTTCACACGTGTGAAACTTCTCGCGAGTCACCACTCATAAGTTAATCGCAAGTTCTAGTCATGAGAATGCTCTTGAATACAGACACTTGATCAATTCTTCACACTCTCTCACACACAACCTTTACATTATTCCCACATAAATACAGAGTTTCTAATTGTTGAATTACAAGCAAATTTGGCACAGAATAAAGCCAACACATGGTTGAATAAATTCAATCTTACAATTTACTTCTGCATGTTTTTCATGCCTAGGTAAGAAGGAATGCCTTCTTACTTTTGTTGTAATTTTTTACTAGTAAAATTGTTGGCTTAAACGTGTAAGTGCTATAGGTGATATTACCTATAACTTTGTACTTTGCTTTTAGGTGGAAGCACGTAATGCTTTGTTTTTTGTCTCCTTTATAAGTTCTATATAAGGCTAACTACGGATTGTATCAAGACATTATATTTCAAAGAAGTGTGTGGTAGTCCAAGTTACCTTCTTTGAATAGGATTTAGGATATCTTTATGTGTGGGTAGGTTCCTTAATGATAAAGGAACATAAACAGTAGGTCACTCACAACTAAAGGGGCTATGCTCCAACCTAGAACCCTAGTGGACCCCATATGGATTGATGGGCAATCCTTTAATGTACCCAAAACCCATCATAGGCAATGACACACAACCCTTTAAACACAAAACGACTATTGAAAAAAAAAAAAAAAAAAAAACCCATTAGGCACATCCGGACCACCCGCCATGTGGATTTCGTAGGCTGACTTGGCTGCCACCTGGTCACCTTTAGGTTGTGAAATCTCTGACCATGTAGCTTTCCAATGATGAGGGAGAGACTCAAGTTCATTTATCCCAAAATATATTGAAGTCCCGAAAAGATACATTTGAGATTAAAAAACTATAAAAAATACTTTTGTAACTGAATTAAACCAATAATAAAATGACTTCTCAAAAACTATCTTTGCACATCCTAACTTAAATCTTGCACATCCTAATCATGTTAGCCCAATCCAAAATCAAACAACAATCTATATCACAGATCAAAGATCTCTCTCTCTCTATTTTCTATTTGACTATCTCGGTATCTTCAACTTTAAAAGTAAAGAGTGAGTATTTGTAAGTTGTGAGTGTGTCGCTCCTTATTATAAATTTATATTATATGTGTGTGAGTGTGTTTGATACTAATTGTGCATGTTATTTATTTATTTTTTTATAATATTATTTATTGAATTGTGATGTTTGTGAATGCGTGTATAGTATAGTTTGAATATAAATATAACTTTATATAATTTAATAATTAGGAAATACAGAGAGTTTGTTACATGTGTGTATATTGTTATCATGTTATAATAACATTTTGTTATAAAGTTAGTGATTCAAGAAAGATAAGTAGTAAAGTTTGTGATTGTTCAAACATTTGATTGGCTAAGTAGACACTTAGTGTATTATTTATGTATGGATGAGCGGAATATTATGGTTAATAATTAATATAGTGCTAGTGGGTTGTGTTTTTTTCATTTAGTTAAAATATTTTTATAAAACCAATAACAAAAAGATAATGACAACAACATAAAAATAAAAATGTTATATAAACTTAACAAAATAAAATAGTCACATTTACCCACATTAACAATAAATAATGACAAGCGATAATGAGCTAACAAGTAATTATTTCGAAATATAAAAACTCATAAAAAAAATTATAAAATTTCATGTATTTGTATGTGTGTATTTTTTTGAACTGATAACTCAATATATTCATATTCTCTTTTTATTAAATTTTATTTAACTTAAGTTTCTTAATGACCCTGAAATTTTTTTTTGGAGTTGCCACTATGTTGAGATATAACATGTAACTTTTACTCTAAAATGGTTAGGCTAATGGAAGCATATCATTAAGGGAATTTCTTTTAATAACAGCATTTAATGTGTATCTATCTCTAATTATCTAAAAAAAAAAATCTCTACGAATACAAGGCTATAACGTTATCACTAAATAAAATAAAAACTTAATTTTCATACTCAAGGTAAGAATCTAACATGATAACTGGTAGTGGGTTTCAGTTAGTTCAACTAGTAAAGTTTTTGATGGTTGTATAAGAGATATGAGGTTCAATTCCCACTTACACCAAAAACTGATTGGTGTCTTGGTCTGATGATAAAAAACTACCATAAGGAGCGGACGTTATAAGTTGAAACTCTCTAAAAAAAAAAAAAAAAAATGATAACGGGCATTTACAATTTGTTAACGTTAGTGTGGAGGAAAATGGTTGATATAGAATTATTCTCATTGGTCGTAACTTGGAAGCACAAGTGCACAACGATTGACCCTATAGAACCTAGAAATTAATTTTATTCCATTTACTAATTGACTTGTCAGCTTGTTGATTTTTTTTCATTGAAGAATGTTAGGAGGGACACTGCTAATCTTACTGTTTTTGACAGATTTATGTATGCTCAAGAAACTTGAAGAGTTAGATCTTTCTGACAATCACTTTGAAGGGATCCTTCCTCCATGCTTAAACAATCTGACATCTCTTACGATGCTAGATATATCTAGAAACCAATTCAGTGGAAACGTACCATCATCTCTAATAGCCAGGCAAGCATCGCTTGAGTACATTGATCTTAGTTATAATCTTTTTGAGGGTTTATTCTCGTTCAGTTCATTTACTAATCACTCTAAGCTTATGGTGATTGGCTTTACGAGTGAAAATAACAAACTTGAGATAGAAACTGAAATTCCCAATTGGAACACTTCGTTTCAATTAAAGGTCCTAGTACTGTCTAATTGTAATCTGAACAAGCTCTCCAACAACATTCCTAAGTTTCTCTTTGACCAGCATGAATTGGAGGTGGTTGACATCTCTCACAATAACTTGAAAGATAGCTTCCCCAATTGGTTGTTTGAAAACAATACTAGACTAAATCTGGTAGCTCTTCGGAATAATTGTTTTGAGGGTCAATTTCATTTGCCACCAAATCAGTCCAAGGAATATTTTTGGTTGTTGGATGTCTCAGACAATCACTTAAATGGGCAGCTTCAAGAAAATTTCTGAATGACAATTCCACGCTTAGAAAGTCTAAATTTATCCCAAAATCATTTCGAAGGTAATCTCCCATCCTCAATTGGTGAAATTATTGGCTTGAGAAAACTAGATGTGTCCAATAATAATTTTTCAGGAGAGGTGCCAAAAGAATTGGTTGCCAATTGTACTGGCTTGGAAGATTTGATTTTATCTAATAATCACTTTCATGGTGAAATTTTGTTTGAGCACTTGACTGACTTACAAATTTTGGAAATGAAAAATAATCATTTCACAGGTACTCTTCCAGGAGTACTACCAGATGATTTGAGTTTACTAGATATTAGCAACAACCACATGTCAGGTGTCATTCCCAGATGGACGAGTAGGAAACCACAAAAGTGGAGTGCTCTTCTCATGAGTAACAATTCTTTCCATGGTTGGATTCCATTTGAACTTGGTTCATTTAATTTAATTGACCTTTCTCATAACTCGCTTTCGGGATCATTTCCTTCTTCCTTGAATCTACAAGATGTTCAACACTTACTATTGCAAGGGAACAAACTCATAGGATCATTACCAAAAATTGTTTTCAATTTATCATCTCTTTTTACATTGGACATTAGAGATAACTGCTTTTCCGGTAGCATCCCTGATGAAATTGGTGGACTATTCAACTTAAGAATACTTTTGTTAAGTGGCAACCATTTTAGTGGTATGATTCCAAAGCAACTATGTCAATTAAAGAAGATAGACATAATGGATCTTTCCAATAACTCTTTTTCTGGGATAATACCGCAATGCTTTTACAAGATAACTTTTGGGAAGATAGGTGCTATCGATCCTGCTTTTGCAAATAAATCTGAATTTGCGGGCTCAAGTTATGGTTCCTCATATGAAGCCAATGGAAGTCTCCTAAATAGGGATTTTGTAGTTTATGAGCCAGGTGAACAATTTACTACCCAAGTTGGGGTTGAGTTTGTCACGAAATATAGGTCTAACCTCTACAAGGGTAGCATCTTGGATTTCATGTCTGGATTGGATTTGTCATTCAATATGCTAATAGGTGAAATCCCATTGGAGCTTGGACAACTATCTCATATTCTTGCGCTAAACTTGTCTTACAATCAATTGACAGGTTCCATCCCAAAAACATTCTCAAATTTGGCTCAGTTGGAGAGCTTGGACCTTTCTCACAACAATTTAATTGGCGAAATTCCTTCAACGTTGATTGATTTGCACTTTCTAGAAGTTTTTAATGTGGCTTACAACAACTTATCAGGTAAAGTTCCAGACATGAAAGGTCAATTTGGAACATTTGAAAACAGCAGCTATGAAGGAAATCCATTTCTTTGTGGTCCACCATTAAAGAAAAAGTAAGAGGGGAGATGAATCACCTCCACCACCAAGAAAATCTTCAAATGCAATTGACAGAAAATGGTATAAAGTAGACCCTTTAGTGTTCACCACTAGTTTTTCCGTTTCTTTTGTAATTTTCTTTTTTGCTGTAGCTTGCATTCTCTATATTAATTCTCATTGGCGGCAAAGGTGCTTTAATTTGATTGAGGATCGTATATACGGGTGTTATTACTCTGCTTTTAATATGTAAAAAGGCACTCAAACTGTATGTTTCATTAGATATGCTTAATTTCCATAAACATGTATTAATAACAGAGACTTATGCGTGTATTTGGTTATGGCCTTTATGGATAACCGGTTAATTAGGCGGTTATTATGCTTTATTATGAAATAAAAGCTCTCATACACCTTTTCATTTGTATTGTAATACTATTACTTACTAGATTTTTTTTTTTTTTTTAATTTTTAAATCCTATTTCTTTGTTAGGAACTTAGAGGTTCCTAATGGGGATGGATAGAAATTGTAAGGGAATTGATGAAAATTGTAGAGAAATTGACATAATTCGAGGTAATTACTCTTCATAAGAAATATTGAGAGAGAGAGAGAGAGAGAGAGAGAGAGGAAATGAACTAAACAATGAGTTGGTTTATTCTTGAATGATGGAAATGTGATTACAAGTAGGTATTTATAGAACCATAAAAATATTTTATTGGCCCATATGGCCTTATCCTAATGGTTCTTCTACTATTCCCCATGTGCATTAATAATTCTAACACGTGTTAAATGTGATTAACATACTTGGAATTGTAACTAACTAAATACAACATTACAACAACTATTATTATTATTATTATTATTATTATTATTATACCTATAGAGGTTCCTAACATTTCCCTCTTCTTCAAAACATCTTGTTCACAAGGTGTTGTTGTGAAGTAGCATCTTCATCAAAGGAGATCTTCCAATTGACCAATATCTTAGTGACATTTTGATCACCATATTCATGCACTTCTCTTTGACAAATGGTCCCGTACACATGAAGGTTCCTTCTTCGTAGATCTTCAAACTTCACGCAAATTCTTGAGCCTCTAATGGTTCTTTAGTCTTCAAGCTCTCATTGGTTCTTTGGACCTTGGAACGTTCTTGGATCCCCAAGACCTCATTTGATTCTAGAACCATTAAAATTGTTGGTGCTTGCTTCTTTGATTCTTGGATCACTAACACTTGGATTGCTAATTATTGAATCGTAGACTTTTAAGTGGGAGCTTCCATTGGTGGATCAAGAATTGGTTCTTGGTCCTCCGGCATGAAATTTGTAGGCTCTTGCATCTTAGATTCTTGGGTTGTAGTCTCCATTGGTGCATCAAGGATTGGTGCTGAAAACTGATCTTGTAGAACACATATGAAATGCACCCAATTTGTGCACAAACCTAATGCCTTTGCATATTGGAACCATTCCCATGCTTCTCCTTCCATGTAACAAGAGGCAATGGAAGCCATGCAATGTGGTGGTGTGTCGTCTAGAGTAAAGAATTCATAGAGCTTGACAAGTCACGAAAAAGGATCTCCGCTTGTACATTACACCACTAAGGCATGGGAGAATGCATATGTGGTTGGATTTGGACCCTACACATGGAATGGTTATGAGCAAAATGAGGAGGGATCACAAGAGAGTGACCGTGTTCTATGACAATCAGGGGTCAAGGATCAACTCTTAGATCAAGAGATCTAAACACAAGAGCTAACCCACTCTGATACCACTTATTAGTTTTTAAACCCCTTAACACAATATGTTTAACCTAATCTTAAGCCAAGTTGATTAACAAGTATGTTAATTAGATCTAGGTTAAACCAATATATGTAAAATAGATATAATGCGGAAAAGTAAAGAACACACAAATATGATGACCCAAGAAAACCTAACTGGTAAAAAATCTGGAGAGGATTTAACCTATCTATCCTCAAGATAAAAATAGATCCACTATGAAAGAATTGAAGTTTGTATAATAAGGCTTAGACCACTAACATCCTATTGCTACCTTGTGTAGAAAACTTACTACCACAACCACGTGAAAGCTCCGAATCCATAGACTATTTCTTTCTTTGATCTGCAGCAACCACAATTTCTCCTACTTGTGACTTTGAGACACCTCTCAAAGGTTTCAAATCTTCTTTAAAGTTCTTTATGTAGCAATTGAAGCAATCATCAAGTTCTTGACGTGAATCTTGATCTTGATAACTCTATATGTGTGTATGAAGGTAAAAACCTCTTAGATCTCATAAAAGATTCAACACATAACTCAACAAAGACTATTAAAACGTAGCTAGGGTTTTTTTCTTTTATACTTGAAGTGAAACACAAAACCCTACACGTCATATGGGCTTGGGTTGGATTGGAAATTCTGCAAAAAATTACATCTACACGACTTTTGATCGATCGAGTCTAATTTTCGATTGATGGAGCCTTGCAGATTTTGACTAATAATTCCTGCAATCACTCAATTCCAATCTTACATTAAACCACACTTTGAGCTAGCCTAAACCTAGACTCTATGTTTTGATCATGGTATGCCAACATAATACACGTTGAAGTTCTAATACATTAGTTTCTAAAGTCTTAGAACCTAACACTCTAATTATCTTTAAAAAAAAAAAATCTCTTCGAATACAAGGCTATAACATTATCACTATCCTTTCGCAAGGCTATAACGTTATTACTAAATAAAATAAAAACTTAATTTTCATACTCAAGGTAAGAATCTAACATGAAAATGGGCATTTACAATTTGTTAATGTTAGTGTGGAGGAAAATGGTTGATATAGAATTATTCTCATTGGCCGTAACTTGGAAGTACAAGTGCACGACAATTGACCCTAGAGAACCTAGAAATTAATTTTATTCCATTTACAAATTGACTTGTCAGCTTGTTGATTTTTTTTCATTGAAGAAAATTAGGATGGACATTGCTAATCTTACTGTTTTTGACAGGTTTATGCATGCTCAATAAACTTGAAGAGTTAGATCTTTCTGACAATCACTTTGAAGGGATCCCTCCTCCATGCTTAAACAATTTGACATCTCTTACGATGCTAGATATGTCTAAAAACCAATTTAGTGGAAACGTACCATCATCTCTAATAGCCAAGCAAGCATCCCTTGAGTACATTGATCTTAGTTATAATCTTTTTGAGGGTTTATTCTCGTTCGGTTCTTTTACTAATCACTCTAAGCTTATGGTGATTGGCTTTACGAGTGAAAATAACAAACTTGAGATAGAAACTGAAATTCCCAATTGGAACACTTCGTTTCAATTAAAGGTCCTAGTACTGTCTAATTGTAATCTGAACAAGCTCTCCAACAACGTTCCTAAGTTTCTCTTTGACCAGCATGAATTGGAGGTGGTTGATATCTCTCACAATAACTTGAAAGATAGCTTCCCCAATTAGTTGCTTGAAAACAATACTGGACTAAATCTGGTAGCTCTTCGGAATAATTGTTTTGAGAGTCAATTTCATTTTCCACCAAATCAGTCTAAGGAATTTTTTTGGTTGTTGGATGTCTTAGACAATCACTTAAATGGGCAGCTTCAAGAAAATTTCGGATTGATAATTACACGCTTAGAAAGTCTAAATTTATCCCAAAATCATTTCAAAGGTAATCTCCCATCCTCAATTGTTGACATTATTGGTTTGTGTAAATTGGATGTGTCCAATAATAATTTTTCAGGAGAGGTGCCAAAAGAATTGGTTGCCAATTGTACTGACTTGGAAGGTTTGATTTTATCCAATAATCACTTTCATTGTGAAATTTTGTTTGAGCACTTGAATTTCTTAGAAATTTTGGAATTGAACAATAATCATTTCACAGGTACTCTTCCAGGAGTACTACTAGATTTTTTGCGTTTACTAGATTTTTTCAATAACCACATGTCAGGTGTCATCACCAAAGCGGAGTGCTCTTCTCATGAGGAACAATTCTTTCCATGATTGGATTCCATTTGAACTTGGTTCATTTATTTTAGTTGACCTTTCTCATAACTCTCTTTCGGGATCATTTCCTTCTTCCTTTAATCTACAAGATGTTCAACACTTACTATTGCAAGGGAACAAACTCATAGGATCATTACCAAAAATTGTTTTCAATTTATCATCTCTTTTTACATTGGACATTAAAGATAACTGCTTTTCCGGCAGCATCCCTGATGAAATTGGTGGACGATTCAACTTAAGAATACTTTTGTTAAGTGGCAACTATTTGAGTGGTATGATTCCAAAGCAACTATGTCATTTAAAGAAGATAGACATAATGGATTTTTCCAATAACTCTTTTTCTGGGATATTACCGCAATGCTTTTACAAGATAACTTTTGGGAAGATAGGTGCTATTGATCCTGCTTATGTAAATGAAACTGGATTTGTGGAATCAGATTATAGTTCCTCATATAAAGCCAATGGAAGTCTCCTAAGTAGGTATTTTCTAGTTGATGAGCAAGGTGAAAAATTTACTAAAAAAGTTGGGGTTCAGTTTGTCACAAAATATAGGTCTAACTTCTACGAGGGTAGCATCTTGGATTTCATGTCTGGATTGGATTTGTCATTCAATATGCTAATAGGTGAAATCCCATTGGAGCATAGACAACTATCTCATATTCTTGCGCTAAACTTGTCTTACAATCAATTGACAGGTTCCATTCCGAAAGCATTCTCAAATTTGGCTCTATTGGAGAGCCTAGACCTTTCTCACAACAATTTTATTGGTGAAATTCCTTTAACGTTGATTGATTTGCACTTTCTAGAAGTTTTTAATGTAGCTGACAACAACTTATCAGGTAAAGTTCCAGACATGAAAGGTCAATTTGGAACATTTGAAAATAGCAGCTATGAAGGACATCCATTTCTTTGTGGTCCACCATTAAAGAAAAGCTGTAAGAGGGGAGATGAATCACCTCTATCACCAAGGAAATCTTCAAATGCAAGTGACAGAAATTGGTATAAAGTAGATCCTTTAGTGTTCACCACTAGTTTTTCCGTTTCTTTTGTAATTTTCCTTTTTGGTGTAGCTTGCATTCTCTATATTAATTCTCATTGGCGGCAACGGTGCTTTAATTTGATTGGGGATCGAATATACCGATGTTATTACTCTGCTTTTAATATGTAAAAAGGCACTCAAACTGTACGTTTCATTAGATATACTTAATTTCCATAAACATGTATTAATAATAGAGACTTATGCGTCTATTTGGTTATGGCCCTTATGGATAACCGGTTAATTAGGCGGTTATTATGCTTTACTATGAAATTAGCTTGTAACCCCATGCATATGCATGGATACACTTAAAGATATATAATAAGATGTATAATATAATTCCTATATATATAATTTAAATACTATTGATAGTCATTTTTATATTTTGTTAACTTTTTTAAAAAAAATTGTGAGTATATTATTAGGCATAAAATGTAAATTGTCCATATTTAAAAAAAAAAAATTTGAAAAACATTTTTTTTTTTTTACGATTCATTTATTCTAAACTCTTTGGGTTTTATATTTAATAACTCATTTGGATGAATATTTATGATGTGGTCCCACAATTGATTCTAAAATTAAAAAATAAAACTCTTTAAGAATAAATAATTTAGGACATATGGCACAAAATTGGAACTCTAATTTAGAATTCCAATTTGAGTTTCTCTCAACTTCACCTATTATTAAATACTAGTGTTTAACCCGTACAATGCGCGGAATCATTTGAAATCTCATAAGTAGAAGAGAAATTTCACTAATAAAATCATTTTTTAAAGAAAAAATTTGTTGCAAAGTGTGTAAGATATGTTAGTTATCAATTTGGACCATCCATTCAACACGCCTATTTTAATCTTTTGAACCTGTATCTAGCTGATTGCTTTCACATGTTAAAAACATGGTGAAAATAGCACTAAGTTGAAAATTCCATATGATCAATGACAGACAATTTTTAAAAATGTTCTTTAACCATAATTAGCTGACATTGATAATTATGTAGATAGAATGGAATATTAACTAAAATTTAAGGGATAATCAACTTTGTATAAAAAACATTACACTTACTGATTTCAAAGTTCTACAATTTCAATCACTCTTCAAAAAAAGCAGATCGGGTAGGATGGAAAACAAAAACTGAAAACTAAATTGAATTTTGTAATTGCTATTTTCCCTTTCGATCTTAGTGTGTTAGTTGCTGTATCATTTTGAATAGTGATAACACTTTCTCTTTCTTAGCGCTCCGCCCGCCTGAATAGTAAGCAAGTACAGATTGGCGACAAGGAGTCAACTAAATGACCAAAGCATTGGTAAGTCCTTTGTTGTACTGGGGATCCCTAAGCAAAGAATACCCACTACACCACAACCATACACATCCCACAAAATTTAGTTTAGAATAAGATCAATAGGATGCAAAAGAAAAAAAAAAAAAGAAGTGTAATAATCATTTGATCACAAAAACGAACCCCTCATTTTAAGTAGTCAGCAACTTTCAGATTCTAAAAGGCCAAAAAAATACACTACAAATCATATTATAAAAAGAAAAAACAAAAACTCTCCCCTTTTACAATCAAATTTAAGAAATTTTTACAGACATTTAAACCGCCCTAAGCAATTACAGTTATTGACTTACCCCCAAAATGTGTAAACAATTGTACTAGAACTATAATAATTTTTAAAGGGTGGGGGGGAAGGGGCTACTTTCTTAAACCTCCAACATTGTTGTTGCTAATATTTGGTTTTTGAAGTTCCAAGTTAAGAAAATTCGAGCCTCAAAGTTAGAGTATTGCAAATGTAGTTTGACCTCCTAAAAAATTGTGGAAAGTGCTTTCATTTACGTATGTCAATCTATCTAGTCAAGATCCTAATCATCCTATATATACTTATTAGAGACTCTTGATTATTTTCCTTCACATATAAGATGAGTCTTTGAACTTTGACCTTCTCTTATTTGACACGAGACATATTTCGAAGCCTTCCTGAGTTTTGCTCTCTACTTTATGTTGAATCGTTCTTTCCCATGTCTACATGTCACCCTCCACCCCATTCCTAGAAGGCATGGAGATGCCATTTGAGCTAGAGCTCAACGTCAAGTTTTGCTTGCTTTCTACAAATCTGCTCTCAAAAAATTCCATAAGTCCATTTACCAAGAAATTGTTATTACAATACATTCTAAAGACTCTCAATCATCACAACCCAAACTTTGATGGTATTTACGAAGGATCTTGACAAATTACATTGAAATAAACAAACATACCTTTTCACTATACAAGTAACCCAACTAAAAAACTTAAATCAAAACCAAGCCAACCAAAACACTCAAAACTAACTCATATTTCTTAGTTCATAACCAAATCAAAGGAAAAAAAAAAAGAAAAAAAAAAGAAATAGAAATAAAGAATTGTAACATTCAATTTCACCAAAGCTGTACTTATTCACCAAAATGACTTAATACAACATCATTTACATATCCACTAATCTAATGAGCTTATGCAGATAGCCGAACACACATACTATCTATGCCCATGGATCCTAACCTGGTCTGTCAACAACTAAAAATGCATAAGAGAATACTATATTATATTCAATCATTGACAACCTTGTTCTAAATTTGGGTCTATGGACTTTCATATTCAAGGAATTTCTCAACAAGAAAATTTTAGTAATTTGCATAAATCAAGTCTTGACAGTTCCAAATTAGCAATTGGTACACAGGAAAAAAGTAACATAGATTTAAAAATAAAAATAGAAACTTCACAAAAAAATTTATAAACTTGAATCACAGCAGATCTAAAACTTACTTGAAAAATGTGATATTCTCATCTACCATTCCTATGAACCACAATGAACAAAAGGATGAGAGCATAGAACATTTAACAATGAATAAATTTTAAAAAACATATTTGATTACAGAATTTTGAAATAGAAAGTGAGAGGAAAATAAATATAAATAAGTTGGAGAGGGGCTACACTGCATATTTATATTTATATAAATAAATAAAAATTAGAACAAATAATGCAGGAACGGTAAATCTACTTTGTACTCAAACCTCAACACATCATACTTCTCACTTTTCAAAGAATGTGAGAACTAAAGGGGAAAATGTATGTATTTTATTCATTTAATCATGCTGTTAACTCATATTGCTTAGTTCATAACCAAATCAAAGGAGAAAAAAAAAAAAAAAAAAAAACCTTTAACATTCAATTTCAACTCAAGAAAATGCTACTTGTGGAGGTAAAAGAATAAATACAGCTAGTGTTGAAGACCCGGATGGATGCATTTTGCCGATAGCAAAACTGTACATATTCACCAAAATAGCTCAATACAACATCATTTACATATCCATTTATTTAATGAACTTATGCAGATAGCCGAACACACATAAGTTAAAATAATGGTCAGCCTAACAGGTAAATCTACTTTGTAGTCAAACCTCAATACATCATACTTCTCACTTTACAGCAACAAAACAAATCAAGGGAGTCGATTCCGCATACCGCATCGCCAAGATAGCCGGTATATACCATACCGGTAAGCAAACCGGTACATATAACCCCCCCTGTTTCGTACTAGAAAAAATACTGGCCATACCGGTCGTACCGGCCAATTTCGGGCAATATCGGTTGGTATCGGGTGTACCGGCAGTCTGTAAATTTTTTTTTTTTTTTTTTTTTTTTTTTTTTAAGTTTTGTAATTTTTGAATTTTTGTTAGGGCAGAATGGTAACTTATTTGCATTAACTTATTAGTATTATTTGTTTTCTTAGTATGCAATGGTAACTTTTAATCTTTCTATTTTTTATATTGTGTTCTTTTTTTTTTTTTTTTTTTTTTTTTTTTTAATTGATACTAAAATCTAAAACCATGAATAATTAGTTCTGAATTGAGGACACACACACACACACACACACACACATATATATATATATATATATTTATTTATTTATTTATAAATATAAAAAATAGCGGTAAACTCGAAACGGTACACTGGTATTGATCGGTATCTCAAATATATCATACCGTTGGCCAAATCGGTACAGATGACCTTGATGCACGGTATTGACTCCCTTGGAACAAATGGGGAAATGTATTTATTTTAATCATTTGATCATGCTATTAAAGATTTTAACAAATCAAGTGTCAAGGAGAAAATATAATAAAATATCAATTTCATGATGTTCGAAAAAACAACAATCATTACCCAAAACAAAAACTCGATCACTCAAGCTTTTCTCCAACTCCCATCGACCACATTCTTCATCCAGCTTATACACTTTGAAATCAACCACTTCGGGACCATCACAGTCTCTAACATACCGAATTGGGAAATATAATTACATTTTTGGCGGACCTACATTCAATCTGAGTTTATGGTTTGGAACATTAAAAAATCTTATCATATTAATATGGAATTGAAAAGAGTAGAAGTCAAAAGGATAAGAATGATAGCAAAGCTGTCCTAACCTGTCAGGTTTATCCAGCAATGCTTCTTGAGAACACCTGGTGAATGTTACAAATCTGAATTTTAATGAAATAACAGGATAAGAAAGTTTGTTAAAATTACCAAATTGTTAGATTCTAAATAGTTTAAAACAAAAACATATGTATATTGGAGATTTAATATGATAATTCGTAAAGGAAATATGACGATTCTGATAACTTAATGGTACATTCAGTTTACTCTTCTAAAGAAATTAAAAAAAAAAAAAAAAAAAAAAAAAAAAAAAAAAAAAAAACAATATAATGAAATACATAAAGACTCATAGAGTAAGGTAGTATATACATTAGAGTTCAGTTTTTTTCTTCTTTGATGCAATTTGCTTAGTATCCTTTTGATTTTTTTGAAGCATTTGGAGCGGCATTCTTTCAGGTCTTTCAATAGATGTTTCTCCTATTTCTATTTTTTGACTGGCAATGTACTTGTCCTTCCTTGATTTCCTAACAATTTCCTCCATTGTGTCCTGCAATCATTTGCATTCTTATGTATCGATTAGATATGTATAGTAAATTATGTGTAGACTGTAGGGGCAAAGGTCCAAGATCATACAATGGGCCTTGGGTCCCGTATGGGAAATTCGACCACGTTTGAGAAGACATGGGTGCCAAAAGGGCTCCAAGCCCAATTCTTGTGGGCCTGAAGATGTTTAAAAGGCGGTCCAAGGAGAAGTGTCTCCTCGGATGTACCAAATATAGCTCAAACATGCACTCTGCCTGCTAGAAGGACCCACCCCAACAAGCATTAGTAACAAGGATGAGTCCCACAAGCCCGTAAGAAGGAAGAAAGCGTAGGGTGCCAAGGATGAGGTTGCGGCTGCCACATTAAATGCATCACGCCTACTTTTCTGACCGCATTAATGTGGAAAGGACTTGTGAGCAGCGTTGCCTTGCCTACCACAACTCACAGAAAGATGGGGGGGGATGTCCGATGGGACAAACACTCAAGTGAAGGTCCGGATGATCAACAAGTGTAAGGCCCCGATGACTTCAAGAAAACTATATAAGAAAGGGGAGTCCCCATGAAGAAAGGGACGGAGAAAAAAGGAAGTTAGAACAGAAGAACATTGCTAGAACCATAGCCTTTGAGTAGGGACCGGTATACATCCACCACGTCTCCTCGGACTGAATATCTAATGGACATGAAGGGGATTTTCTTACTTTCAATTGTTGCATGACCCAATTTTAGCTAGAATACACTTCGTTAAGGCTTAGTTCTGTAGTCCACTCTCTATAAATTCGTTGTTTCGGGGCTCCTTGGGCCGTAACCCCATACCTGTTGGGCCTGGGCCCCGAATTGTGTCCCTACATAGACTAATGCTTGAATCATATAGTAAGCAAGGTGAAGTAAGTATGCTTCAATTGCCTGATGTTCTTCAACTTTACATGAGTCATTTTGCTTATGTGAAATTTCCATCTCCAAAATCTTCGAAACCGTGTAATTTTCTTTACTTTCTATTAAATAAAAAAATGAAAATAAATATCAATAGAGACATATATCAATAGAGAAATAAAAAAAATAAATAAATATCAAAAAAGGAAAACAATGAAGGTGATTGTATTCTCCAAGCATTTAGATTTAAAAAAAAAAAATACAATTTTAACCAAAATTTGCCAAACTAAAACTAAATTTAATCAATACTACAATCGAATGTAACAGGACTTGAGAAATTGTAAAAAATGAATGGGAAATTAGGGAAAAAGGTAGGCAAACCTTAAACCTTAATTGAGTAGTGCGATAAAACAGTATTTAACAAAATATTTGTTATCTATCTATCTGTTTCAAATGCTAATTGAATGGGAAAAAAAAATTCCTACCTTCTACTAAACCCATATATTTTTGAAAACCCTAGAAACGGTAATTGAATAGAAAACCAAAAAAGGGGGAAAAATGCATACCTTCTAAATTGTTTGTTGGAGGTGCAAATAAGAATCGCAAGTCCGAGTCTGAATTTTGATTAGGAATTCTAGTTTGGGTTTTAGGGTTTGTGTGTGTGTGTGTGTGTTTTTTTTTTTTGGATAAGCGGCTTGGTGTTTTTATAAGGGTTTGCATTTTTTTTTTCTTTTCTTTTTTTTGGATAAGCAGGTTGGTGTCTAAAAGGGAGTCTTTCAAATGCACCGCACGATTTTTTAAAGAATTACCTAATATGTGGCAGAATTTTGAGTGGCCTTTTTTCATAACGTGGCAGCACCTTCTTAAAGGCTTCTACTATTATATATAGTACTAGCTTATAACCCGCACAATGTGCGGGACACTTTTATTTATTGCAAAAGACAAATTGTAGGTGAAAATTTAAACATTTTATAATTAGATAATACCAAAAAAAGTATTTTTTTTTTTTTTAAAAAAAACTTGCAAGAATGAAAACTATGAAATCTAATCTTGAAATTTCTTGTTCATTTAACAAAATTTGAAATAGACCAAAAAAAAAAAAAAAATTGTCTTTCTTCATCACACATGCACTCAAGCATGTAATATGTGTATTTGTTTTTGCTGGCACTCAAGCTTGTATTGGTGTATTTGTTTTTGCTAGAAGCAAGAATCGGTGTTTTCAACTAACAATAATTAATAATTAAAATATCATGAAATTCAAATCCTATAGTAGTAATGAATTACATCAGACTACAGTAGTAAGTAGTCTCATAGAAACTTTAAAAAGTCAATTAAAAACAAAAGAATATTTCAAGGACTGTACCAACTGGCAAAATTTTAGACCATGTAGAGAGAAGTGTCTACTTTCTATATACAAAGTCATTCTATCACTTTAACACCACAAAAAATACCATAACTCCATATACTGTTAGACAATTTTTTGTGCAGAAAATAAAAACAAATAAATTGAATAGTTACTTCATAATTCAATAAAAATATCCTCAATGTACAACATAATAATTGCATACAATATTCCATCTTACTTTTGTTGTTGAGTTTGAGCTATTTGTCTTAAAGCTTTCCTCTTTGTATCCTTGCACTTCCTGCAACATGCATATTAATCCAATTGGTATAAAGCAATGCAGACTGCAGGGTGCTTTACTCTTTACAATCTACCTAATTCTTTATAATTGTTTTCAATTGATTTGGACATCAATCATTGAACTATTAAGAAAGATATTTATAGTTACATATCTTTGAGTTAATCAAACACAAAAACAGCTTTGCTGTAAGCATTGTACTATATCAAATGTTAAAACACAAATGTAACACACACACACACACATATCTAACTCCATCTAGAGCTTTGGTGTGATTCCTAATTGACCAAGCCATCTATTAAATCTAACACATTTCAAATATAATTATGCATGCCAATTTTTCAATTACCAATTTGTTGCTATCCTATCTTTGTTGCTCTTTGAATCATCCTTTTATTCTCTATCCAAATAATAAATCATTTGTCCCCGGCTAGGATAAATTGAGGTATTCAACTTAAATAACTAAAAATCACTATAATGTAGCCATTAAAGTTGGGTATAAAAGTCAAGCATCCATACCAATTGCACCATCTAAAACCACAAAAATTTCATAGAATTTAAGCAATAATAGATCTAGATGATCCTTAAATCAACTGAAATGTATATTAAATATGGATTAGCTTTTAAGCAATAATAATCATTATGGCAATTTTTAGTTAATTCATGATTATCATTACCTAATCTACCTAACCAATTGCACTGTATAAATATGCATTAGAAACTTCTCAATTATGAATGAAGTTTTCCAAAAAAATCCGTCCATGATGACCTTGAACCATTTCAATGAATTTATTCTTCCTAACTTAGATAAGAA
Organism: Quercus dentata; assembly: GCA_028216015.1. Taxonomy (NCBI): domain Eukaryota; kingdom Viridiplantae; phylum Streptophyta; class Magnoliopsida; order Fagales; family Fagaceae; genus Quercus; species Quercus dentata. The sequence continues at coordinate 15,770,302 of CP116448.1, forward strand.
TTACTTTTCTTGACTAATGGGTTTAATCTGCAAAATGTTTTTGGATCCGAGAGGATTTTCTTGGACCTGGGGAAAAAAAAAACAAAAAAACAAAATTGAGAGAACGGAGGGAGAAATGTTCTGATGTTTCTGATAATGATGTTCTTTCCCTAAGAGAGTGTGTCTATAGATTTTTTGTAATGCTATAACGATAAACTATAGGTTCTAAATGAGATACTCAATGCGAATCAAGTTTGTGAGCGGAATTAAATTGCAATTGTGCTTTAGTTGGTTACTCATAGTCATGGATGGATACCTTTTGTAATTTAAGTTGAGAATTACGTAATCGGATTGTGAGATTGCTAATCTTGCAGATTAACTATCACAAAACTTCAATATATTAACTCGCAAAACAAAATTACAAAACAAACATACAGCTGTAATTTTTTTCATTTGGTGTTCAAGTAATAACCTTTAAATATATTTTTTTCATATAGTACAACAGAAAAGGGTTCGAATGAGTTAAATAACATAATGAAATAGATAAATAGTACCTAAAAGAAGCACTAACAAAGAACACAATACTTTATAATTGTGCACTATATATTCTCTTGAGTGGTTTCATCTCCTCCCCACTGGAAACTCCAGGATCAATATAACACAATTGAAAGTCCGAAACAAAAACAGAATATAATGCCCATTGTCAAATTGTAGCACTTTCAAAATGTAGCAAGACCAAATACCATAGTTTACTAAAAACATAAACCAATATTGTGGCTTCTTCAATGTGTGAACTCCTTTATTTATAAGCTTTTTCCACCCATAATTTTCTTCCAAAATAGACCTTAAAAGTATAAGAGGATTAAGAAAAATCGATCAAGAAACTTGGTACATTACACTATAAATTAGGCAAAAAAATAGTTCCATCATTCACAAATTGAAAAGAAATCTTCTCAATTGAGTTAAGTACTGTATAAAGCCTTGAATTATTGAATTTTCTAATGTGATGCATGATGATTCTCTACTAATCATTTCAACTTGCTGAAATTTCATGGTATTTAAATATCATAACTGGTTGCAATTCTCTACTTATCACCACAATTCACAGATTAGCAAAGTAAACTAACAAATGTAATTTAAACAAAACAATTTAAAACCTTCAAAACTGGTTAATATAAATCAATAGCCAATGTAGCACATGTGAAACAAGAAACATAAATAAAAACATAATGTCTCCCCCCAACGTATACAACCCGTAAGAAAATAAATACATTAGAAGAGAAAATAAATACATCACAAGCCAAAAACATATACAAAAAGCTCCTAGATACAATCTAAAGCTCCAAAAACATCAAAACTCCCCCTATCTCCATCAGTATGTACTCCCCCTTCTTGTGACGAATTGTCAAAGGGCAATCAAGATTCATCATCAAAAGGAGGTGGTGGAGATCGTCTAGCACTTGCCAAATCAGCACGCAAAGCACGAAGCTCGTGAGCACATCCACCAAAATCTGTTCCTGAGCCGCTTGAACAATCATGACAATCTCCAACATACTTCGCAAAGAAGCATCGCTTGAAGAAGAAGTCGGTGGAGGATCAACAGGGGCTGTGGGATCGACATGCTCCTCAGCCGTAGGGTCGCCAGAAGAAGGAGGCCGAGATGCAACACCTGTAGAAGACTCGACTCGAGGGTGTTTAGAGCTAGCTTTCAACCGAGCAACTCTTTGCCTAAGGAAGGTGGCACCTATGGGAGCAATAACATGGACATGCTTGGATGCAGGAAAATCCTCTAAACCTAGATGTAACAAAATCCAATGAATAAAAACAGGAAAGAAAAGACCATGTGAGTTAGAACTACTCCTATGAACCTCAACCAAAGAACGAATGAAAAGGGTAGGAAAACTCATAGGAGCATCAGTCACAAGGGCATACGAAAATGCACATCTCTCAATAGAAATGGTGTGCAAGTGAGAGATAGGCCAAAGAAAATGACAAGCAATCCCAAAAAATAGATAGTTGAGCTTAGTAAGCTCATGAGTAGTGATATTAGGATTGGAACCCTATCTAATGGAAGTACCGGTAATGTGAGACATGATCTCATCAAGGGGAGAGTCCTCATCATGAGGATAGACAAGCTGTTGTACCAAAGGTACACCAAGAGCAGAGGCCACTACCTGAGGAGTAATGACGTACTCTTCTCCCTTTATCCAACTCTTCACAAACCGAATGTTGGATGAAGTGGAGTGGATAGAGAGGTTTAAGTAGAACTCTCTAATCAACATAGCCGGAGGGGGATGTGAAATGTCCAAAAGTGGTAACCAACCCCGACTCTCAAAGTTCCTACATATCTCGGGATCTAACTCATCAAGGATCACTTTACGCTCAACCTGCACCGATCTAAAGATGTAAAGTTTCTCATAATTCTCTTGGTGTTTCTTAGTTCTAAACCTATCACTCTCAAAGGCAGAAGAAGAGGAAGAGGAGGTTTTCCTGTTGGCTCTAGTTTTCTTAACCATGATGCTAAAAGGTTAAAAGAAAAACAAAAAACAGAGACCAAAGAAAGAAAACAAAGAAAACCAAGGGCGATCGCATCAGACAGGGTTAGAGATAAAACAACAATAGAAGATATCATTCTATATGATGCATGAACTGAATGAACAAATGATGCATGCTCTAATGCATTGAAAACAATTCAATTACACTTTAGAAACCAACAATTGAATTGAACATAGAGTTTTAGTACAAAAACCCCAAATTTGGAAAATACTCAATCTCAAAAATCCAACCAAATTGATCAATTAGTCATTATACTAGTTAGTAAACATCATATAATGAGCTAATCAATCAATTACACAAGTCAATTTTATCAATTTTAGTCTAATTGAACAAAATCCCCAATGTTTAAAGTTTCAAGCCCTAGAATTTCAAATTTGTCCCAAAACACAATTTTAATCAAATTAAAGCATGAGAATCAAATTAATAGCATCTAGAGACAAAAATCCATGAATCAAATGTGAAAGAAAACAACACAAAAATCAAAAATCCCAAAAATCTATAAGTCTGAAAATTTCACCTAAAATGAATGAAAAATGCGTGAAATATGTGAATAAAATGAAAAAGAAGGGGTAAAAAGGACATACTGGGACTTGAAGACAAAAACCTTGAGAAAAATTAGGAAGAAAATGAGAAAAATTTGTCTTGAGGTGGATCGGTCGAAGAGAGAGAGCAAAAAGCTTTTTGAAAAGTTTGAATAAAGTGAAGAACACGTGAGAAAAGCTTGTTTTAAAAAACTCTCGGATCGATTTTCGATTGGTCAAAAATTAGATTCGATCGATCCAGTACCAATCGAGCACCGATCGAGCCAAGTAGATTATAACCAAAATTATTATCGCATTTTCGATCAGTCGAGCAATAGGTTTGATAAATCGAAAATCTGAAAAAATCAGTTTTTTGAAAAACAGAGCATGGTAATGTAGAAACTCCTCAAAGCATATTGTTTTATGAATGAAATGCATGAGTATGAGATGAAATATTTTTCAAAAACCCTTGAATTCAACCCAAATCTTCCAAAAACAAGATTTTCAATCAATTTGTCTTCAAAGCTTAAACATTAAAACATATTTTGCATCAAAATCAAGGAACTTTTAATCTTGGATGGCCATTACAAGATCACACATACTTTTATGTACTAAGTTTAGCAAAGAATAACTTATGTAGTGTGTGGAACTAGCAATAGCTTGAGATACATGTGAGGTGATAAGTAGATAGTAATCAATCACAATTTCTACAAAATTCATCACATAAGTTTAAAAATGACTATCACCTAAAGAGTTACATCATATAACTCTCACATCTCCTAGAAAACAAAGCCTGCAATCATGTAAGTTTCTTGTTTTGCTTCATAATGCACATACCAATTTTATTTAATTTTGAATTTATTATAGCCCAATAATGTACACACCAATTTTATTATTTAAATGAGGCTACACCTTAAGTTCTTTTTGTGCTGCTGCATTTTCTCGAACACAAAATCTTATGATATGCACTAAGGTGTTCATGATTGGCTAGTAAACAGTGGTGAGATAGTTATTTATGTCATTCTCTTAGGAATTTTTTTAGTCCTTACAATCAAAAGTATATGACTTCAAGATTAAGATCATGTGATAAAAAACTATAAACAACTCCCACACAACATGCACTACAAAGCTAAAACTAGCAAGGTGCAATAAAATAAGCTCATCCAAGTTAAACAAGGTACATAAACATGTTATGTAAAGATAATATGGCCAACTTTGATTTCAAATCCAAGAAAAATAATGCAAAACATATTTTTCCTTCCTTTTCCTCTTTTTTTTTTTTTTTAATTATTTTGAAAAGAATTAACAAAAACAACCTAGCATGAATGTTATGCAATGCAAATCCTAAAAACAAATAAAAAAAAAAAAAAAAAAAATGGTCACAAAGAATAAAGAGATGAAGCACAAGGACTATGTCAGAAAGACTCAATTAGATTGAGCCTTTTGCATCCAAAACTTTTTAGATGCAACTCTTGCATTGGAGTTATTATTCATATTAGAATAATGAGCAACTCTAGGATTGGAATAAAGGTTTAAAGCCTTTACCAACTCACCAATAAGTATCGTAGGATCTTGTGCTTGAGGCAGGTACTTTTGGCTTATTTGCTCGTTTAGCGACTTGCAACTTGAAACAGTTTGGACGAATGTACCCGGACTTTCCACAAAAATGACAAATCCAAACAGGTCTATCATGCAACTTGTCCTTAGGAGGGTTAGAAGTCTTAGGTTTAGACTCTTTGAGACCAACCCTAATCTTCCTAGGAGGTGTAACTTTTGCTGGTTTGATAACCTCACTCACGGGAGACTCAAAAGAAAAAACAAAGTTTGTAGAATGTGTCTAAGGCAGAGAGATGCTATCTTCAAAACCTAGACCAGTTTTATCCAAATACTCAACATGTGTTCAAGTTTAGAACTAGCAGACCTATTTGTTTGTTCTCTAGCAATAGATAATTTAAGTTTCAAATTCTTAACTTTATCAAGCAATAACATGTTCTCAGTCTTCACCTTATCAAGCAATTCATTAACATCAAACAATTTCAAGAGAAAAATTTTCTTATCAAGTTCAAGAGAAGCAATTTTCTATAAACCTAAATCCACATTCATAGCATCCTTTGCAGTAACCTTGCAAAGCTTATTATAGGCTTCTTGCAAATCAGCATTCTCAAAGAATTCCTTATCAAAAGGGTTCTCATCAACTACAGCAGTAGTTGTGAAAGTAATGAAATTTCCATCCTCATCACTACTAGATTCATGATCAGAAATTTCATCATCACTAAGGGTTACTGCCATAACTTTTCCCTTTAATCTCAAGAATGTAGGACATTCTAATTTCACATGACCATACCCTTAACAACTAGAACATTATTGACCCATAGAATTATTAGAGGTTTGACCTACTTTCTATTTAGGTTTATTAGTATTGTTCACTTTAGTGGGTTCATTCCTCCTGAAATTCCTAGGCTTAACATTGTTTTTACCTCTTGCCCTTATGTTATTATTCTTAAGAAAATTTCTAAAATTCTTGGCAAGATATGCAATCTCTCTGAAAGAAAGTTCATCATCAAATCCATTCCCATCAACTGACTTAAGAGCCATTGATTTGGATTTGTTTGTCTTGGGTAGGTCTAATTCATAGGAATAGAGAGATCCAACAAGTTCATCAACAGGGATGGAGTCCACATCCTTGCTTTTAGTAATGGAAATCACTTTGGGTCTAAAGTCCTCAGTCAAGGATCTAAGTATCTTCCTAACAATCTTAGGTTGATCATATATTTCACCAAAATTATAAATAGAATTAACAATATTATTAAGCTTAGCATGGAATTCATCAAAACTTTCATCATCAGACATTCTAATACTTTCAAATCTAGTTGTTAATTGCTACAGTTTACTAATCTTAATCGCCTTTGTGCATTTATGCACAGTTTGGAGAATATTCCATGCAGTATAAGCAATCTCAACATTAGAGATTCTCTTGAATTTCTCCATAGAAACAGCATTAAAAATATCATTCATGGCTTTGTTATTAAAAGCGGTTGTTTCTTTCTGAAAAGTTTGCCACTCGCTTACAAGAGTAGTTGGCTTCTCCCATCCGTATTCAACGACATTCCAAACTCTCTTATCAATAGATTTCAGAAATGCTTTCATCCTTACTTTCCAGTAGGGATAATTATTCCCATCAAAGTGAGGTGGGATCACAAAAGAGTGACCGTGTTCCACGACAACAGGGATCAAGGATCAACTCTTAGATCAAAAGATCTAAATGCTAAAGCTAACCCGCTCTAATACCACTTGTACGTTTTTAGACCCCTTAAAATGCAAGTTGTTTAACCTAGTTATTTAGCCAAGTGATTACTTAGATAAATTATTCAAATCTAGGTTAACACAAGTAAATCATTTCATGTAAACAATGCAGAAAATAAAGAACACAATGATATAATAACCTAGGAAAATCAAACCGATAAAAAATCTAAGGAGGATTTAACCTAACTATCCTTAAGATAAAACAAATCCACTATGAAAGAATTAAAGTTTTTACAATAACAACTTAGACTACTAACATCCTTTTGCTATCTCGAATAGAAAACTTACTACCACGACCATGTGACAACTCCGAGTCTACGAACTACTTCTTTCTTGATCCATAGCAACCACAAGTACTCCCACTTGTGTTTTCTTTAAGCTCTTTGAAACAACAACTGAAGCGATCACCAAGCTCTCGACATTAATCTTGATCTTGATAACCTTAAGTATGTATGAAGGCAAACACCTCTAAATCTCACAAGAGATTCACACACAAAGTATATCAACAACTTTTAAAATGTGGCTAAGGTTTTTGTTTTTATACTTGAAGCAAAAAAAAAAACCCTACACGTTATATGGGCTCAGGCAGAGTTGGAAAATTTTGTAAAAAAACAACAAGCTTCAATCAATTGAGTCTAATTTTCGATCAATTGAGCCTTACAGAAATTGAACAATAATTTTCTGCAATTACTCGATTCCAACTTTACACATAAACACACTTTGAGCAACCTAAATCTAGACTAAATGTTTTGATCATGGTTTGCCAACATATACATATTGAAGTTCTAATACATTAGTTCCTAATTTCTTAGAACCTAAAACATAGTTACAACTTGGTCTAATAGTTCTCAAACTATCAATTTTTTTTTTAAAAAAATAAAATAAAATAATTGCATTGTGTTTTCATATATATCTCACTATGTATAATACCCGACTACAAAATATATTTTGTTACACTACAAAAAATTTCTAATTTAAAACATAATTTCAAATAACACATATAGAATTTTTAATAATATACAATCTAATATATTAATTCAATAACTATCCAATAAAAAATAATCATATCATATTTTTCCGCGCATTACGCTGGTCTCATGACTGGTTTATTAAAAACAAAAACTGCTTAAGGGAATATTATGATATGGCACTCATTTATTAAAAACTCTCTAGAAGAACTGTTTTCTCGTATTAGAATTGCAGTGCTGATGAATAGCATGATATGATATGACACTCTTTTTCTATTGTGTTCTTGGATTTAACAATTGGTTGTATACTTTCTTCAGAATGGAATTATATGTCTAAATTGAGGAAGCTAATGCACATAGATTTAAGTTGGAATGTCTTTGAAAAGGACATTTTAAGATTCTTGGGTGGTGCACTCCCAGATCTTAAATCTGTTGACCTGAGTCACAATGAAATGCAAGGGCCTCTTTATAGCAAAGGTGCGTACATATATTTTTAAAATATCTCAAAATTTTCAGTTTAAAATTTTCTTTACCAAAAATACCATGACAAAACTTAAACAAAATTGAAATCTTATCATCCATATTTGCCTCATGAACATTTATTTTCTTCATGTTAAAAACAAAAAGAAGGCAAATTAAAGAACGCTTTTAGTTAATACTTCAAGTCTTCAATGCAATACAAAAATGCTTTTGGTATATGCTAATTATACCAATAGTATTAGTATGTCTTCAATATTCAATATGCGTTTTAAAATGAAAAATTTTCTCCATATAAAATGTGTTTGGTAGTTCTAGATCTTTCCCTCTATACTTTTTGGTTCAACCTTCAATATGACTATTGTAATTCTCTTTCACCTTTGCTGTAGAGCTGATTAATCTAAATAATTTGGAGGTACTCATTGTGCGAGAGAATCAACTTAATGGAAGCCTACCATTCAAGGGTAAAAAATTCCATCATCCATTTTAAAAACCTAAAATAATTTGCTTGTGATAGGGAATGTCTTTTAGTATCAACCAGTATGTCATTTTAATTAAAGATTCACTCTTGACAGATATGACAAATTTCAGTAGTTTGGAGATTTTAGATATGAGTGGTAATGCGTTTACTGGAATTCTTTCTCTATATATTGGGGCACTACCATCTCTCAAGGCTATATCATTATCTCAAAATAAACTCAATGGGCCTTTGCAATTGCATACTAAAGGTAAGAATCTACTATGAAATCTAGCATATTTATACTTTGTTAGTGTTGTTACCTATATTTGTCTAAAATTGATTAGGAGCGTAAGAACAAGTGAAGAAGAATGGTTGATATAGAATTATTCATATTGATTGCAACTTTATAGCACAATGGATGACTATTCACTTTTTCCAGACATTGAAATATTTTTGTTAGGTTTTATATTGAAAATATCCATAAAAATGTAATCTTAATTGAATTTGTAATATGTCATCAAGAGTTCAAAATTACAAGTCCAAGATGCAGTTCAAAGAACAAAAAATTGAAGAATTTGATAGCTCTTCGATCGATGCTTGATCGATCAAACAAGTGTCTTTAATTATTTACAGCCTTTCGATCACAACTCAATTGATCGAAAGAAGATTCTCGACACTTCCTTGACAGCGTTTGGTTGATCAAGAATCGTGGTACATATTCTGACTCAGTGTTTCCTTGTCTTTCATGCCAAATATAAGGCAATTATAACACAACTACAACCAAGGTTTTAGAGTGCTCAAGCCATGTGCTACCATTGGGCGGATCAAGAGCTAAAGACATAAATCCATTCTCGTAGTGGTTTTTCATTTTAGGCTTCTCCGTTGGTTTCCACTTCCTCACTATACTTCTTTATTCTTTACTATTTATTGCTTTACATTGCCAATATGTCTGCTCATGGTGACTAATATGTGATAATCCTGCATACACAATTTGGTTAACTGGCTTAAATAGTTTAATCTACTACTTAATAATCTAGGGGGTCAAAACATAGTCTTTTTCAGATGCTATTACCATAAATTAATTAAATTGTCTTATTAAGTTGGCACATAATTAGGATGGACACTATTAATGGTATTTTTTTTGGGGGGACAGATTTAGGTATGTTGAAGAAACTTGAAGAGTTAGATCTTTCTGATAATAACTTTGAAGGGATCGTTCCTCCATGCCTAGGCAGATTGACATCTCTTAAGTTTTTAGATATATCTAAGAACCAATTCAGTGAAAATGTTCCTTCATTTGTGATAGCCAGTTTGACATCCCTAGAGTACATTGATCTTAGTTATAATCGTTTTGAGGGTTTATTCTCATTCAGCTCACTTGCTAATCACTCTAAGCTTAAGGTGGTTCGATTTAAAGGTGAAAACTATAGGGTCGAAGACGATAACAAATTTGAGAGTGAAAGCAACAAACTTGTGATAGAAACTGAAAATCCTAGTTGGGAACCTTCATTTCAGTTAAAGGTGTTGCTATTGCCAAATTGTAATCTGAATAACTTCTCCTCCAATGTTCCTAAATTTCTCTTTTACCAACGAGAATTGGAATTGGTCGATATCTCTCACAATAGGTTGAAGGGAAGCTTCCCCAATTGGTTGATTGAAAATAATAGTAGACTACAATTACTAAATCTTCGGGACAATTATTTTGGGGGTCCATTTAATCTGCCAACAGATCACTACAAGAATCTTTCTTGGTTGGATTTTTCTTAGAAATAATTTTGATGGGCAGCTCCAAGAAAATATTGGAAAGATTTTAAACTTACAATATCTAAATATATCTCGAAATCATTTTGAAGGTAATCTTCCGTCCTCAATTGGTGACATGAGTAATTTGGAGAAATTGGATTTGTCCAATAATTATTTTTCGGGAGAGGTACCAATGAAATTGGTTGCCAATTGCATCTCCTTGGTAGTTTTGAAGTTATCTAATAATGAATTTCATGGTGAAATTTTCTCAAAGAGGTTCCAGTTTTTTAACAATAGCTTACGTGTTTTGGAATTGAACAACAATCTTTTCAGAGGTACCCTTCCAGATATGGTATCACCAACTAGTAGTTTCTTGGGGATCCTTGATATTAGCCACAATGGCTTCTCAGGTTTAATTCCCAAATGGCTAGGAAATATGCCATTCCTTTGGTCTCTTGACATGAGTAATAATTTTTTTGAAGGTGAAATTCCATGTGAAATGCATGCATATATTTTAATAGACCTTTCTCATAACCGGCTTTCAGGATTGTCACCATCTTGTGCCGATTTATCCATCATTCAGCATCTATTTTTGCAAGGGAACAGACTCACAGGACCAATACCAAAAGTTACTTTCAGTGTTTCATTTCATCTTGTGACATTGGACATTAGAGATAACCTATTTTCTGGGAGAATCCCTTATGAAGTTGGCGAGCTTTCAAATTTGAGAATACTGTTGTTAAGTGGCAACAATTTTAGTGGTACGATTCCAGAGCAGCTATGCTGGTTAAAGAATTTAGAGATTATGGATCTTTCAAAGAACTATCTTTCTGGAACAATACCGCACTGCTTTTGCAACATAACCTTTGGGAAGTTAAATGCAGCTGATGCTTTTGATGGTCTTCCCCAACCAAATTCCACTTTTCTAGAGTTCAGACATATACCTATCCCATATCAAGGTATCTTAAATAGGTATTTTGAAATTTACGAGGTAGAACAAAATGCTGCTGCTGATTTTGGAATTGAGTTTGTGATGAAATATAGGTCTTACTTCTACAAGGGTGGCGTACTTGATATCATGTCTAGATTGGATTTGTCATTCAACAAGTTAACTGGTGAAATCCCTCTAGAGTTAGGACAACTATCTCCAATTCTTGCACTAAACTTGTCTTACAATCAGTAGATGGGTTTCATACCAACAACATTCTCAAATTTGACCCAGTTAGAGAGTTTGGACCTTTCTCACAATAATTTAAGTGGAGAAATTCGTTCAATATTGATTGATCTACACTTTTTGGAAGTTTTCAATGTGGCTTACAACAATTTATCAGGAAAAGTTCCAGATATGAAAGGACAGTTTGGAACATTTCAAAATAGCAGCTACGAAGGAAATGTATTTCTTTGCGCTCCACCACTAGAGAAAAGTTGCACCAGGGTTGATAATTCACCGCCATTACCAAGAAAATCTTTAACTACAAGTAAAGGGAAATGGTGTGAAGTAGATCCTTTAGTCTTCTCCACAAGTTTTTGGGTATCATACGTAATTTTTTTTATTGGTGTATCTTGTATTCTCTATATTAATTCTAATTGAAGACAATGGTGCTTCAATCCGATTGAGTATCAGATGTATAGGTGTTATTACTTTTCATTTAATATGCTAAGAAGGCAATTAAACTATACATGTCATTAGATATACTTGATTTCGGTTAACGGTTTCAATGGGATGTAATTATGGAGACTTATGTGTGTATTTAGTTACGAATAACTAGCATGTAACTCATGTATACGCATAAATGCATTTAAAAATAAACACTTTTTTTAATCATAAAAATACACATAATTGACTGATTTATTAGTAAAAATAGACGTAATTAAATGTATATTAAAATTCTTGCCTAAGTTTACTAGATATAATCATTTTTATTCTAATTTTTAATAAAATAGAAAGTGTAGTGATTTTATTGGGTAGATATATAATTAGTTTTTTATGATTAAGAAATAAAGGTACGTGAGTTTATGCTTTTACTTTCAAACATTTCAATAGCCCGAATGGTCCCATAAGATTTTGCCTTCCACAACCTATTTTTTGTAGATGAGAACCTTGACCTTGAATGTATGGTGCAATGGGCTTCATGCCCGGTTTGTGGAAAGTAGTAGATATTTGGACCTTTTAAGTCCAATTGGCGTGATACGGAGAATTGAGCTCCTATGCCTACTTGTGTTGTGATGGATTTTGGGCTATCAAGTCCATCTGGTCATACATTGATAAACCTAGGGCCTTTGAACCTGTTCTATCATCTATGAACTAATGAGCTTGGGCCCCATTTTTTTTCCAAAAATATGAAGACCTTTGGACCAAAGGCCGAAAACGTGTAGCCTTAGGAAATTATGGGCTTTTTTGGGCTTTAAACAGATTTGGCCCATCATTTCTTATTTTATTATTATTTTTGTTGTAATTGGGCCTACATGCATGGACTATCCAATAAAAACATGCCACGACATATGTAAAAGGAAAAATGAAAACAGCCTGAACACCCCTTTATAAGCCAAGCAACCTACTCAAATAAAGGATAAAATACAGGTGACACCCTGAAATTTGGGCTACTACCAACTAAATTCAAGACATTTTAAAACTGATGAATTTGGTCCCTAATCAATATAAGAGAGAGTAGAAAAACGAGTAATGGTTTAGGGACCAAGTTGGGTTTAAAGATTAAGTTGGTCACTTGTGAAATGTCTTGGACGGGTTGGCATTAACCCAAATCTCAAAAATGTTGATTGTATTTTACCCTAAAGCAAATTACCTAGTTATCCTATCTTTAAAAGTGTAAAAAACTAGTGTAGTTTTAATCACTAAATTAGACTGCTGCATACCAAATTCAATTTTTCAAAAAACTCAAATCATACGCGTCAAAATCTATTTAAAAAACTATCTTTAGTTGTATTGTTAAAGTGTGTACTTATTCACTTAACAAAGCATCCACTTAAAGTTTAATTTATTTATTTTTAATTCAGAATCAACTTAAAGTTTAATTCGTATGTTAAAATATAGAAATAATTCTGAATATTTACTTTTCAACATAACTTCTTCAAAAAAAAAAATTCATTGATTAACTTTAATTAAAAAATTGGATTGTGTAACCTTATAATTTTTTAGGTGCAATATTCTAAACAGAATGAAAATGTAATTCAACAATATATTATTTTTTTTTAAAGAGAAGAAGAAGATTTTGATATTTTGTATATGATTGCATTAGTTTATTATTTTAGTATTGATTATTTGAATAGTTGTTAGATGTATATGTAGTATTTTATTTCTTTTACTTGTTTGTTATGATCAAACAGCCAGTTCAGGAACACGAAAACAATATAATTGAATAACTGTCAATTGTTCCAAAAAATTAATAATTGTTTTATTATTTGATTAAGTTTATTTTGTATAGGTCCATTTTTTATTATAAATAATTTTTTATAAATTACAGTGTAAATTTTTAATTATTTTAATATTGTCCCGCTAAACCTAAAATCACGACTATGTCATTACAATCAGGGGCGAAGCTTTTTTTTTTTTTTTGGGGGTGGGTGGTGTGGGGTGTGGTGGTGGGTGGTGTGGGGCCAACTGCCCCTCTTGACTCCTCCAAAACTTTCATTGCTATAGGCATATGAGATGAGTTTGCCCCCTCTAATCCATTAACAAAGGCAAAAAGCAAAACAACATCAAACCTAGTAAAAGGAACCAAAAACTGACATAGTCTACTAAAAACCTAAAGAAAAGAAAACAAGTTATAAAGGGAGCAAGAAGTTCCCTGACACATCAAAGTCTTTTTATTTTTGATCCAGACACATCAAAGTTAATAAGTCAAATGAACTTTTAACTTTGGTTTATTTCACATTTTCACTTTCTCATTAATATACTATCATAGACTCACAAAGACTTCTTTTTTTTTTTTCAAGAAATTTATTTACATTGTATGAAACACAATAATTTTCACAATACTTGAGTTAGTAAATTTTTACTTATTTTTAAGTGGACCCATATTTGACATTATTTTTTATTTACCAATTAACAATTAAGCACCTTAACAATTATGAAAACTTTTGCGAATCTAGTGGATTCCATATTTTACCAATAATAATAATAAAACTACTTAATGTTCATACCACTAAAACTCCAAAGCCACCAATATTTTTTTTTTCTTCTATCTTTTTTTTTTTTTTTTTTTTTTGAGAGAGAGTTTAAATTTATGGTGTCTATTCTTAATGATAACTCTTTATCATCAAACCAAGACACTAATTAGTTTTTGGTGTAAGTAGAGATTGAACCCCGGATCTCTTATACAACCATCAGAAACTTTACCAGTTGAGCTAATCGAAACCCATTGTTTCTTCTATCTCTGGGTGCTTTTACAATTTCAAATTCTAGTGTTTTGCTATTAAATTAGATTTTAATTAATTTTTTATGAGAAACTTAAATACTTGGAACAATGGAGAGGAAAAAAAAATTTTGAGTTCTATATTTTTTTGAAAGTAATCAAAGAAAGTGAAGCATATATACTATTTTGTAGATATTTGCTATACTCTTAAGGGTGACAAATTATTGTTGTTTACATTTAAATTAGATTGTGTAAGTAAACTAGTTTATCCATTCACACGTCTCTTTTCATGATCATCTTTCGATGAAAAGAAGCAATGCATCTAAGAATACCAAACTGGTTAGTAACACTAGAAATAGAAAGGGGATCTCTTTTACCAAAAAAAAAAAAATCCATGACAATTACATTATTTTACAATTGAAAAAAAATTTGTCTATTTATTTTATTATAAATATTTTTTAATTTTTCTTTTAATTTTGCCCCTCAAACTAAAATCCTACCTCTGTCACTGGCTACAAGTCTATAATTGCTACTATTACCAACACTTGCTACTTTATCCCTTCTTTAGCAAATACTACCAATAACATAGATATCATTGGGCTTTGATGTAGTTACTTGGGGATCCTTGATATTAGCAACAATGGCTTCTCAAGTTTAATTCCCAAATGGCTAGAAAATATACAGTTCCTTTGGTCTCTTGATAAACAGCCACTGACACAAAGTCGAAACTTAATCGCCGACACAAAGCTGGAACTCATTGCCAACACAAAGCCAAAACTAATTTGCCGACACAAAGCTGAAACTAATCAGCAGCCAAAACTCATTGCCGACACAAAACCAGAACTAATTCACCAACACAAAGCCGAAACTCAATGTCACACAGACTATAATATCTAGCCAGGAAATCACCAAGTAATCACATGTCACAGTCCAAGAGTAAAAACATAAAGAGCTCATAGTTTACAAGAAATCAAAACACAATTCAATATCAAGTAATTTCACTAAAACCTTTGAAATATCATACCCAATATATTCACAAGATTCTCAAAGCCTTCAACTCATTTCTTGTCAAGAAGAATTTGTATCAATTTTCCCAATTATCACAAGTCAAGATAAAAGGATCTTTAAATTTTGCAAATAATGCAATAAATCCATAAAATCAATTACTAAGAATTAAATTAAAGATGCTTGTCCTTTCCATGCTAACAAATCATGCATTTCCCCATATACAATAACAACTATGATGCACTTTTCATAAATAGTCATATACGTTAAGGTTACAACACGACACTTTTTAGGAAAAATACAATTTCCATAAGCAGTTTCCCAAAACGTGTTTAACCCAAAAACAATGTTATATGCAATATGGTTATTTTTCAAAAATTCCACTAAAAAGCTACTTACCTCGGAAGGCCAACCAATTTTACTTCAACCAAGCACCATGAAATCAACCAATCCCATCACTAGGTCCATCATCAAAAATCTTAGAATCTAAAAACAAAATGATCAAGCCTATCAATAACAATGCCCATCACAAAGTACCATCAAACTTGTCTCTATAGATTGAAAATGTCCCCTAAAATCAAATTGAGGGCCTAGAACTTAACTTGACTATCCAAATGCACCTATTCCCAAAGGATACCAAACAAGCATATAAATAATCCAAAGGACCATAACACAACCAAAGCATTTTAATACACTACCACAAACAATATGCATTTATTAGATAACATAACACATCACTTTAAAAATGAGGTAGCTAGTCTCAAGATTTTCTTTTGGGTACTAACTAATAAAACCGAGCCATTATAACAATTCTTATAAATTCCCAAGCGTTCACAACAAAACAACCATGTTTAAGTGTTAAACTAACTCATGTATTAATAATGTCAATACATATTACATCATGTAGGAATCAATTATAACATCATCAAATCACTTTCAAAGTTCTAAAACTCATTATATATCTCACAAAGTCCAGCTTTTAATTAAATAAACAACTATAAACAACTAAACCCAACCTCATAACTCAATAAGGTAAATATCAAACACTTGATGTTCAAAAAGCACAACCTCAAAGCACTTAAACTTTCATGGTTAACACTTTCATTACCCCTTTGTTTTAAAACAAGTTCATAGCACCCAAATCATTAAAGTTTCACATGCCCACCTCTCCACAACTCCAAGACCTCCAAAACCCATTACCCAAGACAAAAACGTGATTGGGTGAACACTAGAGCAAAATGGCTCAAGACCAAACCAAACTTTTCATTCCAAATAAGAATTTCTTACATAAACCCAATAAACTTGCTCTAGCACAAACCCCATAGCTAGATTTTACTTAGTTTTGTTAGGAAAATAGGAATTTTACCTCAAATTCCTTGCTTAGCCAAATGGGTCCCTCTCTTCCCAAAATCTTTTCTTCATAGCCAATGGTGATGGCTCGAAAAGAAACTCATGGCTAAAGTACTTTTAGTGGAAGACCATAGAGAGAGAGAGAGATGTGGGTCAGGTTTGGGTTACGGGTTGGATCAATCAAGTTGTGGGTTGGGTCAAGTTGACCCGTATTTTTCACATGAATATATATATATATATATATATATATATATATATATATATATATATATGTATGTATGTATATATATATATATATATATATATATATATATATAAAGAAAACAACATGTCTTTGCCATTTGGATAGTCATGCAACAAATTACTTGATGTAAAATCCATTACTTTGAATTCATCACTTATATTAAGAATGAACTCAGTTAAACTTATTAATACTTATTTAATAATTTTATAATTATACAAATCCTAACATTGCTATCTAAAACAAAATAACACAAAAATAAGTAAAACAAATACACAAGTTTTATTTCTACACAATATCAACATCCCAAAATATAAAACAAAATTACTGGATAACTCATTTCACAAAGAATAAAAACATATAAGAAATTTACAATCTTGAAAATTAATTTTATAATCTATTATCAATTGTAGTTGGCACTCTATTTCAATTTGAGATATACATTAAAGTTTGATTGTTTACTTATTTATACATGATCTCTTTTATGAATATCATATCATTATTAAGCCACATACACTCTAGGAAATATCATAATTTATTTTGAAAAGCCGTTTATTTTATACGTAAATTGTTACAAAATAGGTCTAAGCATTCATAATTATGTTAATTTGATACTTTAGCTTCACTATTTTCACACTTGTGAATGTTTCCCACACATATCTACAATTTTAAATCTATGTTTTTAACTCTCTCTGAACCAGATTATCTTGACATATACTTTGCTATTTGATATCTAAAAATCTTTATTCATTACAGAATACTCAACTATTCATCTTTTAATTAATTTGCATGCAATTATATAAATGTCCCAATTTTTTTCTTAAAGCCCACAACAAACAATTGAACAAATATTGTCTTAATTTTATTATTTTTTTACCAAAAAAAAATTTTTAAATAATGGTTTGGGTTTGGGTTTAGGTCAGGTCACAAGTCAAGTTGACCCACAAAAAACACGGGTCGGGTCACGGGTCAATCCGTTTTTGCTTCGGGTCAAAAAATGGGGCTCAAGTCGAGTTAGGTTAGAAAATTTTAACCCGTTTTGCCATGTCTAGTGAAAGTGAGGGGCAATGACTTAAGGGGATGAAGCCTAATTCCAAGCTTGTCCCTAAAATATCTTTCAAGTAAAATTACCAATATGCCCATCCAGATTCTTCCAAATTACAATTAACAACCAAGGTGTTACATGCCCGACCTGAATAACCTATTATCAATTCTCATATATCTAAAATTAAAATACAACTACAACCATAAATATACTAATATATGTATAATTACAAACATAGATTAAGCAATAATAACAAAATAATAATAACAAAAGTTAATACATTTATAAGCAAAACGGATTCCCAGGTCAAGTTGACCTGCAAAAAACACGAGTTGGATCACGGGTCAATCCGTTTTTGCTTTGGGCAAAAAATCGGGCTCAAGTCGAGTTAGGTTAGAAAATTCTAACCCGTTTTGCCATGTTTAGTGAAAGTGAGGGGCGGTGACTTAAGGGGATGAAGCCTAATTCCAAGCTTGTCCCTAAAATATCTTTCAAGTAAAATTACCAATCTGCCCATCAAGATTTTTCCAAATTACAATTAACAACCAGGGTGTTACATGCCTAACCTAAATAACCTATTATCAATTCTTATATATCTAAAATTAAAATAAAACCACAACCATAAATATACTAATATACATATAATTACAAACATAGATTAAGCAATAATAACAAAAGTTAATACATTTATAAGCAAAACGGGTTCGCATATTGAACACGAACATGACCTGTTTATCAAATGGGTTAGTTGTATCAACCCAAATATGACTCAAACTCGTTTAACCTAAACCCATGACCTGTTTATAAAAAAATTAGTCTTGTCTAGTTTGTTGATCATGTTAGATTTTACCACTCTAACTAGTAACCTGACTAGGTCAATTTCTTAAAGGAGTTTACAGTTTTTGCCTTTGTATCATCAACAATGGGAGTCTAGGCCACCTACATATGATCATAGACCCACCATTGATGCCTAAGGTATTTTTGCCTAATTTTAATATATATACAAACATATAATGACTCTCGTATGGGCACTTACAAGGAATTATATGGTGCAAACACAAAGTATATGAACCAGATTTTCTTGTTAAAATAAAAATTATGGAAGATTACTAAATGTGGGGCCCAATAACTCACGAGCCAGGCCCACTCGCTCATGGGGAGTCCAAGGCACAAGCTAAAGAAAGCCACGGCCCAAGCCCAATAATATAAAACCCAAAAAGGTCCGGAGATGCTGCCGAGGACAGTTCAGTCCTCGGCCGACCCAAAATTCCACCAAGAAGAGGGGCAAAAACGGAATAGGAATAAACTTGAAATTAGATCTAAAATATCTAGGGAAAGCTGCTCTTACGACTTTTTCCCTACAAGACTCTGCACCCATCAGAGCCGGATTCTTGGGCTTTATCAACCGCCCCCAACAACTTTGGATGGGGACCGACGGGACAAGTATCAGTCTTGGAAAGGTCGACCCTACACGTGGACGAAGGAAAGCGAACGCAGGCTAGTATAAAAAAAAAAAAGTAAGCAAACTGGGAGGGGGAAATGAGAGAAACCAGGGGCCTCCAATCCCACCAGAGGAGAAAGACTCCAGAGGTGAATACACCTGAACCATGCATGAACACCACAACAAAACCACCGCCGGGTAACCAAGACCTAGCCTTTCGAACCCACTCTCTACGAATGATATTGTCTAGGCCCATTCACGTGCGAACCCAACACTATCGTGGGTTCGTTGCGGAACATGTCCTTACAATTGGCGCCGTCTGTGAGGAAGGCTTGCGCGTTGGCTCGAGTGGCGGTGGAGTTGAGCTTCTGTCAAACAAGTGTCTGTGAGGATGCCTTTATAACCGGCGACACATTGTTGTTGTTCCAACACAAGTCCCCACTAGGGGCTACGCCTCGTAATGCTAGTGGCATGGCAAGTCTAGGGGCTTCAAACATCAAGCTAGCTTTCCCCGCCTTAGTCGAGGAGCTAACCTTTTGGAAGTAGATAAATAAACAAGCGAATACAAGTTTTGGACAGAACCAAGGCCTTGTATGGTCCTCGGACCCAAGCCTCTGGGGAAACCAACTACTTACAAAGCAATACAATTTTTGGATAGAACCAAGGCCTTGTATGGTTCTCGGACCCAAGCCTCTGGGGAAACCAACTACTTACAAAGCAATAAAAGTTTTGGACAGAACCAAGGCCTTGTATGGTCCTCGGACCCAAGCCTCCGGAGAAACCAACTACTTATAAAGCAATACAAGTTTTGGACAGAACCAAGGCCTTGTATGGTCCTCGGACCCAAGCCTCCGGGGAAACCAACTACTTACAAAGCAATACAAGTTTTGGACAGAACCAAGGCCTTGTATGGTCCTCGGACCCAAGCCTCTGGGGAAACCAACTACTTACAAAGCAATACAAGTTTTGGACAAAACCAAGGCCTTGTATGGTTCTCGGACCCAAGCCTCCGGGGAAACCAACTACTTACAAAGCAATACAAGTTTTGGGATGTAACCAAGGCCTTGTATGGTCCTCGGACCCAAGCCTCCTGGGAAACCAACTACTTACAAAGTAATACAAGTTTTGGACAGAACCAAGGCCTTGTATGGTCCTCGGACCCAAGCCTGCGGGGAAACTAACTACTTACAAAGCAATACAAGTTTTGGACAGAACCAAGGCTTTGTATGGTCCTCGGACCCAAGCCTCTGGGGAAACCAACTACTTACAAAGTAATACAAGTTTTGGACAGAACCAAGGCTTTGTATGGTCCTCGGACCCAAGCCTCCGGGGAAACCAACTACTTACAAAGCAATACAAGTTTTGGACAGAACCAAGGCCTTGTATGGTTCTCGGACCCAAGCCTCTGGGGAAACCAACTACTTACAAGAAATATAAGTTTTGGGATGAACCAAGGCCTTGTATGGTCCTCGGACCCAAGCCCTCGGGGAAACCAACTACTTACAAAAATACAAGTTTTGGAGAACCAAGGCCTTGTATGGTCCTCGGACCCAAGCCTCCTGGGGAAACCAACTACTTACAAAAAATACAAGTTTTGGACAGAACCAAGGCATTGTATGGTCCTCGGACCCAAGCATCTGGGGAAACCAACTACTTACAAAAAATACAAGTTTTGGACAGAACCAAGGCCTTGTATGGTTCTCGAACCCAAGCCTCTGGGGAAACCAACTACTTACAAAGCAATACAAGTTTTGGACAGAACCCAAGCCTCTGGGGAAACCAGCTACTTACAAAAAATACAAGTTTTGGACAGAACCAAGGTCTTGTATGGTTCTCGGACCCAAGCCTCTAGGGAAACCAACTACTTACAAAAAATACAAGTTTTGGACAGAACCAAGGCCTTGTATGGTCCTCGGACCCAAGCCTCTGGGGAAACCAACTACTTACAAAGCAATACAAGTTTTGGACAGAACCCAAGCCTCTGGGGAAACCAACTACTTACAAAAGAGTACAAGTTTTGGACGGAACCAAGGCCTTGTATGGTCCTCGGACCCAAGCCTCTGGGGAAATCAACTACTTGAAAGGAAAAACTACATTACGTGGACCTTAAAATCTCCCCGAGGAAAACTCTCCATTAACAATTAGGTTAATTCCCGAACCGCATGGATTCTCAAGTCTGCCCTCGGATCCTCAACACCAAAGGGATCAATGCGGTATGGAGCAACATGTTGCCAAAAACATAATCGAAGTCACTCACTGCCTGGTTACCCCCTCGGATGAATTATTTAGAGTTTATCATTCTCATACAGTATTCTCGCACTTATTACGTAACATTCAACTATTCTCTCGGTTAGTTTCCTAAGTTTAATTTGCTATGAATTATTATTATTATGCCTGGTAATGTCGGTAAATTAGAATTAGTTGGATTGTGTTTCAAGGGTTCTTGCTCTAAATATCACCGAGGAGAAACACACACATGGAGCACACCCATTCACAAAGTAGTGTTGCCAAAAGAACAAGATTCAAAACAAGTAAATAAATTTCCATTTTTACTAAAACAAGGAAATAGTACACGTACAATGTAAAGTCGAGTCGACTTATGTCAAAGCTAACCACATAATCAAAAAGAAAGATACAAGAGAATAAGACAAAGCCGAGGAGGCAAGACAGGATGAGAGGTTGGCTTCTGGAGCTAACCACATAATCAAAAAGAAAGATACAAGAGAATAAGATAAAGCCGATGAGGTGGCACAGAGGAGAGGTTGGCTACCGCTTCAAGACCTTGTTTTTCCTCAATGCTTTTACATGCCCATAACTCAGGTGACAAAAAGAACCCGGCTTGGGGCCTGCACCATTGAAGAAAAGGTGCAGAGAAAGCCCAACTTCAAAGGCTAGCGTAGCTGAAGAAAAGGTGCATGAAACCCAACTTGAGCCTCACCCCGCTGAAGGAAAGGTGCAGGGAGCCGGAAGTTGAGGAGCCTTCACCAAAAATTTGCCCGCAACAAGGCAGAGGCGCTGATGGCGGAGAATCTTTCTTCCGACACACCAAAATGCTGGCATGAACAGTAACCCGCTTCGGATTTTGACTAAAAGAGGGAGAAATACCCTTTCCCCTCTGTCAAGGCGGAATATTCTCTTGAATTTATGCGTCTTTTGCCCGTACTTCACTATTTTTAGTCTCGGGAGGACACGTCGCCTCCGTGGCGGAGAGAGTCCCTTCTCCCCAACCCTCGCCTCAAACATGTTATTCTAAGGGAGGATAGCACTGGATATGGGAGTTATGATTCGGGAGGAAATCAAGGATTTGTGCGTAGGTAAAGCAACTTTTCTCCTATTTATTTAAAAAGATAAGGTGGTGGCATTTAATTCACGCAGCGTCCCCAAGGAACGCTACGGACAAAATGACCCCGGCTCAATTTCCAACGCCACCTGCAACCACGAGATTAAAGGAGTCTCGTAAAGGCGCACCTCGAACACTGGGACGCCAAAGAATATTGCGTGACCAAAGACTATAGAAATATCCCTTAATTTGTGGGCCTAATGACAACCTCCCGCTCGGCCCCTCGTGAAATACCCGAGGAAAGGGAGAAACTGAACTATGGTCCTCGGACTCAAGCCTATGGGGAAACCAATTACCTGGATGACAAAACTAGGTTTTGGACAGAACCAAGGCGCTGCGAAGTCCTCAGACTCAAGCCTATTGGGAAACCAACTACTCGGATGGGGAAGGTCCTCGGCTCAAAAATCGTAAAAGGTTAAGACCAGTAAGAGTGATAAGAAGATGGCGAAACGCCCCACCGTTCAAGAACCGTTAAATCTGAGGGGTCTCGTGAAGAGAAACCATTAAAGACACGCCTCGGATAACCAAACGGCATGAGCGGATCGCGAGTGAATTCGGATGAACCTCTCGTAGACCGGTGCATTTCCTATGCAGGTGGAAAGTCGCCAACACCGGTGAGAGGCAGAATTAAATGAGCCATGATAACGACTCGGTATTACCAAAACCCCCCTCTCCAACTAGGAGGTCGGACAGCAGGGTTTTGAGGGGCTATTGTGGGGCCCAATAACTCACGGGCCAGGTCCACTCGCTCATGGGGAGTCCAAGGCACAAGCTAAAGAAAGCCACGGCCCAAGCCCAATAATATAAAACCCAAAAAGGTCCGGAGATGCTGCCGAGGACAGTTCGGTCCTCGGCCGACCCAAAATTCCACCAAGAAGAGGGGCAAAAACGGAATAGGAATAAACTTGAAAGAAGATCTAAAATATCTAGGGAAAGCTGCTCTTATGACTTTTTCCCTACAAGACTTTGCACCCATTAGAGCCGGATTCTTGGGCTTTATCAACCGCCCCCAACAACTTTGGATGGGGACTGACGGGACAAGTATCAGTCTTGGAAAGGTCGACCCTACACGTGGACGAAGGAAAGCGAACGCAGGCTAGTATAAAAGAAAAAGTAAGCAATCGGGGGGGAATGAGAGAAACCAGGGGCCTCCAATCCCACCAGAGGAGAAAGACTCCAGAGGTGAATACACCTGAACCATGCATGAACACCACAACAAAACCACCGCCGGGTAATCAAGACCTAGCCTTTCGAACCCACTCTCTACAAATGATATTGTCTGGGCCCATTCACGTGCGAACCCAACACTACTGTGGTTCGTTATGAACGTGTCCTTACACTAAAGAAATTTAAAAACTAATGAACTTTTTTCTAAATTTTTTAAAATTCTTGGCAATAAAATTTTAATTGGAATAACATTTTTAAAACTTTTTGAAACAGTGACAATAATCATAATAGGACTATAGAAGTTCACTTGGTAATAAATTCTTGGAGGTACTCCGGCCACTTGGTACATCCACAATATGTAGGACGCAACTTTTATCAAAATAGTATATAATATAAAATATGATTTGAACATAAGCTTATATAGTATTTAATATTATTTGAATTATTTTATTAACAATTATTAAATAATATATATTATATAATCAGTAATTTTATAGTTTCATGTGAAATGAATTTTTCTATTTAAATACGTTTTAGTTGCAAATTGTGTGAATTTATGTTACTTTTAGTTAATTAAGAGTGAAAATTGAAAAGAAATATATAAAAATTTCATGGTTTAATTGAAAACTATTTAGCATTTAGGGTTTGGTCAAAGCTATAAAGAAGATATACAAATTAATAAATTATTATAATAAGATTATAAAATAATTTAGAATAAGAAATGAAACTATTTTTTAATGCCTTTGAAATTTTGAAAACTGAGTATGATGTTAGCAAGAGTAAGTGAAGATGTTAATTAATGCTTTCATTTGCATTTCATTTAATACTAATAAAATAATATAGAAAATCTTAAGTGAAGTCTAATATTGGATACTTAAGAAATGAAACTGTTTTTTAATGCCTTCAAAATTTTAATACAAAAGAGTATGATGTTAAAAAGAGTAAGTGAACCACCGCATACCCTTGTTGTGATGGTCACTCCACAAGTATACGTACTTGTGGGATATGAGGGGCATGAGCCGGGGTTCAAGTCTTTAGGAGAGAGTTTACACACATATACACTTAAATTAAACTAGAGTAGAATTCTAGCTTGTAAAAAAATAAAATAAAATAAAAAGGAGTAAGTGAAGATGTTAATTAATTGCTTCATTTGCATTTCATTTAATACTAATAAATAATATAGAAAATACTTAATTAAGTGAAGTTTGATATTGGATAATTAAGAAATGAACTCTTTTTAATGAGTCAAACTTTTTCTTTTTTTGTTTTTTATATAAGAAAGAAATTCTACTCTAATATAATGTAAATGTATATGTATATGAAACTCCCTCTTAAAGACTTAAACCCCAGTCTTTGCCCTCCACACTGTACTTGTGGAGTGATCATCGCGCCAAGAGTGCGTACGTGGTGGTATGCCTTCAAAATTTTAATACAAAAGAGTATGATGTTAAAAAGAATAAGTGAAGATGTTAATTAATGTTTTCATTTGCATTTCATGTAATACTAATAAATAATATAGAAAATACTTAAGCAAAGCTTGATATGGGATTAAAAAGAGTAAATGGTGTTTTTTTTTTTTTTTTTTCAGGAAAAAAAAAGAGAGTAAATGGTTAATATAATATAATTAGGCTCAAACCTATTATTAGTTTAAACTTTTAGGTTATTTGATGTCCATATATGTTATTTAACGCTTTAACTATGATTATTAACAAATCTAATATACTTTTAGCATGTATAACATTTAACATATACATTTAACAAAAAAAATATATACTTTAAACATTAATAATAGACACTTCACAATTATGTCAGGTCTAGTTTGGGTTGGACTTTACAATAGTGAAAGGGAACGAAACAGGGAAAGCTACAAAAGTAAATTTTACCGATCGATGGTGGATCAGGATTGGGTAGACGCATAAATGTCCAAGTGAGTAGAGGTTGTAGTTTTCAAATCTCTTATGTTTGGTTTTTTCTTTCCAAGGATAAATCTTCCTAAGCTGTGGAGATACAGTTAAAATACAGGAAATTTATCATGAAGTCAAGGATTTCAATGAACTGATGGCATAGTTATTAAATCAAGAGGGCAATAATTTCCAAATTTGATGGCATATTAGTTATGATATTTGATAATAATGATATCCCAAAGGCTGAAGTAGTAAATTATGATAACTAATTTTAAACGATATGAAACTATATAAGACATTTATATAAGATTTTGTAAAAAGTAAATCTTTATAATAAATTATGGAAACTTCAAGTAAGCAAGAGAATCTTGAAGATTGGAGAGATGTATAAGAAAAACAACACGATTAGAAAAAAGAAGGAGAAGTAAAACAAAATGTAGTCAGATTAAATAATTAATTGCCGTTATCAAAAAAATAATTAATTAATCGCGGTTACAGTAATAGAATCTAAATCCTAACAAAGCTGAACAAACTACAACGGTCATTAACGACCATAACAAACCTTCGAACCCAGCCTAAGAACTGTTTGTGAGAAAACGATGCCGTTTTTGCACGTGGCTTTAAATTCCTGAAGCAAAACGACGTCGCATCACTTAAACGATGTTGATTTTTTTATTCAATTACATAGAGGACTATATTAACTGTAGTTATGTCACGTGCGTGCTGGACTGTGTAAGATAAAACATTTGTTTATGTATCATTAAAGGTTTTTGAGGAAGAAGAAAAAACAAATTTTCGTTTTGCTTTGCCATAAAGTAGTGAAAGTATGCACACAATGTTGTTGTTCTCATTTAACTTAGACAGAAAAGCAACTGTATTGCTGCTTTTGGTGATGAAGGTAGAGGTGGTCTTGGTTCGAGGAAGTCGAGTTCTTCTAGTGGGTAGGCATATGAGAGAAAATTTTAAAATTCTTGTTGATATCGATCGACCAGTTAATACGATTTTTCAAATGACTTTTTTTTGTTTGCTTTTCTATATAATTTTTTTTGTGTAAATTACAAATTTGGATATATTTTTTCAATTGGGAGTCCAAATGACCGAAACAATAAAAATGTTTTCCTAACTAGGGTTGTTTTCATGAATAAATGATCTTTTTATAAAATTATTTGGAATATATGAGAAAAATAAATAATTTTTGTTGCAAACTAAATAACAAAAAAAATATTTTCTAACTTATTTTAAGATTTGCCAACCAAACACAGGAAAACAAGGGTTTTTATTTTTTGAGATAGGATTTTTTTTTTTAATACATATATTTTCTGCTTGTTAATGTGTATAGTGTTGTGGGCTTTAGGCCCAACTAGATTACTTGTATAGCACACATTATTATACTATACTCTTACTTGTACT
Organism: Quercus dentata; assembly: GCA_028216015.1. Lineage (NCBI taxonomy): Eukaryota > Viridiplantae > Streptophyta > Magnoliopsida > Fagales > Fagaceae > Quercus > Quercus dentata. Next base: position 15,797,585 of record CP116448.1, read on the forward strand.
ACACTTATATGCCTCCTATATAAAGGCACTCGTGTATATTCTTTCATTTTGAGAAATACAATACTATTGCATTCAGTATTTTTAACATGGTATTAGAGCCATTGTTCTAATTTTCTTGCGTCTTGCAGTCTTGTTTTGTTGGTATTTTCTGTTGCCTCAACTTCTATGGTTAGTAAACCCTTTCACTACCCTCTCCCAACAGCTCCGCCATCGTCAAAGGTCCTTGGGGTTGAATCTCCATTGCCAAAAGCTCCTCCTTTGACGCCAAAACCACCGCCATCATCGGATCTGTCACCTTTGACCTCCGATTAAGACATAAAATATATCACCGTGTAGATTTTCAATCACTCTACACATAGCCACAGGAGAAGTCTACATTTGACCATCAACATGCCGCCATGCACCAGTCAAATTTTCGGCAAATAATTCCACGCGCTGCACATGCCACCAGGGTAGCTCCGATCTTGTTGCCACCGACACCATTAGAATCGTCTTTCTCCGATCCGCATCTTCAAAAAAGAATCGGCTTCATCGGACGGCCCACGCACCACCATAAGCTTCGGCGAATTTTATCCACGTGCCGCTAGGTTGCCTGCTGACGTCACCTGCTTACGTCATTGCCAGTCTACCTACCGATGTCATCCATTGACCTTTTTCTTTGATAGTTGACTTTGACTAGGTTTGACAGTTGACTTTTTCACAGAGTTGACTTTTTGTAGTCCAGGTGCTCCTTACCCAGTTTTTCACGTAGATTTCATTTTTGCAGTCCATTTTTGCATATTTTGTTTCTAAATGAAGAATAAGGACAAGTCTTCTTCTTGTTGTAATAATCATTGCCGACAATCCAACAAACGTTTTTGCAATTTTTGCAAACGTTTTGGCCACAATATTGAGACTTGCTATTATCGCAACAAATCATTTGTTTCAATTTCTGTTGCTATTGTTGCTAATATTGAGAATGTCCAACCAATGGCTCCTGTCTCTGCACAATCCAAGTCTTCAGAACACACTTTTATCATGTCCACAGATGACCTTAAAAACATCATCGCCAATGTCATTCGTATGGTTGGTAATGCATCTTATTCCTCTTCTCTCTCGGCTTTGTCTGGTATGTCTCCTTCCTCTTGGCTTATGGATTCCGCTTGTTACAATCACATGACACCTCACTCGTCCTTATTTTCTGAACTCAAACCTACACCGCACCCTCTTAATATTTGCATAGCAAATGGTTCCATAATGTCCGGTCATAATATAGGTTCTGTTTCGACCTCCAACCTTTCGGTTCTTGGGGTCTTTAATGTTCCCGACCTTTCTTACAATTTATTTTCTGTGGGACAATTAGCTAAGGTGGGTTATTGCATTATATTTGATTATTCTGGGTGTATTGTGCAGGATCAAAGGATGGGATAGGAGCTTGGGACCGGTCCTAGAATTAGGCGTATGTTTCCCATGGACAACCTTCATCTTCCACTTGTTGCTCCTGTTTCTTTGCGCACTGCTACAGTTTCTTTAATTCCTTCCCTTACACTTTGGCATGCTCGACTTGGTCATGCATCTTCCTCTCGGGTACAACAATTGACTTCTAGAGGTTTGTTAGGTTCGGTTTCTACAGAAAATTTTGATTGTGTTTCATGCCAATTAGGAAAACAACCAGCTTTGCCTTTCAATACTAGTGAATCAATATCCACCGATATCTTTGACCTTATTCATTCTGATGTTTGGGGGCCTTCCTCTGTCTCTTGTATTGGTGGGTCTTGATATTTTGTTGTCTTTGTTGATGATTACTCTTGTTATAACTGGATTTTTAATATGAAACATCGTTCTGAATTATTACAAGTATATTCTAATTTTGCAAAAATGGTTGAAACTCAGTTTTCCAAACGCATCAAAATTTTTCTATTTGATAATGCTCTTGAATATACTTAATATGCTTTCCAAGCTGTTTTGCATTCCTATGACACTGTTCATCAACTAACTTGTCCAAGTACCTCTCAGCAAAATAGTAGAGCCGAATGAAAACTTTGTCATATTCTTGACACTATTCGTGCTTTCCTTCTCTCTGCCAAAGTTCCTGCTCCTTTTTAGGGCGAAATCGCTCTTCATACTATTCATGCTATTAATTGCATTCCAAGTCCCGTTATCCAAAATCAAACTCCATATGAGTGCCTTTTTGGGTCACCTCCAGATTATCACCACCTTCGCTCCTTTGGTTCTGCTTGTTTCGTTCTTCTTCAGCTACATGAGCATAACAAACTTGAGCCTCGATCAAGGTTTTGTTGTTTTCTTGGCTATGGCGAAACTCAAAAGTGGTATCGACGTTATGATCCTGTCTCTCATTGTCTTCGTATTTCCCACAATATTGTCTTTTGGGAACATCGCCTCTTTGTCGAGCTCTCTCACTTCCGTGCCTCCCTATCTTCCTCCTCTATTTTAGATCTTATTCCGGATGAGGCATATATCCCTTCAGAATCGCTCCCGATCCTCCCGTAGTTGCTCCCGATTCTCCCGTAGACTTCTCTGTCCAACCACTAGATATCACTGATCCCTTTCCTAGTTCACCCTTCAATGAACAGGTGGAAGATGAACAGGTTGAAGACGAGCTACCTAACCCTAACCCCGAGCTTGGGTCCCCCGCTCCTACTCCGCTTGAAGATCTTGCACAAGACATTCTACTTCGTCACTCACCTCGGGTAAGATCTATTCTTACACATTTACTTGACTATCATTATTACACCGCAATTTGCTACACTACACGAGCCTCACACATATCGTGAGGCTTCCACTGACCCTTTATGGCAGATTGCAATGAAAAAGGAACTTGATGCATTATCTAAAAACCATACTTGGGATTCGGTGACACTCCTCTCCGGGAAATCTGTGGTTGGTTGTAAGTGGATCTACAAGATTAAGACTCTTTGATGGGTCCATTGAACACTACAAAACTCGTCTTGTTGTAAAAGATTTTACACAAGAGTATGAGATTGATTATGAAAGAGACCTTTGCTCCAGTTGCTCATATTTCATCTGTCCGTGCCCTCTTAGTCATGTTGTTTTGTTGCCAATAAATAAGATCTTTTTAGGATGGATGTCAAAAATGCATTCCTTAATGGGGATTTAAGTGAAGAAGTTTATATGCAATCTTCTCCTAGTCTCTCTGTTGACTCAAACAAGGTTTGTTACCTTCGATGTGCACTTTATGGCCTTAAACAAGCTCCACGAGCTTAGTTTGCCAAATTCAGCTCTACCATCTCTCGCTTGGGTTACATGGCCAATCATTATGATTCTGCCTTATTTCTTTGTCGCATTAACAAAGGCACTATTTTACTTTTCCTGTATGTGGATGATATGATCATAATCGGTAATGACCTCGGTGGCATTCAAGAACTCAAGGATTTTCTCAGTCAGCAATTTGAGATGAAAGATCTTGAACATCTCGGCTACTTCTTGGGTCTTGAAATCACTTATCCTACAGATGAACTTTAAATTACTCAAGCCAAGTATGCTTCTGAACTCTTGTCTCGAGCTGGACTCATTGATAGCAAGACTGTTGATATTCCAGTTAAGTTTAATGCGCATCTCGACTCCCTGTGGGGAAAACCATTGTCTAATCCCTCTCTTTAGAGACACTTGGTTGGCAGCCTCGTTTATCTCACTGTCACTCGTCCAGGCATTTCCTATGTTGTTCACCAGGTGAGCCAAGATTTGTCCGCTCCACAATTGACTCACTATCTTTGTTGTTTTTGCGCAATCTTCGATACCTAAAGGGCACTCTATTCCATAGTCTTTTCTATTCTGCTTAGTCTCCTCTTATTTTCCGTGCATTCTATGATGCTGATTGGGCGTAAGATCCTACTAATCATAGCTCCACCATTGGTTATTGCCTTCTTCTTAGTTCTTCTTTGATTTCTTAGCGAAGCAAGAAACAAACTCATGTGGCCCGCTCCAAGATGAAACAGAATATCGCACTTTGCCGATACCACATCTAACCTTCTTTGGCTACGATGGCTTCTCAAAAACTTAGGTGTGTCTACATCCTCTGCTACTCCTCTTAATTGTGACAATTAGAGTGTCATTCATATTGCTCACAATGATGTCTTCCATGAATGGACTAAACACATCGAGATTGATTGTCATTTTATCCGTTATCATCTTATCCATGGTGCTCACAAGTCGATCTCGTCTTCTCTAAAGATCAACTTGCAGATATCTTCACCAAGTTACATCCTAAGGGACGCCTTCGTACTTTGGTTGACAACCTCAAGTTGATCTCACATCCATCTTGAGTTTAAGGGGGCTGTTAATGTGTATAGTGTTGTAGGCTTTAGGCCCAACTAGATTACTTTTATAGCACATATTATTGTACTACACTCTTATTTGTACTACACTTATATGCCTTCTATATAAAGGCACTCGTGTATATTCTTTTATTTTGAGAAATACAATACTATTGCATTCAGTATTTCTAACACTGCTGAAACATACTATGATAACCAATAGTAGAGTTTAAAATTTAAATTCAATAAAGCTTTGGTATAATCACATACATTTACACCCTCCAATAATGTACTACCAAATCAAATTATTTCATAAATATGAATATAGTATTATACATTATCATAATTTCCTTAAATATATCAAAGTATTAAAAAAAAAAAATCAGAGCAAAGAATCGTTAAGAATTAGTGGGGTCATCATTAACAACCAATGTTGATATATATGTTGTTGGAGACGAACCAGCATTACCAGTTGTTGTACATGCACATGTTGTCATCGAAGAGGAAGCTGGAGATGAAAAACTCCTAAGCCCAAGGTCGAATGAAGATGAAATAACTTCATCGAATGTGGATGCTCCTAACTCCAGCGTCATCTCTGGTAGTTATGGTGGTTCTCCTTCTACACTACAAAACGCGGGGACCTTTGATTTGTGATTTCATCGAATGTGGATGCTCCTAACTCCAGCGTCATTTCTTGTGATGTTTCCTGTTTTTGATTAGTGATTTCATTAATATTTATGTTTGCCACTTTGTTAGCAAGAGTTTGGTTTGGTATATAGCAATTGGGATGCATATAGGCAGGGGGTTGTAGCTGCGTTTAAAACGTGGCTATAGAGTAATTGTAAAAATATTTAGGGGGTTGTAGCTGCGTTTAAAACGTGGCTATAAACAAATTCTAAAAATAGTTAGGGGGTTATAGCCGCGTTTTAAACGTGGCTATAGGTAATAGATATAACCACATTTAAGAAACGTGGCTATAGTTGTGGCATATAGCCGCATTTTAAATGTGGCGAAAATGTCTTCAAAGCTGTCAACAAGGGTGCTATGGCCGCACTTTTTCAAACGTTACCTCTTATAAAATGGCTATTTTATTAAATCAAAGGGCAAGAGTGTTGGTACCAAAAACCGCTTGATACAAAGCATTCACATGAAGAAAACAACTCGTCTTTTTGAACGTAATAAACTACATGTTTACGGAATTTGTTTTATGGTTATATTGCATGTTATGTTCCAAATTCCATTTGCTATGTTTGGTTGTTGATTGTCGCTTCATATCACCAACATAAATTTTCACTATTGTAATGAGACCGTTGAATATGATGTAGGCAAAAGAAAGCGGCCAAGCGGTGGAGCGTGCAGATGTTTTCATAAAAGCATACCGCACGAAAGATGGGACTCCTATTAGTAATGAAGTGCGAGACAAGATTGTAAGCCTATATCATAACCTATTTATTTTCTAATTTGTGCGTGAAATGTTTATAGCAAATAATATGCTATTTGGTTCTTGTATGAAAACAAGATAAAATGAAAGAAATTTTAGACAACGGGAGCAAACTAGTAGGAGACCATCGCGATGGAATTCTCTAGGCAAAAGATGATGTGTTCGCTCAAGTGATGGGCAAAGAACATTCTGGACATGTCCGTGGGGTCGGTTTTGGACCAACCCCATCAGGAAGAAGTGGGTCCAACCTTCCATGTGTGCCTGGCCCGTCGTCCATCGAAACGCCCAACGAATGACTGCATTGGAAAATTTGATGAGGGACCAACTTGCTGACTCAGAGCAGAGGCATGAGCAACAATCGGCCAAGCACCTGGCCGAAGCAAAGCGGGAGTCAGATGCACGGCATGAGCAACAATCGGCCAAGCAATGCGCGAATCGAAACACGGCATCGCAGCAGCACTGGACGAAACAAAGCGGGAAATGGCCGATACAAAGCGGAGAATGGATGAAATAGTAGCCTTCTTACAAAAGAGCGTGCTAGTCAATTTAAGTTTAAGCGGTTATTCGGGTAATACAAACTTTGTGTTTAATTTAATGAAACTTGCGTGTTTATTGCAATATTATGTGCTACTAATATTGCGTATATAATATTTTCAGGATAGCACTACATCATAGTGAGGACTCTTCGTGGACTCTTCATGGACTCTTCATGTATAATTGTTTGGATATTCGGAATATTGTAACGTCGTGGATATTGAAAATATTGTAAACATGATTGTAATATTGTGTCAAATGGACTATACACTCTTCGTGGACTCTTCATGTATAGTTGTTTGGATATTTCTTTAGAGAAAATGCTTGAGAAAATTCTTGCTTGATATTTTGTTGGAATTCTAGGTTGTTATTAGAGATATTTTGTTGAAATTTTGTATGTTTGATGGGTTTGTAAAAATCTACCCTTAAAAGGAAATAAGAAGGAAAAAAAAAAAATACTATAGCCACATTTTTAAAACGTTAAAAACGTGGCTATAGACCAATTCTTAATAAGAATTCGGGGGGCTTAGGCCGCACTTAAAACGCGGCCTAAGACCAGAACCTTAGGCCGCGTTTTAAGTGCGGCCTAAGACCAAAAACTTAGGCCACGTTTTAATCGCCGCCTAAGACCTGAACCTTAGGCCACGGTTAAAACGCGGCTTAAACGAGTGTCACAGGCCGTCACAATGGGAGGTATGGCCACACTTTTTAAACGCGGTTTAAGGTTCAACCTTGGGCTGCGTTTTAAATGTGGCCTAAGGTTCAACCTTGGGCTGCGTTTAAAATGCGGACTAAGGTAAAGGCTTAGGTCGCGTTTAAAACGCGGCCTAAGCCCGCACCCTTAGGCCGCGTTTTAAACGGGGCTATAGGGACCGGGCTTGGGCCGCGGTTAAAAAGTGCGGCCATAGGACCATCAGTCCTATAGTCACGGGTTTTAGGCCACATTAGAAACCGTGGCCTAAAAAAACGTGGCTATAGGCTATAGCCACGTTTTTTTTACCATATAGCCGCGTTTTAAAAACGCGGCCAGAGGACTTTTTTTTTTGTAGTGCTAGCACTTTGTTTTGGACTCTTTTTTTTTTTTTTTTTTTTTTAAATAATATTTGAATATATTTATTAAAAAAGAATGTAATAATATGTGTTATTTTCTATTCTTTTTTGTAATATATATATATATATATATATATATATATATATATATATATATATATATATATATATATATATATATATATATATATGATGTAGCAGGACATTATTGATGGGAGTAAACTTCTAGGTTCACACACATTCTTATTGAATTTAAGTTTATATGTAATAATTTTTTTTCTTTAATAACTTCCCATGGCACTCATCTTCAAGGCCTTTATTTAAAAGAAAATCAAGGTTTAAAGAATAGGAGAAAAAAACTTAAAAGACTTAAATTAATGGGACCCATTTTTTACCACAAAATCATTTTTAAAAAATTATTTAAGTACTATACGATAGAAAACCTTGAAGTTTTCTCTAATTTTTTTTTCCATTTTTTGAATATTTTTTAGCTTTAAATTCTTGATTTTTACTACAAATCCAAAATTTAAGTACTTAAAAGAATAAAGAAAGAATGTTGCATTTTAAATATTTTTTTAAAAGAAATGAAGGTAGTGAGATTATGTGTATACAACTTTGTAGGTATATTACTACACTTTTAATATTGTTTTTTTTCTTAATTTATTTTAAAGAATCATATTAGATGTTTAAACTTTATACATTTAGATTAAGCTCTTATTTTTAAGTTATTTTTTCTTTTATTCTTTGTCTTATAATCTTAAATTTTACTCCCCTAAATAAAAATTCTGGCTTCACCACTTCCTAATCCAAACATATTAATTGTCAAAGCAGCATCCTTTTTCCATGCTTTTTCTCCAACCAGTTGACCCTATCATACTACAAACGGATGGAGGGTGAGAGAGAGAGCTAAATAGCAGCATTTCACTAATAAAAAGAAACCATTTTAATGGCACTAACAATGAAGAAAATACCACCGCACACTCTTGGTGCGATGGTCACTCCACAAGTATAAGTGCTTGTGGGGTGTGGGGGGCAAAGGCCAGGGTTCAAGTCTCCAGAAATGAGCTTTACACACATATATACTTAGATTAGGCTAGAGTAGAAATTTTATCTTGTAAAAATTAAAAAAAAAAAATAGTTAGGGAAATAGACATGCGACAAATGGCAAAAATTAGAGAAAGAGATGGTTCCTTTTCCAGTGAATTGGCAATGAAACTAATTTTCAAAATGGTCCATTAGCAAAAATTGATATTAAAAAAAAAAATTAATAAAAGTTGTTCATGAGAATTTTTTGATTTCAATCCGCCCACATAGACAAACTCATACCCAATTTTATAACATATTTACATGTCAATTTGTGATGATTATAGTAGATGCTGAAAAAAAAAAAAAAAAAAGTACAACAATTACAAAATAACACTTAGGTATGTTGTGAATTTAAATATATAATTAGGTGTTCCTAACATTATTATATTATCATTATTTTAAGAAAACTAGCATTATTCTTTTAAAATGTTGATATTTTATTTGATGGTTGAATAAGAGTTCTGAGATTCGGTTCCCACATATACCAAAAGCTGATTGGTCTAATGATAAAGATGTATAATCTGGAGCAGACACCATAGGTTGAAATTTTCTAAAAAAAATAAAATAAAAAAAAAAAAGAAAAAAACTAAACGATTAGTTCTTGGTCTCACCAATCAAGCAATTAGCGTGTTAGGGACATATTTTATGTAATTGGCTAATTCTTTAACAAAAAATACTTTACTTGTAATTAGGTAGATCTAGAATGGGTTTAAGAGCTGTTCATTAAAGCCATGAAGATCTGACCAAGAAATAAATGAAGAAGAGCTATTCATTAAACCTCGATAGAAGTCTCGATGTTAATCCTTTCTACCGAGATTTAATGTTGAAACTCAACACAAGTTGTATCTGCCGAGAATTACGAAATCAGACTTTTCAGATCTGATTACGCGTCTATTCCTATATATTTGTGTAGGGTTTCTTTTCTCACAACCCTAGACATATATAAGGATTTTTTTTTTTTTTTTTTTAAAACCGTCACGCATGCATTGTGTGACCGAATGCAAAAAGTGCCCTAGTTCATCATTCTCTCTAAAGAAGCTACTACAACTTTACGCCAAGGGTTTTATGACCAAGGAGTTTCCCGATCTTCATTGTTGACAAAGTGAAGAACTTTAAAGCCAATATCTTCCTCAAGTTTGTGAGTTAGTCACGTTCTGGGATCCTTGTATCATTGGTTAGTCACGTATTGGAATTTGTGCATTGAACAGAGAAATTGCCGCTACAATATAAGTCCAATTGAGTATTGAAATAATGGTTCAACTATAGGTTGGTATTTCGAGATAGGCTAAAGGATTTGGTAAGATTTTTTATACTTGTAATCTCTTGTAATTGATGATAGTGGATTTTCGGGAGTGGTGATCTTAAATTCACTCGGTGGGATTTTGCTTCGGTAGTTTTTTCTATTCGTAAACAAATCACTTGTGTCAAATTTATTTTTCACTGCATTTAGTTATTCGGTAATTTGTTTGTGTTACCACGCTATTGCATGTAATTTGACTAATTAATTAACTTGGGTAATTAATTAATTTGCAAGGGGTCAATATATTTTAACCCAACATAGCGAAAAAATACACGAAGACAAAACAAAACAAAACAAAAAAATCTTTAGTACAAGAATCTGTAAAACATGTGATCAGAAAGAAAAAAAAAAATTCCGTGCAAACTAAATAACAAAAAAATATTTTCTAACTTAATTTAAGATTTGCCAACCAAACACAGGAAAACAAGGAATTTTTTTTTTTTGGTTTTTGAGATAGCTTTTTTTTAATACATATATTTTCTATTGAAACATACAATAATAACCAATAGTGGAGTTTAAAATTTAAATTCAATAAAAATCTAGTATAATCACACACATTTACACCCTCCAATAATGTACTGCCAAATCAAATTATTTCACAAAAATGAATAGAGTATTATACATTATCATAATTTCCTATAAATATATCAAAGTATTAAAAAAAAAAAATTGGAGCAAAGAATCATTAGGAATTAGTGGGGTCATCATTAACAACCAATGTTGATATATTTGTCATCAGAGATGAACCAGCAAGGCCAGTTGTCATCATGCACTCATGCACATGTTGTCATCCAAGAGGAAGCTGGAGATGAAAAACTCCTAAGCCCAATGCTGAATGACGATGAAATGACTTCATTGAAGGTGGTGGCTCCTAACTCTAGTGTCATCTCTGGTAGTTATGGTGGTTCTCCTTCTAACACTTTGTTTTGGACTTTTTGTTTTTGTTTTCATAGTTGAATATATTTATTAAAAAGGAATGTGATAATATATGTTATTTTCTATTCTTTTTTGTAAAAAAATTTGATGTAGCAGGACATTATTAATGGGAGTAAACTTCTAGGTTCACACCACATTCTTATTGAATTTAAGCTTATATTTAAGACATTTTCATTGCCAAGCTTTTTATAATAAAATTGATAGAAACTAAAAAATTTCCATTTCTCTTTGAGTTTACAATTTTCTATTTTATATTATTTGTAAAATCCAAGACCCATCAAAAAAAATTTATTTAATATATATTACTTATAATATGTCTTAAATGTCTCTAAATTTACTCATGTATCAATCAAACCAATTAGACAATACGCGTGATTGCAAATTTATCTTGGTTTTTCTTTTTATTATTGCAATGAATGTTCTAATTTGATTGGATAACAAAAATCGATTGCATTATCTTGAAAATTCCAATATATATTTAAAGAAACACGGAATAAATTTATATAATATTTGATTGTATGATAGATTAGGTCCCAAAATTTGATAATATTTTTTTTTTTCACATGTTAAAATCAATATTTAGGGAAATATTTTTATATTTATAGATGTGAAAGGATTTTAATCTTTTGCGCCAGATCTATTATGATTAGTTTTTATCATCGGAAAAGTATTGTGTACTCTCAAAGTACCATAAATGTGTACTCCCTCCTCTCACATGAATGGTGGGTCTCACCATGAATTTAATCAGTGGGATCCACTATTCATGTGAGAGGAAGGAGTACGCATTTATAGTACTTCGGAAGTACCTAATAATTTTCCTTTATCATCATATCACACTAATTGGTTTTCAATATAATCAAAATTCATATCACAAATCCCTTATTCAAAGATTAAAAAAAAAATAATAAATAAATAAATAAAACTTTATCAGTTGAATTATTGAAACCTGTAGGAACCGGGTTTGAGCACTTCTCTTATTGGATGAGTAGACTCAAGCCCAACTAGCCCAATACAATAAATTTATAGAGAATGGGTTTAAGAACTAGGTCTTAGTCAGGATTACAACAACTAGACGCTGTTATGTATGGATTGAATAACAAAGATATAGACTAAAGTATGAAGTTCTATCCTCAGGCACTTCGTTTGAGGAACTTAGTGTTCTTCTTTTTTCCTCGATGCTAGGTTCCAAAGGCTTCCAGGATCATGCAAATTTCTCCCGTATTCTCTTTTTTTCCTCCCTCCCGATTTTCGATCCTGCATTCTTGAAGGATCTCTCACATTATATATCTCTTTCCAATCAATCTTGGCCCTCCATCCGTTGATCATGTAGGTCCTTACTCGAGTGCTCATCCCATCGCCCATCTTTTCAAACTCTCTATGAGTTGCGGTAACCAAGACCGCACTGTTCATGGATCATTTCCTCATTAATGTGGCCAGAATGTTAGTTGGGTACATTTAATGCGAGGCGACGATTTTTCCTTGAATTGCTCCTACACCATACCCCCATGGTTGTCCTATTGTACTTGTCCTTTTTCTGGGGGCGCTCTAGGGGTCTCCCTTTGACGGCGTGCCGTTCTCTCCTTCTGGGATCTAGAATGCCAAGAATAGGATTGCCCTCGGCAACTTTTCTAGGCTATTTGGGCTTTCTTTGTTCATCCTCAGCCATTTCTTCCTCCTCGGCGTGGGTCTTGGGCTTAGTATAAAGTGGGCGAGGGTTGTCAAATTCTTTAGCCCCACAAAACCCATTAAAAAACATTATATACACATTATCAAAATTGTTAATTTCCTATCTCAATCAATACACAATTTTTCATAAATAAGTCATTAAATTGGTATGTTTAATTCACCTACAATATTTCAATTAAAATTCCAGTCATTTTTTTATTCCGATGAACATTTTTGTTTGATTGGCTAACAAAATTCGATTCAAGGTATTGTTTCAAAATTACCAATATGTGTAAAGAAACACAGAATAAATTAAAAATATATTATTATATGATAGATTAGGTCCCAAAAAATAATAATAGACATTTTACCCATGTTAAAGTCAATATTTAAGGAACCTTAAAAAAAAAAAAAAAAAAAAAAAAAAAACCTATAGTTACAATAAAATTTTAACTTTTAGCATCCACTCTATTATTCTTCTTCTTTGCTATCAGGTTAAGATCTTAATAGCTTTTTGGCACGTAGCCAAGATTCGAATCCTAGATCTCTTTATTCCACACACAAAGCTTTACATGTTAAGCTAAATGAAGGAATTTTTTTTTTGAGACATTAAACATACAATCATTATCAAAATTGTTAATTTCTTACCATCATGGATACGTAAATTTTCATATAAGTCATCAGACTGGTACGATTAATTCCCTTATAACACGCCCGATAAAATTCGAGCCCTTTAGCTAATTTTGCTAGTCATTTCCGCATGTTTGGAGTAGTAGGACAAAAATCAACTCTTCTATTTCTGTTCTTTTCCTCTATTTCCTTTTCTTCTTCGTCTCATTGTCCACGCATATGAACTTCACTTTTTAATCCCTCTATCAAGTCAAACTCGAGGTTCATGACCTTGAGTTCAAGGTGGCATTTTTTAACTATTAAAATTCCAGCTCAACCACGCCACGATGACAAACTCAGGTGGAACTCAAATTCGTAATTAGTGGTAGATTCTTAAATATTTTTGAAACAGTAATAAATTGATATATATTTTGGTAAACAGTGGTATTTAACCTTCTATCATCCATGTCAAATGGTTGATTGGTAGGTTAATGTATCTATCATCCATGTCAAATGGTTGGTTGGTTGGTATGTAAATGTATCATTGTACAATCTTTCAATTTCCTTCTCTCTCTCTTCACGTCAATGTGAAGTGTTAGATACGTTGATTGATTAGGGCCACATTAGTTGGCCAATATTTTATTGGCCAAGATCCTCAACATATATATTATTGGCCAACATATTTGGCTGTGACATGGATTTGAATTTATATTCTTAATAAATCAAATGAGTTCTAATTTTTAATATATATATATATATATATATATATATATATATATATATCAGAGGCAGAGAGTAACTATTATTGAAATATTTCATTTTTCATTCCGTTAATCAAATTGAAATGAGGTTGGATATGGAATTCACAATATTGATGATAAAACCATGTAAATTTTCATAATATTAACAGTTAACAATTAATATCACTTATATCTTCCTCTGCAAAAAAAAAAAAAAAAAAAAAAAAAAAAAAAAAAAAAAAAATCACTTATATCAATAAAAAAAATATGGCTCCACCACTTCCTGATCCAAACATATTAACTGTGAATAAAATGTAACAAATAATTTCCTAATTGTTATTATTATCATTATTTTAAGAAAACTAGTATTATTGTTTTAAAATGTTGATATTTTATTTGATGGTTGAATAGGAGATCTAGGGTTCAATCCTTGCCTATACTAAAAATTGATTAGAGTCTTGGTCTGATGATAAAAAATATCATTAAGAACAAACGCTATATGTTGAAACTTTCTTAAAAAAAAAAAAAAAAAAAAAGGAAAAAAACTAACCCATTGGTCCTTGGTCTCACCAATCAGACAATTAGCGAAAACAATATGTGAAGGCAAAAAAAAAAAAAAACTCGTACAAGATTCTGTAAAAAAATATGATCAGAAAGAAAAAAATTTCTGTGCAAACTAAATAACAAAAAAATATTTTCAATCTTATTTTAAGATTTGCCAACCAAACACAAGAAAACAAGGGATTTTATTAATTAATTTATTTTTTGTTTTGGTTTTTGAGATAGGTATAAAAAAAATCTCCCGTACAAGATTTTGTAAAACATATGATCAGAAAGAAAAAAATTTCTGTGCAAACTAAATAACAAAAAAAATTTTCAAGCTTATTTTAAGATTTGCCACAAGAAAACAAGGGTTTTTTTTTTTTTTTTTTTTGGTTTTTGAGATAGGTTTTGTTAATACATATATTTTCTATTGAAACATACAGTAACAACCAACATTAGAGTTTAAAATTTAAATTCAATAAAGATCTGGTGTAATCACATACATTTACACCCTCAAATAATGTATTGCCAAATTAAATTATTTCACAAAAATGAATAGAGAGTATTAAACATTATCATAATTTCCTTAAATATATCAAAGTAAAAAAAAAAAAAAAAAATCAGAGCAAAGAATCATTAGGAATCAGTGGGGATCATCATTAACAACCAATGTTAATATATATGTCGTCGGAGACGAATTAGCAAGACCAGTTGTCGTCATGTACATGTTGTAATCGAAGAGGAAGCTAGAGATGAAAAACTCCTAAGCCCAAGGCTGAATGACGATGAAATGACTTCATCAAAGGTGGCGGCTTTTAACTCTAGCATCGTCTCGGGTAGTAATGGTGGTTCTCCTTCTGGCACTTTGTTTTGGCCTTTTTGTTTTTATTTTAATATTTGAATATATTTATTAAAAAGGAATGTGAAAATATTTGTTTTTTTTTTTTTTTGGGTAAAAAAATTTGATGTAGCATGACATTGTTGATGGGAGTAAACTTCTAGGTTCACACCACATTCTTGTTGAATTTAAGCTTATATTTAAGGAGTATAAATCTTGTGTTCCATTTTTCCTATACCACTCTATGCTCCACAAATTAAACCTTGACACATGACAACTTATTTAATTAATTTTTACTCTTTTGAATTTCTTATTTCAGTCGCTCAAAATTAAAAAAAAAAAAAAAAAAAAAAGACCCAAAACATCTCACTGTCGATCCTCCACCACCAAAGTTCGCTGGCGGCACTAACAAAAGATCGCCGGCGACATCAACGCTGGCCATCCACCACCACAACCAACATTCATTTGGATTCCTATTCGTTTGTCTAAACTCCAAGGCTCTTAAGCTTTCAGCTCCTATTTTTTTTATCTAGATCTGCAAATTCAGGCCACAAAGTGAAATGGGTCTCTCTAGAAGTTTGGCTCTTTATGGTTTGTTTGGTGGGCTAAAATGTTGGTTGGTCATTTTTCTGGTGGAGATCTTATGTAAACATTAGTGGGTTTTTGGTCTTTAGACTTGCTAAAACTTGTATGGGATTTGAAGAAGACAATGCCTTCGAGGAAGAAAAGGAGGCAGTGGATATGGGTTATAGATTCGAAGAAGACAATGAGCTGGTTGTGTGGTCTGCTGGCAGAGGATAACTACGTTGATGATGCCAAAGACCTCTTGTTAGTTCCACCGATGAGGATTGGTGGTGGTGATCCAAAACTCATCCAAAATTTTTTATTTAATATATACTACTTACAATATATCTTAAATGTCTCTAAATTTACTCATGTATCAATTAAACCAATTAGTCAATACGCGGGATTGCAAATTTATCTTGGTTTTTCTTTTTATTATTCCAATGACTGTTCCGTTTCTTTTTTTGGTCACAATATTCTAATTTGATTGGCTAACAAAAATGGATTGCATTATCTTTGAAAATTCCAATATATATTTAAAGAAACACGGAATAAATTTATATAATATTTGATTACATGATAGATTAGGCCCCAAAATCTAATAGTGTTTTTTTTTTTTTTTTTTTTCACATGTTAAAATCAATATTTAGGGAAATATTTTTATATTTGTAGATTTGAAAGGATTTTAAACTTTGGTGCTTGATCCATTATGATTGTTTTTTATCATCATGCCACACTAATTGGTTTTCAATATAATCGGAAGTCGAATCTTTAGCATCCTCTCTGTTATAATACTTTTTTATTATTAGGTTAAGATCTTAATTGCTTTTTGACAAGTAGCCAAGATTCGAATCTTAGATTTCTTTATTCAATACAAAAAGCTTTACATGTTAAGCTAAATGAAGAAACTTTTTTTTTTTTTTGGACATCAAACATACAATCATTATCAAAATTGTTAATTTCTTACCATCATGATTCATGGATATGATAATTTTCATATAAGTCATCAGACTGATACGATTAATTCCCCTACAACACGTCAGATAAAATTCAAGCCATTCAGCTAATTCTGCCAGTCAATTCCGCGAGTTTGGAGTAGCAGGAGCAGGACAAAAATCTAAGTCATCTATTTCTGTTCTTTTCCTCTTTTTCTTTTTCTTCTTAATTTGTCCCACTGTCCACGCGCATGATCTTCATTTTTCTCCTCTGTGTTCTATCATCTATGTCAAATGGTTGGTTGGTATGTAAATGTATCATTGTATGATCTTTCAATTTCCTTCTCCCCCTTCATGTCCACATGAATTTTCTTTTAAGTGTTAGATACGTTGATTGATTAGGGCCACATTAGTTGGCCAATATATTATTGGTCAAGATTCTCAATAAATATATATATATATATATATATATATATATATATATATATATATATATATATATATATTATTGGCCAACGTATTTGGCTGTGATATGGATTTGAATTTATATTCTTAATAAATCATCAGATGAGATCTAATTTTTAAATATATCTATATATTAGAGACAAAGAGCAACTGCTATCCAAATATTTCATTTTTCATTCCATTAATCATATTAAAATGAGGTTGGGTATGGAATTCACAATATGGTTAATAAAACACTGTAAATTTTCATAATATTAACACTTAACAATTAATATCACTTATATCTTCCTCAAAAAAAAAAAAAAAAAAAATCACTTATATAAAAAAAAAAAGGATCAAATCGTGACAGAACCCAAAAGAAATCCCATCACCCTGTTCAATATTGGTCAAATTACTTTCGTCATTATCAAGAATTTGACTGAACCCATTAAAACAGAAAAGAATAAGGACGTGTTTGTTTCGGAAAAAAATATTTTCCAACCACCATCAAATGTTTTCAGGTGAAAATGTTTTTGGGAAAAAAAAAATTATTTTCAAGTATTTAATTGTGTTCGGGAAAATGTTAGGAAAAATAACTTTCTTCACCCATACCTTCAATATTTTTCTCTCTACGTTTATTTTTACAAAACGAAATAAAATAAAGGAACAAATATACATAATTCTTTATAGTTTTCCCATAAAACACAAAAACTCTATGAAGTTTTGATTATAATTTATAACATAACACTTAAACCTATAACTATTTTAAATATATATATATATATATATATATATATATATATATATATATATATATATGGGACAAAGTTAGGATTTCAACTCAGGGGCAAGATTAAATGACACCTCGATACTCATTATTATGATCATGTTTCTTCGTAAGCTCAATTAAATACATGTGTGTGTGTCTATATATATATATATATATATTTCATATAATTCAAATAAAGAAAACAAAAATAATCAAATTATAGTAAATAAAAAAAATTTAAATACATAATGTTAAAATTAAAATAAATTGAGAAAATAAATTAATGTAGGAGTGTTAGGAATCTAATAATATACCTAAAAGTTGTATTAATGTTTCAGTGCCTTGATTTCTTTTAAAAAAATTTGTAGAATTAAGCATTTGTTTCTTTATTTGTTTAAGTAGTTGAAATTAAGATTTATAAAAAGAGTATGAAACTATGAAAAAATAGAAGAAAATATGAGTCATGTCAAGGACAGAATAAAAATTCACAACAATTTCACAACATTCCTCAAATTAGCACATCATCTCATACATGTGGGTCATTAAAAAAATTTAAATCATATATTGTGGTTGACATCTTGAATGGAAAGAACACAAAGTAGATTTTTTAATGCTCTATACACAAAAAGAAGGTGATTTCAATTTTTTCATCATTGACATTTTTTGTGTCTAAAAAATACAAGTCTATAGTTTGTAATTTATACTATATATATACTATGACCCTGTGAGAAGCAAAGAAATTCTATAATAGTGAATTTAACTATTTAAGTAGCCCACTACGAAAAGACGAAAACTTGTATGATGATTGTATGTTTTTTTCTCTTAAAGTAGCATGCTTTCTGATATGTGTAGGGGGACAATTTAGGCTTCTAATATCAAACTCTAGTATTATACTATAGATGTGTGTTGTGAAAGGATTCTCATGACACTATCTCATGAGTTTCCATCTCAGTCATCCAAGTCAGTCTTTCATTCATATTTGTGAAATGATGCTTTCCCCTAATGCAGGGGAAGTTGGTCACAGCTAAGTAGTCCTCTCTAATACATGACCAAGTTTCCTTCTCCCAAATACACGGCTAGAACAGTCCTTTTTCCTGATGCAGTCAATCCTTCCCTTGAATACACAGCCAGTAAGTCAAGAAAACAATTGAAAGAGAAGCAAACATCATCACCTATTAGTTTTCAAGAGCCTCTTCACTAGTGAATCGTAAGAGAGAAAATAAAAACAAAAACAAAAAAATATCCAACAATCAAGTGTTCAAAAAGCTTTGAACACCTATATATATTAGCTCAAAAATAAAAAAAAAGTATTCAATAGAAATAGTGCCTTTGCAACGGGGAGGAGATTTCAGCCATAAATGTCTTGAAAACACCAAAAAGTGCTAATCCATCTTATTTGAACTAATTAGTATTTATCAATACTGAAAATACTGGTGCCAGTAATAATTAGTATTTATCAATAAAATATCAAGCTTTCGTGTGTGTGTGTGTTTATATTTATATTTATATATATATATATATATATATATATAAAAGAATATGCCAACACTGCACACTTTTGGTATAATGGTCACTTCATAAGTATAAGTGCTTGTGAGATGTTTGTGAGGGGTGGAGGGCAAGGGTCATGGTTAAAGTCTTTAGGAGAAAGCTTTACAAACATATACAAATAATAATAATAATAAAATAATAATATGCTGATGTAGTTTATAGGAGTTCTTTTTAGGAAGCAAAAAATTTTTACAACCATTTTAAATTAGTCTACCATCTTGCATATGGGTCATTAAAAAAATTTTAATTGCAAATTGTGGTGAACTGGGGTAAGCTAATTTGAAATGTTGTGAAACTGTAGTAATTTTTATTGGCTCCCTAACTTTATTAAGCCCATAATTCTTGAGGTGTTTGAATGAAAATGTTTCCAAAATGTAGCTGATAAAGAGAGAGACTCGTGAAAATGACCACCCCACTCTTCTTAACATATTCCACAAATTTTGCTTTCAATTTCTTTCGGTAATAGTAGGGACAATTAAGTCAAATCTTGTTTCTACTCACTTCAGTTTCGTCGAAAGTGAAATGATTCTTCCTTCTAATGCACGGCTAGTTAGAAAAATGATGATATGTATTGGAGTGTCAAGTAATGACAAATTTATTAGGACCGATCAAATATTTCCTCCAACCCATTTGATAAGCAAAGTTCATCCCACACCCATCTATCTGCCAAATGAAATAAGCATTAATCTATCGCCACAAAAAGACACAAAGCTAGGAAAGAATGAAAGGTAATTGCATGTTCAAGATTTAGCGCTGCTACGTTGTCAATATGATCATCGCTGCCTTTGCCATCCATTTCCTTGTCACTTCACGTTCATGATCACAGTTTGAATTGGTCCTCAAAATGCCAATCTAGTATTCATCATGATAGGCTCACCAAGATTGTAACAGCTAAGAAGTTCAAAGTTGGAAGCAGCAGCAAAAAGAAAAGAGAATGGTTGACAAAAAGACAGAGAGCTATGAAAGAATGAAAGGTAATTGCATGTTCAAGATTTAGCGCTTCTACGTTGTCAATATGATCATCGTTGCCTTTGCCATCCATTTCCTTGTCACTTCATGTTCATGGTCACAGTTTGAATTGGTCCTCAAAATGCCAATCGAGTATTCATCATGATAGGCTAACCAAGATTGTAACAGCTAAGAAGTTCAAAGTTGGAAGCAGCAGCAAAAAGAAAAGAGAAGGGTTGTATCTCTTTGTCCATTCATTCAGTCGGGTTGGTTTATTCGGGCTGATATTTTATCAACAAGAAATCCAATTGGGCCAGCTTTATCAGGTACATCACGTTTGTGGCCACAACTATATTCGTGGATATGCTTTTAACTACAGGATTTAAAAAATAAAATAAAATAAATTAACTTAATTGTTGTCAAGTCTCTAGGAGGGAGTTTCACAGACATATACACTTAGATTATGTTAGAATAAAATTCTATCTTGTATATATATAAAAAAAAAAAAAGAATCTTGTAATAAAATTGGTGTCTTTTTATGATTCAAATAGCAACCTTAATTAGAGTTTAAACTAGCTTGTAACTCCATATATATCCATGGATATACTTAAAAATATATAATAAGATGCATAATATAATTCATATATATATATAATTTAAATAATATTGATAGTCATTTTTATATTTTATTACCACTTTAAAAATTTTTGTAAGGATATTATTAAGTATAAAATGTAAATTGTTTATTTATTATTATTATTATTATTATTACGAAGCACTTTTTTTTTTTTTTTTTTACAATTTATTTATTCTAGACTCTTTAGTTTTTGTACTTAATAACTCACTTGGATGAATATTTATGATGTGGTCCCACATTTGATTCTAAAATTAAGAAATAAAATTCTTTAAGAATAAATAATTTAGGACACAAGGTACAAAATTGAAACTCTAATTTAAAATTATAATTTGAGTTTCTTTCAACTTCACCTATTATTATTACTAACTTGTAACCCTATGTATATGCATTAATACACTTAAAGATATACAATAAGAGGCACAATATAATTCCTATATATATAATTTAAATACTATTGATAGTTATTTTTATATTTGTTAACTCTTTAAAAAAATTTGTAAGAATATTATTAGGTATAAAATGTAAATTGTCCATTTAAAAAAAAAAATTATTATAAAGCACTTTTTTTTTTTTTTTACAATTTATTTATTTTAGACTCTTTGGTTTTTATACTTAATAAATCACTTAGATGAATATTTATGATATGGTCCCATATTTGATTCTAAAATTAAGAAATAAAACCTTTTAAGAATAAATAATTTAGGACACATGGCGTAAAATTGGAACTTTAATTTGAAATTCTAATTTGAGTTCTCTTAGTTTTACCTATTATTATTATATATAAACTAATGTGTAATTATGTGCATATGCACGGATATATTTAAAAACAATTACAATTACATATATATAATTTAGAATTTAATTAGATCTAGACTCTTCTGATTTTGCATTCAATAATTTACTTGTCACAAAAATTAAAAAATTAGACGGAACACATGCGCAAAATTGAACTCCAATTAAAATTGAATTTAGAATCTAATTGAATTCAGACTCTTTAATTTTAATTTTTGCACCTAATAATTCACTTGAAACACAAATTTAAAAATTAGATGAGACACGTGACGCAAAATTAGACTCCAATTTAGAATTTAATTGGATTTCCTCTTAGCTTTAACTATTAATATATATATATATATATATATATATATATATATGACTTATAAACTTGAATTGTTTTTAGTTATACAAAAAAAAAAAAAAAAAGACTCATAAATATAAAATCATTCAAAAATTATATTTTTTATGGTTTACTTATATTGGACTCCTCGTTTTTAATACTAAATTAACCTATTTGACACAAAAATTAAAAAAAAACTTAGATTAGATAGGACACATGATACAAAATTAAACTCTAATTAAAATCCAATTTTTACATTGAAATAACTCACTTGGTACAAAAATTTAAAAACTTAGATTAGATAGGACACATGGCGTAAAATTATGCTGTATTTGTTTTTACTTCAAACTAATTTCAGAAATGCTTTTCCGTAAAATAGGTTGTTTGGTTGGTCCGGAAAATTGGGTCAAACGGAAAATAATTTCCGTTGACTGTAAAATATGCCCTCTAATTCTGGAAAAGCATTTCCGTTTTTATTTTACCTTCAAATCACTTTCGGAACTAAGACGCGCAAAGAGAGAAGCTCACAGACGCACAAAGGGAGAAAGAGAGAGAGAAAGAACGACTCATAAATGAAAATAAGTAGATAACCCAATTGAGAGTGATTCTATGAGGTATATTTGTTTTTTTGTTTAGACCCTTGAACACTCAGATTATTTAACCTAATTAATTAACCAAGTTAACACTTAAGTTTATTATTCAGATCTAGGTTAAACAGCAATAAATCATATCATGTAGTGCGGAAAAATAAACAAGATAACAATATGATTACCTAGGAAAACCAATGAAACCAACCGTTTCACGGTGAAAAACCTGGGGGGAATTTAACCCGATCTATCCTTAAGGCATACAAAGCCACTATGATAGAATGGAAGTTTACAATAGATTTTCTCCCTAAAATCTAAAGCTATCTCTTGTAGAACTTACTCACACAACCACGTGCAGCTCTAAATTCATGGACTCTTTTGTCTTGAATTTGTTGCACACAAATACCCACATTTGTGACTTTGAGATCTCACTAAATGGTTTTAGATCACCATCAATAGTGGATCTTGTATTCAGCAACTTCTACAACACCGGATCTTGAGATTCTTTAAGGAATATTGCCAGTAGAAGACTTTAGAGAGCTTGGGTACAAAATCCTAGATCTACAATTGGAGGCACATGATGCACTCTTTTCTCTCTAAAAACCCCATCTAGGGTTAGCTTATAATGTCCTTTAAATACAGCAAAAAACGGATCGCAATTTAAGCTTCAAACGGACAAGTTATGAGCTTTTTACGTTTGCTTTTTATTGCTGATCTGCAGCTTCCGATCAATTGAGTTTGATCGATCGAACCCTTCCGATCGATTGAGCCCGATTGATCGAATGAGTCTGATTTTGACTTTTTGAATCTGCAGCTTGTATGTTCTTTGAATTTTGACTTGTAGCACTTTGAGCATTATCTAATATGGCTTCACAAACTCTAAGATTTATATCTAGACAAGTTTATGTTCATGGTTTGCCAATTATTCTAAATTTTTAGAACCTAACAATATCAATGCGGATTAGGATCCCATACAATACCTAGGGTATTGCATGGGCTCATTCGTCTCACACACGATTTTTATTTCTTTAATTTGTAATTTTATAATTTGTAATTTTTTATTATTATTTAAAGATTGAGATTGATTTTAAAAAAAAAAAAAATTTAAAAATACCCCTTAACTTGATCGGTGTGAATGCTGTCATCAATAAAGAAGCCGGTGTTTAGTGGAGGTTGACAAACTTCGTTTCCATTTAATTTAGAATCAAAGCAATGTGAACTTAAGAAATGTTTTGTTGTAGCTTTGATGTTGGGCTTGGGCGGCCGCCCCTAATTTTTGTAAAGTCAATTCAGAAGGATTGCCTAGGTCTTGCTTGACAAGAAAGATTCCTTCTCAATTGCATGGGATGTTTTGCTGTTTTGTTTCTCTCTTTTCCAGTGATAAAAGTTTTTGTTTCAATTAAAAAAAAATGAAAAAACCCAAACCTGAAAAGCTTTATGCATTTAATAAACAAGAGAAATACTAGTAGAGTAATACTATAACCACAAACTATTTTATAATATTTTTATAAACTGTTGTTGTGGGTAACTTCTTATTGGTTTTCATCTAAGCCCACTATAAATATTATTTTTTTATTTACTAATAACCACTCGCCATATTAACGGTTAGTAAAAATTTGTAAAAAATTTCGTATCTCTAGCATTCCTCGTTCTAGCAAGAATGTAGGTAAAATAAACACTATGCTTTAATAAATGCTTTATTTATTAGATTCAAGAATTATTATTATTTGTTTTTTTGGTTTGTGGAACTCATTATTTTATTTTTTCAGTTTTTGTCTTCATGTGACGTAGAGGAGGGTAAACACGAGATTTTGTTTCTATGATTTTAGTTGACACCGTTTAGGTGACAATTTTGACTTTAACTTTCAGAAATAAAAGGATCAAAATGTAAGTTCAATAAACCTTAAGGAGCGTTATATAATTTTCTCTAAACTTTTCTATATAAGAAGACTAAGCTAGAAATGAAAGTTGGTGCTTCACAATATTTCTCAATGGAGTGGCCTTTAGTGAGGTCTTTACTGTGGGTTTTAGTACTTGTTGCTCACATTCATGGGCTAAGAGCTTGCATTGAGGAAGAGAGGATGGGTCTGCTAGAATTGAAGGCATATCTGAAATCCAATACTAATTATACAAAACCCCTTCTTCCATCATGGGTTTACGACCAAAGAGTGAGTGTTGTAATTGGGAGCTGGTCAAATGTAATGACACCACTGGCCACGTGATCAAGCTTTGGCTCTCCAATATAAACCAAGAAACTCACGTCTATGCTGGTAATGAAAACTGGTTTTTGAATGAGTCCTTGTTGCAACCTTTCAAGGAGCTAAAAATTCTTGATTTATCTCACAATGGAATTCGTGGTTGGCAAGGAAATAAAGGTATGTGAGCTTTGTTTCTAATTTCAAACACCAAAAAAAAAAAAAGCAAAAGAGTTAAAAGAAGAAGAAACACAATCATTATAACTCTAGTCGGTAACATATACAATGCACAAGAAATTTTATTTTTGTGTAAATATGAAATTTGATAATTATGTTAGTTATTAACAGTCTTTTATTTTCGTCTAAATAAGAAATTTAATATGGTAGTTATTAAAAAATAATTGTTATAGTTATTAATAGTCTTTTATTTTAATTGCAGCAACAATTTACTGCAGATTTAAATATAGACTATGATTTAAACTTAATCAATATATATATATATATATATATATATATATTAGAATAATGATGTGTAAAATTGTTAGGTCTCAAAAGCTTATATGACAAAATATATAAGGTCAACTAAAATCAAATGTCCCTGGCTTTAGAGTAATGCTATGTTTACAACATTTTTATAATAAATTTTTAAAGAATTTTTCTTAAAAAAATTTCAACGTTTTTTGAGTTACTTTGTTATTCTTTATTCTTGATTTACCTTTCTCTAAACTTGAAAACTATTTTGAGAGAGATTGAGAAACATTTGAAAGGAAACTCAATCTTGATGGGGACAACCTATAGTGTACCAACCAAGGAAGTCAATACTATATTTGATACCAAAGCAATATCGGGAAAATATATCGTACTAGCCATTAAAAAGGTATTGGTACTCCTCCAAAACGTACCCAAAAAAATACTAGGTTGTATCGGCCCGTATTGGCGTTTTGGCTAGTACAATAAAAAAAAAAAAAATTGAAAAAAATTTATTAAATCTTTTTTTTTTTACTTAATCTAATATATTTTTAATATATTTAAGCTAATATGTAGGCTTATAAAATATGTGGATTTAAAATTTTTTGTTGATAAACATAAAAATTAAATAATAGCTGTTATTCACTTAGTAGTGACTAAGAGCTCATTTGGGATGTGCTTATTTGTTTTAGCTTATTTTAGTTTTTAGTTTTTTTTGGTACTATTCATCGATTTCATTGTACAATTCAACTAACTTTTAACTTTTTTTTTTTTTTTTACAATTTCAGTAAATTTT
Organism: Quercus dentata; assembly: GCA_028216015.1. Classification (NCBI taxonomy): domain Eukaryota; kingdom Viridiplantae; phylum Streptophyta; class Magnoliopsida; order Fagales; family Fagaceae; genus Quercus; species Quercus dentata. The sequence goes on from CP116448.1 coordinate 15,823,612, forward strand.
TTTTTTTTTTTTTTTTTTTTTCAGTTTTAGCTAAATAAGTTATTCCCAAACGGACACTAAATGTTCTTAATGCATGTAGATTTCTTCCACCTTCCCATGGCATAATTTGATCACTGAACTTGTCCTTGGAGGAGTGTAGACAATTTTTATCCATGAAATTATTTAAAAATAAAATTTTATTTTTTATTTTTATTTTTTTCCTTTAAAAATATTAAAGGGCACCCCTTTTCTATTGCGTTCTAGGATTTAACAATTGGTTGTATACTTTCTTCAGAATGGAATTCTTTGCCTAAATTGAACAAGCTAATGCACATAGATTTAAGTTGGAATCTCTTGCAAAAGGACATTTTAAGATTTTTGGGTGCACTCCCAAATCTTAAATATTTGGACCTAAGTTACAATGAAATGCAAGGGCCTCTGTCTAGCAAAGGTATGTACATGTAAATTTGAATTTTTCTCAAAATTTCCCCCTTAATTTTCTTTATAAAAAATACCATGAAAAACTCAAACAAAATTGAAATCTTATATGTCTTATTGATCTCATCTACATTTACACTAATTGTACATGCTTTCTAGTGAATACTTCAATGCATTTAATAAGATTAAGATCCTCTAGAGTTTTTAGGGTACTTTACTACAAAGAATTCTTTAAATCCTAATTTTTCTTTCAATATGACTAATGTAATTCTCTTCACCTATGATTTAGAACTGAGTAATCTAAGAAATTTGGAGGTACTCATTGTGCGAGAGAATCGACTCAATGGAAGCCTACCATTCAAGGGTAAAATTCCATCATACATTTTTTAACGGCTATAATAATTTACCTCCGAGAAGGAATGTCTTTTAGTATCCACAAGTATGCCATTTTAAAGATTTACTCTTTACTCTATCTCTTTTTAATTCTCTTGCCGGATATGACAAATTTCAGAAGTTTGGAGATTTTAGATATGAGTGGTAATATGTTCATTGGAATTCTTTCTCCATATATTGGGACACTATCTTCTCTCAAAGCTATATCATCATCTCAAAATAAACTCCATGGGAATTTACATGCTAAAGGTAAGAATCTACTATGAAATCTGGCATTTATACTTTGTTAATGTTACCTGTACTTATCTAACATAGATTAGGAGCATGGTTGTCAAAATCGCGATCTGGATCTTAGGATCGCATGATTTTACGATCCTACCTTACCAAATCGTTTAAAATCACACTAGGATCATAAAAATGGTAGGATCGTATGGGATCCTACCGATTCTATCGATCCTACCAAAACATCAGTTTTTGGTTTTTGGTTTTTTTTTTTTTTTTTTTTTTTTTTTTTTTTTGAGGGATAAATTTTTGGTTTTGATGAAGCTTTAAGGGTTTTTTTTTCTATGTTGTGATGGTATGGCTTTTTATTTTTATAAAATTATGTTAACCTAAGCAAATGTTTTCTAGTTTTTGTTCACTTGTAATAAAAATGAAGGAATGCTTCATCATTTCTAAATGAAGAATTTATATTGGATTTGCTACATTTTAAGCTATAATGTTGTTAAATTTTTTTGATCAATATACTAATTTGTGTTTTAATATTACTAAAATGTTTTTCTTATATATAATTTTATTAGTATGCTTGTATTTGTATATTGATTATTGATTTTTTTGAGCATGCTCTATAATTGTTGCTGAGCGGTATAACTTGAATAGTTGAGTGTGAAGTTGTATCTTGATCTCCTTTGCAGCTCTAATATACAAATACACAATGTTTACATAGATGATAAAATGTTTGATGATGATTAAGATGGTGATCATAAGAACCCTATAATGAGAATAATTAAATGTTCACTTCACCTTAATATTAATCTTGCTTTTGGACTTCATATTTTAGTTAGCTAGTTTCCATTTGATAACTTATTTTGGATTTTAAACTTAGAACTTGGAAAATATTTCTGTATTGTTGATAAATATTTTGGTATTTGGTTGCTAATTAAACATTTATTGAATTTTTTAGATACATTGGGTCAAAACGTAAATATATTTGTTTCGTTAGTAGACGTAGCAATGTAAGATATGCAAATTACATCATATAATGCAAATCTTTATTTTTTTATGAATAAATTCACAATTTATGTGATTATTCAACATACAAAGTCATTATCAATGTGTTTTTTTGCTTTAAATATGAAAATATGTAAGATCTTACAATCTACGATCCGATCCTACGATCTACAATCCCACCTACCTCTCACGATCCTACATAAGATCCCAATTTTGACAACCTTGATTAGGAGTGTAAAAGCTAAAAACAAGTGAAGAAGAATGACTAAAATATAATTATTCATGTTAGGTTTTATTGGCACATTCCATGACAATGTAACCTTGTTTGAATATGTAATGTGTCACCAAGAGTTCAAAATTACTAGTCCAAAATGTAGTCCAAAAAAGACACGTGTTTGATTGATGATTGATCAATCAAACAAGTGTCTTTGATAGCCATTTGATCGTAGCTTGACTGATCAAATGAATATTCTCGAAACTTCCTTGATAGCAACTCGATCAATTGAAAATCTTGAGACACGGATTTTGACATGTTTTAGTTGAGTTAGTGCTACCTTGTTTTTCATGCCTTACATGCAAAAATATATAAGATACTTAGTGACATGTGCTACAAAAGAGAAAACCTAAACTAAGAAATCATCAACCCGTGAGTCGAAAGACCTAAGATAATTATCATTTGCTGTGTTGCTACTAACATGGTGCGGATCAAGAGTTAAAACTGCAGAGCCATCTCAGTGTGTTGTTACAAATATAAAATCTTCAACGTTTTACACAACCCTTGTAGAGTTTTTATCTTTCAAGGTTCTCCATCATTTTTTCACTTCGTCACCATATTGCTGAATTTATCATGAATTATTTTTTACATATGGTGACATGCTTGCTTGGGGTGATTAACCTATGATAATCTTGTTTACATAATTTTGTTAATTGGCTTAAATAGTTTAATCTACTAGTTGATAATCCAAGGGGTCAAAACATATTCTTTCCAATTACTATTCTGGCCAGTAAACTAATTGATTGTCTTGTTGATTTTTACATTGGCACATAATTAGGATGGACACTATTAATGTTATTTCTTTTAACAGATTTGGTTATGCTGAAGAAACTTGAAGAGTTAGATCTTTCTGACAATAACTTTGAATGGATCCTCCCTCCATGCCTAAGTCATTTGACATCTCTTAGGTTATTAGATCTATCTAAGAACCAATTCAGTGGAAATTTGTCTTCATCTGTGGTAGCCAACTTGACATCCCTTGAGTACATTGATCTTAGTTATAATCGTTTTGGGGTTTATTCTCATTCAGCTCATTTGCCAATCACTCTAAGCTCAAAGTGATTCGATTTAAAGGTGAAAACTACCGGATTGAAGATGGTAACAAAATTGTGAGTGAAAGCAACACATTTGAGATCGAAACTGAAAATCCCAGTTGGGAACCTTCGTTTCAGTTAAAGGTGCTAGTGCTGCCTAACTGTGGTCTGAATAAGTTATCCTCCAACATTCCAAAGTTTCTCTTTTACCAGCAAGAATTGGAATTGGTTGATATCTCTCACAATAGGTTGAACGGAAGCTTCCCCATTTGGTTGATTGAAAATAATACTAGATTGCAATTGCTAAATCTTCGGGATAATTATTTTGGGGGTCAATTTCATTTGCCAATAGATCACTGCAGTAATCTTTCTTGGTTGGATTTCTCTTACAATAACTTTAATGGGCAGTTGCAAGAAAATATTGGAAAGATGATTCCAAACTTACAATATCTAAATATATCTCAAAATCATTTTGAAGGTTTTCTCCCATCCTCAATTGGTGACATGAGTAATTTGGAGAAATTGGACTTGTCCACTAATAATTTTTCAGGAGAGGTGCCAATGAAATTGCTTGCCAATTGCACCTCCTTGGTAGTTTTGAAGTTATCTTATAATAATTTTCATGGTGAAATTTTCTCAGAGGGATTCCAATTTTTTAACAATAGCTTACGTATTTTGGAATTAAAAAACAATCAGTTTACAGGTACTTTGCCAACTATGGTACCAACAGCTGGTAGTCACTTGGGGCTCCTAGATATTAGCAACAACTGCTTCTCAGGTTTAATTCCCAGATGGCTGGTAGGAAATTTGCGGTACATATGGTCTCTAGACATGAGTAATAATTTTTTCGAAGGTTCATTTCCATGTGAAATGCAAATGCATGCATATATTTTACTAGACCTTTCTCATAACTTGCTTTCTGAATGGTCACCTTCTTTTGTTGATTTATATACTATTCGACACATGTTTTTACAAGGCAACGAACTCACTGGACCATTACCGATACCTTCTTTCAATTTTTCATTTCATTTGGTGACATTGGACATTAGAGATAATAAATTTTCTGGTAGAATCCCTAATGAAGTGGGCGTGCTTTCAAATTTAAGAGTATTGTTGTTGAGTGGCAATAATTTTAGTGGTGTGATTCCGGAGAAGCTGTGTTGGTTAAAGAATATTGCGATAATGGATCTTTCCAGGAACAAATTTTCTGGAACAATACCGCATTGCTTTCACAACCTAACATTTGAGAAGATAGATGCTTTTGATGGCCTTACTGAACCAAATTCCACATTTTTGGAGGTCAGAGATATAATTGTCCCATATCAAAGTATCCTCAAAAGGAATTTTGAAAATTTTGAGGTAGAACGAGAGGTTGCTGCAGAAATTGGGATTGAGTTTGTAACGAAATATAGATCTTACTTCTACAAGGGTGGCATTCTTGATCTCATGTCTGGATTGGATTTGTCAGTCAACAAACTAACAGGTGACATCCCTCCAGAGTTAGGACAACTATCTCCAATTCTTGCGCTAAACTTGTCTTACAATCAATTGACAGGTTCCATACCAAATACATTCTCAAAATTAAATCAGTTGGAGAGTTTGGACCTTTCTCACAACAATTTGAGTGGAGAAATTCCTTCAACATTGATTGATCTGCACTTTCTAGCAGTTTTCAATGTGGCTTACAACAACTTATCAAGTAAAGTTCCAGACATGAAAGGACAATTTGGAACATTTGAAAATAGCAGTTATGAAGGAAATCCATTTCTTTGTGGACCACCACTAGAGAAAAGTTGCACCAGGGTTGATAAATCACCTCCATCACCAATAAAATCTTCAAATGCAAGTCACGGAAAATGGTATGATGTGGATCCTTTAGTCTTCTCCACAACTTTTATCGTATCATACATTATTTTCTTTATTGGTGTAGCTTGTATTCTTTATATTAATCCTTATTGGCAACAACGATGCTTCAATTTGATTGAGAATCGAATGTACTGGTGCTATAATTTTGCATTTTATAAGCTAGAAAGGTTGTCAAACTGTATTTGTCATTAGTTATACTTAATAGGTGATGATGGACACTGTGTGTCTATTTGGTTATGAATAATGGTTATTATGAATATGAAACAAAGTGTTCTGTTTACAATTTTCCAATCTCTATTGTAGTTTTGTTTTGAAACAATTAGAAGGAAGTTTTTAATAGCCATATGTAATGCTCATCCGCTTATAAAAAAACATGTAAGTCATTTTGTGGCATATGATATCTTTAAATGGGAAACTAGTTTCAATTGTACAACATATCATTAAGAAAAAAGGAAAATTAAATAACATGATTTATTAAGAATAACATAGATAATGTGAGTGAATTGTGAAAATTCTGTTTTGACCCCTAACTGTTCTAATTAACATACTTGAATTTCCCTTAGACGCAACATCAGTTCAAATAGTTGTAAAAAATTGACATTGGTAAATTAAATACTCATGCATCACCACAATCAATAAAGAAGTAAAAATAAATCATAAAGAACACAAGGATTTGGTGACGTTGTGGAAAGCTTCTCAAGGAGTTCTTCAAAAAAAAAAAAAAAAACAACTCCGAGGGTAGACCTATCCCATAAGGAATCCTCTATAAAAGAAATTGTTATGAGACCGACTTACAAACCTTTTCGCTAGACTTTGTTAATCAAGCAAATGACCATCTGGCTACAAAATCAGTAGACCAATGTTATTAATTCTGTTTCGGACTCCATTTCGGTTTGTCCAATAGAATAAAATATTTTGATATCAGCTTATTTCGGTGTATAGTTTTAGGGTGTTTTGGAGTTCCTAAATATATATATATATATATATATATATATTCTTATACAACATAAAATTATTAATTCAAAGAAGTAAATATCAAATAATACAAATCATCTAGTCTTAAGTCTTAAACATCAATATAATAACGTCACACAATAAGAAGATTTATATAACAAGTCACTACTCATTACATAAGCCCATAATAAGCCAACAAAGTTTATAACATGATATTACTCCTCATCATCATGTGTGAAAAAAGGATCAAATTCATCATCAAAGAACTCCCACAAGTACTACAAGGACCTATTAGAAAATTTTTCAAAATAGTACAAATACCTGTATTTGGACTCTTAAAAAAAATTGAGAGCATATAAAAAAAAAAAAAAAAAAAAAAAAAAAAAAAGAAAGAGACTATAGCACATCTTTCAATTGGACCGATTGTCTTTGTTTGCAGCCCAAACGTTTTATTTTTTGTTCAGCCCAACTGTTGTAAAATGAGCAACCTAGATGACTTTTTTTTTTTTTTTTTTTTTTTTTTTTTTGGTAAAAAGGGAATATCATTAAACACTAAACAACTAACAAAGAATCAGGACAAAGCCTTTGGACAAATGGACCAGTGGCATTAGCCTCCAAAAAACTAACTAAGTCCATAGGCGAACTAGAAAATACAGCAAAGTCACTATCAAGCAAAGAGCCTATTCTAGCCAAGCAACAAAGCACACTTGTTAGCCTCCCTATAGATATGTCTAAACCTCTTCTGGGGAATACGGGTAGCCAAGCATATACAATCATCCATTAAAGAGGAGACAATAGAATTGGAAGAGGATGGAGAGTTAAAGGCATCCACAATGGCTTTAGCATCTAACTCAATAACAACAGATTGAGCATTGGTTTGTAAACACAGCTACAACCCATCTTGGAGAGCCCATAATTCAGCCAAGTAGCTTGATGTATTCCCAATCCTCCTTGCAAAACCCATAACCCAATCACCATTTTCATCTCTGACTAGCCCACCTCCCTTGATCTGGACCCAAGTTGCTTGTCGCAGAACCATCGGTGTTCAAGGTGATCCCAACCAGCCCTCGGTTTCCCCATCTAATGTTCTTCACAATCATCCTTTTGGTGGCCAAGGCTTTGTTTGTACAAAAGAAAAACTCAACAGCCCTATCCATAATTTCTCTACTCAAGTTGGGATTAGGATTTTTATGCTTGAAGATGCACAAATTCCTATCTTTCTAAATCAGCCAAAGACTAAATAAAAACATTTGGTTCCAAGGAGGACCCGAATAGTGATGAAGTTTAGATGTGGCATTAGAGAAAAGCCATTCTTGGAGACTCAAGGAAAAAAAATTGGAACAATTTACCCGCCTTCCGAGTTGATGCCACACGTTCTTGCTTAAGGGGCAATCCCGCAACAAGTGAAGAATAGACTCAACCTCGCAATGACACCGAGGGCAGCAGGCATCCATACTCGCTCCTCTAGCCACCAAGCACCGATTTACCCCAAGACTAAGGTGCATACACTTCCAAACAAACATTTGAATACTGGGCAGAATTTTTAGCTTCCAAATCCATTGCCCATTAAAAGGAGCATCCCCCAAAACATCCGTAGCAAGCAAATATGCACTTTTAAGATCAAACACCCCCTTGGCCAAAAGCTTCCAGGCCAGCCTATCCTCAATTCTGGTAGAAAAGGGGATTGGAGTGGCCATAATGTCTCTAAGTACCTCATCCGGGAAGAGCATTTGAATTGAAGACCGATCCCATCCGCCCGTAAAATCCACTACATCTTTAATCTTCAAGCTAGCTGCTTCTCTAGACAGCGGACCTCGAATAGTTCTTAATGAACTGAAACTAGTCCAATTATCATTCCAAAAGTCTAGGCTACTTTCAAAACCCGGAATCCATTTAATTCCTTTCTTGAAAGTATCTTTACCTTGCATCATCCCCTTCCAAGTTCTAGAGCTAGGAAGCTTACTTAAATTTCTTGAATTCAATCTCCTGGGGCTGCAATATTTCAATCTAAGAACCTTAGCCCAAGGTGCCTTTTCTTTGGTATGGAACCTCCAGTTAAGTTTTGCTAAAAGCGCTGTATTTCTTCCTTTAGCTGTTTGAAGCCCCAAACCCCTTCATCTTTAGGTCTAGTAACCCTTTTCCAGTCCACCCAATGCATTTTCCCCTTGCTCTCGGTCGAACCCCACAAGAAATTTCTATTAACCTGGTCAATACCATCCAACACCTTACTAGGCAACAAATGACTCTGCATTATGTAAGCCGGAATAGTCAAGATGAAGCTTGAATCAGAATCGCTCTCCCGACCATGGAAAGAAGATTGGCCTTCCACCCCGCAAGCTTACTCTTAACTCTATCCAAAACAAAACCAAAGTCCTGGTTATTATTTCCTTGGTGTTTGATAGGAAAGCCTAAATATTTCCCCAAGTGCTCCGTTTGATGGAAACCAAGAATATCTTTGAAAGCCTCCCTATCATCATGATCAATATTCGGTGAGAAGTAAACCCTTGACTTAGAATCACTAACTATTTGCCCGGAGCAACTACAAAAGGTGTCAAGAACCTCTCTAATGGCATTACAATTGATTGCATTAGCCTTGGCAAAGAGCACTAGATCATCCGCAAAAAAAAGATGGGAAAAGGAAGGACCACTCCTAGACGCCTTAACCGGACACCACACTTTGGCTTCTAACTTCTCTTGAATGAGCTGGCCCAAGAAGTCTATACAGAGGATAAAAATGTAAGGGGATAGCGGATCCCCTTGTCTTATACCTCTCGAAGGCTTGAAAGGGTCGAGGCTCCCTCCATTAAAAAGGAGAGACGTCGAAACAGAAGAAATGCAACTCATAATGGTCTCAATGAGGTTATCAAGGAAATTATATCTAATCAACATGCTCCTTATGAATCCCCATTTGAGTTTATCATAAGCCTTCTCCAAGTCAATTTTGAGAGCCATATAGCCACATTTTCCCTTGGCTCTCCCCATAGTGTGAATAATCTCCTAGATGACAATCGCATTATCAACTCCCTTCCGCCTTGGAACAAATGCTATTTGGCATGGGGAAATTAGATGCTCTAACAAGGGTTTAATTCTTCCAACCAAAATCTTGGACACTATCTTATACAATGAGTTGCACAAACTAATGGGGCGATAACCACCAATGGTTTTCAGGTCCTTGGGTCTTTGGAATAAGCACAATGTTGGTGCTATTAAGGTACTCTGGCATTTTTTTCTCTCTAAACACAACCATCACCTCCTCTGTAACCAATCTACCCACCATAAGCCAAAATCTTTGGAAGAATCCGGCATGCAACCCGTCCGGACCAGGGGCTTTAAAGGCTTTTAAAGACCACATAGCAGCTCTAATTTCCTCCTTTGCCACCTCTTGGCTAAGGCTGTCTTTCTCTTCACAAGAAAGTATAGGCTGCCATTGCACACTGTACTCAAAATCACGGGTTGCAACCTCCCGAGAAGTAGTATAAATGTCAATAAATCCTTCTCAAATATGCTTTGCAACCTCTCTTTCCTTAGTCAACCAATCCCCCACGTCGTTCTTAATAGTAGTGATCAAATTCCGCTTCCTACGAGCAAGAGCAGAAACATGGTAAAAGGAAGTATTCCTGTCTCCCAAAATCATCCAATTAATTCTAGATTTTAAAGCCCAAAGGTCCCTTTCTTGCTCTAGCACAACATCCAACTCCTTAATAAGATGATTCTCCAGTGCTACTAGAGAGGCGGAAGGTTGATTGGCCAAAGCCTTTTGCACCCCATCCAGCCGGGCTACAATCCTTTTCTTTTTTTGGAAGATATTTCCAAAATGGTTTTTGTTCCACAAGCTAGCCTACTTAGAAAAAACTTCCATAGCTTCCAGCAACTTCCTAGGCTGCTACCACACCGGGTTAACCACATTAGGAAAGGAAGGATCGGACGACCAAAAGGATTGGAATCTAAAAGGTCTCAAGAGATGCATTTGCCTATTGGGATTAGTTTCCATTAACACAGGGCAGTGGTCTGAATGGCACCTAGTTAAGTGCGACACTTTGGCATCCGGGTATAACAAACACCAACTAGGATTCATAAAGAATCTATCGATTCTTTCTTGAATAAGACCGCTAACCTCCCTTCTATTCATCCACATATATTTTGGCCTACTAAAGCCCATATCCACCATGTTACATTTATCCAAGCAATCTTTGAATAGCAACGATATGTTTATACTAACTGGCCGACCCCAAACTTATCAACCTCGGCGAGGGGTTCATTAAAATCACCCACAATTATCCAAGGTTTACTATGAAGATCAGTAACTTTAGTAAGGTTTTCCCACAACACTTGTCTCTCCCCAATTCTAGGACTAGCGTACATAGTAGAAAAAATCCAAGAAAGGTTAGTAGTTAATACCTTTACTTCGACATGAATTTCTTGCTCTGTGCTCGTGAGCAACAAATCCCAACTCTGTTTGAATTCCAAAGCAGCCAAATACCGCCCGCGTAACCCATTGACTCGGATGAATAGCACCATCAAACGGAAGAGCGATCACTAATCTCCTTTTTGCGTTTCCATAACCACCAAAATAGCAGGATTATGATTCCTAACTAACTCACTAACATACCTACGAAAATTGGGCTTCAGAGCACCCCTACAATTCCACACTATAACATTCATAACTAAAAAGAAAAGAAGGAACAGACAATCAAACAGAAGAGTCAAAATCTCCTCTTCCCACTTCAAACTCCATCCCAACCAAGCCATCCTCTCCTTTGAACTTCCCTTCCTTTGGAATAGAATTATCCCCTACTTCAACATTTCCAAGAACAACTCCTTCAGCCCCGTAACCTTGCTGAATATTGGCACTGGCTTGATTACCAAAATGGTCTTCGGGCATAGTCGAAACCCCATCATGAGGATGAGTCCGAATAGAGCCACTCGCCTCCCTCACTCCACTATTATCTCCACTACGCTTACTTTGCTCCTCCCTAGAATTGTCCGCAGGAAAATTTCCCTTAAAATGTCCTCCGTCGACCGGAAGAGCTTCCTCTACACTAGCGCCACCAACCAGTCGGACAAACCCATCTCAAGAACGAGCAACACCTCTTCTGAACTCATCGTAGCCCCGCCGATAAGCTTGAATCTCCACCTCGGTTCGGCCACTAGTTGTAAACTGGAAAGAGTCACCGGCGCACTCACCATCGCCTCCCTTACCCAAAGCAATCCCACCTGAATAGTTATTCACAATGAAATGACCCATGTCCGGCTTAGACACCACCCGAATTGCCCTATTCCTTGCTAAGATTCTTTTGCCCTTAATTGAACGGCTGAATCGGGCTTCATGATGCTCATCCACCTTATTTCTACCATTGTGTAAAACTCAGCCCACATTCGAAGGCCCAACAAACTCAGCACCCTTTTTAACATAAAAAACACTCCCCGTAACTCCTTTCGATTCTTGCCTAAACCCATGAGTTGTCCGGCCTAGTCCGTGTCCAAGATGGCCCTCAGATACCCGTAAAGTTTGTTCTCTTCTGGCCAGGTTTTCTACATGCCACTAGCATCCAAGGGCCGTATCCATCCTCCTCTCGTGCCAGCATTTCTGTTATTCGATGTCCCACTACCCGTGGTCGTACTATGCAAGTCATGCGAGCCACGCTAATCCGGTCCTTGGTTCGTACTCTTCTTCACACCACCACCAATCGGACCACCCTCCACCGGTGTTTTAGGCTTTTTAATGATGAGCGGGCAAGCTTCTATCCAATGCCCTATCCTCCCACATGAGAAACAAAGCCTATGAATCCCTTCGTAAATCACAGGCTGCTCAAATCTACCAATGAGCACGGTGTTGATAAGTGGTTTGGTAATGTCTAGCTGGATACAGAGTCTAGCATATTTCCCCCTAGCTTCCATGGTGGTATGGGAATCAATCCGAAGGATCCTCCCTATGGCTTCACCAATTTGTTTAGGCACTTCCGTCTCATACAACTCCATAGGTAATGCATGAAGCCTAACCCAAATCGCGATAGATGAAACATCTTGGCACAATCCGGCTTGAAAAAGGTTCCCAAGGCCTAATGGACAAAAAATGCCCTGTAATGAACCACGGTCCATTTTTGAGAACTGCCTCCATATCTTCTTTCAACGAGAATCTTACCGAGTAGAAATCCTTACCGAGATCAACACGGTCCAATGACCTAACCGGTTTCCATAGCATATTAAGTTTACTCTGAAGAACACCGAGTCCAATTGCTTTGACGTAGAGCTTAATGATCAATGCTTTGGACCACAGTTTCCTAATACGGAGTTTGGTCTCCCTCGTAAGCTTCATTGTTGCTAGCCCCTCACGAAGCTGTTCCACCTCATCATTTGAATCGGCCTCCATGTCCATAAGGTCCGAGAAATCAAAAGCCTTTGCATAGGCTCCTAGGATCTCTCCCACCAGTTTATCTTTGAAAGTTTTCTTTGCATCCCCCCACGGGTCCGGCTTCCCGCGAATGCCCACTCTCACTTAAACCATCGTTGAAATCAGCATGATGACCCTCTTTAACTTTTTCTTGCTCCTAGATAGCTCGGCTTCCTCCTCTTTAGACAATACTGCTTTTTCATCTCCGCTCTTGAGGCAAGAGCAAAGTGTGGCACCTTTGGGTTTGGCCTGTTTGGGTAGAGCTGTCCTCTTTCAACATAAGTTAAACTTTCCAGTTGGAGAAAATGATAGCCCACTAGATTTTCTTCTCTCTCTCTCTCTCTCTCTCTCTCTCTCTCTCCTTCTTCTTCTATTTTTTATTTTATTTTTCTTTTGGTGTAGCAACCCGGATGATAACTCCAAAATAAAAACTAATAACCAGCCGGGTTCACATTCCACACAAAGACATTCAAGACCCTTCCTTAAAAGATTTCATAGAATATGCCCTCCACCATTTAAAATCATAACCATCCATTATCCACATTCTCGGTCTTTCTCTCCACTCGGTTAATTCAGCTGCACGCCCTTCCATCAACACCTCAGTTTTCTTTTGATGTGGATTTTGTGCCGGCAAAAAGTTTTGAAAGGTGGTCAAGAAGAAACAAAGAATTATGGTCCAAATGGAGATTAAGAAGGAATGGTAGATGGTAGTGAAGGGCAGCAACTCAGATTGTTAGAATGTCAGATATGAAGTTGAAGGTAAAAGAAAAAGAAAAAAAGAAAAAAATCCCAAAATCCATATCGGCCAAAGTTTTAGTTTTGGCTGGAATTTACCGAAATGCCTCGGAATGCCCGAAACACACCGGAATGGCATGGAATTTTGTTTGAGGTGGAACAAGGGCCAGAATGGAATGGAATTCATAACATTGCTTTAGGCTTCTTCTATATGATTTCCACCACGAATGTTGTCTGCGTGAAATCAAAACTCCGGGAAGTTGTGGTTTCAACTAAGCTTACGCTCTTGAAGGTTCTTGCACAATGGTTCATGAATATAGGATCAAGAATAAAAGGAACCTCAGCTCCTTTATTTTGCATTGAAAGGAAGGCTTTTCTAGATTTTCTATGCTATGGTATGGCCTTTTTAGGTTAAAAGTTATGCTACATGGTGGATGCAAATTAAAAACCAACAAAAGTCATTTATCAAGTAGGAGTCACATTACGTATCTTGAGATCTCGCTCAAGCAAACATCTAATGAGAGTCAGGAGAACTCTCTACTTGGCTTGCCATACAATATACGAGCAGGGAACCCAAATAATTTTTGTACGGCTCCTAGACAATCTGCAATGATCCAACAGATGCAAACAACCATATTAACAATATAATTAGAAAAAATGTGTAACGAATGTGAACAATACATATAACTCTGAAATAAAAAATGTTTATTCATTCCAAAGTGAATTGTAAGTACAAAAACTACATGCCAAAGCGGTTCCCACTTTTAAGGCACGATACCTAATTTGGCTATAGCGAAGCAAGCGACACATGATAGGCACGTAGGACGTGCATTGCATGTTCGGTTGTTATCTTAGCCCCTTTCCATCTAGCAAACAACACAGACATAACCTTCATATTAGTTACTTACATAATTCCCATGTGAAAAAAGTTAATGCGGAAATGTAAAATGATAACTATCTAAGATGCTACATACCCGATAGCAAGTGGACTGGGGGGGTAGTGCTTGGTGTGGATGCCTCATCATAGGAAATATGTGTGGAAACCTCGCCCACACCCACAATCGCACCAATAGCAATGCACCGCCAATCTGCTTAGCTGTCTTCTCTGATGCCTTACAAAGGTGTCTATAGAGCCAACTTAGTGCTGCACTACCCCAACTATAATTCTTTCCGTTGTTGATTGGATTGAAAAATTGCAGATACATAATTGAGATCCGTTCACCGACTTGTCCATAAACAACGTACCACCTAACATCTCTAGTATGTAAAACCGAGCATACAATTGCACAAGCTCCTTAGGGGCGTCAACCGGGAGAGGGTTGCTAAACCAATCCTCAAGCCATTTGGCTTTTACCCTCATTCCTTCCATCACTGCAGTGTTCTTATTACTACCAACTTCTTTGTTCGGTGGCCTATGCCCTAGCAAGTTGCCGCAGAGTTCGCCCCAATCGACCATCTTGGTATATCCCACCACCGACAAGCCATCTACAGGTACCCCCATTATAACCTCCATATCTTGTAGTATGATGGTTATCTCACCATGGGGCAAGTGGAATGAGTGTGTCTCCGGCCGCCATCTCTCCACCAACGTCGTGATCAATGCGTGGTCAAGGTCCATATGTGGGACCTGAAGTAGTCCATCTAACCTTGCATCCGTGATATAAGCGACAATTCGTGGATCTAACCCACCTTCAAGCAGACCTTTCTCTCGGTAATGACAAGTCAAGACACCTCGCACTTCCCGTAAATAGAGTAGCTTAGTATTAATAATAATTAGAGTAGCACGTAATAATTACGCTTCAAACTTAAATGCCAAAAATCTTTCTACTACATATATTGAACAAGTGCATACCTCGCCTTCCAAAGGAGCATCCCAAAGCAAACTTGAACGATGCACATCCCGCCTCATCAACAAAGTCCGTATAGAGGGTCTGCTCCATGTGGGTCCATATCTGGCATTTGGTGACACAAAACATGATAGTCTTATTTATTTATTTTTAATTATAAACATATTTGACTGAAAATGGCAATAATATATATCTAATGCAGCCTTCACTGATTTCATAAAAAAAATGTATTAAACTTTAGAATGTTAAGTAGATTACAACATATTCAGCTAATAGAAATAGAATATATCAGTATACAAGATAAAACATTTTCACCCCTAAATAAATAAATGAGAAAGCCACAACTTTCGGATGGAAGAAATTTCTAAAATGAAAGTCTCTCTATTAAAAAAAATTACACCACAAAATACCCATATATACCCACAAATACCCACATCATATTAATTTTGATTTTGAAAATTACAAACTAAAATGAGAGATCATATTTCTTGTGTTGTAAATGCCCATTATTGACAGTATTCTCTATCATAGCAATCCAATCCAGTTTTGTCAATTTCATCATTGATATTCTTTGATTGGATCATTTCTACAATTAAAAAATATAGGGACTTCCATAATTTTCCATTAATTTGGTTAGGCAGTCAATTGACTTTATGCTTCTTAATGCAATTGTTGGCTGTTTACATCATTAAATTTCAATAAAGCACTCTTTAATATTGCATTTGCTAACTTACTTTCTCTGTGCTATAAGCGGTCCTATCTAATAAATTTTCAATTCCTTTTTGTAGTAAAGAATTCACAAACCCTCATTCACTTGTCTTATTGATTTCTATTGTTAACCGATTGCCTCAATGAGAACTCTAACTATGTCCCACAATGACTGATTGCTCTAATAACACATGAAAATGTTCATTAAAAACAAAAATAAAAAAAATAAAAAATAAAAAAATTACACCTGCTAACAAATGGCTTGTATTTCTACGGTTGGTCAAATCTCCTCACTAAGGACCAAACCTGGTTACATGAATTAAAGTAAACCCTCTTTCATTCTTGCTTCATAAGCCCTCTATATTGTGTCAAGAAAGAGCTTCTTATTTTAGTTTTTGGACGAGCAAAAACATGAAGATTTAAGTCCTTATTGAAGCTATTTTAAAATCTTAGTGTCAGTTTAAGGAATCAAAAAGATTTAAGTCTTGAATACACGGTTAATTAGGATTCAGAAAGCATGATCATATGTGACTTGGTTTATAGTTTTAGATCTACATTATCCGATCTGATTTTATGTTGAGTGGTGTTGGTTAATCTAGGCTAGAGTAGGTTAAATGGAATTGTATAGACTGGTCTTGGTTGGTTTAGTACACTTAGGGTTAGGGTTCATTCATGCAAACATTTTTCCTTTTAAGAAAGAAAACAAAGAAGAGCAACTTGATTCTATAGGTCTAGGGCTCTAGATGTTATGATCTTCCAGGAAATTGGTGTCACTTTCTGGTTTTTATTGAAGTTTTGGACTTTTCCTTGATGTCTTATTGCGTTGAACCTTTGCTTGATGCTTCGGAGGATAGTATTGTTTGTTGGAAGCATTAGGTTTAACAAAATGTGGAATTTTTACCTGTAATTTTAACACTAATAATGGTTAAAGACCCTAGTTACTTGTGCATCGGCTTCTCCATGGGGCATACTTACAAACCAATTACTATGTTAATGGTTTGATTTGGCATGAAACACAAGCACTAGGTAAATCCGTGTGAATGGATTAAACAAAATAGTTGACTTCTTACCTTTTTTTTTTTTTTTTTCAATTGAAAAGTTGATTAATCTGGTAAGGCTAGAGCATTTAGGTTATCATAGATTAAGACATGTGTCTAGATTATCATAAATTATAGAGTGGTGTTTAAAACATTTCTGCACCTCTAAGTTTGTTATTATATAGTATTTGATTTTTTGAGTCATGAACATATGATCTATTTGTTTGTTTTATTTTTTTTTTTTTTTTTTCCTTTTCTGAATTAGCATAACATACCCAATTTCAATTTTCATTGATGTTAAGAATTATATAATATAATGTATTTGTATTACATATGTTCATAAAGGGTGCTAAACTTCTCAACAAATGAAACCCATTTCTTCCCCATAAAAGACATCAATATAGACATGCAGACTCATCTTAAGCCTTCAAAATTTGATGTAATTTTTTTCAATCATTAAAGAAATCCAACAAACACATCAATACCCGGTTTTTATCAACTCACTCTCACTTTCTCAATTTTGCTACCATCTCACTCTAACTCTCCCACAAATACCCACAAATACCCAATGCTCAAACTAAAGATGCAAGTTGAGCGAGACATACCTTGTGATTCCAAACTAAAGATTCAAACCGAAGATGCAAATTGAAGATGTAAATTGAGTGAGACCAAGACTGAGAGGGAGAACGAGACCGAGAGGGAGACCGAAAATGAGAGCGATAGCGACACCGAGAATGAGAGCGACAGTGACACCGAGAGGGAGATTTAGAGCGTGTGGGAGAGTTAGAGTGAGATGTAGCGAGATTGAGAGAGGGAGATGAAAGTGAGATTGAGAAGGGTTCTTAGAGTTTAATGGAAATAGACTAGAATAGTGAGTTCGGAAGCTCGAGATTTTGATGCCATGTCATCGTGGGTGGAATCTTAGAGTTTAGAAAAATGGTAGAATTTAGAGTGTTTTGTTGCTAAAAATTTCAAAAAAAGGTGGTATTTGGCCATTTTGGCCCTAGTTTTTCATTAAAAATAAATAAATGGTCAGATTCAAATGTGTAAAATCTATAGCCAAGAGCACTACCCCTAAAAAAAGGGGGGTACAGTAGAATGACCCTTGATAATAATGATATCCCAAAGGCTGGAGTAGTAAATTATGGTAACTAATTTTAAATGATATGAAACTATATAAGACATTTAAGATTTTGCACATAGTAAATCTTTATAATAAATTAAGAAAATCTTCATGTAAGCTAGAGAATCTTGAAGATTGGAGAAATATATGAGTATTGCTACAATTACAAACTGTTTTAAAATATTTTTACAAATTATTGATGTGACCAATTTTTTACTGATTTTCATTTAGACCCACCATTAATATTACTTTTTCATTTACTAATAATCACTCACCATATAATGACCCAAGGAAAAGTGGTAACCACATCTACGCTATACCTCAAAATATCTTTACAAATTATTAATGTGACCAATTTTTTACTG
This sequence comes from Quercus dentata, assembly GCA_028216015.1. Lineage (NCBI taxonomy): Eukaryota > Viridiplantae > Streptophyta > Magnoliopsida > Fagales > Fagaceae > Quercus > Quercus dentata. The sequence continues at coordinate 15,841,986 of CP116448.1, forward strand.
ATTTTCATTTAGATCCACCATTAATATTACTTTTTCATTTTCCAATAATCACTCACCATGTAACGACCCAAGGAAAAGTGCTAGCTACATCTGTGCTATACCTCAAAAGGACTGGTCACAATTGAGGCTTCTTGCAGTTGTTAATAAAGCCTAGTTCAACCTAGTAAATACCAGATGTGGGACTCATCACACACCCACACACATCACACAATCAATCAAATTGTGACATCACAATCTCCCCCACTTAAATCCCTAATATCCTCGTTAGGGCCCACTTTGTGGAGTAGTGTCTACGAGCCCACACGGGATTACCGGACCGGCTCTGATACCATATGTAACGACCCAAGGAAAAGCGCTAGCCACATCTGCGCTATACCTCAAAAGGACCAGTCACAATTGAGGCTCTTTGCAGTTGTTAATAAAGCTCAGTTCAACCTAGTAAATACCAGATGTGGGATTCATCACACACCCATACACATCACACAATCAATCAAATTGAGGCATCACACACCACTTTAGCAGTTTGTAAAATATTTTGAATAAAGTTTGTATCTCTAATATTACTCAAAATTTAAAAGAGCAAGAACACGAAGAGAAAAAAGGAGAAGCAAAACAGAATGTAGTTAGATTAAATAATTAATGGAAGTTACTGTAATAGAATCTGAATCCTAATAATTAAATGACTTTTTTTTTTGTTTGGTTTTCTGTATAATATAATATATATATATATATATATATTGTGTAAATAATAGAATCCAACCTACGTAGCTTATATTAAAATAAATTGGCTGCATTAGCATGAATAACAATAGAAACTAGTGGTGCAACATCTTCCATCCACACAACAAAGTCAAATATTTAAAGCATATCTCGTAATTTAATGAGTAACCTTATAACTTTCTTTCTTTGTATGAGAGTAAAGTAATTTATGAAAAGAACTATAACAACGCTAGACATCGTCAATTAGCAGACCATCAGGACACAATATATCAGAGTCATTTTGTAGGGTCGACATAAGTGAGAGGCGGTCCCCTTCCAAGACAGCGTGAGTGAAGCTAAGTTCCATCTCTAGTTGAAGACCAGATAGAGTTGCTATTGCCTTGATAGCTTGGGGACTATAAGCTTGATTTATCGGTCGAGATTGAGACACCAGGACAAGTCCATCACTATTCCAAATGATAGTACTAGCTTTTGCTTTATTATCCTTGGCAAAACCCGATCCGTTGAAGTTTATTTTGATAAAACCTAGTGGTAAGGGGCACTAGCGAACTAGAGGGGTAATTAGAGGGGGCTGTGGTGGTGGTTACATAGCCGAAATTCATTAAGCGATCCTTGGAAACCCGTGGTATGAGATGGAGAGCATACTTGGTTATCTTTGATTCTAGATAGACCATATGGTAATAGCAAACAAGTGCGGGTTCTTTGTGTTCATTGAAAATCCATGCAGCCAATTTTGTGAAGTATTCAGATTGTGTTGTTTGCTGAAAACCCAGAGCTCTACATTAAACTAGACCACCTCTAGTTCTCAGAATGACCAGAGAGCATGAAGCACCAACTCTAGGCGTAAACTAATTGGTTTTTGATGTTATCAGAATTTGAATCACAAATTTCTTATTCAATGATAAAAAACTTTATTAGTTGAACTAATTGAAACTCATAAAGAAATTGTTAATTTCCTACCTTGATTGATACACAAATTTTCATTTATATAAGTCATTAAATTGGAACGATTAATGCCCTTATAATATTTCAAGGGTTTGGCTTACCTTCAATACTTTTTTAATGAAATATCTTTTGGTTTTAATGAGAAATCGCAACATCACCAACTAACTAAATAAAATATGAAGATCAAGGATGGTAGTTATAGGCAGAGATCAAGGACACCTCCCGGTGAGTCTTTCTCGTATGATGAGGAATACCTACCATGAGCGTAGAAACAGAAGCTCATCTTCCAAAGGCCTAGGGAATGATGTGATGCGTAGAACACTTAAACAAATCTTTAGATCACCTTTCACATGCAGGATTGAGGAAGGGAGACTTCCTCGGCAGTTCACTCAGCCCACGTTCACCATATACAATGGTCGTACAAACCCTGTGGAGCACGTAAATCACTTCAACCGGAGAATGTTTGTACAGTCTAAGAATGAGACCTTGATGTGCAAGGTATTTCCATCTAGCTTGAGGCCTGTGGCGATGAGGTGGTTTGATGGTCTAGGTGCATGTTTTATTGACTCCTTCAAGGAGTTCACCCAAGCATTTGGGTCTTATTTTATTACTTGTAGTAGGGTTCCTCGGCCCTCCATGTCCATGTCCATGCGAGAAAGTGAGACCTTGAAAACATACTTGGATAAGTACTAGGAGATGTTTAATAAGAATGATGGGGATTTTGATGACGTGGCTATAAGGACCTTCAAGGTCGGATTGCCCACCGAGCATGATTTGAGAAAATCCTTGACCAAGAAGCCGGTAAGGAGTGTTCATCGACTTATGGATTGCATTAATGAGTACAAGCAGGTTGAGGAGACCAACAAAAAGGCAAGGGGAAATGTAAGGTTATCCCTTAGGAGAGGAGGGATTTTAGGTCGGATAGATACAACAATAACAGACCTCAAAGGGATTTTACGGGATAATCTGGATCTATGGCTCCTCGTGTGGTTAACATTGTGTTCCGAGAACCAATGCATCAAGTCTTGGGGTAGATCAAGAATGAGCCACACTTCAAATGGCCAAACAAAATAGGAGGAGACCTCTTGAGGTGCAACCAAAGCCTCCATTGCCAATACTACCAGGAGCGGGGGCATACCATCGAGGATTGCAGAACTCTGTGGAACCATTTGGAGCAATTGATCGAGAGAGGGAAGGTTAAAATAGTTTTTGTATCGATTTAACGGGCAAGGGGACCAATCAAGGTTAGGGGCTCAGGGGAACACTTCTTCAAGGCCTCCCATTAGGCATAATTAATGTTATCTTTGCTACACCTGGGAGGACTGGTTCTCATCCTTCCAGGGTGATGTTTATAGCTCGACTACTAGCCGAGGACCCTAATTCGAGTGAAGAGGGTTGGAGTGGGAATCCGACCGACATTGAGTTTTTCAGGCAAGGAAAAGATGGGAACCATCCAGCCATATGATGATGCTTTGATGGTCACTCTCAGAATAGGAGGGTGTGATGTGAAGAGGGTGATGGTAGACCAAGGTAGTAGTGCAGAGATTATGTACCATGACTTATATAGAGGGATGAACTTAAAGCCTAAAGATTTGATAGCCTATTATTCACCTTTGGTGAGTTTTGATGGGAAGGTAGTTATCCCAAGGGGTCAAATTAGGTTGCCCGTGTAGACAGGTTCAAAGATGGTTGAAATGGACTTCATTGTGGTGGATGCATACTCTCCCTACACCGCCATTGTGGCCAGACCTTGGCTTCATGCCCTAAGGGTCGTTTCTTCAACTCTGCATTTAAAGGTGAAGTATCCATCAGGGGACCGGATTGAGGAGCTTGTGGGGAGTCAATCCATGGCTAGGCAATACCTCGTGGCTGCCATCATGCATCGATTTGCGGTTGAGTCCTCGGCCTCCGAGGTGGACTCATAGCAATCAAAGATTTCGGTCCTATCTACGAATGCGGTGTCGAGAGAGGCAAAGTGTGAGAGGTTGGAGGAAATTGCCATAGATGGCGATTTGAAAAAGTTTTTTCAAGTTAGAACTTAGTTGCCTCCTCGGGAGAAGGAAGAACTGTTAGCATTTCTTAGGAGGAATATTCATGTGTTTGCCTGGAATGCCTATGAGGCTCTTGGGTAGATCTTGCAGCAAAATCCTCAGCCGTTGGATCCATATCATGCTATAGAATATGGGGGATAGGGAGCCATAAAAATTTAATGAAGACGCATCTCGAATGCCAAAGCATCGGGAGCGTGCCTTGGGCAATTAAAAAGGTGTATTTGCAGTTAGAGGTGGGATACGATGAGCACAGAACAACTACGGTGACATCGAAATCCTCCTTTCTCCTCGAGGAGCTAGGAAGAAGAATTTTGAGGGACTATTGTACGGGTGATAGGCCCAGGAATGCACATATATTGGGCCGGGGCCCAATCCGAGGATAGGAATAGTTCGAGGACGAGTAAAAACCTTCCTAAGAGTCCGTGTTAGTAAATGAAAAAGTTAGTTTTGGTCATAAGAGCCCATAAGGGTGGTCCGAGGATGAATGCCTCCTCGGCTAACCAAAGCCGAGGTCCAAAGGGGTGGTCTCTGTCCAGGGGAACGTTCTAGGAAATTCTATTGACATAGATAAGCATTATAGAAACATAAGATAGGGGAGAGTCCTAAAATATCTAAGAAGAGAGCTGATACCACCGCATTGAATGCTCTGCAGTTAAACCTTTGGCTGCATTAATGTGAAAGTGATACTTGAACAGTGGTTTTCAGCCTTACAACTACTACAAAAAGATTTCAAGAAGGTGCTGATAGGACAAATATCAAAACCAACCATCCGACCTACATGTGGAGGGTAAAGATGAAAGGGGAGGATAGTATAAAAGAAGAAGGAGGCAATGAGAGAAGGGAATCGAGAAACTAAGGGAAAAACACTATAGCAATCAAGAATTGTATTTGTAATCAAACTTGAGAGAAATATTTAAGAACCGACCTCCTCGGATTGTGCCGAGAACGATTTTCTTTAGTTTAAACTTGTCTATCTTCATTCTCTTGTCATCTAAATCCACTTTAGTTGTTATTTGATTTATTAAAACCCAGTTTTCCAACCCACTCTCTACAAGTTCATTGTTTTGGGCTTTTTGGGCCTAAGTTCATCCACCTTTTTGGGTTAGGAACTCAAATCTAGTCTTTACAATTATTATTATTATTATTGTTATTATTATTATTGTAGGGTCACAATTTGGGGCCCAAGCCTAAAATGTATGGAGCCTTGGTCCAATGAGCCCAATACAATAAATTTGTAGAGAATGAATTGGAAACTTGGACCTTAGCGAATTAAATGATCGACCAATAGGTTTTGATGATAAAGAAAGAAAGATAACATAAGTTCACTAGGGAAAGACGTCCTCGAATTTTACCCGAGGATGTTGATTCTTAAATATTGTTCTTAATACTTTGTTACAAGTCTGGTCTCCAGATTGCTCTAGGACTTCTTTTTTCCCTTCTCCTCTATTTTATATTGTCTTTCTCTCATTTCCACTGTCCACATGTAGATTTAGATTGATAGTGTTGATATTTGTCCCATTAGCCCTTCCCCAAAGTCTTTGGGAGTGGTTGTAAAGACTGAAAAGTATGGTTCAGTTAGTTGCAAAGCATTTAATACAATAGTAGCAACTTTCTCTTAGATATTTCCATGTCTTCCTTTGTCCTGTTCTTTCTTAATACTTATTCTCTTCTATGGAATGGTCTAGAGTGTCGCTCTTAATGGCAGACCATTCCCTTTGTCCTCGACCTTGCCTCGGCCGAGGAGGAGTTCTTCCCCTGACTGGGCCCTTGGCCCAACATATACAAGGTATGGGCTCCCTGGTCTTTCACCCCTACAATTATTATTATTATACAAATAATTGTTTGACAAATTAAAATTTAAACTTTTGTGGATAACAATTCAAATGAATTTTCTTTTACAAATAAACTTAGAGTTTATATTATATGTAGCTATTTATATTCTCAAATATAGAAAAATTATATATATTATATATAAACTTAATTAGTAAAATTTAATACACATTTAATTGTGCATGTTTATAAATGTATCACATACATATGCATGAGTTATAAGCTAGTTTCATTAATAAAAATAAAACCTAGCTTATTGAAAATTCTTTAAAATTTTATTTTCTAATTAATTTTTTAGTTTTAATTGTACTGGGAAATTTTTTTTTATAAATATTTTAGAATATTAAAAATGAATTTAATAGTATTTTATGATTACTAATTTGAATGACAGCATACCAAATCAGACTTAAGATCTTGTAAAAAGTAAAACTTCATCATAAGTTTGCTTGCAAATGAAGATTATTCTTATTTGAGGGAGGGGAAAAACATGTTTGGCTTTACTTATTTATCTCTTTTCTAAAGTTTAAATAAAATAAAATGTGTAAAACTTTAGGCCCATCTTAAGTTTTTGGGTAAAACATATTGCACTGACCAAATGAGGTATACCATTGAAGTTATTTTTACTGTTTTTCTCAGAGGATACCATTGAAGTTAATTTTGCTTAAAAAAAGATAACATTATTATTTTTCATAAATTGATTGAATTCAATTAGATAAGCTAAGATAGCCAAAAACATAAAAAATGTTGAGAAAATAATAAATAAATAAAACAATAATTTGCTAACTGAAAAAAAACAAAAAACACCTATAACTTTGACAAAATTGCGTGTCACTCAATACTCGAAAGTTGAAGCCAACATAACAAATGAGCGATTTTTACGCTTTCCTAAAAAACAATCTTTTTCATGTTTTGTGAGAAACTGAAAACAAAAAGACTCCCAACTCCAAAGCTTAAAAAAAAAAAAAAAAATCCCCAAAAATGAGCCGTGCTTGTTTTTGTTTTCAGTATCCGGGGTTTGGTTTCTGACTATTGATCGATTCGATTGACTGCTTGCCATGAGCCCCAGCAGAAACCCAACGAGTTTTCTTCACCATCGTCTTCTGCATCATCAGCAATGGAGACTCAGCTCCTCCACCGCAGCCACCACCAAAAGAGTCATTAGCTCGGCGTTACAGGTTTCTTAGGCCCATGCACTTGGCTGTCAATGTTGTTGTTGGAAGTCCCTTTCCTTTTCTTATTCCTCAGCTTTGTAATTTTTTGTTTACCTTAATTTATTGTGTTTATTTCGTATACAAAGTGATTAAATTTATAAAATGGTGATATGGGTTTTGAGATTTCAGCTTCAAAGAATTGTTTTTTAAGCTTATTAAGTGCTTTTCTTGATATTGTTTTGTTGATGGGTATTCTGTTGTTAGGATAGGAGTTATGGTTTTAGTCTTATTTCCTAAGTATTCCTTGATACAATCACAGAGAGAAGGGAGGAGGTGGTATTCTGATTAAATGGGATTTGGTGTTCCAAGTTTGAGCTTGTGTGGGATTTATGATTCTCCTTATTAGCTGAAACAGTGTGAGAATATGTTGACTAGCCTCTATGGATTTAGATCTTAATTGGTTATGTAACATCTAATTACTTCTTACTCTTTTCCTTCTAAAAAAAAAAAAAGGAGGTTTTTGCTCTGTTCTCCTCCGATGCACTAAAGAGTCTTGGAATGCTTAGAAGAGTGGTGATAAATATGCGGTTAATATGCTGGAGTATTAGAGCTGAAATAAACATATATTGTAGTTCCAAACTAAGAAGCCATAATGAATCTGGAGAATTAGAGGGGAAATAAATCTTGCAATTCTCTCAAATTACTGTAAAACTTTCAAATTCTTCGGCAATTGATTATTTTCATTGTTCCTTTTTTGGGTTTAGAGAAATGAAACTTGAGCACTGTAGTTGACTACTTGAATTGTTATCATTGTTGAAGTTTTATATACAGGGCATTTGAAGTAGGGAGCATTTGGATTGCAGGGCCAATAATTTAATTCCTTTACCTTCTACCCAAGCATGAAGGGGATAACCTTTGCTTCCACCACATCGTGCACTGGGGGGAAGTTGGGGAGAAGAGGGGATGGATTGCTTGGGCATTTGGAAATTGTCTGGTTACTATATGATAAGACAAATATATATAATTAAAAAAAAAAAAAAAAAAAAAAAAAAAAACATGGAGGCTGTGTATTCACTATTCATTCCAAAGTTGATAGATTATAATCTTTTATGCTTTGATCCTATATGATGGTCGTTAGTGCTTATTCAAGGCTAGGCATGATGCAGTTAAAGATGAGTTTGCTGTGTGTCAACTCAAGAAGAAGGAATACCATATGATCAAAAATCTTGATCACAGGTGTCTTATTCCTCTGTAACTTAAATGTATTTTAGCTAGTGCCAGTTCATCTTGTAATAAAAGAACAAACTTAGGATGGAGAAAATTGAGGGTTTCAATGAGAAAGGATAGAACCCTAGGTGGCTTCAATGAGAAGACCTTAGCATCAACTCTCTTCTACCAAAATGTGTAACATTCCTCATAAAAAGGATGCATATTGCTTCATATGGGGAATTCTGGAGTTTGTTGTTGACGACCTTTCTTCTTGTTTTGTTAAAATGGTAGTAACAGGAATATCTAGAGGCATTCTTCTGCATTACTAGAGCCTTATGGTTGCCTAATCAGAGTGATTTTTTTGGCTATTTGTCATGGATCTTACAGCCGATGGTCAAGTAAAAGACTTACTTGTCTATCCTTATAAAGTTACAAACAAAAATCATGATTCATGACCATTTTCTCATTAGCATAATCAGTATGGATTATTCGGGTGTGGGAAAAGAGTAAAGACATAAACATAATCATTACAAAAGGTGGGAGAAAAAGACAAACAAAATGCATTTCTTGCAAAAATTATTTACTGGCCAGCTAAAGCTCTGCTACTTGTGATTAAAATCGTTTACAAGTAATCTTTGGCTTTATACATGTCTATGATGAGCAATATGTTGAATAGACAAAGTTGGTATCAATTCCTTTGATGTGCCTAGTATCTTGATTGCATACTGTAACATTAAGTAGGATGGAGTTATTCATGTGCCTCATTTGGAGCTTATAATTATATAGGTGAGTAGCAGCATATTCTTTTTACTCAAACTAACTCACCTGTTTAAAATTGAGAGTAAGGCTGCCTATCAATCACCTTTCCCAGACCCAGCAAAAGTGGGAGTTTTGTGCATTAGATATGATTATTTTAATATATTGGACCTACATCTGTTGATCATCTTTAATATCTTGTTTGGTGTTTCAGTCAGGTTTGAGAAGGAAAAATTGGAATATACAAGAAGACTTCTGGGGTGGTAAACTAGTTTCATTACATTGAAATGGAAGTAGAGTGAGCTGTCTGATAAAGGAAATATATTCTTTGCATGTTATGATCCTATATAGTTTGAGAGGTATTCATATCTAGTTTTGTGTTCAAACTTGGTTTTTTTCCCGTGTTTCTTTGTAGTTTTCCTATATAACTTGTAAGTTTTTTATTCTCTAAATATGCTTTTTATGAGTTTCTGTGAACTTTATACTTTTATAGCCTACCTCTTTATGCGGACAAAGAAGAATGATGAGCACATAGAGGAAGAAATTGAAACTCCAGTTTAAACTTTCAACCACAGCTGCAAAAACTTCTCCTTTTGATGAAAACGGGAACAAATTCCAGAGAATCAGCAATGCAAACTTTTCAAGTGAATGTTGGAAGAGAAAAGGAAGATCAAATCGAAAGATCCTAAAGAAAAGAAGTGCATTAAGAAAAAGCGATTCTCAAACAGTTTATTTGAGCAATATCTATCCCTAGTTTCTAATTATTAATACTATAATTCTATAAATGAACATTTTCCTTCGTTTTAACATGAAGTTTAATTTAATTTAACCTTTATTCAAATAACAATGAGTATCCCAAATGTCTGCATAAAATCATGTGCAAAAGCTTCATCTAATTTACTTCCATGTCCTGCTACTTGAAGAGCAGATGGCCATTTATCTTTTTCACGTGGCAAATGTTTCATCAGCAGAGATCACTCAAATTTTCTTTTCTAGGTGAAGACTTGAGGGGCGGAACCTCAATTTTGCCTAGCCAAAATCACTTAGATTGGTGGTTGAATGAGCCATCAGTCCTCAGCTAGAAGATAACAAAAAAAAAAAAAAAAAAAATGATAACAATAACAATCTCTTCATTGCATTCAGCGATCTTAGGATACAATTTGTGACATTTACCTTTATCAAATGGGAAGTGGCCCAGCCATTAGCCAAGCATTCAAGGTCCGACCCTGATGCTAAGCCCCTATCAAACCAAGCCCCATATTGGTGCTTGTAATCATTGATTTCAGGGAATCATATCACTAGGAGGTGTGCATCCAACCCACCAACTTAACGAAACCAACCCAACTTGATGCATTGGGTTGGTTTCATGAGTTGTGCATTGGGTTGAAATTTTATTTTGAGTCTTTGATAGTTTTTCTCCATCCATATGACCCAACTCAAAGCATCTTATATATAAATTTATTTCATTACCTTGTTTTAATTTGTTTGGTTTGATTATTTTGGTATTTTGAGAATTAGTTTTGCTAAAGTTAGAAATTTGGAATATAATTTAGACATTTATGTGAATTGTAAAAATTTATTGAAAGAAAAATGTTTGAATAATTGATGAAAGTCCAGTTTTTATAAGAGAAGAAATGTCTACGCATAATTCACTGACCCCTTGGGTTGGGTTGTATTTTCTACACATGTAATGGGTTGGAAAATTTCTCATCCCCGCCTTATCTAGTTGAATTTTGAAAAAATTATCCAACATGATTCATACAAACCCCTAAATATCATTATAATTCAAGCTCGTAAGCCATTTCTAGCTACCAATTCTTGAGGCTGCACTAATGTCCAACAACACCCACATAAAACCAAATAATAATAATAAAATACCATGTTTTTTATGGTCCATTCACTGCAATTTCCTTGTTGCTTCACATTTTGATCAAAGTAGTCAATAATGTATTAGTGATTCAATGACCATTTCGTATTGATTATAGAAATGAAATATTTCCGTATTAGTTAATATCAATGTACCATTTTGTAATATATATATATATATATATATATATATATAAATAAATGAACATGTATATTTAATTAGAAGTTCATAAATTATTAAGAGTTTAAAAATGTAAACCCTTATATGTTCACACCATCGTAATTCTTAATAAATTTAACTTTTTTTTTTAGAAGACCTAATCAATTTAACTAAATGTATACTTTGACCCACTTATTCTAACCAATGAAAAACATGCATAGAGTTTGAAAAAAATCACCATAAAATACAAATAAAAGAACAAAATATTACACGTATAGGCTTAGCAATCTCGTGAGGTGGAGGATTAAGTCAAATGAGAAAGTTTATAAACACACAAAAATTGAACATTTACATGACAAATTGTTAATAATAAATAAAAATGTGATATTAGTAGTAGGCCTAGATGAAAACTAGTAAAAACTTGTCATTTCAATTAATATGAAAAATGTTGTCAAATTTGTGTGGCTAACACAGAGAAGACCAAGATATGATTAAAAATTTTAAACTAAAAAATAAACGAAAGGAAGCAGTAGTGGTCGACGAAGAAGACAGAGTAGTGGTCGACGACGACAAGAAGAAGAAAATAAGGTGACAGCATCATCAAAGTTCCCCACTGCCACTTAGGTTTTAATATTGTCATAGACATTTGGAGTTTTGGACACATAACAAAATGTCAGTCACTGTATTGGAGGTCATACTCATATCTAGACGCGGTTATGTAGTCCTTTAGATCACTTAATTTAAGAGAGAAAGAGAGAGGATTTCTTCTTCAATGAGGTGGCACTGGCACCCATTATATTTATACACAGAGAAGAAACCGGGTTTCCCTATTCCAATGATTGGGCACCAGTAATTTTATACAGAGTTTAGGCAGAAAGACCTGCAGAGAAGACTTGAGTTTTATTAAGAGAAAAAGCTAAAGAATGACTTAAAAGGAATTTGCTTGGAAAAGAGAAATGTTAGTTGTAAATCTCTTTAACCGGACCCATTAAAAAAAATAAAGAAATACATGGGAGACCGGCATCTTTATTATAGAATGCGAGTTTAGACTTATTAGACAAAAAGACGTAGAAAGAGTTTGCGGCGTGGACTAATTTTCAAAGTCCGCATATGGGAAAAGGATTTTTTTTTTTAATTTAATTTAATTTATTTTTATTTAAAAAAAAAGGGGTGAATGAAAGTAGTCCATTAGATTTTTTTTTTAATTAAAAGAAAAATAGACCCATCCATTAGTTCAAGTCTCTCAAGGGAGAAAAATAATCATTTTCTGGAACATCATAATAAGAGTTTTTTGGCTGAGTAAGGATAAAGTTTGGCTATAACTCCCACTAAAAAAAAAAAAATTGCTACATATTTAAAAATCTAACAATTAGATTGCATATTTTTTATATTCTTAACACACATGTCAAATTTTGTATAAACTAAATGTTATTTATTAGGCGAAACTACAATATTGGTCCCTCAAGTTTACCCTGTGTACGCAATTGGTCTCTCAAGTTTGAAACATGCGCAATTGGTCCCTCAAGTTTTCAAAATGAGTAATATAAGTCCTTTTACTAACTGTTTTTAACAGTGTTACTTATGTGACTAACGAAACAATGACATAACATTTTATTTTAATGATATGACATATTTTTAATTAAAAAATTACAAATTAAAATTACATAGATGGATTTACTGGTTAGAAATTTTATTTTTTATTGGTGAGCAGAAGGGAAACAAAGTGTGTTAACTAAGTTTGGCCTAGAAAAAAAAAAAAAAAATTGAAATGTCTGAGGATTCATCAAATATTGCAAAGGCATTGTCCTTCAAAACTCTAAGCATTTTCCCTTTCTTAAATCCTTATATGAGGGGATATCAGCTTTAGGACAATTTTCCATTTCATCACTGATAAGTCTTGATTTCACAATCCCATCTCAAGACTTCTCAAATAAAACCAAGCCATCTACATAAAAATTAACCAATTTGACAAGAAGAGAAATCGCATAACCAGCCCAAGGCTGGCTGGTCAGCGCTTTATACAGAGCATATCTAGTCTCACGCTTGAAATCTTATACTCCCTTGCACCACTTAATATACTTGATAAAGTAGGATCTTAGACCAAAGATATTTACGGTAGAGAACCTTCTGCTTATATATATATATTCAGTTGACAAATCTTATTATTTTTGAGGTGAAGGCCACCGTCTCTAGCGGAGGGCAGCAATGTCACCGGCAGCTAGGGCTTGGTCTTCCCTCTCTCCCCTTCTCTCTCTCTCTCGGCTAGGTGTTCACAATCGGTAGAAAAGAAAAGAGTTTTTTAAATTTTTTTTTGCTAAAGAGTTTTTTTTTTTTTTTTTTTTTTTTTTTTTTTTTTAATTTGGTACCGGTTGTGAAAAATGTTTCACACGTGTAATTTTAATTTGTAATTTTTTTAATTAAAAATATGCCACATCATTAAAATAAAATGCCAAATCATTGTTCTATTAGCCACATAAGTAACACCGTTAAAGACAGTTAGTAAAATGATATATATTATTTATTTTGAAAACTTGAGAGACCAATTGTGCACGATTCAAACTTGAGAGACCAATTGCACACACAATGTAAACTTGAAGGACCAACATTGTAATTTCCCATTTATTTTGCCTTCTGTAACAAGTTGGCAAAGAGACATGGAGGGAGTGGGAGAGGAGACTTATTTTTGAAGTCGCCCATTAACCAAAATGTTATCTAAAAATTTGATAAATGTTGTCCATTACAATTTTTTTATTGATGAAAAGCTGACCAATTACTAGTCTAAGTCTCCCACTCAAGCAGCGAAAACTGAACGCAAAAGAAAAAAAAAAAAAAAAAAAAATTGTCGTTTGGTGCGTCAAACAAGTCCACATACAGTAGTTAGGCTTCCTCTAAAGCACAAGTTTCCGAATAATAAAAAATTGTCACGACATTAAAGCATTAAAAGCGTGCAAAGCAAGAAAGACAATATATATATATATATATATATATATATATATATGAGAAATGCTATGTATACACACAAAATTCAAGATGCTTTCACTAATTAATAAACACATTTTCACCAAAATATCAGTCTTAGTCAAGTCAAGTTACCATGTCAAGCAAGTCAATCTAGAAGTTCTAAAGTCTTGACCTTTAATCCTTAATATTTGATCTAATCGTAAGTTCCAATTAGCGCAATTGGTGAAATTTTTTATGGTTGAATATAAAATCTGAGATTCTATTTCCGCCTACACCAAAAATCGATTGGTGTTTTGATTTGATAATAAAGAACTATTATCGTGAACGGACACTATAAGTTGAAACTCTCTAAAAAAAAAAAAATTGATCCAATCACCATTATATTGTTGCTTGACACTAAACATTGAAACTTTCGTACGTATGATTTGTTGATCCAATCACCTATGATTTGTTGTAAAAGTGTATGAAAATTTTGTAGATGTAGGACTTCTATCTCAAGTGATATAGGTCTCTGATTATGTTTATTTGCCCCGACATGTGCTAGAAGTTCCTAAAGAACGTAAATTCATATTTAGTTTATGGATTGTCCAAACTCACAATGATACTGTATAACTATTAGTGTCTGGAACTAATAAATTTGATACTTCTCATCAAGCAATAAAATTGCTAGAAAAATGATGAAGAGCTACTTCGCATAATAAGAGAAATATAATTTATAACTATGATGAAAGTCTAAACTAGTATATTTGAATCGTCAATGTTTATGTTTGAGGTCAACTGAACTAGTAGAGTCATGCCCATCAATGGACGACTTGATTGGGTCAAGCTAGAAGAGGTATTTGGTATCAAATAACACTATGTCAAGCGGTATCAATATTCAATAAGTGTGCCCTGACGCGTGCTAGAAGTTCCTAAAGAACATAAATTCATATTTAGTTTATGGATTGTCCAAACTCACAACAATACTGTATAACTATTAGTGTCTAGAACTAATAAATTTGATACTTCTCATCAAGCAATAAAATTGCTAGAAAAATGATGAAGAGCTACTTCGCATAATAAGGGAAATATAATTTATAACTATGATGAAAGTTTAAACTAGTATATTTGAATCGTCAATGTTTATGTTTGAGGCCAACTAAACTAGTCGAGTCATGCCCATCAATGGATGACTTGATTGGATCAAGTTGGAAAACGTATTTGGTATCAAATAACACTATGTCAAGCGGTATCAATATTCAATAAGTGTGAGACATGTTAGCAAAAAATAACTATTCCATTTACAAATAAATGACATGTGTTAGTGGGTAGTTATTTTTGCACATATTTATTGAATTTTGATACGGATAATGTGATGTCAGTTGATACAAAATACTTTTTTGTCAAGCTGAAGCATGACCAACTTCAATCAGCCAATTTATTTATGAATGAAAAAAATTGTATCCAAACGGAATCCAGTGAATTCAAAAGGTGTCGTATTGCAGTCTATCACCGTGTTACTACCATGCCACAAATGTGCACATGCCATCATTAAACCAAACATTGAGGTTTTGGTTAAGCCTGTTAAACTAAAGAGAAATGATACATCCACAACATTTTCATAACATTTTTATAACAAATCTTAAGTGGCAGGTTGTTACTGGTTTCTATTGTCGGGGCAAACAATGTAATCATAGTGTTAGATTCAAATTTGAACCAATAACAACTAATTACCTATGATTTGTTGTGAAAATGTTGTAAAAATGTTGTGGACGTAATAGCTCTCCTAAACTAAAACATCCAGGTGACACCGTTCCCTAGTTAGCCGTTGGATTCCAAAAGTCAGTTACTAGTCAGTTTGTTAAATCTAATCTCAATTAGTTGGATTACATATTTATATTCTACTAATTAAGTTAGAGGATTAATCTGATTTCTGTAGTATGTAACTCATTTACGGTATTTGATTTCATTTTATGCAAGAAATATAGAATCTTATTAATTTCTTTCTCAAACTCTCTCACTATCCTTCTCTGTTCTTTGCCTTCTTCTTCTGTCAAAATTAACCATTAGGTTGATTATTGTCTATTTTTACCCCTTTTTTTGGATGATAAATTTTTTCTTTCTTTTTTTTTTTGATGGTTTGTGGTATTTAATTTTATATAGTTGCGTGATCTGTTGGAAATTAGGATTTTTTTTTTTTTTTTTTGATTTAAGAGCAATAATGATGAATTCTAATAACATATTTTGAAAAACTGCTTTTAGTCACTGGAGAAGAATATTTGATATTCAACATATTTGATCTTGTCTATGTTGGTCATGTTCATTCCTTTGAACACTTAAGTGCATGCTGAGGTGTGTTCTATCGAATCTTTTTAAATTACACAAACCACAATCTCTCTTTTCTACTTAGTATTGCTTTATCACTTTCCATGTCTTTTCCTTGGTGACCAATAACATCAACTGATGATTCTTCTAATAAAGGTCGGTCCACCATGCAATATTTTATTCAATCATGTTAGAAATCATCTATAATTTATTTCTATGAGTGACCAGATCCATAAGATTTGAGTGCTATCAATTATTTTGCTTGACTATTAAACTTGTTTCATATTCGGGTGGGAACTAAGGAAGTATTAACTGATGGTCAAGGATACAAGTTAAAATCAAAAGGCGTTGGCTAACAAAAACTTTTGATGTTCATGACTCGTGAAACAACACATGCATATGATGAGTTATCAAGTAATCAGGATGTAAATGGAAACATAATTCAAACAGAAAATGTTGCTTAATTCGCTTCAAATTTACACGCCTGCATATGAACATTAAGAACGGTGTTGCATGGCTTAAGTGACTCACGAGAAGATCACATGAGACTTAGAAGTTTGTTAGTAGAGTCTTTAATTAGTCAAATGTAAAATTCGTAGTCTTTTACAAAGCAGTTAACTCTGGTTTAGTGAGTTTTAGTGATATTTTCCCTTCTCTTAGTCTCTAATCATAAATAGAAGAGCATAATCATAATCTAAATTTTTTTTCTCCTTTTTGTTGAGAATATACACGAATTCTTAGATCTGTGAGAGGTGAAAAACAAATAGGAAAATAACACACACAATGCAATCACACGACACAAAAAATTACATGGTTTGGCAATTTGCCTATATTCAGAGAGTTGCAATGACTTCACTATTTTTAGGGAAAAATACATGATACGGCAAATCAGTTTTTATCTCTCAAAACAACACAAAAAACCTTAATCTGAAACTACAATATTTATATCCCTAACAGAAGATTTACAATGGGCAAAAAGGGGCAAAACAAATACAAGCAGTTTTGACTAGCACATTGCTACATCGACGACGGAGGATGCCTCTAATCCTTCCTTACTTCATAGAGATGATAGTCATGGCACATTGCTAGTAACACAACCACTTGCTAGAGGAGAAAATTATCCAACTTGGACAAAAATAAAATCGAATTTGTAAATAGATCCATTCCTATTCCAAATTTGTTTTCTCCATAGTTCAAAACTTGGACCACAGTTCAGTTCATGTAATATACATTTTCCACATTTAAAAAAAATATATTTAACCAAAAAAAAAAAAATTCCATTGTCATCAAAATTAATGGATTTGTATCGTATCGATTGGTAAGGTCAAATGATTTCATATCAGTTACCAAACAAGTATGAATATGTCCCTTGCACCATTTTTTCAAATATTTGCCCTAATTTGTCTCGTATCATTCACTTCCACGCGTTTTAACAATTCTAGATGGTAAACACAATTTGGATTCGTAGAAATTTCACCTCTTGTACTTCTTTTCTTCTTTCTCTCTTCCTTATCAATCATGTCTCCTTTATAAATTCTTTGTCTCACCATCAACCCATATGAACTTTACTTTTTATTTTTTATTTATTCATTTTCTTTGTCAAATTAATGATTCGTTGGTGTGCTATATCATGGTATGATTTTTTCAATTTCCTCCATTCTCCCATAATTTAAGATATGTAAATTGATTCCAAGAAGTTTATATCTCAACTAGCTCCTTTTATTATTTCTAGTGGAGATATCTAAGTTCCAAATCCCCTTTCTCCCAATTATCGAATTATTTTTTTTAAACAACGGAAAGAAATATATGTATGATTGATTTTTTTTTTTTTTAGAAACAATGCATGATTAAGGCAGCATGTAATTGTTGAATACATTATCGGCTAACATATTAGGCTATAAATTAGTTTACATTTGTTATGGCTCTTATAGAAATAATTCTGAAATAATATATATGTATTGATCGTCATTAAAATATTTAATTTTCTTAAATTTAAACAATTTTTGCTATGGTATTCACAATTTTGGTCATTAATAAAGCGTCTACAAAATTCTATTATGTTAACATTAAAAATTTATCCGGGTTACACAAGCTGCCACAAACCCATCGGGTTTGACTAGGTAAAAGTTAAATGTCACTGTTCATTCTCCAAACAGTACAAAAATTTGGAGAAGTTGTTGGAGATGCTCTTAAACACCCAGCCCTGTCTAAGTGTCAAGTCACTATTTCGAATTTGACCAGCCGGGTCGGTCCAGGTTTATTAATCCTTTGCTATGGTATTCACAATTGCAAAATATCCTTTATCATTTATCCTTCTGCAAATTGTTTCACTTTTTGCAGAAGTGTGTAATGTGTTCTATTGAATCTTTTAAATTACCCAAATCACAATCTCTCGTTTCTAGCTAGGTGTTGCTCATAACTTTCCATGTCTTGTCGTGTCTTTTCTTTAGTAATCAATAGCATCCACTGGTGATTCTTCTATAATGCCTACTAAAAGTCCTCCATGCAATATTTTATTGAATCAAGTTAGAAATATTCTTTAAGATTATTCCGCTGCACTTGATTACCCAGATAATTTATTTAACTGATGCAAATGCTTTTCCGTTGCATATGTTTTAGGCTATAATGTTATTTAATTTCGTAAACTTGTTTAATTTTTTGGGGAGGTTGATTATGTCAAGCCTCTCTGACCAAGGATATAAAGTTAAAACCATAAGGAGAAGGCTAACTAAAACTTTTGATCGTCATGAATCGACAGATGATGAATTATCAGATAATTAGGATGTAAATTAAAAATAATTCAAACAGAAAATATTGCTTAATTTGGAAAGTATGAGACAGCCCATATTTAGGATTTAAAAAAAAAAAAAAAAAAGTCATAGTGGATCTCAACTCCCAATCGTCTGATTATGAATGCTCAGGGTGTTTATAGGTAATATTAGGTATGATAAAGGAAAGCAGAGATTTGAGTATCAAACGGCATTGTTTGATGATGAAAACATGTTGTTAAAGCAAACGGTGTCATCAAATGCTTCAAATTTACACGTGTGCACATAGGCGGAGATGGGAGTGCCAAGGGGGGCCATGGCCCCCCTAGCTTTTTAAATTTTTCACTATTCTTCTTTAAAATTTGTAATAAATCTAAAAATTATACAAAAATGTATTCACCGGACCCCTGAAAAATTTTTCTGGCTCTGCCATCGGTGTGCACACGTACATTAAGAACAGTGTTGCATGGCTTAAGTGACTCATGAGAAGATCACATGAGGCTTATAGAAGTTTTGTTAGTATACTTGGTCAAATGTAAAATTAGTGGAGTCTGTAACAAAGCTGTTAGCTCTGGTTATGGAGTTGGTGATATTTTTCCTTTTCTGTTAGTCTTGGATTAGTGTATAAATAGAAGAGCTTAATCATAATATAATTTTTTTTCCCTTTTTCAATAATATATAGATATCAAATTCTATTTAGAGAGTGACTTTTCACATGATATAGCTCTGATTTTGCTCATCAATGGCGGAGGATGCTTCTAATCCTTCCTTCATAGTGATGATAGTCCCAGCACATTGCTAGTAACACACAACCACTTGTTGGAAGAGAAAATTATCCAACTTGAACAATGATCTATATATGATCATGGTATTGATAGCCAAAAATATAATCAGATTTGTAAATAGATCTATTCCTATTCCAAATTTGTCTTCTCCATAGTTCAATTCTTGGACTATAGTTCAATTCATATAATATACATTCTTCACATACTAAAATCAATATTTATCCACAAAAAAAAAAAAAAAAAAAAAAAAAAAAAAAAAAACTAAATGAAACATGTCATAATCATCAATATTAATGGATTTGTACCATACAGATTTGTAAGGTCGAATGATTTCATATTAATCACTAAACTAGCATGGTTATGTCCCTTGCAACATTTCAATCCCTTGCAAAATTTCAGATATTCTTCCTAATTTATCATGTGGCGGTCATTTCCACATGTTTAGACAATTCTAGATGGTAAACATAATTTGAATTCGCCGAAATTTCGCCTCTTTTCCTTATCAATCACTTCTCCCTTTATATTTTCTTTGTCCCACTATCCAATCATATGAACTTTACTTTTTTGTTGATTAATTTATGTTTTTTGTCATCTATATATATATATATAAAACCGAAGCCTTTGCTGGCATCACAATTTTCCACGTCAGCACAATATTTAAAAAATAAAAAATAAAAAATAAATAAAAATTATAACTCCTCAAAACCCTAGCAACTTTACCCCTCTCTCAAGTTAAGAAATATAAAGCCACGGTTTTCGCAAACTCTCTCTTTCTCCGCACGTAGGAAGCCCTAAAGCATTCAAGATCTACAAAACCCTAGCAACCTTACCCCTCTCTCAAGTTAAGAAATATAAAGCCACGGTTTCTGCAAACTCTCTCTCTCTCCAGACGTAGGAAGCCCTAAAGCATTCAAGATCTACAATGCACGGTATAGATTTTAGCTTATAAAGTTCAGCTTTTGTAGGGTTAGTTTTGTTTATATATTAATTAATACATAATACTTTGTTCACCATTGAATACTCATATAATCAATTTCCAATTCAGTGTTCAAGAATTAAACCAAAATTCTAACTGCGCTATAATTAATTTCCAATTCAGTGTTCAAGAATTAAACCAAAATTCTAATCTGCGCTATCATAAAATATTATTATTAGTATGAATTTTATGGAGTTGCGGTGTTCAAGAATTAAACCAAAATTCTTTTAAATTATCTATATTATTTTGTCATCTGAAAATTTTATCTCTTTGATTTTAGTATATTGTGTTTCTTAAGCTATAGAGAGATTTTCTTTGATTTTCGCAAACTCTCTCTCTCCGGATGTAGGAAGCCCTAAACGCACGGTATAGCATTCAAGATCTACAACTCACGGTATAGATTTTAGCTTATAAAGTTTAGCTTTTGTAAGGTTAGTTTGTTTATATATTTAGTCCTTATGTTTAGGTTTAGGTTTAGATTTTAAGAGATTTATATATTACTACTATGTGGCTGAATTTCCCGTAACATCAGTTTTATTTTTTTTTTTTTTTTAATTTGTTTTATGTAAGGTTAATTTGTTTTATGTAAGGTTAGTTTGTTTATCTCAGTTCTTTAGCTCAAAGATAAGACTTTTATTTCTATCGCAAGAACTATTTAGGTATGTATCTCTTGCAAGCACACATGAACTTAAATTGTCTTTTAATATATGCATGCTTTATTATTTTCTAATAGTTTTCCCGTGCATCGCACGGGTTAGCGACTAGTATGATTCATTGGTGTGCGCATGTATTGTTGCATGATCTTTTCAATTTCCTTTATATCTCAATTTACACATTTTATTCTTTCTAGTGAAGATACCTAAGTTCTAAATCTCCCTTCTCCTAATTATTGAATTATTTTCAATAACTTTCGCTCATCATTAATAAAAGAAAAATGCTAGAATTACAAACTATTTAATTATTCAAAATAAAATGACTATAAAATTTAATCATGTTAACTTAAAAAATAATTACTTATTATCAATACGGAACTAAAGATCAAGTCGCCACAAAACTCAAAAGAAATGCCAATCACGTACCCACAATGTCAAGCTACTTTAATCATTATGTTCAAGAAGAATACCTTTATTACTCCCTCAATCCCAGCTTGTTTGTCCTCTATTCTATTTTGGAATGTCTCAAAATATTGTCTTGTTTCTAAAAATAAAAGTCATTAATTTACTAATGTTCCTATTACACTCCTTTTTTTTTTTTTTTTTTTTTTTTTTTTTTTTCAGGGACGGAACCATGTACAAGCAGAGGGGGGCTGTGGCCTCCCCCAAATTTTTAAAAAATATTGAATAATAGGTATATATTTAAGATTTTAGAAAATAAATTCATGAAAAATTATATGTGCCTCTCTTAAGAAAATTATATTTGCCTCCCTTGACTTCAAATCTTAGTTCCGTCCCTTTTTTTTTTTTTCAAATATATTTGAAAAGAAAACTAACAAATATTTTAAAAAATCAATCTAATTGGGGCACCTTTTTAGTTGCCTCATTAAGAATAACTATTTAAAAAAAAATTGATAAATTTATTTAAGGGTAGTGTGGGGACACAGTTTGGAGCCCAAACCCCTATCTCGTGAAGTCTTGGCCCAAAAAAGCCCAACACAATGAATTTTGTAGAGTATGGGTCAAAGAATTAGGTTTAAATAAGTTAAACAGAGGCTTGCATGGGCTTAAGGAACACACAGACAAGAACAAAAGCCATTGTGTTGAAATATCTTACGGTCCGAGGAGACTAAAAATTTAATTTATGAATACAGACAAGTACATTAGGGTTCCTTTGCATGCTACAGTATTCTCTCATTATTTTTTCCGTCCCTTCCTTATGGGGGCTTCTATACATTATATAGGCTCTTCCTTATCATTTGGGCTTTACACTTGTTGATCATCCAAGCCTCTACTTGAGCACCTATCCTATCAGACACCTCTTTCAGTCCTTTGTGAGTTGTGATAGCCAAGGTAACACTGTTCAAGGGTCTTCTCCATATTAATGCAGCCAGGAAAGTAGCTGTAGTGCATTTAATGTGGTGGTGGTGGTAGCTTTTGCTTAGATATTTTGTGTTTTCTTCCTTTTCATGTATTTAGGGGATGTGCTTTAGTGGCTTGGACATACCTCCTTTCCGGATTTTCGGTGTTTGAGGAGGAATTCCTCCTCGGACCTTTTTTCTTTGTTTACTGTGATAAGGCTTAACGTGGATCACCTAAGCCATGTTGCCTCCTCGGACGGGCTAGCGTCCTTGGACGAGCCTAAAGCCCAACTCGTTACTTTGGGCCATAGCCTCCACAATAGCCCCTCAAAACTTCGGTTTTTATCTCCTTCCAAGGAGAAAAGCGGGGTTTTGACCTTTTAAGGGATAAGACCAATTAGTTTCCGGTTCGCACATGTGGGGACATTTGCTTCTGACGCATTGCAAGTTACGAGGCGCAACTTATTACTCCAGGCGGCTTTATGTCTCCCTCATCTAGTGGTGAAACGCAGATCTAACGGTTGGCATTCTTCCTAGAATTTTGAGCGGGAGTGACCTTCCCTTTTCTCTCTTGCTATATAAGGCCTTGAGGAAACTTTTTCTGCTTTTCTTTTCTACTAATACTCTAGTTCGCGAGAGAATTCCAGCGCCTAGTTCTTCATTAACGTTCCAAGCCTTCGAATTTCCGTGACTACTTCAGTGAGAAACCTTTTCTTGAGGAAATCTCTGAGAGCTTCAGAGATTGTTGTAAGGATACTCGTAAGTTCTACTTCCTCTTCGTAACCCTAATTTTCACCTCGGCCTTCCTCCTCGGCCCACCGGTTCGCCTAGATGGGTAGATTCAAGTGTCTAGTAGATACTCCGGCTGCCATGGAGGCCTTTAGGGCAAAGTACCACATCCCGCAGGGGTGGTTTTGGAGTACTATCCTCCAGAACGAGTGCTGACCGATAGGGAATTGGGTCAAGTTGTCATTCCCATGATCGCTTTCATAGAAGGAGGAATGACGCTTTCCATGCGTAGGATTACCCGGGACTATTTGCTTAACCATAGTTTGACACCGCATCAGTGCGCTCCCAACCTGTTTAGGGTCTTAGGCAGCATAGATGTTCTGAACGAGCGGATGGGTTTAGGTTTTACATGGCATGACGTAGTTCATATGTACAAGTGCCACCATCTTGACAAAGCGGGGTACTACCTTAAATCTCGGTCCAAGATCGTTAGGCTAATCTCCTGTCTTCCTCAATCTAATAAGAGTATGAAGGATGACTTCCTTATTGCCTCGAAAGAGTAGAACGATGGTCTTCATTGTCCAACTCGGGCGGGAGATCCAGGTGCGGTGCCTTTAGGATCAATCCCCACGGGAAGGGGTTTAACCCTTTAGTTTTATTTTCCTTTGCTTGAAGATTCAAAATTTTTGTAACCTAACTACAATTTCCTTCTTGGTCTGTTTTCTTTGATAGAGCACACGTCGCTCCTCGGTTGAGCCATACAAACGTTCAGGCCTTCAACTATCTCTTAAAGTCAGAGATCTACGTTAACGAGGACGGACAATTACGTGCGGCTCATCTGATCTTGGGTTATGAACCTTTGTCCCGCGCTTTTCTAGACGTCGGCCAATCCATAAGAGCCGGTAGTCCAAGATTGGCTAGGATTGACGTGTCGAGGCCGAGGTTTTTCGAAGCGATCTTAAGCCGGTCGTTTTACCTGGCATTTAGAATCCTCGGCCCACTGCACAACCATTTCCACAAGATAATCTCGAAGTTGCAGCGCGTGTTGAGGAAGAGACCGAATCATCCCGTCTTTCTTTTGAGGAGGAGATAGACGAGTTCTACTTTGAAGAGGATATTCCAAAAGCTCCACCGCTCGAGCTTTCGGACGTTGAGGGAGAATAGGATAAAAACTCCGTGATTGGCGCCCTTCTTGTTATTGCCTACTCGGACGACTCTTGAGACGAGGAGGTGGACAACATGGCCTCCAACAAAGGAAAAAGTTTGCGAGAGCTGATGGCTGCCCGAGGCAAGGGGCAATCATCGAAGGTGCCTACCAAGTCCCAAACCTCTGTCCTTCCTCCTGCCGCTTCGTAAATACCTGTCGATCTCGGCTTGAAAGCTAATCCCGACCTAAAGAAGAAAAGGTCGGTTGAGTCCTTCGAGGAAGGCGAGATGGGTCCTTCGAGGAAGGCGAGATGGGTCCTCGCCAGGGCGGTAAACAACAAAAAACGACTCGGGAGCATCGGGACAAAAGGGCTCCATTCATGGAGAGCCGAGAAGAGATGGAACGGGTTGAAGTGCGCATGCCTGCGCGCACTTGAAGCCCCCGACTCGAAGTGGACGGAGCAGCAATTCCCTATAATGCTTCAATCCGAGAGTACAATAGGAGCCGAGCGGGGTACATTTCTGAAGCCTTTGAGCAGCCCGTGCTCCTTCCCGGGGACATGGAGGCTTACAAGTGATTTTCATAGCCTGAACTCTTCTTATCCCTAAAGAGGGATCTTGCGATGGTAAGGCAATTCATCTTCTCATCGGTAAGATCATTGGATCATATCATATTTTAACTTGTCATCTTGTCGCTTCTTGGGCAGATCACTCGGTAAGTGTTTGTGGTCGAAGAGTGGTGCCGCGACAATCGTAAGTTAGCCGATGTCGAATCCCTCTCTCGTGCTAAGGTGGAGAAGGGTCTAAGAGCCCTCAAGCGGGAGCATTATGAGCTATCTGAGAAGCTCAAGGAGGCAGAGTCAGGCCGTAAGAGTGTTGAGGCTGGCTTGAAGACGCGCCAAAAATAAACTAAAGATCAACGCCAGACGTGGATCGAGACCAACCTTGCTCTTGAAAAGCAAGCCGTGGCCGATCTCAAAGCCGCGTTGCAGAAAGCCAAAGAAGAGGTCCAGCTTGCCAAGGAAGAAGCTCAGCTAGTCAAGGAAGCTGCCAAGGCCGAAAAAAGGGCTACTTACCAGCTTGGAGCGTAGGAGACGGAGGCAAGACTTTCCGAGGAGTTGCCGGAAGTATGCGGGGATTACTGCAGTATTTCATGGGCTCAAGCTCTTAATGCTGTAGGGATCCCTGTAGATTTTGCCTTGAGATTGCCCGAGAATGTCTTCTTCCCTCCGGAGATCCGGGAGATCCCCGATGATGCCACTGAAGCTTTCGAGCAGCCTACGATTGTTTCTGATGCCATCCCCTTAGCTGAAATTACTCGGGGCTCTGGTTAGGTCGCCGTCCAGGCTGAGGATGTGGAGGAAGAGAAAGGTAAAGGCAAGGGTAAGGGAAAGAAACCCTCCTCCAAGGCCAAGGATCTCGCTAAGGAGACAGTCACCGAGGCTGGGGATCATGGGGCAAGTCCCAAAGTCAAGGATGTTCCACCTCCTCGGTCAGAGCAAAAAGAAGATCCTCCTATTGAGGCTTAGCTCCTAGGGTTATTATTATTATTATTATTATTTTTTATTTCGGACGGAAGTTGTATTGCATTTTATTCTTTTGCAAAGACCTCTCATTGTATTATTCTTGGTTATCAATACAAATGCTCTTTCTCTCATTTTATATCTTTATGATTGATGTTGATGAAATTTTATTATATTGTTTCGAGTCAAGGTGATTGTTTCTTTAGTTGATGTTTGCAACAACCCTACCATTATAAACAAATGAGAAGAAACAGAATCGTGTAATGAACTTCGAACAATAAATGTTATCATGCAAGACTGTGAACATACCTTAGAACCGCATAGAAGTCCTGAGTTGTTAATTTCCCCAAAGTCTGTGGTCCGAGGAACCATGCGGGACTTAGGTTCTGTTTAAAAACTTGTATAGATGCCATAAGTTGTTAATTTCCCCTAAGTCTGTGGTCCGATGAGCCATGCAGGACTTAGATTCTGTTTAAAAACTTGTATAGATGTCGTAAATTGTTAATTTCCCCTAAGTCTGTGGTCCGAGGAGCCATGTAGGACTTAAGTTCTATTTAAAAACTTGTATAGATGCCGTAAGTTGTTAATTTCCCCTAAGTCCGTGGTCCGAGGAGCCATGTAGGACTTAGGTTCTGTTTAAAAACTTGTATAGAAAGAAGTGAGCCGACAAATACGCGATGATCACGGGATACAATACAGGCATAGCTATTTTAATTAATAATAATATCTTCTCAGATTATTTACATTCCATGGGCGAGGTACAGTTTCCTCGTCCGGGTCTTCCGGATAATAAGCACCTATTCCCGCCACCGAGGTGATGCAATATGGTCCTTCCCAATTGGGTCCCAACTTATCCGGGGAAGGGTTCTTGGCGTTGTCAAAAATTTTTCTCATCACGAGGTCGCCTGGCCCTAGTGGCCTTAGTTTTACATTAGTATCGTACCCCTGCTTTAACTTTTGGTGGTAATAGGCCAATTGGATCATTGCTTTTTCTCTTTTCTCCTCGGCTAAGTCTAGACTTCTCCCTAGTAATTCGTTATTATTTCTTGGGGTAAAAGTGCTGGATTTCAAAGTTGGGAAGCTAGTTTCTAGGGGGAGCACAACCTCGGCCCCATAAGTCATCGAAAAAGGAGTTTCTCTTGTCGACCGTCGCGGTGTGGTTGAGTAGGTCCATAGGACGTGTGGTAGTTCTTCCACCCATCTTCCCTTTGCATCATCCAGTCTCTTTTTCAGCCCGTTCACAATGACCTTATTTTGACTTGGCTTGCCCGTTTCTTTGGGGATAGGCTGGAGTGGAATATCGGTTTGTGATTCCAAAGTCACAGCAATATTTCCTGAAAGTTTTACTATCAAATTGAAGGCCGTTGTCCGAGATAAGGGTGCGAGGAGTTCAAGCGTGTAATGATGTTTTTCCAAATGAACTTCTTTGCATCCACGTCCCCGATGTTGGCTAAAGGCTCAGCCTCAACCCATTTGGTGAAGTAATCCGTGTTGACTATTAAGTATCGCTTGTTCCCTTCGCTTTCGGGAAAGGGCCGACAATATCTAGACCCCATTGAGCGAACGGACAAGGACTGGATAGGGGGTTAAGGACTCCCCCCGGTTGGTGGATATTTGGGATGAATCTCTGGCATTGATCGCATTTCTTTGCATATTTTTGGGCCTCTTTCTGCATGCTCGGCCACCAGTACCCTTGGGTGAGTGCTCTGTGTGCTAACGATCTTCCTCCCGTGTGACTCCCACAAATTCCCTCATGCAGTTCTTCGAGCAATGACTCTGTTGCCTTTGGGTGTACGCATAATAAATATGGCCCCGAGTAGGAGCGCTTGTATAGCTTGTGGTCCTCTAACAACCAAAACCGAGGAGCCTTCCTCCGTATCTTCTCGACCTCAAATTTTTCTTCGGGCAATACATCTATAGAGAGGGAAAATTCCCGACCTATCACAAGGTGACACGTCACATTACCAAGTCCACAAAATACAGCCAATTACAAAGCATCATGTATTGCTGCTAGGTTTTGCTATCACTATTCAGAAGACAGCGGAAATTTGCCAAGTGTCATGCAAAAACCAATCACGCATCAGCGCACGTGTAGCGATGACACAAGCGAGCGACACGTAAGCGATGACACAAGCAGCCTCGCACGTGTAAGCGATGACACAAGTAGCCTCACACGTGTAAGCGATGATACAAGCGATCCAAAGACGTGTAAGCGATGACATAAGCGGACCAATCATGCTGTGACATGTGTCACCAATCGGACTCCGCCACGTGTTGCTCACCCACCTCTAAACTCCTATAAATAGAAGTCTTCCTAAGACATTTAGGAGGACCAGAAAATTCAGAAGTGAAAAAGCTCTGCAAAGATCAAGCCTCAAAGCCTTCAAGAACTTCAAGAACTTCAACCCCAAAATCGGTGAACATTCGACGCAGAATCATCCAAACTGTCTACCTAGATCCTAAAGTTTACGGGAATCAAGCTTAAAGGTCCGAAAACATCAACAAATCACAAATCAACGAAGCTCTACGGATTCAAGCCTCCAAAGCCCCGAAGAACTTCCATCACAAACCTTCAAATACGAAGAACATTCGAAAAGGAATCATCCAAATCATCTTCGTAGATCTCAAAGTTCACTAGAGTCAAGTTCAAAAGCCTCTAGAAACCTCAAGAAATCACAAATCAGTGAAGCTCAATGGATTCAAGCCTCTAAAGCCCCGAAGAACTTCCACCACAAACCTTCGAAGACGAAGAACACGAAGAACACGAAGAACGTGAAGAACAAAGGATTTCCAACAAGCTCATAGCTAAAGATTCATTGTAATTTTGTTTCAAAGATCTTCAATCCATTCTTGAGCCAAATCAAAGTACATTGGGTGTTCAAATCAAAATCACATTACTACAAATCCAATCAACAAATCTTTTAAGGAGATCGAATCAGAGGATAACTCTTTTGTAATTACAGAGAATTGTACCACACAATCATCAATACAAATTCGCATTTGTGAAACTATTTTACTTGTTTGATTTATTTCAAACTAGAAATTTAGTCGCTTACAAATTCTCGCACGACGGTGGGACCTTTCTGCCTCTCATCTCTTTCTCCTTCAAAAGAGAAGAAATTTGACATCATTTTGCTACCAACTTCAATGGCCTCTAGCAAGAATGTCCGAAAATCAGTGGTTGATGATTCCAGTGCTGATGATTATGTCGGCCCAATCACTCATGATCGATCCAAAGCTCTTGATCGACTTCAGCCCCAACCAACCAAAGAAAGCCAACCTCCTACTGTCATCTCTCCGGACTTTCTGGTAAATAGGAAAGCTACCGCTAAAGATTCATATGCTTCAAAGGATTTGGAGATCAGTAATGAATCATCCCTAACAAAGACCTTTTCTATCAACTTTTCACCCGTAATCAGAAACTTAAGGAGTGAAGTACCTTTAACTCATCCTGTTTCATCATTTTCTCCATCATCTATAGAGATCATGCCAGTGATGATGACTAACACCTCTACCATGGAAGAAAAGATGGCTGAAATGGAACAAAGGGTCATCCTTCTCACAAAAGCACTTGAAGAAAAGGATGTCAAAATTGCAACCCTAATGAACAAGCTGGAGGTACAAGATTCGGGTGAATCAAGTCTTGGCCCTAAGCATCCACCTGGCTTTACCTTGAAAGGAGAAAAGGCCAGGGGTGATAAAGGAAAAGGAGGTGAAGGCACTTCTCAACACGGACATTCCACTTTAATGGCCTCGATATCTGTCCAACAACTGCAGGACATGATTACAAATACCATTCGGGCACAATATGGAGGTTCTTCTACAAGTTCTCTCATATATTCCAAATCCTATACAAAGCACATTGATAACATGAGAATGCCAAATGGGTATCAACCTCCCAAGTTCTTGCAATTTGATGGCAAAGGAAACCCTAAGCAACACATTACTCACTTTGTAGAAACTTGTGAGAACGCAGGGACTCAAGGAGGCCTCTTTGTAAAGCAGTTTGTCCATTCACTAAAGGGGAATGCCTTTGATTGGTGTACAGACTTAGAGCCCGAGTCAATCGATAGTTGGGAACAACTTGAAAGGGAGTTTCTCAACCGATTCTACAACACACGACGCACTGTAAGCATGATGGAGCTTACCAATACTAAACAGTGGAAGGATGAGCCCGTTGTTGATTATATCAATCGATGGCGTTCTTTGAGTCTAGATTGCAAAAATAGACTTTCTGAAATATCTGCTGTAGAGACGTGCATCCAAGGCATGCATTGGGGACTTCTTTACATCCTTCAAGGGATAAAGCCCCAAACATTTGAAGAGTTGGCAACTCGTGCACATGACATGGAATTAAGTATCTCTAGCCATGGAAATACAAAACCTCCCGTACACGAGGAAAGGAAAGAATGACGGGAAATAAGGAAAAATGACAGGAATGCGAAAAGTAATATCAAAGACTCAATGAATGTCAATCCTGCCCCAGTCAAAATTTCAACAAGAAATGTGAAGGCCAATGAGAAGAGGCCCGAAAGAGGCCAACAACATGAGACGCGACGCTCATCACTTAAGGAATGGGAACAAAAGGTCTATCCTTTCCTAGACGTCGATATGCCTAAAATGCTAGAACAATTGCTCAAGTTGAAATTAATTGAATTGCCAAAATGCAAACGACCGGAAGAGATGAGAAAAGTTGATGACCCAAACTATTGTAAGTATCATTGCATCATAAGTCATCCAATCCAAAAATGCTTTGTTCTTAAAGAACTCATCATGAAGCTAGCCAAGGAAAGGAAAATCGACTTGGATTTTAGTGATGTTGCTCAGTCAAACCTTGTCACATTTTCTTGCAGGTTACCTAGTTCCATGTCTCCGACTACTAAGCAAAGGGCAAATACCACGCTCATCCATTTTGGTTCTCTGGAACCAGTTCAAGTTCAGCTCTCATAAAAAGCACCTGATTATAATTCAAATGATAATAAAAGGTCAACGATGGATGAGGAAGAAGGTTGGACGATGGTTACTTGCAAGAGATGGAAGAAGAAACGAGCATTCCCTCTTCATTTGATCACCCAAGAGTCCAGAAGAGCAAAAAACCAGATTGACCTTGGTAAAAAGAATGAGTGATAAGAGGCAAGGGAGATTGGGAACAAAAATGTATGAAGATTCAGCACAAACCCAAAAATCTCGAAAGCTCATCACATTGGAAGAATTCTTCCCCAGAAAATTCTTTCAAAATGACTCAACCGAGGCTGTCCACACAGTCTCTCGTTTCGAAATTCAGGACAAAAAGGAGGATGTCGACCATGGTGGTCCAAAAGAGACCTTGTCATCTTTGGAGGAACTCCAATCTCAGGTCGATGAAGTTGAACCCTTGCAATCCTCCACATCACCAAAAGAAGTGCTCACCCAAGCTCTTGAGAAGCCAGAGATATACACCCCTCATACCAATACGCTTCAACAAACACGGGGATGTTACGCATGCTCTCCATACTTAACCTTCAGCGATGAGGATCTATTGTTAGGCTCTAAGCCCCACAATCGCCCACTTTATGTCTCTGGTTATGCTCATGAACAAAGGATCGAGCATATCCTCATTGATGGAGGTTCAGCCATTAACATACTTCCAAAAATGACCATGAAACGACTAGGTTTTACTATGGAAGAATTATCACACATTCGTTTGGTCATCCAAGGTTTTAACCAAGGAGGACAACGTGCAATCGGCCTGATCCACCTAAAATTGATCATTGGGGAATTGACAAGTAACGTCTTGTTCCACGTCATTAATGCTAAGACGACCTACAACATCTTGTTAGGACGTCCCTGGATCCATGAAAATGGAATAGTGTCGTCGACCTTGCATCAATGCTTCAAGTTCTTTCAAAATGGAATAAAAAAGGTCGATGCCGATTTGAAGCCTTTTGCAGAAATCAAGCTCATTTTGCTGATGCAAAATTTTATGCAAAAGAAGACATTTCTAGTGAGGTTCTTCCAGTTGAGATCCCATCTATGAAAAGTAAACAGGGTGAAAAGGAGCATGTTAAATTCATCGCTAAAAAGGACATTTCTTCCCCAAAGAAAGGTCCAGAATATGAGAATGATCATTCTACTGAATCTACCAATAATTCGGTGAGAATGGAAATCTCAACGCCTTCCAATAGCCCTCCATTCCTCCGGTATATACCATTATCACACCGCAAGAATGGACAATCACCATTCGCGGAATGCCTTCAACCTACAGAAGACATGGGGAGGCCTCCTGCAAAGCTCACGATGGAGGATGTAGCCATATTGAAAGAAAATCATGTCATGCCTTTAACTTCATCCACAAATCCTTTGCCCTCGAAGCCGTTAAATGGATTTGTGAGGTCTTCGCAAAGTCCGATAGAGCATGGTATTCTACCAAGTGAGTGGACGAAAGAATGGTTCGACCCAAAGGCATATAGGTTGTTAGCCAAAGCAAAGCTACGATTTCTCAAAACAAGAGGACTTAGGGAAGCTAATTCCAAAAGCCACTGGAGAAAAGATGCATGGCCTTAGCAAAACACAAAGGAAAATGCGGCTTGAAGGGCATGAAATTCCTATCCCAAAGACCGGATTAGGTTATACTCCTGAACAACCAACTCAGATATGGATCAAGAAAAGAAGCGATCCTTCGAGTTCCCAATACATAACAAGAGAGGTCGGCAAAAGTTCAAATCAAAGAAAAGACCATTCTTCACCCCATGTCTCAGTGTTTGATCGCATCGAGGCCTCGTCATCATGAATCACGGTGTTCGACAGGTTAAATACAACTTGTTTAACACCAAATCGGGACACTCTTGCTTGTAAATCGGTCTTTGATCGACTGGGGGCAACAAAAAGGCCTATTGATAATCATTCTCAAAATTCAATAAACTTTGACGTTCAAGGGAAGAAGAAAGCTAATGATGAGATCCGCAGTAGCATTCCTTCACGCATGAAACGTAACATTACCTTGGATATCAACACTGAAGGATCGCTCAAAGTCAAAAGACGAACGATTGTACATACAAGTCGATTACCCATCCATGATGAGGAAATTGAAGAGGTATCATCCTCATTTCATATTACAATAGAAGAAGGTACACTGTCGGATGATGAAGCAACCAATGAAGAGGTCGATGAAGCTCCTCCAGCCTTGGAAGATGGAGGACAAGCTACGATTGATGAACTTAAAGAGATCAATTTAGGAACTGCTGAAGAACCCCGACCAACTTTCATTAGTGCACTTCTCACCCTTGAAGAGGAAGAAGGATACCTCAAGCTCCTAGTAGAATACAAAGATGTGTTTGCTTGGACTTACAAGGAAATGCCCGAGCTCAATCCAAGTATTGCTCTACATCATTTGGTAGTAAAGAAGGGTGTGCGCCCAATCAAACAAGCCCAAAGACGCTTTCAGCCAGAGCTTATCCCTCAAATAGAAACCGAGGTCAATAAGCTAATTGAGGCAGGCTTCATTCGTGAAGTACGAGTACCCGAGTGGATCGCTAACATTGTCCCTGTCAAAAAGAAGAATGGACAAATCCGGGTATGTGTTGACTTCCGTGATTTGAACAATGCATGTCCCAAGGATGATTTTCCATTACCCATCATCGAGGGTATGGTTGATGCCACTACTGGTCATGAAGCTTTATCTTTCATGGATGGATCTTTAGGTTACTGCCAAATTCGAATGAATCCTAAGGATGAGCGACTTACTGACTTTCCGTACTCCTAAGGGAATTTATTGTTACAAAGTGATGCCTTTTGGACTAAAGAATGTTGGTGCTACTTATCAGTGGGCCATGCAGAAGATCTTTGATAATGTACTTCATAAATACGTGGGACGATTCGTCGATGATCTCGTGGTTAAAACAAAAAGGAGGGAAGACCATCCGGCGGATCTACGATCCGTGTTCAGCCGCTTGAGAGAGTATCAACTTAAAATGAACCCCCGCAAATGCGCTTTTGGTGTAACATCAGGAAAATTTCTTGGTTTCATTGTGAGGCACCGCGGTATTGAAATTGACCAGTCCAAAATTGAAGCTATCTAGAAAATGCCAGAGCCCAAGAATCTGCGAGAACTTAGAGGCTTGCGGGGAAAATCGGCCTACATACGTCGATTTATCTCGAACTTGGCTGGTCGATGTCAACCTTTCAATAGATTGATGAAAAAGGATGTGCACTTTGAATGGGATGAGGCTTGTAACAATGCTTTTGCGCGCATCAAAAGGTACTTGCTTAATCCTCCAGTTTTAGGTGCTCCTATCCCAGGAAAGCATTTGGTGTTGTATATTGCGGCCCAAGAAAAGTCTCTAGGTGCTCTTATGGCGCAAGAAAATAAAGAGGGGAAAGAAAGAGCCCTTTATTATCTAAGTCAAACTCCCAATGGGGCTGAATTAAATTATTCTCCTATCGAAAAGATGTGCCTCGCTCTTTTCTTTGCCATAGACAAACCGGAGCACTACATGCAAGCATATACGGTCCGTTTGATAGCAAAGGCGGACTCGATCAAATATGGCCTCTCCAGGCTAGTGGTTTTGGGTCGTATAGCTCGATGGGCAGTCTTGCTACAGCAATATGACCTTACATACGTTCCACAAAAAGTTGTCAAAGGACAAGTATTGGCAGATTTCTTAGCTGATCACCCAGTTCCGTCTGATTGGGAGTTCTTTGATGATTTCCCGAATAAAGATGTGTTTTACATTGAAGTAATGCCACCATGGATGATGTTTTTCGATCGGGCTGCACGTCAAGAAGGAGCGGGGGCCGGTGTAGTGTTTGTTTCTCCACAACGGCAAATACTTCTTTACTTGCTTTCATTAAGCGAACTTTGCTCTAACAATATAGCCGAATATCAAGCATTGATCATTGGGCTACAGATGGCTATTGAGATGGGCATATCGCAACTTGAGATCTTGGGAGACTCCAAATTAGTTATCAACCAAATCTTGGAGCAATATGACATCAAGAAAGAAGACCTCATCCCCTATTGCAAATATGCGAAGAAGTTGCTAGCAAATTTTGAGGCCATCACATTGGAGCATATACCAAGGAAGGAGAATAGACAGGCCGATGCTTTAGCTAATTTGGCTACTGCCTTAGCATTATCCCAAGAAGAGACAACCAAAGTCACTATTTCCCAAAGGTGGGTAGTACCTCTAGTGGTTGAAGAAGAAGAAGAAGAGCGAGCCAACATCATTTCTGTATGCCTTGTCGAAAAAGAAGACTGGCGACAAGTGATCATTGAATACCTTCAACATGGAAGACTCCCGGATGATAAACGCCACAAGACCGAAATTCGGCGGAGGGCTGCTCGATTCATTTACTATAAAGACACTCTCTTCCGCCGTTCATTTGATGGATTGTTTCTCCATTGCTTAGGAGAAAAGGAGGCTAAACAAACCTTAGAGGAGGCTCATTTCGGAATATGCGGCGTACATCAGTCAGGCCCTAAGTTACACTATAGGATCAAATGAATGGGTTACTATTGGCCTACGATGGTGAAAGATTCTATGGAGTGCGCTAAGAAGTGCGAAGCTTGTCAATATCACGCGAACTTCATCCATCAGCCCCCAGAATCTCTACACCCAATCGTAGCTTCTTGGCCTTTTGATGCATGGGGGCTTGATGCGATAGGGCCATTACCAAAGTCATCCGGTGGCCACTTGTACATCTTGGCCACAATCGACTACTTCTCGAAATGGGCGGAAGCTGTACCCCTTAGGGAAGTGAAGAAAGAAACGGTGGTCAATTTCATTCGAACTCACTTGATCTATCGGTATGGTGTCCCTCGGTATATCATAAGCGATAATGGCAAACCATTCTACAATAGGCTGATGACAAAGCTATGTGAGAAGTTTGAATTTAAACAATACAACTCCTCCATGTACAATGCCCCGACAAATGGAATAGCTGAAGCATTTAACAAAACACTTCGTAGTTTGTTGAAAAAAGTGGTATCCAAGACAAAGCGAGACTGGCATGAAAGAATCGGAGAAGCATTATGGGCATATCGGACAACATTTCGAACGCCTACTCAAGCAACGCCATATTCTCTTGTCTACGAAGTGGAAGCTATCCTTCCTTTAGAACGCTAAATCCCATCATTACGGATTGCCATTCAAGAAGGATTGATTGGAGAAGAAAATGCCAAGCTCAGGTTGCAAGAATTAGAGACACTTGATGAAAAAAGGCTCGAGGCCCAACAACGCCTTGAATGCTATCAAGCTCGTCTTTCAAGCGCATTCAATAAAAGAGTCAAACCACGATCATTCCAAGTTGGTGACTTAGTCCTCGTCATTCGAAGACCTACCATCACAACTCATCGTACAGGCAATAAGTTCACTTCAAAATGGGATGGACCTTATGTTGTGCAAGAAGTCTA
Source organism: Quercus dentata (assembly GCA_028216015.1). Taxonomy (NCBI): domain Eukaryota; kingdom Viridiplantae; phylum Streptophyta; class Magnoliopsida; order Fagales; family Fagaceae; genus Quercus; species Quercus dentata. The sequence goes on from CP116448.1 coordinate 15,878,270, forward strand.
CACCAATGGAGCTTACAAGTTGATTGATAATGATGGTGTAAGGATCAGCCCTATCAATGGGAAGTTCCTCAAACGCTTCTACGCTTGAAAATCAAGGATTGCTCCTTGGTAAGAGTTTAAATTGCCCACTGTAGCGCTGCAAGAGTACATGATATCTTCTCATTACCCTTGAAAGCGTACCAATAAGGAGAAATTAATCCTACTCCATGTCACCAATTGCGAGTGTGGCGTAGCGGTTGGACGCCCGTGTCTCCCTTGAGGCCAAGGTCTCGGGTTCGATTAGTGGTGATACCCACTATTACACACTACGCCCCCTTTTTGCAAAAAAACACAAAAAATTAATAAATAAAAAAATATTTTGAACTACGTGATAACTTGATCCCTCTTCGGGGCACGTAGGCAACTTAGTATCTTTTGTTGAGTTCAGTCATGCACTAAAAAAAAATTATAAAAAAAAAAAAACAAAGCAAAACAAAAAAATCATCAAAAAATAAAAAAGGAAATCATCAAAAAAAAAAAAAAAAAATCTGTTGAACTACGTGATGACTTGATCCCTCTTTGGGGTACGTAGGTAGCTTAGTACTTGTCACTAAGTTCAGTCACATGAAAAGAAGAAGGATGACCAGTCTAACTTGAGGAGTTTTCCAACAGTCATCAATGCGCTTTTAAGGTCCCTTTGGTTGGCAAGCTTAAAGACAGACGATTGTTCAATAGAATGATCAAAGATCGTTGTAGTAGAAAATGAAGACTGTAAGGAGTTGACGTTGCTTAACTTTCTTTGAAATGATGATGAATATAAGTTGATGTTTGGTTGTGGATTAAAATAAAATCTCCAACCTCTTTTGCAAGAAATGAAGTCTTCATGGCATTGCTCATCTTCTGTGGACATCTTCCCACATCTCTAAAGTATACTTTGCATCACTTATCTCCTGGGGGCATCTCCTTGTACCTTCCAAGTCTAGGCTACATCGTCTCTCTTTTAGGTTGTGCCACTTCATAGCTCTAAAATTAGAACCACATCATCTCCCTTCTGAGTGGTGTCATTTCACATCACGTCTCTCGAAATGCGGATGACGTCAACTTCCCCCGGAATGATGATAAATTATATATCTGAAGTCGGTGTGGCATCATCTCTTCTCTATGGGTATGTTCGTGCAATGTCAAAATTCTTGGTAGCATGCTCTGGCGTCTTCAAATGTTATGCATCCTTGATGTCCGAGCTATGTTGCCTCTAAAAAAATTTGGTGCGACTTCAATGCGAGTGCAAGTGCTAATGTGGAGTGTTGTCGTGGCTTCATGGCAAAGATGAGCGTTAGCACGGCTTCGGCAAAGATGAACGTTGGCACGGCTTCGGTAAAAATGGAGTGTTGACGTGGCTTCATGGCTTCGGCACAAATGAAGTGTTGTCGTAGCTTCATGGCAAAGATGAACGTTGGCACGGCTTCGGCGAAAATGTGTGTTGATGTGGCTTCATGGCTTCGGCACAAATGAAGTATTGACATAGCTTCATGGCAAAGATGAATGATGACATAGCTTCGTGCAAATGAAGTATTGACGTAGCTTCATGGCAAGGATGAATGTTGTCACGGCTTGAGTGCAAATGATGGTATGACTTCAATACGAGTGCAGGTGCGAATGAAGTGTTGACATTGCTTCATGGCAAAAATGAGTGTTGACACGGTTTCGGCATGAATGAGGTGTAGATGTGGCCTCAATCCAAATAAAATGTTGAGGCAACTTTATGGCAAAAGAAGAGTCTTTGGTGCGACTTCATTACAAAGGCAAATGATGGTGCGATTTTATAGTAGATGCAAGTGCAAATATTGCTTCATGATAAAAATGAATGTTGGCATGGCTTCAATACAAGGATAAACGCTGGCACCGCTTCATGGTAAAGACTCTTGATGTGGCTACGTGGCAAAGATTGTTGAGATGGCTGCGTTGAAAAAAAATTACACTAGACCTCAGAAACAACCTATTGGCCTGCAGAGAGGAAAAACTATGGCACTAGACTGTGAATGAAATTCTAGGCCAGCAAAGGGAAGTTTCTTGTTCTCTTGTGTCACCAACCCCTTGAGAACAAAGAGAGACACTCGGTGGTTACCCTGGAACCACTCCTTGCCTGGATTGTCAAACGTTGTCAGAATGGCCACTGCCAAAGTAGACCAAGGTGGCAACAAGTCCCCTGCGGTCTCCCATTTCGGATTTCTAAAATTTCTGACAAGATTTCACAAAAAATCAACCCACGTAAATCTTCTAAGGACTTTGATGTACAAAACCCAGAAAGATTTTCAGCAATAGAGCCACCACGCACCGCCACGGACTCGCAATGACCAGCGGCTTAGTCCCTCAAAACTGTGCATATCTATTTATGATTTCACAAAACTGACTATACCAAGGTCTTCTACAGCCTTAGATCGACAAAGCCCAAAAATTTCAGGCCCAAACATTAAGCCACGTGCCACCATGCGCCTCCAGCGACATCAGTGTTCAAAACCTCCCGTTCACACGCTCCCACGCGCCACCAAACTCTCAAGCGCTGGCGCGACGACGACGGGACGGACAGAGAAATGACGTCATGGATGACGTCATCCTCCATTACCCGGTCTGACCCATCTTTCCAAATGACCCGGTTTGACCTGGACCGACCCGCAAATTTGACCCGGTCCGAATTGCCTGCAAAAAAAAAAAAAAAAAAAAAAAAAAAGAAAGAGAAAATGCTTTGACTAATTGGACCTTTGACCTTGACAAAAAAGTCAAAATTTTCAAAACGAACTTGTCCCACTCAGTTTTTCAAGTACATTCTGATTTTGGGACCTGTTTCTTCATTCGAAGCTCATAAATTGTGCAAACGTCCAATTTCCAAAAAAGTTGACTTTTGTGCAAATGTTGACCAAATGTCAAAATTTTTAAGATGGACCTATCTTGCTCAATTTTTCGCGTACATTCCAATTTTGGAGTCCGTTTCGTCATTTGAGACTCGAAAATTGCACAAATGACTCGATTCCAAGTGTTCAAAACTTAGGCTCTCAAGATCAAAATTTGAGATTCATCCACTTGGTATGGATTCCCTCAAGGTTATTCTCAAGACTTCATCAAGGCTTCCCTTTCGAAGTACAAATGAACTATCACAAGTGTGTCTTGATCTTGAAATTACATTGGGTCATTAGTTCAACCTACCATTCCCATTCGGTGCCTACCAGTCTTCAACCTACCATTCCCGTTCGGTGTCTACCGTTCCCATCTACCGTTTTCACCAAAAATTCTTAACTACCATTCTCAACTACCTATCTACCATTCTTCGTCTCTCTACTATAAATAGGAGGGCCGGGTTCATCAAAAACTCATCAAAAAAAAAAAAAAAAACACTGAATCATGAAATGAAGATTTGATTCTTTCAGATTTTCAAGTCCTCCTTTTCACTGACCATTTCTCGCTATGGCCTCATCATTCTCAACACTTAGCAACCGATATTGCTTTATAATCGGTTTGAGATCAACCCTCTCATGGTTCGGTCGAAACCCTATTTACAACATCATTGCAGTTTTGAGATCCAAACAAATTTTGTTTCTCCCCTTAATGACTGCATTTGTCCATAAAATTACTCATAACAAGGCCTGTATCGTCCTCCCATGCTTCCGTGGACTTGGTTGGCCAGGAAACCCAAGTCCACCGAACACACCTGTTCCTAACCTTAGGGCTTCCATAGTCTCTTTCCAATTGCTTGGTCTTCCAGTAGAAGCAATGGTTCGGAACAAACAGCAACTTGGTTGGTTTCTAAGACGAGAATCACAAGATAGCTCCATCTTTCATTTTTCTGTGCTTTTCCAACAAGTGGCGAGAGGTGAAGATGGTAAAAAGTGTTGGGATATCCTACAAATTGTCTTCCATCCAACACTTAAAACAACCTCCATGGCACTAGCTCATCAGAATTCAGCCTTTGGTGCAGGTAAATGGTCACCAAAGCCTTATTCCATGTCCTCACCACTATGGGACCCAAAGGTCATCGTTGCTGGTACCTTAAAACTCACTTTCTGGAATTACTCCAACTTAAAATCAGCTTGAAGAATTTCAAAAGGTACTCTTTTGAAATTACTTCAACTTAACGTCCATCGGCATGGTCCCATCACACAGGCACATTCTATAACTTGCTACCGGACCTCATTCAAGATGCAATCAGTCCCATATCCAAAGGTGTACTTCCCATAAACATCTACACCAGAAGTTCCCCAACATACGGGGCCAGCACCATGGTGGCGTATGTTTCACCCATTCGCTTTGCTTCATCCCCGTCTTCTTCATTGCCACCACCAGTATACCCAGAATCCATAAACTTCTGAAATTACCTCAACTTAACTTGAGTGATACAATTACACATGCGCATTCAACCACTTTCCCACATGTCCTCGTCGTAATCCAAAGCATGATCTTCTGAAATAACTTCACCAGAAGTTCTTAAGAACACAAGGTTATCCCCATGACTTTGCATGCTGTACCTAGTCACCATTCTCTCATCTTCCCCATCTTCTACACCCCGTGATCGTCGCCAATGATCCAAAATACTCTCCTGAAATTACCTCAACTTAACCTCTGTTGAAATGAGTCAATCTTGCAAGTACATCCAACTTCTTGCAAATAACTTTCCCCCTCACCAACCCACTTCAAATACCATAGAACACTCTTTTAAAATTACTTCAACTTTACCTCTACCGAGAAGGCTCCATCACGCGAGTACATTCAAATACTCGCAGACCCATTTTTGGTTTCATCAAAGCCTTTCATATGGGTGGGTCTACTTTTCGAAAATTATCTCATCCTGTTGAAAGCTCCACCACCTTCAACTACTTCACTTAAAGAGTCAAATGTAAAGATCTATCTTCGAAACTCATTCCTACACCACACTCCGAAACTGTGTGCGTGAATGAGTCTCGAGGGGGCATTTGTAAAGAGGGAAAATTCCCGACCTATCACAAGTCGACACGTCACATTATCAAGTCCACAAAATATAGCCAATTACAAAGCATCATGTATTGCTGTTAGGTTTTGCTATCACTATTCAGAAGCCAACGGAAATTTACCAAGTGTCATGTAAAAACCAATCACGCATCAGCGTACGTGTAAGCGATGACACAAGCAGCCTCGTACGTGTAAGCGAAGACATAAGTAGCATCGCACGTGTAAGCGATGACACAAGCAGTCCAGCACATGTAAGCGATAACATAAGCAGACCAATCAGGGTGTGACATGTGTCACCAATCGAACTCCGCCACGTGTTGCTCACCCGCCTCCAAACTCCTATAAATAGAAGCCTTCCTAAGACATTTGGGAGGACCAGAAGATTCAGAAGTGAAAAAGCTCTGCAAAGATCAAGCCTCAAAGCCTTCAAGAACTTCAACCCCAAAATCGGAGAACATTCGAAGTAGAATCATCCAAACCGTCCGCCTAGATCCTAAAGTTTGTGGGAATCAAGCTTAAAGGTCCGAAAACATCAACAAATCACAAATCAACGAAGCTCTATGGATTCAAGCCTTCAAAGCCCCGAAGGACTTCCATCACAAACCTTCAAATACGAAGAACATTCGAAGAGGAATCATCCAAATCATCTTCATAGATCTCAAAGTTCACTAGAATCAAGCTCAAAATCCTCCAAAAACCTTAAGAAATCACAAATCGGTGAAGCTCAACAGATTCAAGCCTCTAAAGCCCCAAAGAACTTCCACCACAAACCTTCGAAGACGAAGAACACGAAGAACGTGAAGAACAAAGGATTTCCAACAAGCTCATAGCCAAAGATTCATTGTAATTTTGTTTCAAAGATCCTCAATCCATTCTTCAGCCAAATCGAAGTACATTGGGTGTTCAAATCAAAATCACATTACTACAAATCCAATCAACAAATCTTTTAAGGAGATCGAATCAGAGGATAACTCTTTTGTAATTACAGAGAATTGTACCACACAATCATCAATACAAATTCGCATTTGTGAAACTATTTTACTTGTTTGATTTATTTCAAACTAGAAATTTAGTCACTTACAACATCATCTTTGAGGAAACTCACTCTGGGATCCATCCAGCTCAGATTCATTTCGACTTGATGGATTCGAACTATATCCTTTTTGACTATATCTGTCTTGCATAAATCCTTAACAAGGATCATTCGTGGTAGATCTGGCCGAGGACGTGGCAAGAGTGGCCAACGAATCCGTATATGTGTTCCCGCTTCTAGAGACATGTGTCAAGTTGAAAAATTCAAAGTTTGATTGCGGGCGTTTAACTTAACCAAGGTATTCCTGCATTCTTGCATCTCTAGCCTCCAACTCGCCCCTCACCTAGCCTACGACCAGTTTGGAGTCCGAGAACGCTTCTATTGCTTTTCCGCCCATTTTTTGCACCATGAACATTCCTTGCAGAAAAGCCTCATACTCGGCTTCATTGTTTGTAGCCGAGAACCCAAGTCTTAATGACTTTTCAATGGTAATCCTCTCGGGTGATATTAGAACTAGCCCTACCCCAGATCCTTTTTGGTTTGTCGCACCATCAACGTAGATCTTCCATCGCGAGGCTCCTTATGCAGAGATTGTGCCAACCGATTTTCCATCCATGTTTTCCTCCTCCACTATCGCTTTTATAGAGGGTTCAGCAAATTCAGCAACTAGATCTGCGAGGACTTGGCCCTTGACAAAGGTCCGAGGCATGTACTTAATATCGAAAGCCCCTAGAAGCGTACTTCACATGGTGATTCTTCCTGTGTAATTGGCGCTCGGGAGCACTGACCGGAGGGGAATTTGAGTCGGGACAATGACCGTGTGTGCCTGAAAGTAGTGGGGAAGTTTTCGCATGGCATGCATTATTGTAAGAATTGCCTTTTCCAGTGGTCGATGAGCGCACTTTAGCTTCATGTAATGATTTACTTACATAGTACACTAGTCATTGTATGCCATTATCAACCCGTATTAATACCAAGCTTACAACGTGAGAGGCCACTGCTATGTATGCGAACAAAACTTCGTCGGCCTCGGGGCTAGACATGATGGGTGGCCGTGACAGGTATTCTTTAAGTTGATGGAAGGCTAGGGCACAATCTTCGGACCATTCAAATCCTTTCCACTTGTTCATCAAGAGGTAGAAAGGTCGGCATCGGTTTGCGGATCGAGAAATGAACCGATTTAATGCTGCGATCATTCCGGTGAGTTTTTGCACTTCTTTTAGGTTCCGAGGAGCTTGTAGGCTATTAATCACTTTGATTTGGTCCGGGCTTACCTCTATTACCTTATGTGTTACCATATAGCCCAGAAATTTACCGGACCTGACGCCAAATGAACACTTAGAAGCATTGAGGCGCAGCTTATGCTCTCTTAAGATGCAAAAAATGACTTCAAGGTCTCTCACGTGCTCGGACACCACTTTATTTTTTACTACCATATCGTCTATGTAGACTTCAATAGCCTTGCCCAATTGCGGTTCGAACATTCTGGTCATCATCCTTTGGTAGGTTGACCTTGCATTCTTTAAGCTGAAAGGCATCACCTTATAGTGTTAGTTTCCGACGGGTGTCATGAACGCTGTTTTCTCCCGATCTTCTATAGCCAGTGGTATTTGATGATAACCCTGGAAGGCATCCAGGAAGCTCATTCGGGGGTGGCCTACGATTGCATCTACCAACCGGTCTATCCGAGGCAGCAGGAACGGGTCTTTTGGGCACGCCTTGTTTAAGTCTGTGAAGTCTACGCAGACTCGCCACTTTCTCGTCTTCTTTCTTACCACCACTGTATTTGCCAACCACTCGGGGTAAAAGACTTCTTTGATAGCCCTTGCCTTTTTCAACTTCATCACTTCATCCCTAACAGCGTCGGCATGCTCTTTCGACGGGCATTGGGGTGGCTGCTTCTTTGGAATAGAAGATAAGTTAACGTTTAGGTAGTGACAAATGAGATTAGGGTCAACCCCCGGGGCATCGTAGGCATCCCACGCAAATACGGCAACGTTCCTTCTCGAAAACCCGATCAGTTCCCCTTTTTCTTGGAGAGGTAATTCCAAGCCGACTTGGAAAAATCTTTCTGGATTATTATCAATAGAAACCCTTTCTAAATTTTCACATTTTATCTCCTCGGCTAATTCACCGACTGGTGCTACCGAGGTGGTTGATTGCTATAAGTCCTTTTTCACAAACGCCGAGGATTCTACATTGGACTGGCATGAGATGGCGGCCACCATGCATTGCCTAGCCATGGCTTGATCTTCCCCAATCTCTTCCACTCGGCCCTCCGACGGGTATTTTACTTTTTGGTGAAGTGTAGAAGAAACGGCTCCTAGGGCATGGAGCCAAGGTCTGGCTACTATGGCCGTGTAGGGTGAGTAGGCGTCGATCACTATAACATCCACCTCCACAACCTCTGATCCGGTCCGCATGGGCAATCTGATCTACCCTTTTGGTATGACAGTCTTCCCTTCGAAACTTACAAGAGGAGAGTCATAAGCCGTTAAGTCCTTGAGTTTTAAGTTCAGCCCCTTGTACAGATCGGGGTACATCACTTCCATAGCACTGCCCGGGTCTACCAATACTCTCTTCATGTCGAGCCCTCCAATCCTTAGCATAACTACCAAAGCATCATCATAAGGTTGGATAGTTCCTATCTTATCCTCATTCGAGAACCCTCGCACAGGTGAGTTTCCCTTTTTGGATCTTTTGGACTCCTTTTCACCATCCTTAGCGGAGAGCCGAGCCACAAACAGCACCCGGGAGGGAAAGAAGCCGGTCCTCCCCGGAGCGGTGAGGATGATGTGTATCGTCCCCATAGGAGGTCTCAAAGATACGTCTTTCTGAGGCTCTTGAACCGCGCCGGCCCGGATGACCGCTGAAGGGGTGTAAAAGGTGGCATAATTTTCCTTCTAGGACTAATTGATCCAGGTGATTCCATAGATTCTTGCAATCCTCGGTGGTATGCCCGTGGTCTTGATGATAATGACAATACAGGTTCTGGTTGCGCTTTGAGGAGTCTCTGGCCATTTTACTTAGCCATTTGAAGAAAGGCTCGTTTTTTACTTTCTCCGAACTCGTTGCACCAGCTCTTTGAATATGGCATTAACCGCTTGCATGTTGGTTTGTCCAGCCTGTCTCGAAAAATCCCTTCTCGGGCTGGTTCTTTGTTATATCGTTCCGACCTGTAATCATTCCCTTTGGGGGGGATGATCTTCTTCTTTCCTTTCCCTTGCAGCTGGTCCTCTTCCACCCTTTTGTATTTGTCAATCCTGTCCATCGGTTGGCGAATGTTGGTGATGGGTTTACCGATTAGAGACTTCCTTAAACCGTGCTCGGTGGGGAGACCACTTTTGAACGTGCCGATGGCGACGTCATCGTAGTTTTCATCCATCTCGTTGTACATCTCCCAATACCTATCTGAATACGCCTTTAAAGTTTCCTCTTCGTGCATAGATAATGATAATAACAAACTTAGGGGCTGAGGGACCCTGTTGTTCGTAATAAAGCGAGAGCAAAAAACTTGAGTGAGTTGCTTATAGGAATCTATGGAGTTCGTTTTCAAGTCGTTGAACCATCTCATCGCCACGGGTCCCAGGCTGGACGAAAAAACTTTGCACATCAGAGCCTCATTTCGAGAATGGATAGCCATTCTTTGGTTAAACTAGCTCACATGCTCCATAGGGTCTGTTCGGCCATTGTAAATGGTAAACGTAGGTTGATGGAAACGCCATGGTAGTTTAGGCCCTTCTATCCCGTGCGCGAAGGGTGATCTGGAGATCCGATCCAGTGCTTTGTTCATGGCATCATTACCAACCTTTACTAGATGGGCTCTTATGTCTCCGTTCAAGGCGCTGCTCCTTTTCATAGGAAAAAGGTTTCACTTGGGAGAGTTCTTGATCTCCGCTTGTAATCGACATCCTCTTCCTCATTAAAGGATGCGTCTAAGCTGGAAGGGGACCGCCTTTGCTATTCACGGCGCAACTTCTTTTTTAGGTCATCTATCTCTCGTTGCATGACCTGATAGTTGTTTCTCCTTTGGGATACGTGATTGCCTACTTGGGAGTGGCTTTGGCTCGTCCGAGTAGTATGTACGCTTCCCTCTCGATTCCTTCCATTGCCTAGATTTGGCTCAGGGTCGGGAGGATTATTTTGCCGTTGAGGCCCAATAGATTCTATCTGCCGAGGGTCAACTTGGAGTGGATTTTCTTAGTGTGGACTTGATCCTGCCATGCTTAACCGTTGTACTTACCAACACTCAAATTCTTCCCACAGACGGTGCCAATTGTGGGGACACAGTTTGGAGCCCAAACCCCTATCTCGTGAAGTCTTGGCCCAAAAAAGCCCAACATAGTGAATTTTATAGAGTATGGGTCAAAAAACTAGGTTTAAATAAGTTAAACAGAGGCTTGCATGAGATTAAGGAACGCAGAGACAAGAACAAAAGCCATTGTGTTGAAATATCTTACGGCCCGAGGAGACTAAAAATTTAATTTATGAATACAGACTAGTACATTAGGATTCCTTTGCATGCTACAATATTCTCTCCTTATTTTTTTTTTCTGTCCCTTCCTTATGGGGGCTTCTATACGTTATATAGGCTCTTCCTTATCATCTAGGCTTTACACTTGTTGATCATCCAAGCCTCCACTTGAGCACCTATCTCATCGGACACCTCTTTCAGTCCTTTGTAAGTTGTGGTAGCCAAGGTAACACTGTTTAGGGGTCTTCTCCACATTAATGTGGCTAGGAAAGTAGTCGTAGTGCATTTAATATGGTGGTGGCAGTTTTTGCTTAGATATTTTGTGTTTTCTTCCTTTTCATGTATTTAAGGGATGTGCTTTAGTGGCTTGGACATACCTTCGCTTCGGATTTTTCGAGTGTCCGAGGAGGAATTCCTCCTCGGACCTTTTTTCTTTGTTTTCTGTGATAAGGCTTAACGTGGATCACCTAAGCCACGTTGCCTCCTCGGACGGGCTGGCGTCCTCGGACAGGCCTAAAGCCCAACTCGTTACTTTGGGCCATAGCCCCCATAGGTAGTTTTGTAAGCTTATACATTTTTATAAGGCAGATAAGACAATAAATAATGTTTCCTTAAAAAAATTTGACTTTTTAAACAGTACAAACAAATTGGAACGGAGATAGTGTATAATTTTCCAATGTAAAAAAACTAATAAAACAAAAAGTGTAACAGTGATTTGGCCGAAACCATTAAAAAATAAATAATAAAATATAAAGTGCCTTATGACTAAACATAAAGTAGATCCCATGCACGAAGACTTAACCAAAGTTTATCCATAAATTATGGATTTAAATATGAAAACCTACTAGCTTTCTCTATATAAAGGCTCATCGACTTATAACTTTTTTTTGTCTTGGATGAAAAAATATAACACCACGTAAAAAGACCTAATTGCCCATCTTGTCAATATTTTAAAAACAAAAAATAAATTATACTCTTGATTACACTTTTTACCTTAAACTTTGAATTTTTATCAAAGTTAACAGCAAACTTGATGTCAAGGTGCAAAATGTAACAAAGGTTATAAATTAGGATACAAAACATGCATTCGAAAAGTTTAAGGTGCAAAGTGTAATATAAGATATAGTTTAGGGTGGTCAAATATATTTTTCCCAAGAAAAAAAGGATAAACAATTGTATTTTCATTTTACTTTTCTGCCCTAAAGTAGTGGAAGTATGCACGCAATGCTCTTGTTCCTATTTAACTTAACCAAAAAAGGAAATTGTTGTTGGTGTTTTTGTTGCCGGAGGTAGAGGTGGTCTTCCATCGAGGATGTAGCGAGCATTAGTTCTTGTGGGTAGGCACTGCGTGCTTTTTTAAGATCCTAATGTTCTATAATGTGGAACACTTGTCTTTCAAGCTTCAACAAGATGCTAGCTAGGGCTCTTACATGGACCCTTTTACCTATTGGATCGTTTAAGCCTTTTGAATTCTATCATACAACTCATTGACATAATATTATGTTTCTTTTATTATGGCAGAAAATGTTCCTTGCATTTTTCAATGTTTGGTATAATGGAAAATGCTAGTGCTCTTACATATCGGCCCTTTTACCTATTGGATTGTTGAGCTTTTTAAATTTTATCTTACAACTCAATAACATATATTTTTACCTATCTTTAAATTTTGGTGGAAAATGGGCTCTCTCTCTCTCTCTCTCTCATATTTCAGCTTAGTCACCAAACTCACTTCTAGTGCTGGGACCTCGTAATATCACGCTCTACAACTACCACAAACTCAACAATCTAGGAATGGCTACATTTGCTCAAGATTGCAAGGACTTGAAGCTCGTACGACTCATGTATGCTGGCACAAGAGACATGAATGCAACTCTTTATCAAATATAAACTAATCTTGAGTTGTTCACTAAACTAGATTATATGTTCAAAATTGATTCAATTCCTTGTTGAAAAATATTTGAGGTAGTTCAAAAGCTATTTGATTAAATCATTATTTCCTTGTACATCAAACATAAGACTATAATTTTTTTTAGAAAAAATTTAACTCCAAATCAATTTTTAAGTATCTTTATCAAACCCACTATGTAGTGATGTAAGAGATCATTCATATATAATTTTAATTATATGACTTTTCTAGTGAGTCTTGTGGCTTGTAAAATTAAAACACATTCATAGCCTTATAAAATAAAATTACAAATTACAAATAAAATCAAACACTTGATATATTATAATTAATTGAGTATAAAGTAGAATATAAAAAAGTAGGATAGATGATTCTTATTCCGCGTTGATGTCGTAGAAGCTACAAGAAAACAAACATGTTACTTTTTGAATGGAAAAAGAAACTACACACATTAGCTTCTCAATGAAAACCTTGAATCCACGAGGGGTCCCTTGAATTCACAAGGTGATGGGGTTCTGGAATCCACCAGAAAGCAATAGAGAAATTAGTATTTTATAAATCTAAAAAACTGAATTTCCATGAAGGCTACAATATATTTAAATAGTAAAAGAAACCCTAATCCGCGCTAATCACGTAATTAGGTGGCAAAATGGTGATTTTTGCCAGAAATAGCAAAATTTTGATAATTGCGAAAATTGAAAATACAGTCTCTAAGACATCCCAAAATAGACGAGACCTTATTTTGACTTTGAAAGTAAAAGTTATTAAGGAAAAACAAATATTATTATAAATAGCAAAAACATTTTCGAGGCCTTTGAGCATTAGCATTGGAGAATGCTAATGCCAAATCTAAGGGAAATTTGGAATTTTAAGCCCCAAAACCATTTGCATTGGGGAATGCTAAACAAGAGTATTGCAAATTTTTTTGCAATATTGCTATAGTGCAATTCTAAACATAGAATTGCACAGTAGCAAGTATTGTAAAAAAATAATAATATTTTATCTGACTCTCTCTCCTTTGTCTCTCATCTCCGTCTCTCCATCGCTGAAACCCAGCACCACAAAGCACAACCAACCCAACCCAAAAATCGAAACAGCCACCTGCAACCCAAAGACCACAGCGAGCACAGCCAACCCAACACCATATCACGCCATCGAGTAAGGTGAAACCAACACGGCGACGCCATATCACGAATTCGCGATCCACGGATCACAACCATCAAGCACGGTGAAACCCATATCATGAATTCGTGATCCACGACCCACGATCCACAACCGGAGCAGTGCGAGTACGAGCTTGTCATGAAGTGAATGAAGTTTTGGGTTTTATTGAAGCCGAGATGTGAAATTTAGGATTTTTTGTTTGTGGGTTTTGTTGATTGATGCGTTTTTGGTTGATCTATGAAGTTTTGGGTATTTGAGTTGATGGGTTATTGTTGGACTATTTCACCACCTCGCTGGAAATGAAGGCTTTGGCGGAAGTTACAGATGGAAGAGAGCTAAAAATGAGAGAGAGGAGAGAGATGGGAGAGGAAAGATATAATTTTGAGATATATTATTTTATTATGTAGATATATTATTTTAATGAGTAAAAGAGGAAAATAGAAGTTTGGGATGTGGAGGTATTGTAAAATGCTATGGTATAATGATAAAGTGGCTTTTTAGAATTGTAAAATAGAGTAGCATTGGAATTTTCCAATGCTAATGCTTAACAAAGGAATTTGCCTAAATTTATTCTTACTATAAAGTATAAACAATTTTTCTTTTGTTAAGCACAAGTTTCCCAAAAAGTCAAGTCAAGTTACCATGTTAAGCAAATCAATCTAAAAGAAGTTCTTAAGTCTTAATTATTAAACTGAGTGATTAATCCTTAATTCACATATGTCACTAAAATAATCTAATCTAATGAGGCACTAAATAAGTGATAAAAAGAAAAATCAAATATTGTCCAGCGTCATCTAAAAATTTTCTAAGCTTAAAATCGTATAAGGGTATTAAATTAAGAATTATCATGGTTGCGGGGTCACAATTTGCGGTCCAAGCCCCGAACATACGGGTTCTTGTCCTAGGTTAGGGTGAGTTTGGACAATAGTTAACATGATATTGCATGGCAATCAAACACAAGTAAAGGGTACAGATATAATTATACTTTCGGTCCGGGGAGGTAAGACCGATGCACGATGATCCCTCTTGGTTGCTTGGATGGTTTAGATGGCTCTAGCCCTTTTTCTCTTTAGTTTTCCGATCCCTTTTTCATGAGGGGTCCTTCACCTTATATATCCTTCTTAGAGTAATCTTTACCCTCCACTTGTCGATCATCTGAAGCCCTACTTGAGTGCTTGTCCCATCGGACACCCCATCTATCTCTCTGTGAGTTGCGGTAGCCAACGTAACACTATTTAGAGGTCTTCTCCACATAAATGAGACCATAAAAGTAGTTGCAGTGCAATTAATGTGGTGGTGACAGCCTTCTCTTAGTTATTTTCAGGTTTTCTTCCTTCTCATGTGTCTGCGAAGCACATCCGCGTCATTGGAGCTTCTTGGGAGGTTATACTAATCACTGGATCGTATATTTTGAACCCAATTCGTCAGGTTCGAGAAGGGTATACTCCTCGGACGACTCTTCATTTGCTCTATGCTAATGGGACTTGGCCTGGGGATGTCTCATAATTACTTGCTTCTCCTTAAATCCATTTTTGTTCTCGGATAAGGCCCAAGGCCCAATATACTATCCTGGGCCTTTGCTCCTACAATGGTATTGATATTTATTTCTAATAAAGTGAAAAATTATAGATAATTATCAATAAATGCACAAATTCTTTGAATTTTTAAATTTAGTACTTTTGAAACTTTTGATAATTGAGTTTTAACTAGAGTGATATTTTAATTTGTTTCTTAAAATATTAGTAATAAAGTTTCACTTATAGTAATAGATATAAATAATTTTTTAATTTTAATGCACTGATAATGAATCTCATAATAAAATAAGTCGTGCAACTTGTAATGCTTACATTGAGTCAAATAGTGCAAGCCCAATGCGTATCACAACTTTTATTATTACAAAAAATAATGGTAGCAGATTAAATAGGAATATAAATAAATAATGAAAGTTCTTTTAAATTTATAGAAATCCATGATAGTGTAATTTTAAACAAAATTATATTTTATTTTAAAATTAAAGTTTGACGATGAAGTTTCACTTGGAGTAAATATGTTAATTTGTTTTAATATACTTATAATGTGTCACATGGCAAATAGAAAATATAAATGATAAAAAATGAGAGGGTATCCACTAACTACAAAATGCCAAACACAAGTAAAAAAAAAAAAAAGTTTAAAAAGTAGAGAGAGAGAGAGAGAGAGAGAGAAAGAGAGAGAACAATGAGAGTAACTGCATGCACATGCACCGGATCCTAATCCCATTTTAAACTAAGCAAGAATATATAATTTATTGCTAAAATAAATGTTAAATGGAATAATGGATGCAATAAGTATAATTAAATCTTTTAAGTCAAATTTTTAAATGCACTAAAAATATATAAATGCGTTTATAGAACACTAATATATTTTGGTATGTATGATGATCAAAAGATATTATTAGAAGCGAATACCATAAGTTGAAACTTTTTCTCAAAAAAGAGAAAATGTAAAAATTTCAAGGAGAAAGTTTTCCCATTTTTAGTTAGGAGAGCATGTAACATGGCAAAAACAATTGATAATCAATGCCCCAACTTGAATGTGCCCATCAAACAGCAATCTATTCAAAAAAAAAAAAAAAAAAAAAAAAAAAAAAAAAAAAAAACCAGCTTCAATGGAATGGGGCCCTCCAAAAGCATCCTAATCATGGTTTTAAAAACCGGAATGGACAAAGAACAGGAAAAGAGACTGATTATCGGTTTTATGGTCCGATCGGGGTCGGACCGATGGTCGAACCGATGATGTCATAATTAATATAATTTAAATATTTAAATAATTTTTATATGAATTTTGAATTTTAATAACTTATTTTAAGAAAATATAGAATTTTTTTTTCTTTTTTTGCATACTACCTTTTTTTTTTCTGGTCAATAATTATTGACAAAAGAAAAAGAAAAAGAATAATCTATCAGTAAGGTTTCATATATTTATTTTTATAAATAATAGTTTAACTTTACCTATTCATCTATTCAAAATAATAAAAAATAAAAAAATCTCCCAAAGTCAAGTGATTAGACAACTCGGAAGGACATATCTATCTCCTTTCCACCCACCATCTCACTCCCAGCCACACACGTTTACCTTTCTTTAAGAATTTTTTTTTCCCTCATAAATCTACCACTCCACACGATGTTTACCATCAAAAGATTGCTAGAAGTCTTATTTTTTCAGTTCTCACTTCTATAGTGTTTTGTGTTTTGTCTTTCACTCTTTTGTCCTCAAACAACCTCCATCCGTCCCCTCTCTCTGATTGGGAAAGAAGTTAGACAAAATCCTCTCATTAAATTAATCTCATAAAAGAGCATAAGTGGGTATCTCATAGCTCTACTCCAAAAGGTATATGGTTTCAACACCAAGCATGAGCATTATTTAACTTTTTTTTCTCACTCTCTCAAGCCTAGCAGATCTGAGAAAAAGAACTTTTTTTTGAACAAAAATCTGTCCTTAACACTTATACAACTGCATTTTGTTACTGAGAAAAAAAAAATTTTTCTGCAAAATAAAGCTCCATTTGATTTCTTTCATCAATTTTGTAAAACCGGTTTAACCTTTCCGGCGATTTTTCCGGTTAAACCAACGGTTTTCGGTTAAAAGCTTTTTCTTCCATTTTCACTTTTAAGCATAAAGGACCGGATTACTCTCAAGGTTCCCGGTTTTCTAGTCGGTGCTGCGTTGGTTTTTAAAACTATGATCCTAATTAAGCAAGCATTTTGCTTTACTTTGAAACTTCATACCTAATGATGGGATCGATCACGAACCCAACTTCCCCAAACGATCTCATTAAGACCGACGAGGCCATTCTCTAGGACGAGCTAACCAAATGTCCACGTCATTGACGAAAGTAATGAAGCCATTTAATGCAGCCAGTGATGTCCCGGGCGGTTACAAAACCAGCTATATAAACCATTGGAAGCCCCATTAAAACCCACATTATCGAGCATGAGGCGTCACCAAGAGAGACATTAAAGCCACATTAACCACCACAACGGCTAGTGGCTGTGGAAACATATATAAAGCTTTAACAGCACCAACACAAGGTACATAGACACACCTAAGAATACTACTAGTTATTCTAATCCTCTGTTATTTCTTAAAAACTCTTTTATACTGACTTTGGCATCGGAGACGTTGTGACAGGCAAAGCTTTAGTGACCACCTTAAGGGAGCTACCTTACCATTTAAAGGGGTGACATAGACGGAAGGACAGCTCCATCTGGACGCACACACAACTTTAGACGAATCTACACTTCATCACCTAAGAATTGTCCCTTCAGACCAACCATATGAAAAAAGAACAGGAGATGTATTTCGAGAACGTTTTGCTAGGGTCTAAAAATTGTGTCTTTTAAAACCAGTGCTATAGATTTTGGTTTTCTTGAGACGCAGTTCAAGCCATCAAACAAGTTTCATAAGCAATTCTAAAGCGGTGATTGGGAAAGAGAGTTGACACAAACATAAAAAAGAAAATTAATAATAATAAATTAATAAATAAATAAATTTAGAAACATAAGTGAGCGAAGGTTCAAAGCTCTACTCCAATATTAGTATATACCCGAATTTTTACCCCTTTGTGGGTGATCAATTATTTATTTACTTTTTTCGGGTGGTTTGTGGTATTAAATTTCTTTCGGCTGCGTGATCTGAAGGAAATTAAGAACTTTTTTATTTTTTTTCAATATTGTTTGATTTTATAGCACTGGTGAATTTTCTTAACATATTTAGACAACTGCATTTTGTTACTGAAAAAAGAAAAAAAAAAAAAAAAAAAAAACTGAGTAAGAAGACTAGGACATATTCATACAGCAACGGTGAATTTTGTACATATTTGATATTTCTTTGTTGGTCGTGTTCATTCCTATGAATACCGTAAGTGAAAATTTTCCTTTATCCTACGGTAGCTTAATTCTTTTGCAAATTCTTCCACTTTGTGAAGAAGTGTGTTCTATTGAATCTTTTAAATTACGCAAGCCACAATCTCTCTTTTCTAGTAGGTGCTGCTTTGTAACTTTCAATGTCTTGTCGTGTTTTTTCCTTAGTAATCAATTATTTTATTTTACTTTTTAACTTGTCCCAAATTCTGGTGGAAACTAGGGAAGTATTAACTGGTGCAAATGCTTTTCCGTTGCATATGTTTTAGGAATTTTCTCTATGATGTTGCTTAATTTTGTATGCTTATCTAATTTTTTGGTGGGTTGATGATGGCAAGCCCCACTGATCAAGGATATAAGTAAAAAACAGAAGGCCCTTGGCTAATTAAAACTTCTTATGGTCATGAAACAACAGATGATGAGCTATCAGATAATCAGGATCGACGTTAATGAAAAATAATTCAAACAGCAAATGTTGCTTAATTTAGGGAATTTGGAGACAGCTGCCAAATACACACTACCGTACACAGTCACTGTAAATTGTGGACATTGCGTAAAATAGTGTATATCAACTAGTATAAAACAACAACTAGTGTTTTTTTTTTTTAAGTCATAGTTAGGATCTCATATAGGCCTTTAACCAAAAAAATTATTAATAAATACATTTACAATAATAAAGAAAATGGGTAAAGAATTAATATAAAAAATCAGAGTATAATTAACTTTAGTTCGAATGAATGAAATGAGTTAAAAAAATCACCCGCATGAATCACGTCTAGACAAATAGAAGCAGAATGGTGAGTATTGACATGAAATGTATGCTGTGGGGAAAAATTGGGTACGGAAGTGTTTATAGTATGTTAAAGGAAAGCATAAGACTATTGAATAGCAAACAGAATTGTTTGGTGATGAAAGCATGTTTTTAAAACAAACGGTGTAGTCGATCGGATGCTTTAAATTACATGCATGCACGTAAAGAAACAGTGTCGCATGGCTGAAGTGACTCACGAGAGGGATCACGCGAGGCTTATAGAAGTTTGTTAGTACGGTTGGACGTGTGTATGTCTCTGAATAGACCAAATGTAAACATAGTGGAGTCTATTTCAAAGCAGTTTATTTATTTATTTTTTTATAAGCTCTATTTTTTTTTTTTTTAATAAGCTCTATTTCAAAGCAGTTGGCTCTGGATTAGTGAGTTAGTGATACTTTTCCTTTTTTAAAGTCTCAGATTACTGTATAAATAGAAGAGTTTAATATACTATTCCTACAAATATAAGCACTTTTGACCAGCACGCTGCTACATCCATACCTATTCCAAATTTGACTTCTCCACAGTTCCATTCTTGGACCATAGTTCAATTCATATAATATTAATATACACTCCACATACTAAAATCATTATTTAAGAAGAAGAAGAAGAAAGAAAGAAAGAAACACGCATCATCAAAATTAATGGATTTGTACATTGAATGATTTCATATCAGCCACCAAACTAGCATGATTATCTCCCATTGCAACATTTCAAATATGTCTTGTACTAGTAATTTCCACACATTTTGACAATTCTAGATGGTAAACACGGTTTGGATTCACAGAAATTTCATCTTCTTTTTTTTTTTTATTCCTTATCAACCACGTCTCTCTTTATATTTTCTTCGCCCCACCATCCACCCACATAAACTTTACTTTTTTATTTTTTATTTATTTATGTTCTTTGTTAGATGATTCATTGGTGTGCGCATGTATCCCTGTATAATCTTTTCAATGTCCTCCATTCTCCTATCAGTTAAGATATGTAAATTGATGTTAAAAGAGTTTTACTTCTCAACTAGACCATTTTATTATTTCTAATGGAGATATCTAAATTCCAAATCATCTTTCTCCCACTAGGGATTAGCATCTTGAAAACAAAAATTATTATCAAAAAAAAAAAAAAGAAGAGGATTTCTAATGTGGAAAAATATGTATGATGGATTTGGGCTCATAGCCCAAGTCCTATGTTTAAAATAAGGATGTAGTAACGCGCCTAATGTTGTGGTCTTATTAGGTTGAACCTTAGGCCACGTTTAAAAATGGCCCATCAAAACATTAGGCCGCATTTTAAAAGTGCAGCCATACCATGTATGATGGATTTGGGCTATATCATGTAATTGGTGAATATATTATCGGTTAACATATTAGGCGAGACATTAGTTTATTAGGCAAAAAGCACATTTTAGTCCCTACATTTTCAGGCGATTCCCATTTTAGTCCCTAAATTTCATTTTTACCGTTTTTAGTCCCTATCATAAAAACGTTTTCCATTTTGGTCCCTAAGTTTTTTAACAAAAATATCCTTGGCAAACGGTGTGTTTTAAGTACAAACGTGTCTATTAAAATAATATTAAAAAATGCCACGTTAGATAAAAATAATATTAAAAAATGCCATGTTAATTTAATTTTGAAAAAAACCACATCATATAAAAATAATATAAAAATTTCTAACCTAATTATTTTTTGAAAAAAAGAAAAGAAATTAGTTAAATTAATGATTTTTTTTTTTTTTTTTGGAAGAACATGAAGAACATGTTCTTCATTTTTCTTCCCCAACTAAGGTTTAAAATTAAAAATTAAAAATTTACTTTTCTTTTCTTGCATTGGCTTATTTACAAAATAAAAAGATATGCCCATAAAAATTTACAAAACACAAACATTCAACAAGATTTTCTGGCTTTGAAACCAAACACAAAAAACACAAAGATTTTCGGCCTCCATAATGGTTGGGCTGCAGTGGCATGAATAAGATCTTATTGAAAAAGCGAAATAACCCGGCATGTCTATTTTGAATACCACCACCAAAAGCAACCAATGAAACCATTTTGAGTGGTGCAGTGGGTCTACTGGACCGAAACCCACCACCAAATGGTAACAAAAAAAAAAGCCACCACCAATGGCAACTCCACTAAAACCGGTGAAACCCACCACCAAATAGATCAACTCCGCATTGTGAAAAAAAAACACCACCAAAATTTTATTCAACTCCACAACCGAAACCCAACCGAAATGCCACCACTAAAACCCAGAATTAAAAAAACCCACCACCAAAGCCGCCACCAATTCAACTCCACAACCAAAAACCACCACCGAAACGCCACCACTAAAACCTAGCAACCCTCATTATGGCCAGCGAAATATTTAGCTGAATAAAGAAAGAGGAATAGAGACAAGTTTCATTTATTCATGTTCTTCCAAAAAAAAGGAAAAAATTTAATTTAACTAATTTCTTTTCTTTTTTTAAAAATAATTAGGTTAGAAATTTTTTATTATTTTTATATGATGTGGTTTTTTTCAAAAATTAAATTGCTAACGTGGTATTTTTAATATTAAAATATTATTTTTAGATGGCTCTTGTGGCATGTAGGATTTTTTTTTAAATGAGTAAGAGACCAAAACGGAAAGTGTTTTTATGATAGAGACTAAAAGCGGTAAAAATAAAATTTAGGACAAAAAATTTTATAGGGACTAAAATGTGTTTTTCGCCTTATATTTATTATGGCTCTTGTGGCAACGAGACCTTAACATTGGGCTTTGGTCTATTGGAATGCTCGAAATAAGGTCTATTTTGAATAAAAACAAACCCACCTTAGGACCATTTTGAGTGGTGCAGTGGGTCTACTGGATGAGTACCAAAGCTTCCGTCTCAGAGATTTAGTATAAGTCTTTTCTTAACTATGTTAAAAAAATCAATCATTTATTAGCTATCAAAACTGTTATAAGTTTCTTTATTCGTGTTTTTTTAGTTTAATAAAAATGACCGGTTCTCAAAAAAAATTATGGCTCTTATGGCAATAATTTTAAAATAATATACCGTTATTGATATTAGAAAATTTCTAAAAAATATTAGCAAAATATTTTATTTCCTTAAATTGAAACAATTTTGCTATGGTATTCACAATTTTGCTCATCATTAATAAGAAGCATAACAAATTCCACTACGTTAACATTAAAAATAATCACTTATTCCTATCAAAAAAATTAATCACTTTTTTTTAGAAACAAAAAATATATATAATCACTTATTATCAATAACAATAAGGACCTAAAAATTAAATCACGAGAAAACTCAAATGACGTGCCAATCACCCACAATGTCAAGCTGCTTTCATCATTATGTTCAAGAATAATACCTTCATTATCGTTTTCCAAAACAAAAAGTGTAACAAAGATTTGGTATTAAAAATACTTAGTATTAAAAAAAAAAAAAAATTGTCCGAATGTGCTCCCATTAAAACAGAAAATAATAAATTAGAAAGTATGATTAATGCTTTATGAATAAACAAAAAGTAGAGCCCACCTTCACCAAAACAAAAGTAGAGCCCACATAAAAGTTAAAAGACGACAATAGGATCGGATAGAACCCAATTACACCTACGTAGTCATTGCCCATGAAATTCTCATGTCCAAAAATACTTGACTAGAAGTTTATCATATAATTAAATTATGGATTAAAATATGAAAACCTTATAAATTTCTCTATATAAAGGCCTATGGACTTATAACATTCTTGTCTTGGGTACTTACAAAGAAGCTGGTTTAGCTAGGAATGAAACTAGGTGTTTCACAATCATATTTGTCAATGTAGTGGCCTTTGGTGAAATTTTTGCTATGGGCTTTACTACTTTTTGTTCAAATTCATGAGCACAATGCTTGTATTGAGGATGAGAGGATGGGTCTGCTAGAATTGAAGACGTTTCTGAAATCCAAAACTAATCATACTAAACTCCTTCTTCCAACATGGGTTAATGAAACAAAAAGTGAGTGTTGTAGTTGGGAGCGGGTCAAGTGTAGCACCTCCACTAGTCATGTGATCAAGCTCACGCTCGCCAGTATAAACCAAGAGCAAAATTATGAGGATTCTTGGTATATAAACATGTCTCTATTTCAACCTTTTAAGGAGCTAAGAAATCTTGACTTATCTGACAACAAAATTGCTAGTTGGTTAGGAAATGAAGGTATGTGAGCTTTTGCTTCTACTATCACACACACACACACACACACGCACGCACACACACACACACATAAGAATTTTGAGCTATTTATGTCTTGCTTAGGATTAAATATCCCAAATAAAATTAAAAATATTGTAGTTGTTCATCTTCTCACAATTCAATTAATTAAATTTATTTTAGAGGAAAAACCTTTTTAATTATTAGATTTAAATTAAATTAGATATAATTAGATTCAAACTATGTTTTTTTAGGATTAATTTGAGGACATCCATCTATTCTAAACTTTACATATGTCAAATATGTATAACCGTAATTAATTTACAAGTATTTTAGGAGATGATGTGTTAAATATTTATGATGTGTACAAATCGTTGTTTGCCATATGACATAATAGGTTTACATAAATTTAAAAGATAGCACGTCATTGTTATATGCATTGAGTAAAGGACTAGTGTCATCATTTTGTACATCTACCAAGTTGGGATTCAACTTTGTGTGTTCTAGTTAATTCAATTGATAAAGTCTCTGATGGTTAAATAAGATATTTATGGTTCAATCCCCGCCTATATCAAAAATTGATTGGTGCCTTGATTTTATGACAAAAAGTGTAATTATCATAAACGGATGGTATAAGTTGAAACTTTATAATAGAAGCCAAGTTAGACTCCTACACATGCATCTAATGAAAACAAATATAGTTCATCAAGCCTATCAAAAAAAAAAAAAAAAAAACATCAAAGCAGAAGACAACAACACGTGTTGAAATTGAGAATGAGCTTGAGAAAAATTACTCAAATTAATAGTATATTATACAAATAAATTTTTTATTATTATTAATTATAAAAATCAGTTACACTTTTCTAAAAATAAAAATCAATTACACGGTGAGGACTGAGGATGACTCGACCATAAATTCAGGTTCCTATCTTGCCACCTTCCTATCTCTGTTTTATCTCCTTTCATTCTTCTTATTTCTTGCAAATTTTATTTTCGTTTCACCATCTTAAACGTTTGTTAACCATCTTAATCATTTTGCAAACCGTATAACAGTCCTTGCATAATTTAGGACTCTCTCCAAAATCAAAATGCCATTCCGTCATTCTTGTTAATTACCCTCTCCCAACGTTTGTTAAAGCAAAATAAAATGGTGTAACAGTCCTTATGAATTCTCTCATTATTTATATCTGATTTTATCTCTTCCTCTCTCGACCCAATTCCATCTCCATCAAACCCAATTTGAGTCAAGATTTTTTAGAAATGAAGCATCTTGATAAACAGTGTTGTAGTGATAAAATTGTAAGACTATCAAAACCTGTATGCACCACATTCGAACCAGCAGAAAATATACATCCTACCTACTATCATAACTTCGTGTGGAGATGTTTGGTCGATTTGAAAATTTTCAGTGCATTATTTTTGTTCTTTTGGTATTGCATGCCAATGGTGTCATACGTTCGATGAAATTTCTACAAAACTTGATGTGAGTTCTTTTCATTCAATTACCCTCCCCCTCTCATCTTGTGATAAATCTGAATGATTGGTTAATTTTGTATAGTAGTTTGATTAATATGGCCAAGATTGGGAACCAAATTCATCAGGATATCAACGTGATTTTCACTTAACAACATGATAAAAATATCAACTATATATATAGAGGTACTGCCTCAAACGCAAGGCCTTTTATCTATATGATGAGAAGAGCATTTGATATCATTTTTTTTATGGAGGTTCCAAATGTTTTCCTTTAAAAGGAGGGCTGCCCCTAGGCCTAGGCCATTTAGGCTATGGTCTATGGCCCCCTAACATAGAAAGGTCCCCTTAAATATGGGGTAGTAAATATGGGAGTGGTAAGCATAGTTTTTAGAACCGGACCGGACCGGGAGGTCGGACCGTGTGAAATCGAAAAATTTGGAATGAAAACCGGTTTTTTTAAGCATAAAGAACCGGATTTTTTGTTAATTCCGAAATAAAACCGGGTTGGACCGCGCGAACCGGTGAGAAGTGCGGTTTAGCAATTTTTTTTTTTAAAAAAAAAACAACAATTTAACACAATTTTATTCTACTTAATTAAATTATCCATCTTTTACAAGGAATTAAAAAAATTTAATTAAAATCCTTCAAAGATATTCAACTTTACTTCAAAAATTAATCATAAATTTTAATGTTTTCATGGTTATTTTAGGGACACGATTATTTAGCGACCCAAGAATGACATTGGGCTTGTAAGTAAAGGGCCCTAACAATATGATTTGTAGAGAGTGGGCTTGAAAGGCGGGACCTTAGTCACGGGTTAGTGGTTTAATCGGGGTTTCTATGGAAGCTTATCTATGGGTGGACCTGGCTTGACTAGCTAAGTCTTCCATTAAAGCAGGTTGTAGGATTTGAGCCCTCGGACGCATTGTATCCTTCCTTTTCTTCATTTTGCAGGATTTTTCCTCCTCTTGGGGATCCTTTTCTCCTTCGCTTTCTTTTTCTTTTATATTAGTTTTCATTTCCCCTTTTAGTGTCCACGTGTAAGTTTTACTTTCTAGGGTGCAGACTTGTCCTGTCAATCCATATCTAGAGTGGTTAGGGTATTTGGAAGAGTTAAATGGCATGGTTTGGAGCATAACGGGGTTTTGTACTACGATGTTGGCAGCTTTCTATACCCTATCCGAGTTTGCCCTTTAAAACGGGCGTTTTGCAAGGTGCTAAGCATGAGGTATTCCTCGGCAATATCCTTATGCTTCTTTTGGGATTTCATCATGCGTCTTCGGCAATAGCTCTCCTCGGCTTAGGCCTTGGGCCCTAATGTAGAGTGGGCCGGGGCCACGAACTCTCCGCCCCACAGTCATTATTTTATTTTATTAACTTTCTTATTTAATTATTAAATATATGTTTGAAAATCATTAAATTTCCCTCAAATTTATAGATATATTGTCAATTTTGCTAGTTTTATAAATTTAATATCTATATTTAGGCTTTAATTAATTATTAAATTAATTATGATGTCATCATGGTGAGACCCCGGTTCAATCTTGGTTCGACCTCAAAAACCTTGAACTTCTCCCTTTTACGATTCAATGAATA
This sequence comes from Quercus dentata, assembly GCA_028216015.1. Classification (NCBI taxonomy): domain Eukaryota; kingdom Viridiplantae; phylum Streptophyta; class Magnoliopsida; order Fagales; family Fagaceae; genus Quercus; species Quercus dentata. The sequence continues at coordinate 15,904,758 of CP116448.1, forward strand.
GTCCGGGTCTGAAAACCTTGGTGGTAAGGTGTATTTTATTTATTTATTTATTTATTTATTTTTTAATTCTTAAGAAGACCTAAAATATTAGAGTTATGTTATTCTATTACGAGTTTTATTATATAAGTTTTATAAATTGATGTGCCAGTAATTCAATACTTATTGATTTTTAATTTGTTGAAGTGTCACTTCATTGCCACATTGGTTTATAAGTTCTTTTGTAGTAATTTTTGTAGTAAATTTAGTGTTTTCTCAACAAAAAGAATTAATAGAAATACAATTCAATCACCATTAAGTAAATGAAAAATGTTAAAGCTAATACAAATTTTACGACAAAAAACTTACAAACAAATGTGACATGAATAATATGCCACTTTGTAAAATCTATATAATAAATATCAATAGCTCACTTTGGGTGAATTAGTAAACTAAATGTTATTTTAGTAAGGTTTCAAAAAAAATTATTATTTTAGTAAAATATATATAATAAAAAAGTAAACTAAATATTATTTTAGTAATATTTAGATATAAAAACGTCCCTTCAAAAATTGAAAGCTTTCCTTAATTTTCCCACTAACCAAACACAACAGATAAAGAAGTAAAACAACTTTATAATCAATTAATCGTCATCCACAAACACAATAACTACAACAGAAAGTAAATCTAAACCCATCTTTTTCCATACACAAAATATTTGGATGATCTCATTTGTGAGAGAGAAATGGAGGGAGACAGAGAGAGAGAGAGCTCCATGGCTTCGTTGCACGATCTGAATCTTGTTTTGAGTTTTTTACGCGGTATTTACTTTCTCTGTGATTGTTGAAGGAAACTCTCAAGAATCTTATTTGCCATTTTTGGTATGGAAGTGGATTCTAGTTTTGGCAGATCTGAGACTGATTTTGTGGATAAATTAGGCCCTTTGTTAATCTTGTGCCTTTTTTTTTTTTTTTTTTTTGAAACTCTGTTTTTGTATTTTTTTTTCTTTTTTTTTTTTTTTTGCGTTTTTTAAGTGCGAAGAACTGAATTTATTTATTTTTCTATAATTAGAACATTTTGATTAATTTTTGCTATTGATTTTGAATGTAGCATCCAAAACATTATTTGACTCTTAAAAAAAAAAGTACAAGGTTGAATAAAAAAATATTCTTTCTCTTTCCTCCTTTCCTCTTTGTTCACTCCCTCCCTTCTCAACCAAACTCATTTCTCTCTCTCAAGTTGAAAGTTCAAATATGTGTATAAACACCCTTGAACGTTTAGACCCACAATTTACAAATTAACCAATTCAAGCTTTATGTCAAACAACTAGTGTGCGGAAAATGAACATAAGCTATAATTGGAAAACAATCTAAGCCAATTATAAATCACACCACAGCAAAAATAAAAGGTAAAGATAAAGGGAAGAGAGATGCAAACACAAGGACAACACACGATGTGTTATCGAAGAGGAAACCAAGCCCTCGGCGTAAAAAAGCCCTCCAAGCGGTCAATAATCCACTAGAAAATGTAAGGATACATGAACTAAAGACCCTCCAAGCCTAATCTACCCGATGTACCTAAGCCCTCCAAGCTTCTTACTCCAACGAACAAAGAACCTTTTTCTTTTCTAGCTTAAGGAGATTCGCTACTAAACCAAGCATCCGCCATCCTTGGCATCTTCCAATGCTTCCCAAAACTCCAAGAACACTCAACACTCTAAATGGGTGTGGGTAGTGTTTGGATAGAAATCTCATCTCAATAGGTATGACAATGAGAGAGGGAATGAGAAAAAGACTACAAAGATTTCTCTCTAAGAATGAGTAGCTCTCTCTAATTGGGTGGGTGTTTTGAAGAAACCTCTCTTAGGGTTTTTTTTACAATAGCCACACATATTTTGTGGGAATGAGGGGTATTTATACTAGTGTGAGAATGGAATTGATAGCCATTAGAAATTTGAAAAATATGGGAAGAAGTAAGAACAACTTTCATATAAGAAAGGTAAGAGAAAAAAAATGGCGACTTGAATAGTAGTCGCGAGTTCAAGCCGTAGCTAACTCCTTTATCTGGATTTTTGTCTGTAGTGCTCCGGTGGCATGGTAATTCAGCTACATACATGCTGCTGTGCGTGTGCTTTTTTGGCGGCTTGCAAGCCACGAGCCACCTGACGAAGGAAATTGCGAGTTTTAAAAGCATTTTTTTTGCTTTAGAGCCCACTTTGTCTTGACCATTTCTTCAAACTCTCTCACACACTACCCTTATATGATTCCCACCTTTTACGGGGTTTCTAAGTCTTTATTGTATTACAAGCAAATTTGTCACGGAATAAAGCCAACACATGGTTGATTAAATTCAACCTTACACAAGTGTATGTAAATGGTAACACATACAAAACTCAAACACAATCTAATATTAGAAGAAATTTAATTAGAACAAATCTAAAATCAGAACAACAACAGATCAAGAACAGGAAAAAGACAAAGTTAATTAGAACAACAAATCTAAAATCAAAACAAAAACAAAAAACAACAAAGAAGCCGATTTGACTCAATCTTGGTTGCATACACTCGAGTAGTGGGAGGAAGACGAACAACGGTGAAACTTCTGCACAATGAAACCGATTTAAGTTCACTAATCTCCCGATCGATTATCACGGCAATGGATGGGGAGTGTGTCTATAATGAAACCAAAAAGGTCGGGGTAGAGAAAAATAAAATAAAAAACGTGTGGTGTTCCTGTGGACTTTTTTTTTCTATGATAATAATTATATAAAAAATTTTTAAGGAAATTAATTATAATTTAATGAATAATATGAGAGAGAAAAAAAAAAAAGAATAGTCTAACCGTGTAGTGTGTGGTGGACTCTTTTTAATGATAATTATGGTACCATAATAAAAAAAAAAATTGATAAGTATGGTAAATTTTTTCAAAAAGTAATTAATTATAAGTTAATGAATAATAAGAAAAAAATAAATGGTCTAAACATGTGGTGGACTTTTTTTAATGATAAGTATGGTAAGTTTTGCTTTAAGGAAACTAATTATAAGTTAAATGAATAATAAGAATAAAAATCTCTTAAGAAATATTGTCATTGAAAAATATGACTATTGAAAAATTTGAAAATGTTGTCGATGGCAATTTAAAAATATAGCCATTAGAAATTTGAAAAATATAGGAATAAAGGAAAGATAAAGAAAGAATAAAGAAATAATGAAGAGATAATATTTTAATAAGATAGAAAAATTATAGTAAGTCTGTTGGAAAGTATATTTGAAAAAAATAGGTAGATAAAGGTAAATGTAATTATTTACCCTCCAAACAATACAAAAATTTTGAGAAACATGAAGCATTTGAAGAAAAATGCTTCTCTCCAAACAATACAAAAATTTGGAGAAGTTGCTGGAAATGCTCCTAACAGCTACTATCGATAATACTTATATCATTAGGCTTTGATGTAGTCATGTACACTTGATCTTCACTTCATATATAAGAAAGGTAGAAACAAGAGCCCACACATCGTATTTAAATGATAAGTGCACATACCTTCTTTTGCTTTCAAAGTTACATATGGTTTTCAATCGTAAAACTTCACATATCAATAATGTAGGTTGTAGTAAAGAAATCACATACGATTCTTGAAAGATCATTCATTTACATATTTATTTTCATATTATGATTATTGTGATAATGAATACACTTCTTTCCAATTGTTGAATATGTTTTTTAGAGAATCCAATTGTTTGTCTAAAATGAGCAAGTGAGCACTTAAATTTAAGTTGCAATCACTTTGACAAGGAAATTTTAAGATTCTTAGGTGCCCTCCCAGTTCTTAAATTTCTTGATCTAAGTTTCAATATCATGGAAGGGCATCTTTCTAGCCACGGTATGTGCAAATTTATATTTTCTTCTTCAAGAATACCATGAAAAAGCTAGAAATAAATTGAGATTTTTTATAACCAATTTTACCTTTATTGAGATTTACTTTCTTCCTGTTAAAAATCACAAAATGCTTGATATATGTAAATGATTGTGGTAGTGTGGCTTCAATATGAAATGTGTTATTCTACTAGATCTTCCATATGTACTGTTAGTTTCAATTTGATAAATACATATCTCTTTACCGATGACGTAGAACCGGTTAATCTAAACAACTTGGAGGTCCTCATCCTGCAAGGAAATGATCTTAATGGAAGCCTACCATTCAAGGGTAAACATTCCATCATCTATTTTAACTGCAAGAATAATTTTCTTGTGATAAGTAAGTTCTTTTAGTGTAAGCCAATGAGCCATTTTAAGTTTTTTCTCTTGACACTATCTATCGTCAATTCACTTTGTAGATATGGCAAACTTCAGATGATTTGAAGATTTTAGATTTGAGTGAAAATTCTTTCATTGGAAGTATCCCTCCATATATTGGAGCACTATCTTCACTCAAGGCTCTATTATTATATTCTAATCAACTTAATGGAACTTTACCCATTCAAGGTAAGAATCTACTATGAAATCGAATTTGACAACTTGTTAATCTTCTAAAATTGAATAGGAGTGTAAAACAAGGGAAAGTGAAAGGTTGATATAGAATAGATCTAAGTGGTTGCAACTTGAACGCACAAACAATTGATCATTCACAAACAATTGAATAACATGTTATGACACTCTTTTCCCATTGTCTTCATGGATTTAACAATTGGTTGAATATGTTTTTTATAGAATCCAATTGTTTGTCTAAAATGAGCAAGCTAGGGCACTTAGATTTACGTGGGAATCACTTTGACAAGGAAATTTTAAGATTCTTAGATGCCCTCCCATTTCTTAAATTTCTTGATCTAAGTTACAATGACATGGAAGGGCCTCTTTCTAGCCACGGTACGTGCAAATTTAAATTTTCTTCTTCAAGAATACCATGAAAAAGTCCAGAAAAAAAAAAAAAAAAAAAAAACTGAGATTTTATAACCAATTTTACCTTTATTGAGATTTACTTTCTTCCTGTTAAAAATCACAAAATGCTTCATATATGTAAATGATTGTGGTAGTGTGGCTTTAATATGAAATGTGTTATTCTACTAGATCTTCCATATGTACTGTTAGTTTCAATTTGATAAATACATATCTCTTTACCAATGACGTAGAACTGGTTAATCTAAACAACTTGGAGGTCCTCATCCTGGAAGGAAATGGTCTTAATGGAAGTCTACCATTCAAGGGTAAACATTCCATCATCTATTTTAATTGCAAGAATAATTTTCTTATGATATGTAAGTTATTTAGTATAAGCCAATGAGCCATTTTAAATATTTTCTCTTGACACTATCTATCGTCAATTCTCTTTGTAGATATGGCAAACTTCAGCAATTTGAAGATTTTAGATTTGAGTGATAATTCTTTCACTGGAAGTATCCCTCCATGTATTGGAGCACTATCTTCACTCAAGGCTCTATCATTATATTTTAATTGACTTAATGGAACTTTAGCCATTCGAGGTAAGAATCTACTATGAAATCGAATTTGACAATTTGTTAATCTTCTAAAATTGAATAGGAGTGTAAAAACAAGGGAAAGTGAAAGGTTGATATAGAATAGATCTAATTGGTTGCAACTTGAATGCACAAACAATTGATCATTCACTTTTTCAGGAGTAGAAGTTAATTATTTTGATCGCGTATACTAATTCACTTGTTTTACTAATTCTTATTTTAGGAGATTTTTAGGATAGACAAAACTAATTAATCATATTGCTTTTGACAGAAATGTGTGCATTGAAGAAACTTGAAGAGTTAGATCTTAGTTTTAATAACTTTGAAGGAAGCATTCCTGCATGCTTAACCAATTTGGCATCTCTTAGGTTGTTTGATATATCTTACAACCGGTTCAGTGGAAACTTGTCTTTGTCTCTTGTAGCCAGCTGGACATCCCTTGAGTACATTGATCTGAGTTATAATCTTTTTGAAGGTTTATTCTCCTTCAGCTTGTTTGCTAATCACTCCAAGCTTAAGGTAATTCAACTTTTTAATGACAACAACAAGCTTGATATCGAAACTGAAAACCCTAGTTGGGACCCATCATTTCAATTAAAGGTGCTATTACTATCTAATTGTAATCTAAACAAGCCCACCGGTAACATTCCTAAGTTTCTCTTCGACCAACATGAATTAGAAGTCGTTGATATATCTCACAATAAGTTGAAAGGAAGCTTCCCCATTTGCGGGTCAACTTCATTTACCATCATATCACTACATGGATCTTCGTTGGTTGGATGTCTCTGACAATAACCTTGATGGGCGGCTTCAAGAAAATATTGGAAAGATTATTCCAAAATTAGAATATCTAAATCTAACCCGAAATTATTTTGAAGGTGATCTCCCATCCTCAATTGGTGCCATGAGTAATTTACAGAATTTGGATTTGTCCTTCAATAATTTTTCTGGAGAGGTACCAATGGAATTGGTTGCCAATTGCACCCGCTTGTATATTTTGAGGTTATCTAATAATTACTTTCATGGTGAAATTTTTTCAAAGAACTTCAACCAATACTTTATTTCTTTGGAATTAAACAATAATTATTTCACAGGTACTCTTCCACTAGTACATCTAAGAGTTTGGCACCTAGATATTAGCAACAATCACATGTCAGGTATAATTCCTGTATGGATGGTAAAAAATAATGATACTGTGATTGCTGACCTTAGTAACAACTTTTTTGAGGGGGATTCCATGTGGACTAGTTACATTTAATATTTTAGACCTTTCTCATAATTTGTTGTCGGGATTGTTACCTTCTTGCTTGAATCTGGAACATGCACAGAACCTACTTTTGTGGGGGAACAATCTCATAGGATCACTACCAAAAGCTGTTCTCAATTCATCAAATCTTGTGACATTAGACATTAGAGATAATAGCTTTTCCGGAAACATCCCTAAAGAAATTGACAGATTTTCTAACTTAAGAGTACTTTTGTTGAGTGGCAACCGGTTTAGTGGTATGATTCCAAAGCAGCTCTGTTGGTTAAAGAACATAAACATAATGGATCTTTCTAGGAACTTTTTTTCTGGGACAATACCATATTGCTTTTACAATATATCCTTTGGGAAGCAAGCTGCTAGTGAATTTGTCTACATACATTACAGTTCTATTGGGACTTTTGGATTTTCCCTCCCATATAAATCTCTTCTAAACAAGGATCATCAAATTGAAGGGACAGATTCTAATTTTAATATACCAGTTGAGATTGAGTTTTTGACGAAATATAGGTCTAACTTGTACCAAGGTCTCATCCTTGATATGATGTCTACATTGGATTTGTCATTCAACAAGCTAATAGGTGAAATCCCACCAGAGCTAGGACGACTATCTTCAATTTTTTTCATTGAACTTGTCTCACAATCAATTAAATGGTTCTATTCCAAAAACTTTCTCAAATTTGACTCAGTTGGAGAGCTTAGAGCTTTCTCAAAACAATTTGAGTGGAGAAATTCCTTCAGTATTAATTGATCTAACGTTTTTAGCAGTTTTTCTTTGTGGCTCGCAACAACTTATCAGGGAAAGTTCCGGACATGAAAAAACAATTTTCAACATTTGGAGAGAGCAGCTATGAAGGAAATCCATTTCTTTGCGGTCCACCACTAAAGAAAAGTTGCACTGTTATAGATGAATCACCTCCATCACCACAAAAATCTTTAGTGGCAAGTGACGGCAAATGGTATGAAGTTGATCTTCTAGCCTTCTTTATGAGTTTTTTGGTATCTTACATTATTTTCTTTTTGGGTGTAGTCAGTGTTCTTTATATTAATCATCATTGGTGGAAACGATGCTTCAACTTGGTTGGGGATCGTATGTACTGGTCTTATTATTTTGCTTTAAATACCCTAAAAGGGCTGATAAGCCGTATGCGTCATTAGATGTACTTAACTTCTATTGATAAATACCTATGTGTTATGAATAATTGCTATCATGATCTATTATGAAACAAGGAGCTCATTTGCAGTACTTTTTCATTTGTATTGTAATTCTTGTGACTAGCCAATGTCATGTGCAGGTCTATTATAATTTCATTTAAAAATCATTCGTGGAAAGGTTTTTATATGGGCCTTGTGTAAAATTTATTTGGTTGTATATAACATAATATCATTAACAATTAGAAAAATTAGTTACGATTATATTATATGTCATGGGGGAAAAAAAAAAAAAAAGACGCAGACAATGTAAAATGATAAGAATTATGTGATTATTCCATTGATATATGAAAAATGTGAAAAATGACTTCAATGAATTAATAATTATTTATGAATTATGAAGACACAGAAGTCAAAGAAGGCAGATTTCATGACCTTAAAGTTAGACATGAGTAAAGCATATGATAGAGTGGAATGGAGATTTTTGATTGAAATTATGAAAAAAAATGCGTTTTTGTGATGCTTGGGTGAATCTCATTTATGAATGTATCAGCACGGTGTCTTATTCAATCTTAGTTAATGGGGAACCCAAAGGCGAAATCTCTCCAACTAGGAGAATTCGTCAGGGGGACCCATTATCACCATACCTTTTTTTGTTGTGCTCGGAGGGGTTGAATAGATTGATCCAACATGCTGCAAGGGATAATGTTATTCGGGGTTTCTCCTTATGTAAAAATGGCCCAAAAATTACTAACCTATTTTTTGCAGATGATACTTTGTTGTTTTGCCGAGCAAGGATGGAGGAGTTGCAAGCCATTCAACACATCCTATCGCTATATGAAGGGGCATCCGGTCAACAAATAAACCGGGAGAAGACAACCCTTTTCTTTAGCAAAGCGAGTGCTGAAGAAGAAAGGAAGAGAGACATTATAAGTTTCCTAGGAGTTCCAAAAATCAAGGAATATGAAAAATACCTTGGTTTGCCCGTTGTGGTTGGTAGAAATAAAAGGGCAAGTCTCACTTATATCAAAGAGAGGGTGTGGGCAAAGCTTCAAGGTTGGAAGGAAAAGCTCCTATCTCAAGCGGGGGAGGAGATCTTGCTCAAGGCGGTGGTGCAAGCTATCCCCACATTTGCAATGAGTTGCTTCAAGTTCCTGGTGGGTTTGTGCAAGGAGATTGAAATGCAAATTAGAAAATTTTGGTGGGATGAACGTGGTAGTCAAAGAAAAATTCATTGGAAGAGCTGGGAGGTTTTATGTAAACCGAAAGAGGAGGGAGGTATGGGATTCAAAGATTTGGTGAGATTCAATGAGGCTATGCTTGCTAAAAAGATATGGAGACTACAAACGGATAGAAATTCACTTCTGTTTAAGGTTTTCAGCACAAAATACTTTCCCACGGGTTCGGTATTGGAGGCAAAAAGCAAGAAAGGCTTCTATGCTTGGCAAAGTATCCTTAAAGCAAGGCATGTCATTGAGAAGGGGATGTTATGGAGGGTTGGTGATGGATCACAGATTAGGGTGTTCGAGGATAGCTGGATTCCGGGCTGCCTTCCAACCAAAGAAGTACCACGCACACTAGAATGCAAGGATGACTCCACGGTTAGCTCACTAATAGACCGGACAACAATGGAATGGAATGGCCAGTTGAATGACCAGAAAATTTCTCCATATACGGCTCAAAGAATTAAGGCTATCCCACTTTGCAGAATGCCACGGGAAGATTGCACCGTTTGGCCACGAAGTCGAGATGGAAATTACTCGGTAAAGACAGGGTATCAACTATTAGGTGAGCTGGAAAACAGGGAGGTTGCGTTAGGGTCAAACACTGATGATTCAAGGAAATTTTGGAAGTGGATGTGGAGTTTGAAAATCCCAAACAAGATAAAACACTTTGGCTGGCGAGCATGCACCGAATCACTCCCAACGATGGCAAATTTGCATCGGCGGAAAGTATTGCGATCACCGTTATGCGGCAACGTAAATGAGCAAGGGAAACGGTCCAACATGCTCTTTGGGACTGTGATCATGTGTTGGATTGTTGGGGGCACGGGTTCAAGAAACTTAGAAACCCGCAAGCAGTATGGGCTCATTTGCAAACCTGGTGTTCTCGGCAAGGCGGCAGGACGTAAATATGGAGTTGTTTATGGTGGTCGCATGGATGATATGGACTAGGCGTAACAAGAGGCACTTCAACGAGCAGCACCAACCCCCTAAGAAGATCCTTGAAGCGGCAATTGCATCGCTAACTGGCGAGTTCCACGGAAATTCTCGCTAGCTTGGTCCGACGAGAAAATTGACCCGGACACAACGTTGGGTACCACTAGATGCAGGAATGTATAAGGTGAATTATGACGGGGCTTGTTTTGTGGATGAAGAGAAAGCAAGCATTGGTGTTGTGGTGCGGAACGATCGGGGTCAAGTTATGGGATCTCTAGTAGAGAAAATTGAAATGCCGCCGATCGTAGAAGTCTTGGAGGCTATGGCAGCAAGGAGAGCGATGATATTCATGGAAGAGTTGGGCTTGAGACATGCAGGATTTGAGGGAGAGTCCGAGCTTGTGGTAAAAGCACTAGTAGGCCTCCGCCTGCACCGGTCTAGTATCGGTCATATTATAAAAGATTGTAAGTCTTTAAGGGGTGTGTTCCAAACTTGTTCTTTCTCTCATGTTAGGCGGCAAGGCAACAGTGTTGCTCATGCTTTAGCTAGGAGAGCTAGAATGTCGTTTCCTTTATCTGTTTGGATGGAATCTGTTCCAACCGACATTACCTATCTAGTTTATGTTGATGTAACTTCATAATTTTTCCATACATTAATAAAGTGGTTCCTTTTCTTTAAAAAAAAAAATTAATAATTAATAATTATTTGATTACCAATAGTCTGTGGCCTAAGGATTGCCTCCCCCATTGTTGGTTAAATTTCTATGATTTGAATCCGTCCACTTTAACCATAGCAAAAAATAATAATTATTTAATTATCATTTAACTTAAGCACAAATTTCAAAAAAAAAAAAAAAAAAAAAAACTTAAGCACAAATATATCACAATTGGATACGAATAATATCAGATCATAAATTTTCCAGCAAATTTAAATTATTCTTATTTAGGAAAATAAATGTTTGACTCTATTGTTTTTGAAAAAATTGAAATTCAAAAAAATGTGAATTTTCCATACAAATTCTCCAGGGGTCAAGTTAGGTTTTTAGACCCCTTGATTTTACAGCAAAATTGTCAACTTCAAATAATTAATTAGTTATGAATTAATAAGTGGAAAAAAATTTCTATAAATAAGTCTTTTTTTTTTTTTTTTTTTTCCTGTTAACCAAAGATAGTTTTCCCTTAACTCATTTCTTCTAATGCTACAAAATATTAGAAAACACAAAAAATTATCTTTATACAAAATTTTCCATTGAAACAAACAAAGCATTAGATTGATTTTCAGGTTAATTGCCACAGATTAAATATATCACCAATAAAGCAATAAAATAGTATATTAAAAAAATAACATAAAGAACAATAGGGTGATCCAAGAAAACCTATGAAACATACCGTTTCGTAGTAATAAACTGGAGGGATTTTACCTATCAATTCCAAGGTAAAATGACCCACTAGAATAGAATTGAAGTTTATATACTAGACTTAACCCTAAATCTTCCCTTAAAAAAAAAAAAAAAAAGACTTAACCCTAAAACTCCCTGTTTGTGATTTTGAGGATTGGACAAGCAACTTTAATCTACACTATGATAGCAGTGTTGATTGTTAGTGGAGGCTCGGATCAACTCTACGAAAAACTTAGGGTTTCTACCTCTTTAGCCTCTTTATAAGTCACACTTAATGTGCCTTTATATAAACTCTTCATTAAGGTTACAAAAACTGAAAAACCCACATGTATAGTTTGTTGATACCGTATTTTGTCCTCCTCGATTTGCGTGTCGGACCCCGAAAAATCCAAAAATATTATTTTCTCTCTATGGGGCTTCGAGAACATCCAGAATGACTTGGCCCAACCTGTTTGGACACCGGAGCACCCAAAGTGCCTTTTTCAACTAAAATGACCAAAATGGCCCCGCTCAACCTAGGGTTGACCGAAGGTCAAACAATGTCAAAATCCTTACAAAACAATACTTTTCATAGTTCTTCATCAAACCCGAGCTTCTCGGAGATTTTTGGCCACTTTGACCAAGTTTGACCCAAGGTTGACCCTAGGTGGGCCTAAAAACCCTAATTTTGATCCGGCCGTCAGAACGGATTGAAACCAATGCCATTGCGAAGATTATCAAATTCTCATTCCAACGACTATTTATAGGTCAAAATTGGAGTTAAAGCAGGCGAGACATCACGAAAACCAAGATAATAGACCGATCGATGTACCACTAACTTTCGAGAGCCATAACTTTTAATCTGATTGTTGGATTTTTAAGATCCATTCCTTTTTAGAAACTGGAAGTCAATATATTTCCAAGGGTGTCAAGATCAACTCGATCTAAGGAGCTTCATATATGGCGGCCCTTGAAGGGCTGTCGCCTCGAAAATCGTGTTGGGGCTATAAAAAGCTCTAGGTACCTTCCTGACAAAAAAAAAAAAAAAAAAAAGAGACTTTTGGGGTTCCTTCTCTTTGCCTTGACGAATTCTGAGCTTCTCTACTCTTTTCCAAACACAAAAAACACATCAAAGCTTCTTGATTCTTCTCTTCACCAAAAAATACAAAGGTATTGTTCTTCCCCCTAATCTTCCTCTCCTAGGTTCCATACTTTGGATTTGGGGTTTAGGGGTGTGGATGTAGCTTTTTAGGTACTATCCACACCCCTAACTTTCTAAATCTTTTTCTAGAATTTATCTTGCTCTTTTTTGCTTGAATAACATGATTTATTATGTTGCTTGCTCTATTTGTGTTTCTAGTTTAAATCTCTTTGCTTTTTATGTTTTTTTTTTGCCATGTTTCATGTTTAGATCTACATCCTTACATGCTTATATGTTTAGATCTACATGCCTTATGCTTTGTGCCATGTTTTCCTATGCTTTGTTCCTTTTTTGGTACTAAGTTGATGTTAGGGTTGCATTCTCACATGCTTGCATGATGTTGTTGGCTATGCCTTACTTGGATCTATGTGTTTATATGTTTATTTCCATGCTATATGGCTAGATCCTTGATTTCACATGCTTATATGCTTGGATCCATGTTCTTCCATGTTTATATGCTAGGCTTCTACATGTTTACATGCATGTTTCTATCCCTATATGTCTAGATCTATGTTTTCACATGCCTAGGTGCTCGGATCTATGTTCTCTACATGCTTTTTGCCATCTTTCATGTGTTTGTGCACTCCATGCCATGTTTGTGTGCATAGGCCTAGGCCTAGGCCTAGGCCTAGGCTATGTTTGTCATGTCATGTGCTATTGTAGCCCTTTTGTCGCTTTGTCTTTCTTTCTTGTGTTTTGGCCTAATGGTTAGGACTCAATCTAGACCTTATGGTCTTCGTCATCATCCATACACCAAGGCCTATATCAAAGGGTTTGGATCATTCCCATTTTGCATGTCTATGCTTGCTTGCTTCTATAATTTATGCTTGTGTTAGCCTCTCTAGTTTTAGGCTTTGCCACGTTTGACACCTTTAGCGGGTTTGTGGCTGCGTGGTTACATCCGACGCTCATAAGGCCTTGTTTGGATGTAACAACTTGGGATGCATCACCATATTGCCAGTTGCTTTGTGCATACCTTTCCCCCTTTCCGCTCCGTGTAATGTTATGCTTGCCATGCTTGTTTGTGCCACCTGTTGGCATTCTATGCATCTTTACACGCTTACTTACATGTCCATGCATGAGTCTTGCTTGCTAGTGTGTCATCCATGCTTCAATGCAATGAAGTTATGGACATCTAATCCAAACCCACATTTTCCCCGTGGACACAATCTTTTATTTGCTTTCTTGCTTGTTTGCCTTTTTGCATGTTTGCTTGCTTTTCTTGTTTCTTTCCTTGCCATGCCCATCATGCTTATCTATTTTATCCCATTTCATATGCTCTTTGCATCTTTTCCTTCCATTGCTTGTCTACTGGTTTCTTGTCTTTGCTTTTGCATGTACACACATGGAGCAAGGATGCATGGAGCTAGAGCATAATCTCCTAGGCGCAAGCAAAAAGGGCAAGGATGCGAGCATGTAGATATAAGTCGAGCGACTATGTTCAGTAGGTTTAAGGGTCTAGCTTCTCCCATTTGGTTATGTACTCTTTTAAAATCCCTTCCTTCCTCCTTCCTTTCTCTCTTAGATAGGTTGTATTAGGTATATCATGCCCGATGGAAATATGCATATCTTGTGATGAAAAATTAACGGATCTACTTCATTCGCAATTGATAACATACACTATGTAAATTTCAGAATTCAAGAACAAGAGAGTGTACCTTGGTGTGGTGAATTTCAAAACAAAGATTATGAGTACTTGGGAACACTTTTAATCTTCACTCTAATTCCACTAACGTCCAAGATGTGTGGTCTCTCAATCAATTATATGAAATGTTCAAGGGAGAATTAGAGAGTGTCCAACACTCACATATACCATTTCATGTAAGTTGTTCGTTTTTTTTTAAATTCTGTACGTTTCTCTCCTTATAACTGATTACCTAATTGGGTTAGCCTTTTGGGCATTTCCAATTGGGCTCTAGTATGTGGCTTAGAGTGGGATCAAAAGGGACCAATAAGACACTAGCTTCAATGGGCCTTGGGCTTTTTGTCAACTCTTGACAAGTCCAAAGTTACCATTAACTATATTTAATATCACTATATAAATATAGTTGTACTCTAGGCTTTATCTATAAATTATATCCCAAGACTTTATTATACATGCAACCCCTTCATAAAATATTCGTAGTAATACAAAGTCATAAATGTAGATTGCCACTTTGTAGATTACTACATCTTAATCCTTGAGTACCCGGTTTAATCCTTTTAAATTATTTCTCATATATTTATGAAATTCATTTTCATAAATATATACTTTAGTAATTTCTTACCAAAGTGGTTAGGCCTAACTCTCTGAATAACAAACCTATTAAACTTATCTCAAGAGAATATTTTGTATCTCCTTTAAGAGACTATGAATTCCATCTTGAGAATATATGTTCCATCAACATTAAATGTGGCTACCCAACATACTAAGGTTTTGACCATTAGTTTAGATCTCATTCCTGATATATCAAAGCAACCTACACTTCATGATCGGGTCCATTATTCTCTCGGGATTAAGAGTTCATGTAAATATAAGTCGTGAGATTTATTATTTATTTGACAATTGTTAGGAGAATAATAAATCTCATAGTGGTCTAGTTCAATATGTCTTAACTCTTAAAACATATTAACATATCAACTAGAAGTCTCCACTTCCATGATCAAGACAAATCATCGTAGTTGATATGTTATAGTCTTCGCAGATGAAATACCCAATTTCATCACCGACTATGAACTAAAATTCTGAATTTACAAAGAACTTGTGACTTATATCTTACGTGACTAAATCACATAAATCGCATACTATGCATCTCATGGACTATATGATAATGTCCGAAAATTCATATTGCCATTATTTTAGATAATAATAAAACAAATTTATTGATCATAATATTAAATCATACATAATGTCATACTTAATATCACACATAGAATCATACAATAGGATTTAAGGGCACTAATCCTAAAATCTCCCACTTGCTCTAAAGACTATTGTGCACTAATCTATCTCCCATTCCCTCCAAATGTAACTCAAAAGTCCTTTGAGGCAAGGCTTTAGTAAAAGGATTTGCTAGATTATTTGCAATTTCAATCTTTGCTACCACCATATCTCCATGAGTAACAACATCTCAAATGATATGATACTTCCTCTCAATGTGCTTTCCTTTCTTATGATTCCTTGGATTTTTAGATTGTGCAACTACTCCACTATTTTCACAAAACAATGTGATTGGAATTTGCTCCATTCTCATTACACCAAGGTCAGAAAGGAATTTCTTGAGCCATACTGACTTCCTTTCTTTGCCTCACAAGCGACAACGTACTTAGCTTCCATGGTGGAGTCTGCAATACTCTGCCAACTTATGGCTCCACCTCCCAAGGTGAAAAGACATCCTGAAGTGGATTTTCTGAAATCTAGATCCGATTGAAAATCTAAATCTGTATAGCCAATGGGAATCAAATCCTCACAACGGTAAACAAGCATATAATCTCTCGTTCTCCAAAGATACTTGAGAATATGCTTTCTGACTTGCCAATGTTTTGATCTTGGATTTGATTGATATCAGGTGACCATGCCAACTGAATAATGGATATCCGGTCTAGTACAAAGCATGGCATACATGAGACTTCCCACTACTGAAGCATAAGAAACTTATCTCATCATATCTACTTCCTTTTGAGTCTTAGGCCTTTGGTCATTAGACAGAGAAACTCCATGTCCGAAAGGCAGTAATCCTTTCTTGGAGTTTACCTTATCTATATATCCAGCTTGTGATAAGCCTAACATCTTATTCTTGCGATCTCGCCATAGCTTGATCCCTAGAATAAAGTTAGCCCCACCTAAGTCCTTCATATCGAATTGGCTTGACAACCAAACCTTTACTGATGACATTATCCTTACATCATTGCCAATGAGTAGAATATCATCAACATAAAGCACTAGGAACATTACTACTTTATCTCGATGTCTTTTGTACACACATGGTTCATCAAGATTGTTCAAAACCAAATGACTTAATTGCTTGATCAAATCTGATGTTCCATGACCTAGATGCTTGCTTAAGTCCATAAATGGAGCTTTTCAACTTGCATACCATATGCTCTTGGTTCTTTGCTATGAAATCTTCCAATTGCATCATATAGATTTCCTCTTCAAGATTGCCATTAAGAAATGCAGTCTTGACATCCATTTGGCAAATCTCATAATCAAAATGAGCAGCAATGGATAAGAAAATTCTGATAGATTTAAACATTGCTCTTTGGAGAAAAGGTTTCATCATAATCAATACCTTCTTTTTATGTATACCCTTTCGCCACTAGCCTTGCTTTAAAGGTTTCAACCTTTCCATCTATCCTTCTCTTCCTCTTGTAAACCCATTTGCAACCAATAGGTTCAATGCCGCTAGGCACCTTTACAAGATCCCAAACTTAATTGGAATACATGGAATCTAATTCAGATTTCATAGCTTGGACCCAATGATGTGCATCTATATTATTCATTACCTCTTTATCCTCTTTATAAGTGTATGGATCCGATTCAGCCTCTTTCGAGATAGTTTCATAAGTTTCTCCTAAACCTATGAATCTTATAGGAGGCCAAACAATTCTCCTACTATGACGAGGCACCTGTGTACTAGACACCTCATGAGTAGTATCTTGTGGTGCATCTAATACAACCACATCATCCCTAGTTTCATCCATTGGTTGTTCATTTACGGGTTCATTCATTTCAGCCAAAACAACTTTATTTCTAGGATTAAAATTATTCACATAATCATCTTCCAAAAATTTGGCATGTGTGCTAACAAACATTTTGTTATCTTTATGATTTTAGAATAAATAACCCTTTGTTTCTTTTGAATACCCTAAAAACATGCATACTTCAGTTTTAGCTTCCAATTTATCAGACTTCCTTTTTAACACATGTGCTGGACATCCCCAAATGTGGAGATATTTCATACTAGGCTTATGCCCACTCCACAATTCCTTAGGTGTGTTGGGAACAAATTTTGATGGAACTAAATTCAAAATATGCATTGCAATTTTTAGTGCATATCCCCAAAAGGAAACAGGTAAAGTTGAGTAACTCATCATGGACCTAACCATTTCCAAAAGAGTCCTATTCCTTCTTTCTACTACACTATTCTGTTGGGGAGTTCCAGGTGTAGCCAATTGGGATAGAATCCCATTTTGAGTTAAGTAATTCTTGAAATTCCCAAGAAGGTATTCGCCACCACGATCAGATCAAATGGCCTTTATGCATTTACCCAATTGATTCTCAACTTCAACCCTAAACTCTTTGAACTTTTCAAAGGTTTCGGACTTCCATCTCATTAGGTACACGTAACCATATCTTGAGTAATCATCAGTAAAAGTGATGAAATACTCATAACCTCCTTTTGCTTGGGTTGACATAGGACCACATACATAAGAATGCACTAGTTCTAGCAAATCTTGGGCTCTTCTACCTTTTGCATTAAAAAGTCGTTTGGTCATTTTGCCTTCCAAACAAGATTCACAAACTGGAAATTCATCAAAGTCCATGGGCTCTAAGAGTCCATCTTTGATCGATCTTTGAATCCTATTTGAATTAATATGACCCAAACGCAAGTGCCAAAGATATGCATCACTAGTAGAAGGAAACTTTCTCTTTAATAATTTCACATGAGAATTATCATCTAATTCAGAATTATATAATTCATGCTTATCGGGAGTTAAAATATAAAGACTATCCACAATATTGCCAGAACAGATAAACACTTTATCCTTATTTATTACAACATTGTTTTTTAGGATAACGCAATATCCATGTTTACCTAAGTAAATAGTAGAAATTAAATTCCTACGAACATTAGGTAAATACAAACAGTCTTCCAATATTAGAACTCTAGATTCAAAACTTAAATTATAAACACCAACAGCTACAAACAGGAATCTTGCTCCCATCAGCCAAAGTAAGAAACAACTCCCCTTCTTTAAGCTTTCTGGTCTCCTAGAACCCTCTTATTCTTGGCAGCGTTAAATATTGGAAAATTTCTCTTCCAATGTCCTTTCTCACCACAATGGAAACATTTTTCTTTGAGCTTCTTTTCTTTGTCAGCAACCCTTAAGGCAATTTGTTTACCCTCTTGTTTGGTGAAGTCCTTCTTCTTCTTCTTCTTACCCTTGCCTTTCGACTTAGGTTGAGAATTAGAAGCTTCACCAAAATTGGCTTCAACATTGGAAGTACCAAGAATGCCTTCTGCCGCTACCAATTCATTCATTAATTCGGACAATGTATAAATCTTTTTGTTCATATTATAGTTAAGTTTGAATTCCTTGAATGATTATGGTAGTGACTGGAGTATCATATCCACTTGGGATTCTTTATCAATATCGGCACCTAAAACTTCCAATGTATTCAGATTAGAGATCATTGTAAGACAATGCTCTCTCACCGAACTACCTTGAGCCATTTTGGTATTATAAATTTGCCTCATGGTTTCTTGCCTTGCGTAATGTGACCTTGCTCACCAAACATCTCCTTCGGACTTAGCATGATGTCCGAAGCTAGTTCTACATCTTGCATTTGATGCTATAGAACATTTGAAATAGATGCTAGGATGTAGCACTTGACCATTTCATTACATTTCTGCCGACGATCATATCGTTGTTTTTCCTCGGGAGGAGCATCTAATGAAGGAAAGTTAGGACATGGTTTAGTAAGCACATATTTGTGCTCTTGACAGATAAGAACAATGTCCAAATTTCTTTTCCAGTCAACATAGTTGGATCCAGTCAGTTTGTTTTGATTAAGAATAGTTACAAATGGGCTAAATGATGCCATGTTCAAATCTGAAAACAATAAACATGAATATAATAAGTAGACTGGACATTATCCATTTAGCATATAAACATATAGTATGGAATCTTAATAAAACCATAATATAATATATGCAACGACAACCCAATCCATGTCTATAATTCCTTGGTAGCAAGTTTATTATAAACAAATTAATTGATTGAGAACTATTCTCATTATTAGTGCTATCATGATAACTCTTACCATACACTAATAATATGCCATTATACCTTCAGCCTCTAAGTAATAATGACATAGCTCCTTTGTGAGGTTAACATTACACTTAGTCTAATGTATACCATTATTTTACCATTATTTAGAATCATGTGTAGCCACATTTCATCTCCCTTATAATGTTTAAACTTGTAGTACCATGGAACAAAACACCCTTCTTTGGGATCGCGAGGCATATACGCCAAGACGAGGTGCTTGTCCACACTACTTTAAACAAGTTAGTTCAATCTTGTAGTACTATGAAGAAAACACCCTCCTTTGGGATCGCAAGGCATATACGCCAAGACGAGGTGTTTACCCACACTACTATGAATTGATAATGGAGGCCGTGAGATCCAACCCTTTATCTCTCTCCCACTAGATGTTTTAAAGGAAAGGTTTTTAATTATAAAACATGCATAATCTAATTACACATAGCCTTGCTCTTTAAACATGTGAAAACACTTAGAAAAATTTTTGATTTTCCTTCCTTTGATCGATCGAACGTGCCCCTTGATCGGTCGAAAAAAAATTAAAAAATTCGAACTTGACCACTTGACTTGGTCGATTGGTACTCGATTGCCTCTCGATTGATCGAAAAACAAATTCGATTGATTGAAGAGCAATAAAAAATCAATCTATTTAAAAATTCTGATCATTGTTTCACTCGATCGATTGAAAGTGATTTTTGATCGATCGAAACTCGTGAAACTCGAATTTCTAGAAATTTTCTAAGGTAGTTTTCTATTGTTTTTCTTGAACAAACAACTAACATACGAACATGATAGTCAAAGAATGATATCAAAACAGAATTTCATTGATGCTATAGCCTTAAAGATCAATTTAACATACTTAAATTCAAATTTAAACAACATCATAACACCAATGTCAGTTTTTATCAAATCATAGTTTCAACAACCATGCAGAAAATTAAATGTGTAATCTTCTAACATGAAACTATAATTTCTAATTCCTAAATTAACAAAACATGTTATACAACTCAAAATTGAAGACCGCTCTGATACCATTTGATGGAAATATGCATATGCGCAACGGAAAATTAACGGATCTACTTCATTTGCAATTGATAACATGCACTATATAAATTTCAGAATTCAAGAACAAGAGAGTGTACCTTGGTGTGGTGAATTTCAAAACAAAGATTATGAGTACTTGGGAACACTTTTAATCTCCACTCCAATTCTACTAACGCCCAAGATGTGTGGTCTCTCAATCAGTTATGTGAAATGTTCAAGGGAGAATTTGAGAGTGTCCAACACTCACATACACCATTTCATGTAAGTTGTTCGTTTTTAAAAAAAAAAATTATGTATGTTTCTCTCCTTATAACTAATTATCTAATTGGGCTAGCCTTTTGAGCCTTTCCAATTGGGCTCTAGTATGTGGCTTGGAGTGGGATCAAAAGGGACCAATAAGGCACTAGCTCCAATGGGCCTTGGGCTTTTCTGTCAACTCTTGACAAGTCCAAAGTTACCATTAACTATATTTAATACTACTATATAAATATAGTTGCACTCTAAGCCTTATCTATAAATTATATCTCAATACTTTATTGTACATGCAACCCCTTCATAAAATATTCGTAGTAATACAAAGTCATAAATGTAGACTGTCACTTTGTAAATTACTACATCTTAATCCTTGAGTATCTAATTTAATTCTTTTAAGTTATTCATCATATATTTATGAAATCCAATTTCATAAATATATACTTTAGTAATTTCTTACCAAAGTGGTTAGGCCTAACTCTCTGAATAACAAACCTATTAAACTTATCTCAAGAGAATATTTTGTATCTCCGTTAAGAGACTATGAATTCCATCTTAAGAATATATGTTTCATCAACACTAAATGTGGTTGCCCAACATACTGAGGTTTTGACAATTACTTTAGATCTCACTTCTGATATATCAAAGCAACCTACACTTCATGATCAAGTCCATTATTTTCTCAAGATTAAGAGTTCAGGTAAATATAAGTCGTGAGATTTATTATTCATTTAACAGTCATTAGGAGAATAATAAATCTCACAGCGGTCCAGTTCAATATGTCTTAACTCTTAAAACATATCAACATATTAACTAGAAGTCTTCACTTCCATGATCAAGACAAATCATTGTAGTTGATATGTTATAGTTTTTGCGGATGAAATGCCCAATTTCATCACCGACTACGAACTAAAGTTCTGAATTTACAAAAAACTTGTGACTTATATCTTCTATGACTAAATCACATAAATCACATACTATGCATCTCTTGGACTATATGATAATGTCCGAATATTCATGTTTCCATTATTTCGGATAATAATAAAAAAAATTTATTAATCATAATATTAAGTCATACATAATGTCATACATAGTGTCGTACTTAATATCATACATAGCATCATACAATAGGATTTAAGAGCACTAATCCTAACAATGCCATGTACCATTCGTCCTTATCTCTAGAGTATGGCGACCCCTGTTTATTTTCCCGCACCTATATTTTGGTCCATGCTCTAGGGATGCAAGCATTTACTTTCCTGCTCTATGTGGTTTCATTGTGCATGATGTATGTATATATATACCTACTCGCCCCTATTGGTGTGATTATCATAGTCCATGTCACCTAAGGCAAAGTGATACCTAATTTCATGTTTTGCGAAAGTAAGGTGACACGTCTCCGGATTTTCGCGGTGGAAATCTAGCACTTTTCTCGAATGCCTTAGGAAAGCATAGATTGGGACCACACACATTCAAAAGCCAAACCTTAAAGCCCCCATGCATGCAAAGCCCTGAAAGCCAATGCCAAAATCATGTTTTTCATTGCCAATCTCCAAAAATTAAGATTTTATCAAAACAAAGGATTGTCCTTGAATCAAGATTTTTTTTTTTTTTTTGCCATCCACATTAAATTAGGAAAATGCCATTTTTCTTAGCGTTGTGGGGTGCCTAACACCTTCCCCACACGTAACCAAACTTCCAAACTCAAGAATCAAGAGTTTTTTTTTTTTTTTTTGCCATCTACATTAAATTAGGAAAAATGCCATTTTTCTTAGCTTAGGATTGGTAATAAAATCAACTAGAAACATGTGACCAATCACATCTTAGAAAAATCCAATGATTGATGGTAACTCCACTTACCTTTGGTAATCCCTTAAAATTTAGATACTTGACAAAAAATCCTTGTAGGGATTTGCATTTCACAACACCAAAGGTAGACCTACCTTCCTCCACCATAAAAAAAGAAAAAAAGGAAAAGAAAAAAGAAACGTTATCATTATCATTATGTTTTGGATTTTTCTCTAAAAGCTATTAAGTATGGTGGTGTTGTGGCCGTTGGAGTTGCCGGCAATGACAGTGGTGGAAAAAGAGAGCACATGAAGCCCAGCGCAAACCATGCCACACACAGTACACGTGCACACCATCATTCAAGAGGGGCCTTCAACGTGGTTTGATTGGTCTATCCGTGATTTGAAATTTGACACTTTATCCACCTTAGATTAGCTTAGTTAGAGCTCTCTAACTCGTCTTTATTAAGAACATGGAGTGTCGCCAAAACAATGGGTGGTTGAACGACCCCAAATTACTTAATTACCAAAAGCTTATTATCAAACGAAAACAACTAAACGGTTCTTCGATTTTGAGGTGGGCGGCGTAAAATCAAAAAGTCAATAATCCACTAGAGAATAGTTGACTAAAAAAATCATGTCCAACTTGAAATAATTGATTTTGTGATTCTTAAGGTAGGGGTATTAGACTAAATGACTCAACCCTAACCCGACTCATTTAATAATCGTGTCATGATCTTTCAACACTAACCGCTTCACACACTCCTTTATTAATAGTGCACACTCACACACTATTATGCTAAATTACAAGCAAATTGGTATGGAATGAAGCCAACAAAATGGTTGATTAAATTCAACCCCACATATTAAAAAAATACAGTGAAACACTTTCAAACAACATGTAAGCAACATTTTTTTGGTAAAATATTAGACAGGTAAAATGTCAAATTTCAAATCATTGAAATGCAATATAAATTTTGACCAAACAACAATTCCATAATTACCTTTTTTTTTTTTTTTTAAACTAACTAATGTTAACCTTTTGAGTTATTGATTTTAAAAGAGGTGGCGAAATTATAGCCTTAGATCTCTTTGTAATGAATCTCAGCCTTTAAATTGACACACTCCATTTGATTTTGAAATGGAGAAGATCCGAATCTACTCTTGTAGTTAGGGGTGTCAATTCGGGTTAGCATGTTGAGTCGTGTCGTGTTGAGGGGTTGACTAAATGATGAATTTAATAATAATACTAAACCAATTTCAACACTTGCATAATATTAAATATAACATCCATCTAGAAATAATTTTTATTTTTTTTACATCCCAAAATGCAGTGCATACACTTCAAGTCTTCAACCCACATTCAAAATAATATAGTTCAACAAAAATATAACATTCATTTAGAAATAAGTTCTTTACACTCCAAAAAAGTACATACACTTCAACCCAAATTCAAAATAACAAAGTTTAACAAAAATAAAATAACATAGTTCAACAAAAATATAATATCCTTGGAACTTGCCAAATGTTAAGTATCAATATTGAAAGAATTTGAGCAAATAGTAGACTAATCCTGACTATGACCACGATTATCATTCATAGATTCTTTGTTGATGTCCAAATTCATAACATCTTCCACAAGCTCATCCAATTTTATTTGTGCAAGTTCTATGCCAAAAAAAAAAAAAAAAAAAAAGTATTAATAGTTCTAGGGTCTGAAAATTTCAATTTCCAATTATATTCATTGTAAATTTTTGTAATTACTCACTTTTTTTTTTAAATTTAAAATATATGTTGGATATAAAAGGTATTTGACAAATCTAAAATAAAATAAATATAAATTTATTATATGAGTTAAATGGTTTGTGTTAAGTGGGTCATTTCGAGTTGACACAAATAAATTGGCGTGTCAAATGTGTCTATTGCGAGTTACGAGGTTGACCCGCTTATGATACGTTTATTATCATGTCGCTTTCGAGTAGACTCATTTATGATCCAAACCCATTAAGGCCCAACCCTAACCCCAAAAAACCCATGTCAAGTTCGTGTCGTGTTCGCGGGTTGGGTCGAACATTGGCACCCCTACTTGTAGTAGGTGAAAGAAAAGAGTGTTGATAGTTGACAAAGAAAAGAACTTTTGAAGCAACGGTGAGCGAAGGTCCAAAGCTCAACACCAACAAACCCAAAAATGGAAGCTCAAATAATTTCTACCCTTTCCACAATATATATATATATATATATTTTATGTTTTTTTTTAAACAAGAACAAGGGATTCCAAAGCCAGTGAATCAGTGCTTTTGTTGTTTTTGCTTTCAATATTTGAGTTCTAGTATTTGACTTTTGACTGATTGCCCGCTTGCTTGTGGTCTTTCACAAACAGCACAATTGAAACAATTTCCAGAGCACCAAACAAAAAACCCAACGAGTTTCTTCACCATCAGCAATGGACACCCATGAGTCCTCGCCTTTGCCACCTCAGCCACCACCAAAAGAGTCATTTGCTCGGCGTTACAAGTTTCTCTAGCCTATGTTCGTGGCTATCAATCTTGCTATTGGAGGTCCCTTTCTTTTTCTTATTCTTCAGCTTTGTAATTCACTGTTTATCTTAATTTCCTATCTACATTAATATATATGGGTGTTTATTTCGTATGCGAAGTGATTAAATTTATAAAAAGGTGTAATAGGTTTTAAGATTTCAGCTTCAAAGATTTGTTTTTTAGGCTTTTCATGATGTTATTGTTGATGGGTACTCTATTGTTAGGATAGGGGTTATGGTTTTAAATATCTCATTTTTGGAGGAATCCTTGATGGGGATGGAGGAATTTCGATTAAATGGGATTTGGTATTCCATGGTTGGGCTTGTGTGGGATTTATGATTCTCCTTAGTTGAGGAATTGTGTGATAAGATGTTGATTCTAGCCTCTGTGGATTTAGATCTTAATTGGTTATGTCATATTTACTAATATGCACTAATGAGTCTAGGAACGCAAATGTGTAAAGAGTGGTGACAAGTATGGGGTTAATATACTGTTCCTATTAGAGGGGAAACAAACATTTTATGTCTTGTGTGGGATTTATGATTTTCCTTTGATATCCTTGGACCAAATGGCAATGTCCCAACCAACCCTCCCCTTCCTAGTTAGTTGAAGTAGAGGCAAAATCACTGTTTGATTCCCATGTTTCAGCTGTGTCGCTTGTTTATTTTTCTATTGATAAAAACCCTTATTTCTCAACTTAAACTTTTAGTTCACTACAGGTTTCAATCCACACTCCTTATAAATGGATGCATATTCCTTCATTTTGGAAATCCTGGAGTTTGTTGTTGTTGGAACTTCTTCTTGTTTTGTTAAAATGGGAGTAATAGTAATAGTAATAGCTCATGGCATCCTTCATTTTATTAGTACAGCCATATGCTCCTTATAAATGGATGCATATTCCTTCATGTTGGAAATCCTGGAGTTTGTTGTTGTTGGAACTTCTTGTTTTGTTAAAATGGGAGTAATAGTAATAGCTCATGGCATTCTTCATTTTATTAGTATAGCCTTATGGTTGCCTAATCAGAGTAATGGTTTTGGCTATTTATCATGGAAAACAGCCAATGATCAAGACTTGTTTGTCTATCTTTCTAAGTATAATCATTACAATAGTTGGGAGAAAAAGACACACAGAATGCAATTCTTGCATAATTTTTAACTGGTCATCTAAAGCTCTACTACTTCACATGATTAAAATCATATACTAGTAATTTTTGGCTTTATCCATGTTGATGATGAGCAATATGTTGGATAGACAAAGTTAGTATCAATTGCTTAGGGTGTGCAAACTGCATAGTTATAGGTGAGTAGCAACATATTCTATTTGGTCAAACTTGCTTACCTACTTAACTAATTGTTGAACAAATATTAATGACTTTATAAGTAGGGGTAAGGATGCCTACCAATCGCCACTCTCCAACCCCACAAAAGTGCGATCTTTGTGTACTAGGTATGATCATTTTAATATATAGGTCCTACATTTGGTGATCATTTTTAATAACTTGTTTGTCTCATTCAGGTTTGAGAAAGAAAAAGTGGAGTATAAAAGAAGACTTCAGGGGTGGTAAAACTGGTTTCGTCACATTGACATCGAAGTAGATTGAGCAGTCTCATAACGGAAATATATTCTTTACATGTTATGGTCCTATATAGTTTGAGAGGTATTTATCTAGGTTTGTGGTCAAACTTGGTCTATCCCCCTCTGTTTGTGTGTAATTTTTCCATATAAGTTGTTAGTCTTTTATTTTTTAATCTTGATAAGTTGTTAGTTTAAGCTTTTGTTAACACTGTCTTGAAGCCTATCAAAAAGTTGTCTCTAGGGCTCTAAATATGCTCCTTAAGAGTTTCCGTGAACTTTTGTAGCCAACCTCTTTGTGCGGGCAAAGAAGAAAGATGAGCACATAAAAGAAGAAGGTGCAACTCCAGTTTCAATCTCCGCTGCTAGAACTGCTTCTATTGCTGAAAAAACCTTACACTCACCATCCGTCACAAAACCTGTGAAGTTGTGGGAAACAATTCCAGAGGATCAGCAGCGTGAACTTTTCAAATGGATGTTGGAAGAGAAAAGGAAGATCAAACCAAAAGATCCTGAAGAAAAGAAGCGCATTGATGACGAGAAAGCCATTCTCAAACAGTTTATTCAAGCGAAACCTATCCCTAGAATCTAATTATTTAACACTTGTTCTCAAATTTAGAGATTACTATAAATGAATATTTTCTTTCTTTTTACATGAAGTTAAGTTTATCCTTATGTCAAATCTCTTCAAAGTTCTTTAAATCATTGTTGTTCAATGCAAAGGATTATGTTGATAATAGTCAGTAAAATATAGCACCAAGTGGCAACTGGATACATTTGCTTTGCTAATTGAAGAGCAGATGATTCCTTTCTCTTTTGCATGTAACAAATATTGCATCATAAGATATTTTGTTTTAGGTGAGGACTTAAGAGGATCATATTCATAGAGGGTAGGGTCATAACTTAGCCCAAATCACTCAGATTGATGGCTAAGCCATCAGCCCTCAACTAAAATATAACAACTGAAAATGATAATAACAATAAGCTCTCTGCTTCATTGTTACCATTACCTTTATCAAATGGCGCAGCCAAGCCCACAATAGTTACTACTATTATGTTTATGTTGGTGGGCGGGACTGGGATTAATTTACTATCCTCTTTCAAACCAGCTCTTGCACTGTACCGCTCACATCGACGAGATCTAAAAGCCTTTTGAATCCTAGCTTAAAGTAAAATACTAAAATGATGTAATATTAATATCAGAGGTTTTTTTTTTTTTTTTTTTTTTTTTTGGTTCAAGAGATTCAAAGCCATTCATTATCCAAAATTCGACTATGCATATTTAATTAATGAATATTAATAATTAAAAATCAGATTAAAGAATTTTTAATTTAATTAGATTTTTTTTAATATTGGGTTTCTTTAACCCACGAGAGTCAAGAGTATTAGCTCTAAACTAATTAATTTAATCTTACATGATTTAATTACTCAAAAAAAAAAAAGAGAAGAAAAAAGAAAAAAATTAGTTTATTTTTTTACTCTCTTTCAATAACTAAAAATAAATAAATAAAATCTTTCGAAAGAAAATTTTTAAAATTTTGAGTTTTCAAATATGTATTTTAAGAAAAGTTAGAATTAGTTTTAAATTTTTTTCTTCTTCTTCTGTTTTTCTTCTTCTATTTTTTTCCCCTTTCAATATCTCTTATAAAATTCAAACTAATTATATATATATATATATATATATTTTTTTTTTGTGTGTAATAGTTACTAATTTATGCTATTAATATCTGTTCGTCAAAACCATTTATTTTATTATCTTTTTTTATTTCTTTAAAAATATTAAACAATAACTTCGATGTTTATTAATTTTAAAATTTCTTATGCCACGTGAGTACACAAATTTTGTGAAAAGTAAAAATTTATGAATATAAATCCTCTACACCATTTTTTGTGTACCACTAATCACTAATTGCTATATTTTAATTTCACTTTTCTTATAAAATAACTGAAATTTAAAATGGAAAGCGATCATACATATGGAAAGTAGTAATTGGTAGAACATAAAGTGGTAAAGAGAATTTGCATTCAATATTTATCCATGTTGGTTTCTGTCCACTTTATAACCAAACAGAGAGCATCATTGTATAAATAAAACGTTTAAAATTATTTTTGAAAAAAAAAACCATAAATGAAGAATAAAACAATAACTATGACAAAATTTTAGTCAAAATTACACATACAACTTTTAGCTATGGGAAGACTTCTGCTCTTATGATGAGGAGAAATTTTTGTACGAGCTGGGTGTATAAATTGTTTGTCACTTCACTTGTGACTTGCCGCCTTACAAACACAGTTAGACATGGTAAAACGGGTCAGAATTTTTCTGACCCGACCCGACCCGACCCAAAAAATACCCGACCCGAACCCAATTTTTTGACCCGAAGCAAAAACGAGTTGACCCGTGACCCGACCAGTGTTTTTTGCGGGTCAACCCGACCCGACCAGCGACCCGACCTGAACTTGAACCATTTTTTTAAAACTTTTTTTTTTGGTAAAAAATATAATGAAATTAAGACAATATTGGTTTAATTGTTTATTGTGAGCTTTAAGGAAACAATTGATACATTTACATAAATGCAAGCAAATTAATTGAAAAATAAATGGTTGAGCATTCTGTAATGAGTAAAGAGTTTTAGATATCAAATAGCAAAGTATATGCCAAGATAATATGGTTACTGTAAAGTTAAAAACAGATTTAAAATTGTAAATATGTGTGAGACACATTCACAAGTGTGAAAATAGTAAAACCAAAGTATCAAATTAGCATAAATTATGAATGCTTAGATCTATTTTTTAACAATTTATGTTCAAAATAAACGGCTTTTCAAAATAAATTATGATATTTCCTAGAGTGTGTGCTGCTTAACAATGATATAATCTTCATAAAAGAGACTAGGTATAAATAAGTAAGCAATCAAACTTTAATGTATATCTCAAATTGAAATAGAGTGTCAACCACAATTGATAATAGATTATAAAATTAATTTTTAAAATTGTAACTTTCTTATATGTTTTTATTCTTTATCAAATGAGTTATCCAATAAGTCATTTGTAATTTTTTTTTTTGGAATGTTGATATTGTGTAAAAATAAAACTTGTATATTTGTTTTACTTATCTTTGTGTTGTTTTGTTTTAGATAGCAATGTTAGGATTTGTATAATTTTAAAATTATTGAATA
The DNA here is from genome assembly GCA_028216015.1 of Quercus dentata. Taxonomy (NCBI): domain Eukaryota; kingdom Viridiplantae; phylum Streptophyta; class Magnoliopsida; order Fagales; family Fagaceae; genus Quercus; species Quercus dentata. The sequence continues at coordinate 15,934,760 of CP116448.1, forward strand.
AGTATTAATAAGTTTAATTGAGTTTATTCTTAATATAAGTAGTGAATTCAAAACAATGCATTTTACATCAAGTAATATGTTGCATAACTATCCAAATGGTAAATACATATTGTTTTATTTATAAAAAAAAAAAAAAAAAGTAAAAAATTTCATGTAAAAAATATGGGTTAACCCGACCCAACCCGACCCGACCCGCAACCCGATTGACCCGAACCCGTTTTCAACCCGCTTAAAATGACCCGTTTTTGACCCGTGACCCGTTTGACCCGACCCTAACCCGACCGGACCAGCCCATTTTGCCATGTCTAAACACAGTCACAAAATTCACTCTCTTTCTTCCACTGTTGTGTATAGGTGCCTAAGTGTACAACTCCTTGGTCTCTTAAACCACACCTCACGGTTACACCTCACAGTTGTCACCAACCCACTAGTCTCAGAATCGACACTAACTGCCCTTGCACAGTCACTAACCACTGACACTAACCAAGCTGTATACCCTACAACACTGATATGCACGCCTCGTATGTACACTTAGGCACTCAGGCACTAGGCACTTGTACTACACCATCCAGCTATTACCATACAACCATCCTATAACCCAACATACAAATTGATACAACCATCCTATAACCCAACGTACGTACAAACCGATACAACATACAAAATTGTTAGAGATATATATTATTCATATTAGCCCAATGTAATAGGCCCAACCCTAATTCTACTTTGTGTGCAAGTCAAGTCTCCTACTTGTACTAGAAGTCTATTAGTTTAGGGTTTAGTCACCTATATATACTCATGTTAGGGTTCATTGTAACACAGGACATTATTGTACTACACTCTCATACAATAAAGATGTAGCCCTTTAGGGATTCCTCCGTGGATGTAGGCCGTAAGGCTGAACCACGTAACCCTCGTGTTCTCAATGTTCCTCCTCTATGCTTCCTCTTCCGCATCCACTCTAGCATACATAACATGGTATAACACATCTCTATGCTAATATTTAACATGGTATCAGAGCCAAACTTCGTTCTTGGCATCAAACAAAACATCTCTAGCAAGCAAAGAAGATTCTCACGTGCATACCACCATCCGAAGTCACACATGTTTCTCATCCGGATCTAAAATCAACGGCATCTCACAGCCACTGAGTGTAGTCTTTGTGTCCAAAGATCCACAAACTCAAGCAAACCCGTGACATCAATATCAGATCTGTGCACATCAAGCCATCACTTTGATGAAACCAACAAGACATACGTGCTCCACGGCATATCACGACCAAAACCCGTAAAACCCGACCTCCAACGGCAGCCGCACGCGCCACCACGCGCCACCAATGGCTGGAACTCTCACACGCGCCGCCGAAGATTCTCGACTCCTAGCTCGGATCTCGGTCACATGCGCCGCCAAAAATAGCCCACCGATCCACTCAAATGAGCGGTAATCATGAGCTCACGCGCCTCCATTTTTAACAATTTATGTTCGGAATATCTCCCACTTTTCAAAATAGATTCTTGATTTTCTAGATTGTCTTCGGTTAACAATGATATCGGCCTCATAAAAGATCTATGAGGTATAAATTATTGGCCTCAATCAAACTTTAATGTATACGCGCCTCCCAAATTGAAATAGCTTCTCCAACCACAATTGATAATAGATTATAAAATTAATTTTTAAAATTGTAACTTTCTTATACGTTTTTATTCTTTATCAAATGAGTTATCCAATAAGTCATTTTTAGTTTTTTTAGCGACATTGTTGATATTGTGTAAAAATAAAACTTGTATATTTGTTGACCTTATCTTTGTGTTGTTTTGTTTTAGATTTGAATGTTGAGCATTTGTATAATTTTAAAATTATTGAATATTGACTTTGATAAGTTTAATTGAGTTGACCTTTGACCAAAAGTCAAAATTTCAAAACAATGCCTATCTTACATCAAGTAATATTTGCATAATTCCAATTTTGGCATCCATATTGTTTCATTTGAAAAAAAAAAAAATGGACATTTGTCACATTCTTCATTGTGGTTTCTTGAAGGCATTCTTTAAGGCATCTCCAAGTGATCTTCTCATGATTATCCAACCTCAAGCCTTAAAATCAAGCTTTTGACCCTTGAGTTTGAGGGAGGGTGTTAGAGATATATATTATTCATATTAGCCAATGTAATAGGCCCAACCCTAATTCTACTTTGTGTGCAAGTCAAGTCTCCCTACTTGTACTAGAAGTCTATTAGTTTAGGGTTTAGTCACCTTAATATACTCATGTTAGGGTTCATTGTCACCAACCCACTAGACATTATTGTACTACACTCTCATACAATAAAGATGTAGCCCTTAAGGGATTCCTCAACGTGATATGCACGCCTCGTATGTACACTTAGGCACTCAGGCCCTCGTGTTCTTAGTGTTCCTGCTATTACCATGCTTCCTCTTCCGCATCCACTCTAGCATACATAACATGGTATAACACATCTCTATGCTAATATTTAACAAAAATTATGCTTAACAGATGATTGTTTCCCCTAGCTCTCGTATTTCCTCTTCCTTATGCGTTTCTGTCTACTGCTTTCATTTATGGATTACATCTGTTAGAAAATTAGAAGATGTCTGATCTGAAATAGCTTGACTGAACTGAGTTCTTGAATAGTGTGGAAGTTCTAATTGTTGGTTTAGAATCCCAATTCTACTTCTAGTACTTAATTGCAGGTCTTGTCCCATAGAACTTAAGCTTGTAACAAGAACTTATTAGATTATTTTTTGTATTTTCTTCTGGAGTTTTCGAAGGTCATATCATTAGTGAAAACTCTTGCTTACTTCCCTACCAAAGATATGATGTAGACAATAAAGAGATTGGCGGAATTTGTGGTCTTGTTTTGATGTGAGGCCTTCTTGGAACATTTCATAGGCTATTTTAATTATTATTGAGTTTTAGTATTAAGTTTCTTTAGGATAGAAAGCTACTGGTTTAGTTTTAATTAATTTTTACTGAAATAAATCTCATAAAAGAATACATGTGGCCTACTTTGACTAATTTGTTGAGAATCCATATCCAATCCAAAATAAAATTGGGACTAAGGCTTGCTTGTTGGTGTAGAATATGGGCAATCTATTAAATTCCATTTTTTCAGAAGTGACTGTTCTTGTCTCTACCAAAGGCCCATGAGTCTTATTTTGTGTTTTGAGTCATTTTTGTATTTGGTTTAGAAGTTCTAAAATACCTTTTCTAGTTATTAGTAGTCATAGTGTTTTTTTAGGAGTCCAACTGTCTTAGGAAAAGATTTTGGATTTAGCAATTTCCCTTATTTTAGTCAATAACATTCATAGTGAGATTGATTTTAATAAAATTCCAGAAGCTTATTTTAGAGTTTAAGGAGTGTTGAGGGTATGATTGCCTTGTGGTTGTTTCGGACAACATAGGTATGGTTGCCTATGTTGTTGTGTAGTGTTTATCTTATTTCTTGTTTAACCCACTCTTTTAACACCTAACAGCCATCAAACATATTGAAAATCCAATATTTTTACTACTAAAACCTACCTAAAAGAGTGTAAATCAATGGTTGAATTTTCAAATTTTCACTAACAAGGGGAAATCTCTAAACATTGCCTACCCTCCGGTATTTCGCTTAATTTTGTTGCCTATTCATAATATTAGCCATTTACTCTTGTTTACTTGAAAAGCTATTGGCTTTAAAGACTAAACTTACCAACATTTAATTATATACATGCACATATTTGTTAGTATTGTGCAATATGTATAATATGAATAGTAGGTATCATAGGTTTGTATTGACCATGCTTATGAATCTGATGATACATATATATGTATTGTATGAATCATATCGATTGTGTACAATTTATAGACATGTGAGTTTAAATTGAGTTTTTTTTGTTAAAATTTGTGCTTTGACTTGAGTCCAACTAGTAATTGGACTTGTTTTTAACAAAAAAATTATTGGATACTTGGTTGAGGACAATAAAATAATGTCCATGAGTTATTTTATTTTATAATTGTTTAGATTTAATAAATGGTTCATTCTAGGATTGACCCTGGTCCTGGGATACTGATTGCTTTAACGATCACTTTGTAATGTTTATGCCCATTAGCAAGTAGTACAAATGTGGTATTTTGAAGATGCCAGCTAATCCACTGTTAAGTATCACTGAAGGCAGTGCGATGGGCCCTTTACTTCCCTCCTAATGTTTTGTTCAATTCAGATTCGCCCAGATTGGCAAACTTTGTACTGGAGTGCTACCTGGCCTAAGGAGATTGAACAGCTTGCTAGACAGTTTCTTTACAACCCGTACAAAGTAAGGTGCTCTAAGTTAATATTGCTACTGCCTAGTTGTGGGATTTCTTCTGTTAGGATATATTCTTTTCTTTGTTTTGTTTTTATTTTATACTTTTGATGTCATTTTACTCATTTTGAGGCAGCTTGTTTTTGGTGAATTTCCCCCTACTCCTTCCCTCTCTTTCCTTTTTCTTGAAACTGAGGGCAATTTCCCAGGTTTAATGGCTTGGTTTGTAATTGGTAGAGTTCTGGAGGGCTTATGCCCTTTTGGAATGTTCCAGCTTTTGTGGTATGTGTATCTGTTTGTAATGTGAGATTATGTTATGTGATTGGCTCTTATCTTTGGACTTTGCATAGGTGATAATAGGATCTCAAGATTTGAAACCTAACCATGCTATATGCCAGCACGTTGACATTGTTTCTGAAAACCAGGCCCCATTTCTATTTTGTTCTTGTATATTCTAATTTCTTCAAGATCTCATCATATGAGATTTGATGTGGACATTTTACTGATAGGTTTGATTTTCCAGATGGGTTAAATTGCTAGAGGATATCATGGATGGCAGCCGAATATAGATCTTCATGGATACCAAGAAAGGATGTGATCAGATCACCCGGCAGCTTCGCATGGATGGCTGGCCAGCTCTTTCAATTCATGGAGATAAAAGTCAAGCAGAGAGGGATTGGGTCCTCTCAGAGTTTAAAGATGGCAAGAATCCTATAATGACTGCTACGGATGTTGCAGCTCGTGGTTTAGGTATGGAGATAGAACTCTTAAAGCTTGTTCAAAGACTTGATAGAAATTCTATTTTAGTACAGGAAATTGTGTTGGTAAACGATTTACTAATAGCACTCATCATCAGCATCTCATTTTGGAAGGAAATTATTATCTGATCTTCTTGTTGTCCCTAATTTAAGTCTTATTTTAATTTTATTGGATGGGCTTTATGGTATAATCCACCATTGGATTTCTTCCTTTTGAGCTGAATCTTACGTTATTATCTTCCAAGCGGTTTTTTTTTAAGGAACATTTTTAGTATTAATCATGTTTTCATTGATAAAAGAGATGCAAACCATTTCACTCAGCTCTTTGCTGCGTATGTTGGATATTTACCTTTATTTTTATTTGCACTCATTTGTTACGTTTTCTATCCTGATACTCGTACTCTGTTATTTTGAAAGATTCATTTTTTTAGTTATTGCTTTGCTATATTTAGTGGTCTCTAAATTGTCTCATAAACACCTTTTTTTTTACCTAAGTTGGCGTTATTTGTCACATGGATCCTCCTTGTATGTTTGTTTGAGCCACTTATTTTCATGTCTATGGATATTGGATATTGCCCTTGAACACTTCCCCTCTACATAATTGTTGCCAGAATATGGTTTCTGGTGTTATTCATCTGGCATTTTGTGTTTATTTGCTACAACAACACACTAGCATACATGCAGAAATACGTTGAGATCATAGATTCTCTGATCTAAATAAGCCTCTGATGTGAGAGATTGTTGGCCTAATTCATTTCTTATAACTTATAATGCTCTTTTGTTTCATGGCAGATGTGAAGGACGTGATAAATTATGACTTCCCTGGATCCCTTGAGGACTATGTTCATCGTATTGGTCGAGCAGGAAGGGCCGGGGCAAAAGGAACTGCATACACTTTCTTCACTGCTGCAAATGCTAGATTTGCAAAGGAACTCATCAGCATACTTGAGGAAGCTGGACAGAAGGTCAGTCCTGATTTGGCTGCAATGGGGCGTGGTGCGCCTCCTCCCCCATCAGGTTAGTTGGCTAGCTTGAATATTCTTAGACACGTGCGCGCATACACGTGCACGCTCGTCGTGGTGTTTACCTGTATGAGTGCGTGAATTTGATTACTAAAATAGACTGTTTCAATGAATATCAATCAATTAGGTCATGGGGGTTTTCGAGATCGTGGGAGGGGTCATGGCAGTGGTCGCTCATGGAACTAACTATTGAAGGTGAACCGGTTCTCACGTTGTATTTTGGAGAGAAACATGTAACTTGTATGATTAGACAATAGGAGTTTAAATATCTTTTTTCATTTATGTTGAATTTATGTTCAATTACGTAGAGGACTAACTGTAGTTAATGTTGGACTATGTGAGATAAAACATTTGTTTATATCATTAAAGGTTTTGAGGAAGAAGATAAACAATTGTATTTTCATTTATGTTGAATTTATGTTCAATTAAGTAGTGAAAGTATGCACAGAAGAAAGTCTACTTCAACACTGAGTATCTCATTAGGTTGATATCAAAGCAACCCCGGTTTGGATCATTGGAAAGTTGCGAAAAAGGTTGAGATACTTAACAAGGAACCAATGATTACAGGTTGACTTACATGCATATTAATCAGTTGGAGGTGATTGATTACCCAAATTCCAATTTTACTGGATGTGTAGATAAGAAAGGCTACTACATTATATAATTTCCTTTTTATTTTTTGGAGGTGATATATCTTAGAGAATTACTATATACAATTGTTGCTTCATCTACCGTGGAGGCTATTGAATACTAAGCTACAACACATGCATTATTTATGGTTAAAATCTTTTTATCACAAATCTCAAGATTTTCAATTCTATATCAAGACCTTTAAAACTTGTCACAATTTATTTGATTGCATTTTTCTTTTCTAAGAGTAATAAAAGTGGAAGCCAAAGTAAGCATATCAACATAAAGTACACTAGTGTTAGAGAGAATGTTAAGAAACAAAAGGTGTCCATGAGCTATTGATTATTGATCCCATAAGGTCATAACTAAAGGTTTGTTGGCTGAACTATATGAAGATCACCCGCAACATGTGGGACTTGTTAGCTTATTTGATGTTTAATCTCTCTTTATTTGTTTTGTTTTGCAACACTTTCACAACAAATTTCAAGTAGTAAATTATTAACTTGTTATAGGTTCTAACTTGAACATACCATTGAAATCACTTTGTTGTTCACTAATAACTACTTGTAACAATTTATCACTTAAAATTTGTTGTGAAAGTATTGTGAACACAATATTTCTTTTTACATTTAGGCCTTTATTTGGTTATTTATAGAGAATAAAGCAAAATGTTTTTTTTGTGCACATAAAGTATAAATATAAAGAAAGTTTTATTCGAGGTGGATATATGAAGGGGGACTTGAATGGCTAATAGATAGTCTATTCATAAAGAATTGATGGCTTATAAAGTACACGCATAGTACCATACATTGTAATACATGGAAGACAATACTGGTTATAATTAAGAGTTTTATTGTTATGCTTTATGTATTGGATTGTTTATTAAAGTGAGAGAATTTCACAACTAGATGATATAGGTAATATCCTAAGTATGTTACAATGATCATCACTCATCAAGTTAATTAAATGCCATGTGGGCCAAGTGAGAAAATGTTAGGAGACTTATTGTGGCCCTCATACAATTTACTCTAATTGATTAATTACAATATACTTAGATTTATTTTAGAGTGATAGATAGAGAACTTCTTTTAGGAGTATATTTGTTAACATCACTTCAAATGTCATTAGTAAATAAACACTTTAAAATCATGAGTGGGTGAGAGACCGGCTTAAGGAACTGCTTGATTGCCGTGCCATTCCGAAAGCAGCTACAACCTCCGAGCTGGCATCCTTAACCAAGATGCCTCAAAAAATACAGCAACAAATAAAATAAGGTAGGTCTTCCATGAATGGGAAGGACGCACGCTGGGTGTTCCATTTTATAGAATCTGGGCGTACATTTGTAGGTACCTTCTCAGGCTGGATAAGTAACTCTTAATTAAAATTTTTAATGACAGGAGTATTAAAGAGAACACACAATTTACATTAAATTGAAAGGGACCCTAGTCTAATTTTTAAAATTTTGTGTTCTCGATCAAAGAGTTTTTAAGGTATAGGCCGTAAGCTAGAAAAGTTTCTTTCACAACTCATTCTTTTGCAGTGAGATTTTCTCTACAAATCATTTGAACAACATGGCTGTAGGTATTATTATTTTTTTCCTTCCACTGTTTTAGATTTCTTACATCCAATCCAATTCATGCTTACAGTCACTGCATTGGGAGCTGCTGGTCATTGGATTTGAAGGAATTACTCGTTTTACGCTTTTTTTTTTCTTTCTTATTTACTTTAATTTTGGGTTATTTTGGCCTTGTCCACTTCGATTTTTGTTTCTTTTTTATTTCCTGTGAAATGTGAGATTGGTTTTAATTTTGTTTCATTTTTGTAAATTAATTTGAGTGGAATTAATTTCGTACCATCTTCCAAGAGAGGGTTAGTTTTAGCTTATTATCTCTTCATTATCTTAATCTTATGTAAAATGTATCGGTGGGACGTTCTATAACTTGCCTTTCTTATATTGATTTGTCAATCTTTTCAAGTGAAAATTTCGTACCTTGACTCAGTGTTTGAGATTTTTTTTTTTTTTTTTTTTTTAAACGAATGATAGAAATTTATTGAATCAATACTGAGAATAGTACAAGTAAGGCCAAAACTACAATAGCTTGGCGTGGGGGGTAATGACTACACCCACTGTCATGAACCCGATGGAAGAAGACACAAGTGTAATTCTATATCAGCTAAACTATTTGCTGTGCTGCCATACATGTTTGGTATTCTGTTAACATGCTATTTGCTCTCTCCATGATGTGCCTTGGGTGAAGCTGAACCTGATCAAAATAAAACGTATTTCTGGCATTCCAAATGCTCCAAGCCGTTATTGCCCACCTGTCTAGATCTTCTGCTTCCAACGATGTCTGCATTTTTCTGAATAGCAGGAAGAAGTCATTCACCTCATTGCTGCACTTCTGAACCCAGCCTTTTAACAAAGCCCACACATTCAGTGCAAATGGGCAAGACCAAAGCACATGGGATGTTTTTTCCGGCTCTTGTCGACAGAAATCGCATGTTGCCTCAATTCGAACTTTCCTTCGACATAGGTTGTTCCTCGTAGGTAGGCAGTTGCTGCATGCTCTCCAAATGAAGGTCCGCACTTTTGGGGGGACATCTAGCTTCCAAATTCTTCCCCATGTTGCGCCATGTCCTCCAGCTGAAGAGTGCTCTGCCCCATCTCCATATTTCAGTTTGAGAGCAACACGGTATGCAGACTTTACTAAGAATTTTTGTGTCTTGTTCGCTGTCCAAGTCAGGTTGTCTTGTGAGTCGAGGTGATTAAGTGGGAATGCTAAGATTTCTGCACATGTGCTTTGGGTGAATGTAGCCACCAACTTGCTCCTATCCCATTGTCTTGTATCATGGTTGATCAAGTCGCTGACTCGCATCTGGTCATCAGGTTCGTTGAGGAAAACCGGTTCATTCTGTAGCCATTTGTGTGATAGCACCCCATTATTTCGGCCCAGCAACTTTCCATATGGACCCCTCTCTAATGACATCTCTTGCAGCCAGGAGTGACCTCCAAACATATGATGGATTTGGTCCCAATTCAGCCAACATAAAGCTACAGTTTGGGAAATACCTTGCCTTGTAGACCCTATAGAAGAGTGAATGGCTGTTATGAGTGAGTCTCCATGCTTGCTTGGCCAACATTGCCAAGCTGAAAGCCGATACATCTCGAAACCCCATTCCTCCCTTCTTTTTATGTGTACACAATTTTTGACAATTAATCCAATGGTTCTTCCTCTCCTCCTTGGTTTGTCCCCACCAATACTTTGACAAAATTGAGTTGATGTTGTCACAAATAGCTTTGGGGATTTTGAACAAACTCATGGAATAGGTTGGTATAGCTTGTGCCACCGTCTTTATTAGGATCTCACGGCCAGCTTTGGATATAAACTTCTCCTTCCACCCCATCACCCTCTTGGTTATTTTTTCTTGGAGCTCTTTTGAAGGTATTGACCTTAGATTTTCCACTTGCAATCGGTAGACCCAGGTATTTCTCGGTGTTTGACATAATCCTTGCCCCTAACAATTGTTGAATTGCTCTTCTCACCTCTGGCTTGGTATTGGTGCTAAAAAAACAGTGAAGTTTTTTGCCTATTGATTGCTTGTCCCGATGCCTCCTCATAAGTCTCCAAAAGGTCAAGTAACTACTGGCATTTCTCGATGGTGGCTCGACAAAATAGGAGGCTATCATCCGTAAACAAAATGTGAGAGATGCACACCCCTTGTTGGCTAGATTTTATGCCTCTTAACTGGTGGCTTTCTTTGGCTTTCCTTAGCATAGCAGATAGGCCTTCAAAGACAAAGCGAGAAACAAGTATGGTGATAGTAGGTCTCCTTGCTTTATACCTCTTGATGGGGTGATAAAGCCCCATGGTTCTCCATTGATTAGAACGGAATACGAAGCGGTGGTGAGTGTCTCCATGGCCAAGTGCACCCATCTTGGGGCAAAGCCCAATTGTATCATTATTTGGCGCAAGAATCCCCACTCCAACCTATCATAGGCCTTGCTGATATCCGGCTTGATCGCCATTTGTCCCATCCTCCCTTTACTTCGGTTCTGCATCCTATGTAACAACTCATAGGTTACTGTAGTGTTATCGATAATAAGGCGGTTAGGAACAAATGCACTTTGAGTATCAGAGATAACCATAAGGAGTACAAGTTTTAGGCGGTTAGCTAAAACCTTAGAGACAATTCTGGAAATTAGATTGCTCAAACTTATTGGCCTATAATCGGACATGTGTTTGAGAACATTATTTTTTGGGATCAATACAATATGGGTATGATTCATCTTTTGCAACATATGACCCGAATTTAAAACTAAAAGGACTGTAGTTGTTACATCTTGTCTCACAATATGCCAAAACTTTTGAAAGAAAAAAGGGGACATACCATTGGGTCCAGGTGCTTTTGATGGATGCATATGAAACAAGGCTTGCTTAACCTCCTTCGGATTATACCTTTGGAGTAAAGTACTATTCATTTCTGGAGTAACTAAGTGATCCACCGCGTTCAAAACCCTCTCAAAGTCAGCGGGGTTCAATGATGTAAATAAGTCATGGAAATACTAGATGGCTGTTTCTGCAATTTGGTCCTTAGAAGTGCACCATTCCCCACTCTGAGATGTGATCCCAGAAATGTGATTTTTATGACGTCATTTGGTTGGCTCTTTGATGGAAAAATTTCGTATTTTTATCACCTATTGGTAGCCAAATGGATCTTGATCTCTGGTGCCAGAAAATCTCATCTTGATGGAGGAGTGCGTTGATATCATTTTTTAGATTTCTGATTAATGGCTGATTATCCGGGTCGTTTTGTAAAGATAACTCCTCTAAGGCCACTTGCTTTTCCTGGATTTGAGTTTTAAAATTCCCAATAGTGGTGTTGCTCCAAGTGACTAGTGATTGCCTGCATTTTTTGATCTTCTCAAACAAACGATACATAGGGCTACCTCCTCCAATTTCAAATTCCCATGATGCACGGATCACCTCTTCACAACCCGGTTGGCGCACCCATTTTTCTTCAAACCTCCTTGGGATTTTCCTCTTCCGCCGCTGCCGATTCGCCTGGATAGATTTATTAGGATGGGAATATGATCCGAGTATGTGGATTGGAGATAAGTTACCTTAGCATGAGGAAACATAGTTCTCCATTCCACCGTTGCACATGCTCTATCCAAACGCTCTTGTACAAACTCTTCCCTAGGGCGACCATTATTCCATGTGAAGATATTTCCCTGAAAACCCATATCCACCAACCCGCATTGGAGTAGTGTAGAGCGAAACTCCATCATTGGTTGTTGCTGTTTTGGTAACCTGCCTTTCTTCTCGGATGAGGTTAGGATCTCATTAAAATCACCACAACATAACCATGGGACTGAAAATCTAGTGTGGAGATGTTAAGTAGTTGTCATGATTCCTTTTTCCTACTCTCCTCCGGCCACCCGTAGAAACCTGTTAACCTCCACGGGTGTTATTCGTCATTGAGTATGAGCACGTCTATGTAATGGGGTGAGTAGGTTTGGATGTGTAAATTAACCTCCTCCTTTCAAAGAAGTGCCAAACCACCTCTACGTTGTGTACAAGGTACTGCTAGCATGCATCGGCACGGTAAATCTTCTTGTATCCATTGCATCTCTTCAACAGTTCGTTTTGTTTCCATCAAAAACAAAACCTTGGGAGCTTTTTCCCCCACCAAGTGAGAGAGGACATCGACTGTACGTTGGTTCCCAAGTCCCCAACAGTTCCAACTTATGAGAATCATTGCGCTCGGTAGGGCTAATCCGTAGCCTCCGCCATTGAACACATGTCATTGTGGGTAACCTCCAAAGTCTTGGTCCGCTTTGTACTTGATACACAGCCCTTTGAGATGTCTGCTTCTTCCCTCAATATTCTCTTCTTGGAGTCGCTGATGATAGGTTGAGTAGGGTTTTGTATTGTGGACTGCTGTTGTTTCTCTAATTTCATCCAGGTTCCTTTTACTCCTTCACGTGCTGAGTTTTTTTTTTCCCAGGTCACGTGGGCTGTCACGTGAGTTTTTAATTGTCCCGTGTGGGTTATTTTCACGCACGTAATCAATAGGGACAGTGAAGAGATCATTGGATGAATTCGGAGTCTTTAAGCCAGGCACGTTACTTGCTTCCATAGTTATTGCTGTGTCAGTTTCAGATGGAATAAACTCTGAGATATTGTCCCCAATTAACCCGCGGTTTAATGATTCTCTCAGACCCGTTGCAACTCCGTTATTTCCGTTATGATTGACATTGAATGCATTGAATGCGCCATAATTCTGGGGTATTGAATTTTCTGTTGTCTGAACCAACTTTTGGCTGCTGCGGACGTTCACCGACAGGCCAGCAGTCCGTGGTGGTTGCCGTGGTGTTGTTATTGTCTTAGTTTTCTCCGATGACCTTTTTCAGCCACTCTCCGTAAGGCATTTCGACCTGTCCCGATTCCCTTGGTGTAGAGCAGTCCTTCGCCTCATGTCCAAGAATTCCGCAATTATAGCAAAGACCAGTTAGGCGTTCGTATTTGAACCCGACTCGCAGCTTGTCTCCTTCCAGGTTTAATACAACACCCCCTCTGCGGATAGGCTTGTCTAAGGGAACCTCCATTCTGATTCTGATGAACCTAGCTTGGTCTGTCGTAAACGCCGTTGCATCTTTCTCCACCACCTTTCCAATTCCATTCCCGATGTCTCTTCCAATCGCCTCCGTTAGAAGGTAAAAATGGTAAACCCCATATCTGAATCCAAATTGAGAGTGTTTGGAATGTCACTGATGCAACTGTCATGGCTCTCTCCCACTGTCGGAGTAGCAGTGGGTGATTATCAAAACTCCATGGACCATTATTCAACACCCATTTTAACTAACTTTCCAAAGTGAATTTGAACTGAAATAATCCATCACCCACATCTACAATCCTCAAATCCGACCCCATTTTCCACACTGCTCTAAGCGTGGACTTGGCTGCTCTTTGTTTGAACGGTTGAGTTGTAAGGAAATGGCCTAGAAGACTTAGTGAGCATTCTTCTAGAATTTCCTTTCTCCGTGTTACTCTCACTTGACACACTTCCCCCTCCTCCTCCGTCAAGTTAATCCATTGTAAACTTTAATAAAGTCGCTATCCATGTTGAGACCCTCAACCTTTCTAACAAGAAAACCTCTCCAAGAGAAAAGGAAGTAGACTCATCCTATGTGAGATGAAAGATGTATTTTATATGTCTATGAAAGTGATTGAGATTTTTTTTGAACTTGCCATCATAATGGTTGTATTCGGCATGGTGGTGGGTTGAAGTTATTAGAATTATGGATTCAAAAATTTATTAATAGATTGACTAATTATGCTTTGTTACTTCTATTTTCTTAATGTAAAAAGGGGAGATGATTCACTAGAAAATTACTTTATTTTTTGAAAAATTTCAATTGATATTGTTAATTATTATTAATTTAAAATATAAATAATTAATTTATGTAATTAAATAAGTATAAATTCAATTGCTTATTACGTCACAAATTTGACCATTAATTAAATCCGATCAACAAAAAAGAAAAAAAAAAAAAACGAGAAAGTATTTTCTTGTTTGGGCAAATTACAACTTACTTACTTGTAGTTTACCCGAAATTTAAGTTACCTATCTCGTGGTTTAAAAGTTGGCACTTTACTTACACGAAGTTCATTTCATTAGACTTCCATTACCCACCTCTGTACTTTTATAGTAAAAACACAAAAAAATAACAAAAACATAAAAATCAAGATCTAAAAGTATATTTCTTAAAATGGTGAAACTTTGGCTTAAGAACATTTTTCCTCTTCATAAGAACATTCTTAAGCCTATCAATCCGAATAAAACTCTCAAGGGAATATTCATGAATGAATGTTTGAATTTTGCATGTCTTGACTTATGGATGTTGTGCAAATCACAAATGTTAGCCTCTTACAAACTAATTTTTAGGCATATTTTGATATGATAAACTTATTTTGGACTACACAAAACCAAATTATTATATTTTGGGAGAGAGGCCATGGGGAGATTAAGGCTTTGGGCCATCTAATCCTACCGGTTCATCTCCAACTCTACTATTGTGCTTGAATGGAGTTCATTTTAGGTATTACCAAGAGTTGATGAAGATGAGATAGAAGCGGTAGATGTAATGATTTTTAATTTCATCATAATTTTAGTATTACTTCGAATTTTTATGAAATAATGAATTTTTAAATTTTGGATGTAGAAGTCAGAAATGTACTTATTTTTTAAGTTGTTGGTGTGATATACTCCATGTAAGACTCCACTTTCTATATTGTACTCCTTTAGCATTTTCCGTACTTTCAAGAGGATTGTTATGAATTACAAATAAGTGATTTGCACAGCATCCATAAGTCAAGACATGCGAAATTCAAACATTCATCGATGAATATCCCTTGAGAGTTTTGTTTGGATTGATAGGTTTGAGAATGTTCTTATGAAGATGAAAAATATTCTTAAGGTAAAACTTCACCATTTTAAGAAATATACTTTTAAATCTTGATTTTTATGTTTTATTTATTTATTTATTTATTTATTTTTTAACGTTGAAAGTACAAAGATGAATAACGAAAGCCTAATAGAGTGAACTTCAAGTGGGCAAAGTGCCTACATTTAAATCATAGATAGATGACTTAAATTTCAGTCAAGCCGAAGATGGGTAAGTTGTAATTTGCCCTTCTTGTTTCTTATATTCTTTGTTTGATATGATT
The DNA here is from genome assembly GCA_028216015.1 of Quercus dentata. Classification (NCBI taxonomy): domain Eukaryota; kingdom Viridiplantae; phylum Streptophyta; class Magnoliopsida; order Fagales; family Fagaceae; genus Quercus; species Quercus dentata. The sequence continues at coordinate 15,950,200 of CP116448.1, forward strand.
TTTAAAACCTTTCTAAGGGAATAAATGAAATTGGAGTAAAATCAATGAGCATTTTTTTTTTTTTTTTTTTGAGGAAAAAAATCAATGAGCATAATAAAAACATCATGAAGATGAAATTTTTTTATCAATATTAATTTTTAGGTGTATTAAAAATATATTGATGTGTTAACAAAGATGCCACTATTAATGGTTTACTTTAGTACACAACACAACCTACAAGGAAGGCACACTATTTTAAAATTTATTATTTGTGTAACGCCTGCTTGCAAATATACTTCTTACTTGTCAATAGATTTACGAAATGTTGTAGGTTTCAGTTAACTCAACTAGTAAAATTTTTTATGGTTGAATAAAATACCAGAGGTTCAATTCACGCCTACAATAAAAACCAATTAATGTTTTCGTCTGATTATAAAGAATGCAATTATCAAAAGTAGTCGTCACAAGTTGATATTCTACCAAAAAAAAAAAAAAAAAAAAAAAAATTATGAAATGTTTGACGTAACACCACCTCTCATCAAGGTCAAAGGAATAAGGAATTTGTTTCTTGCAATGAAAAAAAGAAAAGAAAAAAGTAGCTTTAATTCTTCTTAAAAGTGACGCACATGCTTTATATTGCGGCGCCATTCCATACAAAAGAAATCAAGCAACTGATTGCTTGAATTCAAGAATATTGTGTAGCCCAAGTGCCGAACAAAACAAAAAAGTAAATTGTTTGGAAGGAGGCAAGCTGATCATGGTTCTTGGCTTGTTGCCATGCATTCAAAAAATTGGTTCAACTAAAAGGTAAATTAAGATCAAATACAAGCATTTAATTTAAAATTTTTTTCGTGTAAGAGGAGCATATCTTTGATTTTTATTTTCGTGTATTTTTCAATTGAAAGATATTTAAATTAAAATTTTATTTATTTTACTTTTTTCAAAAAATATTTTTTAGTATTAATTTTCATTTAAAAAAAAATGCAAACTATGTTATTTTAGAGGTTACTAATGACACAATTCTAATGGAGACTAACAGGAGGCATGAATTGAATAAACTTGAAAGTTGAAAAAATTTATTAAATAAAAATAAAGTTAGAGGAAATGAACTTTAATCAAAGTTAGAGAGTCTATATGTAATTTAGTAAAATATTAAATATTGACAAGTAAAAAGAATGGGAGAGAAATGGGGAAATTGGAATTTGAGTTGTAAACACTAAGTATCCGTTTGGATACGAGAGCCACATCCAGTGTCCGCATGTCACCTTTTTTTTTTTTTTTTTTTTTTTGGGAAGAGCGTTTCATGCTTTTTCAGTTGGTCTCTGCAATTGTTCACAGGACCCACAAACTTCTTTTTTAGCAAAACTTTCATTAAAAATAGGTCCAACAGCACTATTCACACATTTAAAAATCATTTTATTACAATATTTTCAGTTTTCAATTTTTAGTTTTCAACAAAATAAGCGGTATCCAAACAGACTTTAAATTGTAATAGATTTTTTTCAGAATCAGAGAGACAGCTCAAAACTTTTCATTGTTCATTTCAAATTCCTATACTTTAGGATTTTAATCTTAAGACTTCGCTATAAAATTGCCCCTACTCAAAGTCACACATTCTATATTTTTGAAAAAGTGGAGTCACTTGAATGGCATGTTTACCACATCAAAATAATACTACAAAATCAACATACCAGACATATTATCTTTTAACAAGTTGACTAAATGTAGGGCAATGTTTTAAATAGTCTTTTTAACCATTGTTCTTTGGTCATGCAATAAAAGACAATGGCCGTAGAAATTTGACAAATCGAGGCGTGGTCATGAGAATGTTGGCACCCAGAAACAGGCCGCTTGGAATCTGTTTCTCTATAATCATTGCAACGGCCAATTGGTCATAGAAGAGCAGACCCCATGGAGTGTGCTATGGAATATAGATGCTCGGCATCTTCAAACTGGCTTTTATCCTTACGATCAGGGACAGAACTAAGACTTGAAGTTAGGGGGCATCTTTTCTATTAGTTGTGTGTAGTAGCTTTAACTTTATTACTTAACAGCTAATGGTTATTTATTTATTTATTTATGGTTTTTATGTGTGTGTCTAGGTATGGACAAAATTATTTTGTTTAAAATTATTTTTAAAATTGTTTTGGGTAAAATTGGTTAATTGGACTTAATTGTTTTTAGCTTTATTATTGATAATTTTTGTTGTTGGGCAATTTTTTTGGGCTTGTTTATTTTGTTTTAGATTTGACTTTAGAAGGAGGTAAATGCTAAAGTTACAAACCTTTTTATAAATTGTTAATGTGGTGAGTGATTATTAGCAAGTAAAAATACGATGTAAGTTATGGGCCCATATGCAAATTAATAAAAATTTACTACTTCAACAGTTTGTAAAAATGTTGTAGAAAATTTTGTGGCTATTGTAATACTCTTAAAAGAATCATTAATATTGTTAAGGGGGGTAAAGTGTAATTTTATAGAATAAAATTGCTAAAATTGGTACCTATGTATATATTAATATTTAAAAAAAAAAAATTAGGGAGTCTCCCTTCGTCCCTACTTACAACACTGATAGTCAATCGAATCAATACTAAAAATGCTCATTTTTTTATTTTTTTGTTTGTTATGAGCAAAGCTTAATTGTTGATTTGAGGTTGTTATCCGGTAAAAGCTAAGAAGTATAGACACTTCATTTGGAGTGTCATACCAGTGTCATATTTGCCATGTCATGTTATAATTTTTCAAAAATTGCTCGTGTCTTAATATCATACTCGTACTTGTACTTGTGTTTGTGTCTGTGTATCCTAGGGTAAAAGTTACTATGATTTTTTAGTGTAGTTAGTATGTAGTTTTGTGTTAGAATTCTATCCCTATCTTTTGTTTTGTTTTTTTTTTTTTTAAAGGAATAATTATTCTTTTATTGTTTAAAATAGTGTGTTGTATGTGTTAGGGTCATACTTTTTGAAAATTGGCTAATCCTTTGACAAAATGCACTTTACTTGTATTTGGGTAGATCTAAGATGAGTTTATTGCATCAAGAAATATATTGTTCAAGCATATCAAGTGTTCATATTAAAAGACATGAAGATTGGTCCAAGAAACAAGTGAAGAAAAGTTGTTTATTAAGTCTCGATAGATAGCTCGACAAATGTCTACTATCCGAGTTAATGTGAAGCTCGATAAATAGCTCAACAAAGAAGCTTGATCTATCGAGAATTACAATTTTCAGTTTTCCAGATCTGAAATTTGGCCCAGACTTATGTATTTGTTTAGGCTTTCTTTTCTCACAACCCTAGACATATATAAGGCTTATTTTAAGAGTCGTCACATACAAATACAGAGACCTAGAGATTTATTTTTTCTGTGAGAAGCTATTGCGTTTGTACGCCATAGGGTTTTGTAACCAAGTTCTTCCCGATTTTCTTTGTTGATGAAGTGAAGAATTTTGCAACCAATGACATTGTTCCAGTTGTTGGAGTTAATCACGTACTAGGATCCGTGCAAATGGTTAGTCACAAATTGGAGATTTGTGCATTAAAGGAAAGAAGGCTACCCCAAGATTAAGTTCAATTGGGTATTGAAACGAAGGTTCAACTGTAGGCTGGTATTTTGGGATAGACCAAGGTAGTGGTAAGATTCCTTATACTTGTAATTGCTTGATTGTTGATTGGTGGATTCTTGGGAGTGGTAACCTTAAAATCATTCGGTGAGGTTTTTGCCTTGCGAGAGGTTTTCCCTATTTGTCAACAAATCATCATGTCAATTTATTTTATACTGCATTTAGTTTATTTGGTGATTTGTTAGTGTCTTCATGATCTGCATGCAATTGAACCTAATTAATCAACCTGGGTAATTGAATTAATTAAGCCAAGCTATCTTAACCCAACAAGTGGTATTAGAGCGGCCACACTTTGATTAGGTTTTAATCTTTGCTGTGTGATCCATTGACCCCTGTTGTTATGGATCGTGGGCAATCCCCGATTATTCTTTTTCTATTTGATGGTATTAATTATGCATACTGGAAAGTACACATGATAGCTTTTTTGCAGTCTTTAGATAAAAAAGTTTGGCTTATAGTTGAAGTAGGTTGGACTAAGCACGAAAATCCACTAGCATCGTGGGATTATACTAAGATCAAAGCTGCAAATTTAAACAACAAAGCACTAAATGCCCTATTTAGCACTATGACCAACGAGGAATTCAAGAAGATCTCCTCCATGGACAATGCCAAGTGTTAGGGACATATTTGATGTAATTGGCTATTCTTTTGATAAAATGCACTTTACTTGTAATTGGGTAGATCTAGGATAGGTTTAGTACTTCAAGAAACATGTTGTTCAAGTAAAGTGTTAAAGCCATGAAAATCTGACCAAGAAACAAGTGAAGAAGAGCTATTCATTAAAGCTCAATAGAAGTCTTGACAGAATCCTTTCTATCGAGATTTAATGCTCAAGCTCAACACAAGCTGTATCTGTCGAGAATTACGAAATCAGATTTTTCAGATCCGATTACACGCATATTCCTATGTATTTGTGTAGGGTTTCTTTTCTCACAACCCTAGACATATATAAAGATTATTTTAAAGGGCGTCATGAGATGATGCAAAGATAATTTATGCAGACAGTGCCCTAGTTCATTATTCTCTCTGAAGAAGTTATTGCATCTTTAAGCCAAGGGTTTTGTGACCAAGGAGCTTCCTAATCTTCTTTGTTGATAAATTGAAGAACTTTGTAGCCAACATCTTCCTCAAGCTAGTGAGTTAGTCACGTCATCGAGATCCGTGCATCATTAGTTAGTCACGTCATCGAGGTTCATGCATTGAACGAAAAGATTACCACTACAATACAAGTCTAATTAGGTATTGGGGTAAGGATTCAACAGTAGATTAGTATTTCGGGATAGGCCAAAGGGTTTGGTAAGATTCCTTATACTTGTAATCGCTTATGATTGATAATAGTGGATTCTTGAGAGTGATGACCTTAAAATCACCCGATGGGGTTTTGCCTTTGCAATTTTCCCCATTTATAAACAAATCACATGCGTCAAATTTATTTTACACTGCATTTAGATAATTTAGTGATTTTTTTATGTTGCCACACTATTGCATGAAATTTGATCTAATTAATTAATTTGGGTAATTAATTAACTTGCAAAGGGTCTATTTATTTTTGCACTATCACTAAGGAAGCTTGGACTAATCTTGAGAATACCTATAAGGGCACAAAAGTCGTTAAAAACTCCAAACTCCAAAGGCTCACTACATGCTTTGAGGAAATAAGGATGGATGATGATGAGTCATTTGATGAATTCTATGCCAAGCTCAAGGACATAGTAAATTCAACTTTAATTTAGGAGAACAGATTCTAGAGCCCAAGATTGTAAGGAAGATTCTCGGATCTCTTCTAGAGAGATTTCATGCTAAGATCACCGCCATAGAAGAATCAAAGGATCTTGACTCTATTCGTTTGTGAGAACTAATTGGAAATTTGTAAACTTATGAACTAGGTTTAGCAAGGGTTAGCAAGGGCAGCAAAAGCAAGAACATGGCTTTGAAGGTTAAGAATGTCTGAAGATGAGGATACTAAGTTCAAATCATATATCATCGGACAATTCAAGAAGTTCATCAAGAATGTGAACGTCAAAGCAAGTGGCAAGGATCTCAAACAATCTAAATTCTCTAAGTTCAAGTCCCAAGACAAAGGCAAAAAAGAATTCAAGGATGTTGGCCAAAGAAACAATGTTCCTGCTAGGCCAAAGTGCTACGGATGTCAAGGATTTGGATACATGAAGCAAGAATGTCCCATATACCTCAAATCCACTAGCAAGAGTAAAGCCCTAGCTGCTACTTTGAGTGATATAGAACTCAAAGCAAATTTTGATGATAGTGATCAAGATGGGGCAATGAGTGCTTTCATAGCCACAATTGAGTCCCCCGAGGAAGCAGTAGAACTAATTGATAAGGAAGAAGAGCTGATAGAATCTAAGTTTGAGAAGATGGACAAGCAAGATGACATCCACACCGCCTACTTTAAGTTGTACATGGTCTCCAAGAAGCATGAGAAGCTTTACAGGTTAGCTACAAGAAAGCTTAGTGAAGTAGAGTTGGAACGAGAGGAACTCTCCTCCAAGGTTAATGAGGCTAATCGGATCATCGAGCAATCGAGGTTTAAAAACAACTTTCTTGTTGAAAAGACCAAGAAATTGGATGTTGAACTATTTCAGGTAAGAACACAATTGGAAAGGACTTCAAGTGCCAAGCTGGATGAAATGCTCAACCTCCGTAAGTCTGTGTCTTACAAAACAGGTCTCAAGTATAATCATTCTCTCTCTTCTTATAGTATCTTTTCTAATGCTTTAAATAGAGTCATCTTTGTTCCCCCTGCTAATAATGATAACAGTGAGGTAATTGAACCTAAGACTGAAAATGTAAGTGAAGATAAAAATGATAAGGGAAAATCCATTTTAGGAGCACCCCCTAAGGTTGGTAAGAAAGAGACTAAGTTGAATACTCATTGCTCCACCAACAAGAAGTCTCAACCAAAGAAGCCTCACTTCTGCCATTATTGTGGAGCTTTGGGCACACTCATCCAAATTGCTATAAATGGTTAGCCACTCAACAAAGCAATAGTGTGTCATCTTTTGGGAGCCAAAATCAACTCCAACTTTCTTTAGCCCCTCTTGGAGAACTTCTTAAGGTTGTCATGTTACTCTCTAATTTCAATGGATTCAACTCTCCTTATCCATCTGATCAAAGGTTCATGCAAAAGAAAGGTTCTCCATCCAAGTCTCCCATTTGGAAGGAAAAATATTCCAAGTGATTCCTTCATTTTCCTGATCTTATCCATGGCTGGTGTTGTGGTTTGAGTCAGTCTAGTTTTTGATGCTTTGTTTGTTTGCTTGTTTTTATGTTTTGTTTTTAAGTTTTTAAAAAAAAAGGGAAAATTTTGAAAAATACAAACACAGGGTGTTATGTATACTGGTACTTATGTATCTTGGATGACCTTTGAAACAAAGTTTGTCAACTTTGTATTACTTGTAGCTTAGATGAGCATCTTCATGCACAATTAAACAATGTGAGCTTTGTGGCATGTATATGTGATTTGAATGATTTGGTTGATTTTTTATCTTTCATATCTTAAATCCCTCTTTTAGACGGGAAGGACTAAAAAATCCTAAGAGAAAGACATAAATAGTCATCTCACCACTAAAACTCGTCAATCATACAACATTTGTATGCAATTCATAAAAACCGTGCTTGGTAAGGTGTAGCACTTACATAACAAAAACAAGATGTTTAGCTTTCATTATTGGGTAATTCTTTTCTCTCTTATATACCCATGCATGATATGCTTAAAAGAAAAAAAATATTCAAAGAACTGAAAAGCAAAAGAATCAAAATGCTTTCAAATATGGTTGCAAGCTTGTTTCTAGGAGATGTGGGAGTTATATGATGTACCTCATAGGTGATGGTCCCCATCAAACAGTTATGATTATGTGTGGATGTAATTGATCTTCTTGTATCATTACTCTTCATATGATGATTTACTCATGCTTTCTTGCAAAAGTTTCACACACAACACGTGTATTCTTTACTATTCTTGATACTATTGTTCAGATACAATGTAGTTTGGCCATCACAAGAAATACGTGTGGTAGTATATGCTCTTAAAATTGCCTAAACTTGTTTTTGAAATAAAATTGGTTAGACGTGTTTAGTGTGCTTTTGATCTAGGAATGCTTTGCATCTAAAATTGGTGATGTGTTTGAGTGCTTAACATGCTTCTTGGTTGCTTATTTTGGTGTTTATCTTGATTACATTCATCTTGTGTTTGTTCTCCTCCTTGAAAAACCTTATTTTAGGCTTCTCGATAGATGCTTGATACCTCCTCGATAGAAGCTCGATATCACCTTGATACATGCATTTTTTATCTTTAGATTTCAATTGAGCCAATTCTTTGGAGTTTTCTTGAGATGCTCGATACCTCCTCGATCTATTGAGATCTTTTTTCCGTCGATAACTCCTCAATACCTCTTGATTTATTGAGATTTTGTTCTTGATACCTACTCGATACTTTCTCGATCTATTGAGCTGCATTATATATATAAATATATATATATATATATATATATATATCTCGGGTTTGACCCGATTTTGCTCAAACTCAAATATTTCGACCTCTCTTTCTCTTCTCTCGATCCAAACACTTTCTTTTCACCAAAACCCTTCTCCCACTCAAAATTTTGGCCTAATCCAAGTCTCAATCCCTTGGTAAGTGTTCTAAATCTCTTCCTTTTCTCATTCTTCATGCATTTCATGCATTTTAGACCTAGGTTTTCTTTCTTTAGGAAAATTTTTGGGTATTTGAATTATTTGTGAAATTTTTGGGTTAGGTTTTGTTGATTTGTTCTCACATGCTCATGCATTACATTCTCTATCATTATAATCATGTTTTCATGCATTCTAGGTTGTGTTTTTGATTAAACAATGTGAGTGTTGTAGTTTGGATTGGGTTTTTGCCCTTGATGTAATTTCTTTTGCATGTAACATGTTCATGCATAATCATGCTTTGCACTTCGTTCTTTTCTTCTTTCCTATGCTTTGCACTTGGTTTAATTTCAGTCTTATGGTACCTAAGAAGTTTGTTCCTTCCAAGAACCATTAGACGTCATGGTTCTTCTTCTTCTCTTTCTATTCCTAATTTTGTGAGTTTCCATGATGAAAAGGCTAGAGATGACTTCTATGAGAACTTCTTTAATTGAGTGATTCATTTGGAATGCCAGGTCAGTTTGTTTGATTTTTCATACACTCCTTTACCTGGTGTATTTAGCTGTCGGGGTTGGATATCTTTTTGTAAGAAACCTAAGAGGTGTCCTGGTGTGTTCATTCAGGAGTTCTACTCCAACATGCATGCCATCGATACCTTTGTGCCTAAGTTTACTACAGTATTTCGAGGTACATGTATCACCGAGGCTTGTGCTCATTTCCTTCTCTCTTTCTTGGAAGATCTCTCTATAGATTTTCCTTCACACATGATAAAATCTATGATAGATATCTATCAAGACATTGCTACACGTGATAAACTTATCTTTCTTTCAGCTATCACATGCATCCTATCACATGTGTGCATACCACTATTCCTCTCTCATCTCCTTTCTATGCCATAGGTGCCATTAGCAAGGAATCTATTCGGAGGAGTGACACACAGCTGGTTGCAAAGTGGCCTTGTGTGGAGTCTACTTCAACAGATGCTGCTCCTACCTCTAGACCCTCTTCCTCATCCGGTACTCCCTCTTCTTCTTTTGGAGCCGAGGTCTCTCTCGCTGCCATCATGGATCAGTTTTAGCTCATGCGTGCTGATTTTGGTAGTCGTCTTGACCATCTTTCTGATGAGATGTGTCGGATGAACACCAGGATTGGTTACATCGCTCGCCGCTAGTCTCACCTTGGTGGTTTTGCTCCTTCTCCCTCTCCCGAGCCTATTGAGGAGTCTTCTTCGGATGTTGGATATGATTATGATGATGATGCTTCTAACTCTGAGACTAATGATGATGAGATGACTTCCTCTCGGTGATTCACCCTTTGTCACTCGTGACAAAAAGGGGTAATAGTTTTGCATATGAGAGTAGTCTTGTTGTTAGGGGGAGAGTTAGCATAGAGATTGATTCGTTAGGGGGAGAGTGTTTTGAGAGATGTAGTGAGGTTTTGTTGTATCTTTCTCATTACATGTACCATGGTCTTGTGATCACTTTTACATACATTGTATTGCTTCTTTCTATATATATGATGTATGTTTCTTCACCTTATCTCACATGTGTTGTTTCTTCTCTCTTTATACACATGTTGTTTCTTTTATACAACTTATCTATGTTTCAAACTTGATGCCTTGATGAATCTTGTTTTAAGTGTTTCAAATAAGACATGTTGCAAGTCTATCATGCCATAATCTCTTTTCTTGCAAAGTTTTTCAAGAGTTTTAGTTGTTAGGCTTATGTACTTTTGGTTTTTTTTGTAATAGTTATGGAGTTGTTGCTTTATACTTTTCTCATAATTATGCTTGTGGTTTTGTCACGGATTTTAAAAGGAGGAGATTGTTAAGGTCATACTTTTTGTAAATTGGCTAATCCTTTGACAAAATGCACTTTACTTGTATTTGGGTAGATCTAAAATGGGTTTAATACATCAAGAAATATGTTGTTCAAGCATATCAAGTGTTCCTATTAAAATATTTGAAGATTAGTCCAAGAAATAAGTGAGGAAAATCTATTCATTAAGTCTCGATAGATAGCTCCACGGATGCCAGCTATCGAGACTTAATGTGAAGCTTAATAGATAGCTCGACAATAGTTTGATCTATCGAGAATTATGATTTTTAGTTTTCCAAATCTGAAATTCAGCCTAGACTTATGTACTTGTTTAGGGTTTTTTTCTCACAACCCTAAACATATATAAGACTTATTTTAAGAGTCGTTACATACGGATACAGAGACCTATAGATTTATTTTCTTTGTGAGAAGCTATTGCGTTTATACGCCATAAGGTTTTGTAACCAAGTGCTTCTTGATCTTCATTATTGATGAAGTGAAGAATTTGTAGCCAACAACATCGTTCAAGTTGTTGGAGTTAGTCACGTACTAGAATTCATGCAAAGGGTTAGTCATAGATTGGAGATTTGTGCATCAAATGAAAGAATGCTACTATAAGATTAAGTTCAATTGAGTTTTGAAGTGAAAGTTCAATTGTAGATTGGTATTTTGGGATAGACTAGGGTAATGGTAAGATTTTTTATACTTATAATCGCTTGATTGTTGATTAGTGGATTCTTGGGAGTAATTACCTTATAATCACCTGATGGGGTTTTTTCCTTGCAAGAGATTTTCCCCATTTGTCAACAAATCACCATGTCAATTTATTTTCCGCTTCATTTAATTTATTTGGTGATTTTTTTGTGCCTTCACGATCTGCATGCAATTAAACCTAATTAATCAACTTGGGTAATTAAATTAATTAACTAAGGTCAAGCTATCTTAACCCAATAGTATGCAGTACATCCTACCTTTAGAGTTACTATACCTTTTGAGCGAAATTTGTGGTGTTAGAATCTCATATCAGCTCATTTGTCATCTCTCTAGCATGTTTGTTTCTTGAAGGGGGAAAAAAACAGATTGCTCCTTTGGTGTGTGTCTATATATATATATATATATATATATATAAATGTTCCTTTAGTATTTTAAAAGAGTTAGAAGTTTAGAACTTTAATGTTAGAGCTATAGTAATAGAATTTTTGTAAGATAGTCTTTCAACTAAGAAACTCTTAACAAGCTAAGAGATTTGTACCTCAACTGACACCTCCTAAAATTTGCAATGGACATGTCCAAATTCAAAATTTTCTTTTTCAACTATCAAATTAAAAAAAAAAAAAAAAAAAAAAAAAAAAAAACACTCTTAATAGAATGTTTGATAAATTATAAAGAATAAAGTTTAGTTACAAAATTAGTTATAACTTAAGGCTACAACTTTAGTTTTGTTCCGTTTGGAAATAGCTTATCTAGCTTTTTGTTGAAATTTTTTTGATAAAAGTGTATTACAGTATACTTGCACCTTGTAAAAATTACAAAAAAGAGGGGAAAATTAGATTTTAAAAAATTGTACATAAAAGTTAGAAGTTGATGTCAACCTTAATATTCTTTTATTGGAGATGGATTTTAACAAATCTACTACTGGATTACATTTTCTTCTTATATCCTCTATACTTGTAAATTTTCTAGAAAATTAAAGAATAATAGCTATGTCATCCATAAATTGTTTAAATTGCAAGTTTGTAGTTTAAAATTATGCATAAAAATAATTATATAGTAAATAATTTCTGATTGGCACAAAATTTGACATGTGTATTAAGAGTGTAAAAAAGAAAAATGCAATCTAGTGATTAGATTCTAGCCTTAGGCTATAACCAATTTTGTAGTTAAAGTTTGTCCAATTATAAAAACAAGATTTTAAATCTCAAGATTTACAAAATATGAAGTGTAAATTATAAGTTTTTTTTTTTTTTTTTTTTTTTTTTTTTTTTTTTTTTTGGGTGGGAAAAACTCTTAATTTCAACCTTGCCTATAAAGCTAAAAGATCCTTTAAATTTTTTTAGCAAAATTATCAAACGTTCAGCAATTTGTACTAAAAAGGCTTCAAGGTTTTCAAAGCATTTTTATAATAGTGCCTTAACATTACACACACACACACACACACACACACACACACACACACACACACACACACACAGAGTTAGTAACAAAGCTTTTGTGCAATAGAACTTTAAGACTTTAACTAATTTATTTTTGGGTAAATTGCAAATTATAACCCTAAAATTTGGGGGTATTTGGATTTTACACCCTAAAGTTTTAAAATTTAGATTTTATCTCTTGAAGTTTGAGAGTGTTTGGATTTAGATTTTACCTCCTAAATTTTAAGGGTGTTTAGATTTTACTCTTTAAAGTTTGGGGGTGTAAAATCCAAACACCTCAAACTTTAAGGAGTAAATTTCAAATTTTGAAATGTTAGGGTATAAAATTTAAACACTCCCAAATTTTAGGGTTGTAATTTACAATTTACTCTTTATTTTTTTAGCATTTTAAGTATATGCATGGCAATTACCATTGAAATTGGAAGTTTTATATCATATTGATCAATATAGGTTGGCAATTTTCATATTGGTCACTAAGCTGGGAACGATTATGCCCCTACTACATTTTAGATCCAGTTCTTCTAGGATGACATCATTTGCCACAATTGTTACCGCATCTGGATGATAATGATATATGCAATTTTAATCGGTGAACTGTCACTTTCAAATGGACTCAATACATTTTTTCCACAACTCACCATCACACCTATATTGTGGCAAAAATTATGGTACAAAACGTGTTTCCAAGTACTTTCTCTTTCAATTTAAATACCAGCCATTTCAACTATAATCATTCTAGCAAAGTTTCACCTCTTTTTCTTCTTCTCTCTCTTTTCTCCGTCAATTGCGTTTCCGGACTCCACACATATGAACTTTCCTTGTTCTTTCTATTTAGTTCTTTGTCAAATTAATGGTTGGTTGGTGTGTGTGAATGTATATGATCTTTTCATTTTTGTTTCCATCACGTTTATGTGTAATATTTATTTATTTATTTAGTGCTATATACGTTGATGGATCAGGCCACATGTAATTGACTGGCATATTAGTTTGGGACATGTGTGTGTTATTTATTTATTTGTTGAATATAGAAAGGAGGGTTTTCGGTATGGGCTCATCGACTCCACGACACGTGACAGTAATGGGGTAATAACACATATACCACATGGACCTTACTGGGGCTATCGCTCGAACCGCTCATCTCTCGAGGATTGGGACCATTCCGGCCCTAGACATTTTGGGGCCTAAGACGAGAACTAAAATATGGCATTTTTATATATTTATGTATTAATTAATTTAATATTTTTATATTATAATATATTTCATTTAAAATCTATATTTCTTGCCTTTTGAAATGCAAATTGACTAATTAAAACTTTGTATTCAAGTTCTTCTAACATCTCATTTTCAATCGATAATATAACTAATCAACTAATCCGCTCTAAATGAACCTCTTTCTACTAATAAATCTCTTAATTTTATGTCAATATTTTTCCAATTACCTAGATCATAAATATTTGTAGGAATGTAATTCGACATGTCATTATTACTTTCATTTTCTTCTAGTTGAACATCATTATGGTGAACTTGTTAATTGTGACATTTTCATCATTATTTTCATTTTATTCTAAATTCTTTTGAAGTTCATTATCAAGATTTGTTGTATTGCAAAATTGAACATCATCGTTATCTTGCAATTGTATCATTTCATCATCTTCTAAATCTTTTTGGTGGATTTCTTGCTTATTTGTGATATTTTCATCTAAATTTTGTGTTGTATTTTGTTTATTATTAATAACAAATTTATCCAAATTTTTTTAAGTTTCATTTGAAACTTTTTTTTTTTTTTTTTTTTTTCTATTACCCTTCTTTACCAAAACTTTGGAGCCCCTTTCCACTTGGGAGCCATAGGCAATGACCTAATTGGCCCAATGAAAGGGTTGGCCCTAGTTGGGACAAGGACTTCTACTATCAAGCCTCTCCTCCGTGTGGTCGTTTGGGACATGTGTTTGCATTTACAAAGTTTGTTAATAAATTAGTGATGTGTCATCAATCAATCATTCAAAAAATCATTTATTACGTTTGTGTAATCTGCTAATTTCATTCATTATGATAGAAACTATTAATATTTGTAAGGACATTTGCTAGTAAACTATTTTAAGAAAATTTTATGGGAAAAGAGAAAAAACAATTAATATTTTGACAATTTTTCAATTTCCAACGTGAAACCTACATGTCAGTGAGATATGGGTCTCGTGAGCCCGTCTCTGGAAATACATTCTTTTAGTTTTGTTTCTTGGGGTTGCATGCCATTGTGCTGGCTTTTATGTACAATTTCCGGGTAATGGGACGAGTACTTTTCTTCTTTATTAATATACTTTTATCATTTTTGTCCCAAAAAAAAGGGTAACAGGGATTTTTCTGAACCCGTTAAAACAGAAATAATTAAATAGAAAATTCGATGAGTGCTTTACTTGAAACTTACTAGACCAAAGAAAAAGAAAAAGAAAATAAAAGTGAAGAGAACTTTTTTTTTTTTTTTTTTCGTGAGAAACAAAAATATAAAATTGCAGAGAACCTAAATGAACATGCAAATGACTTTCGGCGGAAGCCCATTACACATAACCCATGAGAGACATATATCTATACACATAATTCCTTCTCCTAAGTCTTAACTATTACTAAAATAAAAAAAAAAAAAAAAAAAAAAAAAAATCTTAACTATTATTATAAAAAAAAGTCTTAACTATTTGTTGCTAAAAAAGTGTTAACTATTTGTTCCATTACCCTTAGCACCTACTCATAAGTTAGTATCGTTAGGGCCAAAAAGTACTAAAAAAGAGCTTTAGATAATGCATAAAAGTTATAAAAGATAGAGAAATGTTTGTCCACAACATTTTCAAAATACTTTCATGACAAATCTTAAATGGCAAGTTATCACTGGTTGTTATTAATTGGTAGGTAGAAAAGTAAATTTAATGGTAAGTTCAAATTAGAATCAATAACAACTTACCACATATGATTTGTTGTAAAAGTATTGTGAAAATATTGTTAACGTAAAACTTCTTTAAAAGATAACTATTAGCATCTACGATCTAGCTTCTATAGAATGAAATAATAGTTTTTGCTTGATATAAAGAAAACATAAAGAAAAAAAAAAAAATAAAAAGAAATGTTGAGAGCATTGTAGTTTAACTGGTTGACATTTTTTAGTGTTTTTAAGACATTTAAGGTTCAAATTCTCCCTTCCTTGCCATCAAAATAGTAACTGCTTCAATTAGTCATCACAATTGAGCTTTGAAAAAAAAATCATTAACCATTTTTATCCTTATAAAAAAATATAAATAACTATATTATATATATATTTATATATATATATATATATATATATATATTGTGAAATAGCAGAAATTCTAATATACAATGTTGTGTTTTGAGACTAGTAGAAGCGCATTCACATGGACAAAAAGATAAACTATTAAATGAAACAACAATATTTAACATGGTTTGATAAACTCCATACCTACATCCACATGCAATGCAACTGTAGCTAAATTCACTATTAATGATATGGATTACAACAACACTTAATCAAACTGACTCACACACCTTGCAAATATAAACAAAACCTCTCACAACTCACAAACCTTATTCTCACAAACACAAACTCACTTACAAACCTCACACACATATACTCACAATCCAAAAACCTCAATACACTAAAAAAACTCACACCCTCACAAAACAAACTCTTAATTGATGCCACATGTATCTTTCAACTCAAACAAATTTGCAAACTGCTCTAAGAAACCCACTTTATGTTCTTCTAAGAGTCTTCTCCCCATGTGCAAGAATTTCAAAAGTCACCAAATCCTTTGCAATAATATTTATTTATAAGGTTTTGATTATATTTTTTCATGTACAATGAATATCTATATTCCTCTTCAATAAGATAATTTTTTTTTTCCTTTCATATCAAGAAAAATCCACATCTCATTAAGAAACCTAAACCAAATCTAATTAGAAATTTGATGCAATATTTAATGGTATATATATACAACACTTAATTGATATAACAATGAATCATATAAGTAAGAAAATTTATATTTAAACACATAGATTGTTTAACTTAATTAATTAACCAAGTTAACACTTAGATTTATTATTCGGATCTAGGTTAAATAGCAATAAATCATATCATGTAGTGTGGAAAAATAAATAAGACAACGATATGATTACCAAGGAAAACCAATGAAACCAATTGTTTCAAGGTAAAAAACCTGGGGAGAATTTAACCTGACCTATCCTTAAGGCAAAAAAATCCACTATGATAGAATGAAAGTTTACAATAGATTTTCCCCCTAAAATCTAAAACTACCTCTTGTAGAATTTACTCACACGACTACGTGCAACTCCGAATCCACGGACTCTTCTATCTTGAATTTGTTGCACACAAACACCCATGTTTGTGACTTTGAGATCCCACTCAAAGGTTTTAGATCACCATCAGTAGTGGATCTTGAATGCAGCAACTTCTACAACATCGGATCTTGAGATTCTTCAAGGAATATAGAAGACTTTAGAGAGTTTTTGGTACAAAAACCCTAGATCTACAATTGGAGGCACATGATGCACTCTTTTCTCTAAATCCTCTAAAAACCCCATCTAGGGTTAGCTTATAATATCCTTTAAATATTGCAAAAAATGGATTGCGATTTGAGCTTCAAACAGACAAGTTATGGGTTTTTACATTTGCTGATTTTTGCTGATCTATGACTTTTGATCAATCAAGCTTGATCGATCAAACCCTTCTAATCGATTGAGCCTAATCGATCGAACTAGTCCGATTTTGACTTTTTGAACTTATAGCTTATATGTTCTTTGAATTTTGACTAGCAGCACTTTGAGCATTATCTAATATAGCTTTATAGACTCTAAGATCTATATCTAGACAAGTTTATGTTCATGGTTTGCCAATTGTTCTAAACTTTTAGAACCTAACAATATCAATGCGGATTAGGATCCCATACAATACCTAGGGTATTGCATGGGCTCATTCATCTCACACATGATTTTTATTTCTTTAATTTGTAACTTTATAATTTGTAATTTTTTATTATTATTTAAAGATTGAGATTGAAATTTTTTTTAAAAAAATTTAAAATTCTCAATCTCAACAATAATTGAGAGCAATTGCACATGGTAAAATACCCCTTAACTTGATCGGTGTGAATGCTGTCATCAATAAAGAAGGTGGTGTTTAGTGGAGGTTGACAAACTTCGTTTCCGACATTCAAGATTTAATTTAGAAATTAGAATCAAAGCAATGTGAGCTTAAGAAATGTTTTATTGGGCTTGGCCGGCCGCCCCTAATTTTTGTAAAGTCAATTCAGAAGGATTGCCTAAGTCTTGCTTGACAAGAAAGATTCCTTCTCTATTGCATGGGATGTTTTGCTGTTTTGTTTCTCTCTTTTCCAGCTATAAAAGTTTTTGTTTCAATTAAAAAAAATGGAAAAAACCCAAACCCAAAAAGCTTTACACATTTAATAAATGAGAAATACCAGTAGAGTAATACTACAACCACAAATTATTGGCTTTCATTTAAGCCTATCATAAACATTATTTTTTTATTTACCAATAACCACTCACTATGTTATTAGTTTGTAAAATTTTGTAAAAATTTTGTGTCTTTAGCATTACTCATTCCGGTAAGAATGTAGGTAAAATAAACACTATGCTTTAATAAATGCTTTATTTATTAGATTCAAGAATTATTATTATTATTATTTGTTTTTTTGTTTGTTTTGTGGAACTCATTATTTTATTTTTTCAGTTTTTGTCTTCATTTGACGTAGAGGAGAGTAAACATGAGATTGTGTTTCTATGATTTTAGTTGACACCGTTTAGGTGACAAAATTGACTTTAACTATTAGAAATAAAAGGATCAAAATGTAAGTTCAATAAACCTCAAGGAGCGTTATATAATTTTCTCTAAACTTTTCTATATAAGAAGACTTATAAGTTGGTGCTTCACAATATTTCACAATGGAGTGGCCTTTAGTGAGGTCTTTATTGTGGGTTTTAGTACTTGTTGCTCACATTCATGAGCTAAGAGCTTGCATTGAGGAAGAGAGGATGGGTCTACTAGAATTGAAGGCATATCTGAAATCCAATACTAATTATACAAAACCCCTTCTTCCATCATGGGTTCACAACCTAAAGAGTGAGTGTTGTAATTGGGAGCGGGTCAAATGTAATGATACCACTAGCTATGTGATCAAGCTTTGGCTCTCCAATATAAACCATGAAACTCACGTCTACGCTGATAATAAAAATCGGTTCTTGAACGAGTCCTTGTTGCAGCCTTTCAAAGAGTTAAGAATTCTTGATTTATCTCGCAATGGAATTTGTGGTTGGCAAGGAAATAAAGGTATGTGAGCTCTGTTTCTAATTTCAAATACAAAGAAAAAAAAAAAAAAAAAAAAAAAAAAAAGAGTTAAAAGAAGAAGAAACACAATCATTATAACTCTAGTTGGTAACATATACAATGCACAAGAAATTTTATTCTTTCTCTAAATATGAAATTTGATAATTATGTTAGTTATTAACAGTCTTTTATTTTTGTCAAGAAATTTAAAATGGTAGTTATTGAAAATTAATTGTTATAGTTATCAATAGACTTTTATTTTAGTTGTGGCAACAATTTACTGCAAATTTAAATATAGAATATGATTTAAACTTAAGCAATATATATATACATTAGAATAATGACATGTAAAATTGTTAGGTAATAAATCTTATATGACAAAATATATAAGGTCAACAAACATCAAATGTCCTTGGTTTTAGAGTAATGCTTCGTCTACAACATTTTTATAATAAATTTTTAAAGAACTTTTCTTAAAAAATTTCAATGTTTTTTGAGTTAATTTGTTATTCTTTATTCTTGATTTACCTTTCTCTAAACTTGAAAACTATTTTGAGAGAGATTGAGAAACAATTGAAAGGAAACTCAATCTTGAGGGGGGACAACTCACAATATGTACCAATCAAGGAAGTCAATACTATATTGGTATTGGCCATACCAGGGAAATATACTATATTGGCCATTAAACCAATACTGATACTCCTCCAAAACATACCAAAAAAATACTAGGTTGTACTAGCTTATTTCGATTGTACCGGCCTATATCGGTGTTTCGGCCAGTATAATAAAAAAATATTTTACTTAATCTAATATATTTGTTAATATATTTATGCTAATATGTAGGCTTATAAAATATGTGGATTTAAAATTTTTTGTTGACAAACATAAAAATTAATAAATTTATACTTACATAAATAATACAAAAATATATATATATATATATATATAGAGAGAGAGAGAGAGAGAGAGAGAGAGAGGAATATATAAATAAAAGTAAATCCTAAACGGTACATTGGTATCAACCTGTCTTGAAATATTTTGTTCCCCCCGATCAAACCCAAACAACCTCTAGTACGAAATTGACTCCCTTAGTACCAACTCCATCATTTCAATCAAACCTATTTCCTCACAAACATCAAAAGCTCAAAGCCAACAACTCATTTTCTTTATAAGCTTCATCCAAAACCCCTAAAATTTACCTCAATTTATAGTTTTTTTTTTTTTTTTTTTTTTCATGTACTATCAAAATGCATGATGGACCCCCAAATAAAATACTTTGTAACACTTAACCTTCTAATGTCTGGTTTGCTATTTAATAAATAATGAAATTTAGTTTTAAAAATCCATTTTACTCCTCTACTATCTATTTTGGAGAGAGAGGTATATTAGTCTTTCAATACTGAATTCTGTTAAAGTTTGCACCAAAACAGGATGGCGGGGAAGAAATTGAAATAGAGTTATAACTTTGGAGGGCTAATCGTGCATTTTAATATTTTTGAGAATAAAGTATAAAATGAAGGGCAGAAAAATGTAAACAAAAGGCCAATTAGACGAACGAAGTCGTTCCAATCCCTCCCACGCCTAAATAACAAAAATGAAACCAACATCACGACTACCTTTTCATTATCACCGATTCACGAATCACCAGCAACCTTACAAAAAATACCACACCTCAAAGGCTACATTCCACAAAAAGCCCTCAAATCCCAACCCAACCAATTAGACCAAAACCCATTGTACCACCCTTCTCATGGTTTCTACATCTCCCACTCCGATGTCGTTCTCCACCACTGTCACTAGGGAGCTCGATGGTGTGCATCGGACATTTGGTGTTAAAGCCGGTTATAGAGGGTTCTACTCCTCGAACTCGTGGAGCTCAATCCTAAGCTAGTACATAGCTGGCACAATAAAGGTGGCACTGTTTTTAAGACGTCGTTCCTCCGGCTTTCTAGTGTTTTTTTATTTTATTTTTTAAATTTAAATTAATGTCCTTTTCTAAAATTAAGAAATAAATTTAAAAATAAAAATTAAAAATAAAAAAGAAAAAGTTAACAGTAAAAACTAGCACAATAACAAAAGACTTAATTGAAAATGAATGAAACTAATTAGATGAATGAAATAATAAAACCCAAACTTGTAGGATAGGAAAAAAAATAGTAAAACTTAGAATGTAAATTTTACATTTTAACCTATTATTTAATTATTTGAAATTTTTTTCAAAGTCATTATTGCTATCATCATGTTATATATCTTTATCATTACTTGTCTTGTCACATGATTCAGTTTTAGGCCCAATACCATAAAATCACTACTTGTTTGAATCATCGTAATAAATTTGGATAACAGTACCTTGTTCATTAAATAATTGATTAAACAAATAATAATGGGTATTTACCTAGTAATGCCTAAGAGCTTGTTTAGAATGTGCTTATTTGTTTAAGCTTATATGAGTTTTTAGTTTCTACTATTTATAGGTTTTATTGCATTTTTTGTACTATTCATGGATTACATTGTACTATTCAACCAACTTTTAATTTTTTTTTTCCACATTTTCAGTAAAAAGTTTTCATTTTCAACTAAATAAGATGTTCTCAAATGGACACTAAATGTACTTCATGCGTGTGGATTTCTTCCACCTTCCCATGGGATAATTTGATCACTGAACTTGTCCTCGGAGGAGTGTAGACTATTTTTATCTATGAAATTATTTCAAAATAAAATTTTATTTTTTTATTTTGTTTTTCCCTTTAAAAAATATTAAAGAGCACCCTTTTTCTATCACGTTCTAGGATTTAACGATTGGTTTTATACCTTCTTCAGAATGGAATTCTTGGCCTAAATTGAACAAGCTAATGCACATAGATTTAAGTTGGAATCTCTTGCAAAAGGACATTTTAAGATTTTTGGGTGCACTCCCAAATCTTAAATATCTGGACCTAAGTTACAATGAAATGCAAGAGCCTCTTTCTAGCAAAGGTACGTACATGTAAATTTGAATTTTTCTCAAAATTTCCCCCTAAATTTTCTTTATTAAAAATATCATGAAAAAACTCAAACAAAATTGAAATCTTATATGCCTTATTGACCTCATCTACATTTACGCTAATTGTACATGCTTTCTAGTGAATACTTCAATGCATTTAATAAGATTAAGATCCTCTAGAGTTTTTAGAGTACTTTACTACAAAGAATTCTTTAAATCCTAATTTTTCCTTCAATATGACTAATGTAATTCTCTTCACCTATGATTTAGAACTGAGTAATCTAAGAAATTTGGAGGTACTCATCGTGCAAGAGAATCGACTCAATGGAAACCTACCATTCAAGGGTAAAATTCCATCATACATTTTTTAAAAGCTAAAATAATTTACCTGTGAGAAGGAATGTCTTTAGTATCCACAAGTATGCCATTTTAAAGATTTACTCTTCACACCATCTCTTTTTAATTCTCTTGGCAGATATGACAAATTTTAGAAGTTTGGAGATTTTAGATATGAGTGGTAATATGTTCACCGGAATTCTTTCTCCATATATTGGGACACTCTCTTCTCTCAAGGCTATATCATTATCTCAAAATAAACTCCATGGGAATTTACATGCTAAAGGTAAGAATCTACCATGAAATCTGGCATTTATACTTTGTTAATGTTACCTGTATTTATCTGACATAGATTAGGAGTGTAAAAACTAAAAACAAGTGAAGAAGATTAATGACTGAAATATAATTATTCATGTTAGGTTTTATTGGCACATTCCACGACAATGTAATCTTGTTTGAATATGTAATGTGTCGCCAAGAGTTCAAAATTACAAGTCCAAAATGTAGTTCAAAAAAGACACCTGTTTGATTGATGATTGATCAATCAAACAAGCGTCTTTGATAGCCATTTGATCGTAGCTTGACCGATCAAAAGAAGATTCTCAAAACTTCCTTGATAGCAACTCGATTGATTGAAAATCTTGAAACATGGATTTTGACATGTTTTAGTTGAGTTAGTGCTACCTTGTTTTTCATGCCTTACACACAAAAATGTATAAGATACTTAGTGACATGTGCTACAAAAGAGAAAAACTAAACCAAGAAATCATCAACCCGTGAGTCAAAAGACCTAAGATAATTACCATCTGCTATGTGGCTACTAACATGGTGCGGATCAAGATTTGAAGCCACAGAGCCATCTCCATGTGTTGTTACAAATATAAAATCTTCAAGGTTTTACGCAACCCCTGTAGTGTTTTTATCTTTCAAGCTTCTCCATCGGTTTTTCACTTTGTCACCATATTGCTAAATTTATCATGAATTACTTTTTACACATGGTGACATGCTTGCTTGGGGTGATTAACCTATGATAATCTTGTTTACATAATTTTGTTAATTGGCTTAAATAGTTTAATCTACTGGTTGATAATCCAAGGGCTCAAAACATATTCTTTCCAATTACTATTCTGGCCAGTAAACTAATTGATTGTCTTTTTGATTTTTACATTGGCACATAATTAGGATGGACACTATTAATGTTATTGCTTTTGACAGATTTGGGTTTGCTGAAGAAACTTGAAGAGTTAGATCTTTCTGACAATCACTTTGAATGGATCCTCCCTCCATGCCTAAATTGTTTGACATCTCTTAGGTTATTAGATCTATCTAAGAACCAATTCAGTGGAAATTTGTCTTCATCTGTGATAGCCAACTTGACATCCCTTGAGTACATTGATCTTAGTTATAATTGTTTTGGGGGTTTATTCTCATTCAGCTCATTTGCCAATCACTCTAAGCCCAAAGTGATTCGATTTAAAGGTGAAAACTACCGGATTGAAGATGGTAACAAAATTGTGAGTGAGAGCAACACATTTGAGATTGAAACTGAAAATCCCAGTTGGGAATCTTCGTTTCAGTTAAAGGTGCTAGTGCTGCCTAACTGTGATCTGAATAAGTTATCCTCCAACATTCCAAAGTTTCTCTTTTACCAGCAAGAATTGGAATTGGTTGATATCTCTCACAATAGGTTGAAGGGAAGCTTCCCCGTTTGGTTGATTGAAAATAATACTAGACGGCAATTGCTAAATCTTCGGGATAATTATTTTGGGGGACAATTTCATTTGCCAATAGATCACTGCAGTAATCTTTCTTGGTTGGATTTCTCTTACAATAACTTTAATGGGCAGCTACATGAAAATATTGGAAAGATGGTTCCAAACTTACAATATCTAAATATATCTCAAAATCATTTTGAAGGTTTTCTCCCATCCTCAATTGGTGACATAAGTAATTTGGAGAAATTGGACTTGTCCAATAATAATTTTTCAGGAGAGGTGCCAATGAAATTGGTTGCCAATTGCACCTCCTTGGTAGTTTTGAAGTTATCTTATAATAAATTTCATGGTGAAATTTTCTTAGAGGGATTCCGATTTTTTAACAGTAGCTTACGTATTTTGGAATTAAAAAACAATCATTTAACAGGTACTTTGCCAACTATGGTACCAACAGCTAGTACTCAGCTGGGGATGCTAGATATTAGCAACAATGACTTTTCAGGTTTAATTCCCAGATGGCTGTCAGGAAATCTACGGTACTTATGGTCTCTAGACATGAGTAATAATTTTTTCAAAGGTCCAATTCCATGTGAAATGCATGCATATATTTTAATAGACCTTTCTCATAACTTGCTTTCTGAATTGTCACCTTCTTGCGTTGATTCAAATACTATTCAACATCTATTTTTACAAGGCAACAAACTCATTGGATCATTACCGAAACTTTCTTTCAATTTTTCACTTTATCTGGTGACATTGGACATTAGAGATAATAAATTTTATGGTAGAATCCCTAATGGAGTGGGCATGCTTTCAAATTTAAGAATATTGTTGCTGAGTGGCAACAATTTTAGTGGTGTGATTCCAGAAAAGCTGTGTTGGTTAAAGAATATTGCGATAATGGATCTTTCTAGGAACAATTTTTCTGGAACAATACCGCATTGCTTTCATGACCTAAAATTTGAGAAGATAGATGCTTTTGATGGCCTTACTGAACCAAATTCCACTTTTTTGGAGTTCAGAGATATAATTGTCCCATATCAAAGTATCCTCAAA
This sequence comes from Quercus dentata, assembly GCA_028216015.1. Taxonomy (NCBI): domain Eukaryota; kingdom Viridiplantae; phylum Streptophyta; class Magnoliopsida; order Fagales; family Fagaceae; genus Quercus; species Quercus dentata. The sequence continues at coordinate 15,974,869 of CP116448.1, forward strand.
AAGAATTTTGAAAATTTTGAGGTAGAACGAGAGGTTGCTGCACAAATTGTGATTGAGTTTGTAATGAAATATAGATCTTACTTCTACAAGGGTGGCATTCTTGATCTCATGTCTGGATTGGATTTATCAGTCAACAAACTAACAGGTGGGATCCCTCCAGAGTTAGGACAATTATCTCCAATTCTTGCACTAAACTTGTCTTACAATCAGTTGACAGGTTCCATACCAAGTGCATTCTCAAAATTGACTCATTTGGAGAGTTTGGACCTTTCTCACAACAATTTGAGTGGAGAAATTCCTTCAACATTGATTGATCTGCACTTTCTAGAAGTTTTCGGTGTGGCTTACAACAACTTATCAAGTAAAGTTCCAGACATGAAAGGACAATTTGGAACATTTCAAAATAGCGATTTATGAAGGAAATCCATTTCTTTGTGGACCACCACTAGAGAAAAGTTGTGCCAGGGTTGATAAATCACCTCCATCACCAATAAAATCTTCAAATGCAAGTCACGGAAAATGGTATGATGTGGATCCTTTAGTCTTCTCCACAACTTTTATCGTATCATACATTATTTTCTTTATTGGTGTAGCTTATTGTATTCTTTATATTAATCCTTATTGGCAACAACGATGCTTCAATTTGATTGAGAATCGTATGTACTTGTGCTATAATTTTGCATTTTATAAGCTAGAAAGGTTGTCAAACTGTATTTGTCATTAGTTATACTTAATAGGTGATGGACACCTATGTGTCTATTTGGTTATGAATAATGGTTATTATGAATATGAAATAAAGTGTTCTGTTTACAATTTTCCAATCTCTATTGTAGTTTTTTTTTTTGAAACAATTAGAAGGAAGTTTTTAATAGCCATATGTAATGCTCATCTGCTTATAAAAAATCATGTAAGTCATTTTGTGGTATATGATATCTTTGAATGGGAAACTAGTTTCAATTGTTATACATATCATTAAGAAAAAAAAGGAAAATTAAATAACACGATTTATTAAGAATAACATAGATAATGTGAGTGAATTGTGAAAATTCTGTTTTGACCCCTAACTGTTCTAATTAACATACTTGAATTTCACTTAGACGCAACATCAATTCAAATAGTTGTAAAAAATTGACATTGGTAAATTAAATACTCATGCATCACCACAATCAATAAAGAAGTAAAAATAAATCATAAAGGACACAAGGATTTGGTGACGTTGTGGAAAGCTTCTGAAGGAGTTCTTCAAAAAAAAAAAAAAAAAAAAAAAAAAAAAAAAAAAAAAAAACTCCGATGGTAGACCTATCCCATAAGGAATCCTCTATAAAAGAAATTGTTATGAGACCGACTTACAAACCTTTTAGCTAGACTTTGTTAATCAAGCAAATGACCCTCTGGCTGCAAAATCTTTAGACCAATGTTATTAATTCCGTTTTGGACTCCATTTCGGTTTGTCCAATAGAATAAAATATTTTGATATTAGCTTATTTCGGCGTATAGTTTTAGGGTGTTTTGGGGTTCCTAAATATATATATATATATATATATATATTCTCATACAACATAAAATTATTAATTCAAAGAAGTAAATATCAAATAATACAAATCATCTAGTCTTAAGACTTAAACATCAATATAATAACGTCACACAATAAGAAGATTTATATAACAAGTCACTACTCATTACATAAGCCCATAATAAGCCAACAAAATTTATAACATGATATTACTCCTCATCATCATGTGTGAAAAAAGGATCAAATTCATCATCAAAGAACTCCCACAAGTACTACAAGGACCCATTAGAAAATTTTTCAAAATAGTACAAATACCTGTATTTGGACTCTTAAAAAAAATTGAGAGCATATAAAAAAAAAAAAAAAAAAAAAAAAAAAACCATAGCACATCTTTGAGTTGGACTGACTGTGCTGCAGCCCAAACGTTTTATTTTTTGTTCAGCCCAAACGTTGTAAAATGAGCAACCCGGATGATAACTCCAAAAAAAAAAAATAATAATAATAACCAGCTGGGTTCACGTTCCACACAAAGACATTCAAGATCCTTCCTTAAAAGATTTCATAGAATATGCCCTCCACCATTTAAAATCATAACCGTCCATTATCCACATTCTCGGTCTTTCTCTTCACTCGGTTAATTCAGCTGCACGCCCTTCCATCAACACCTCAGTTTTCTTTTGATGTGGATTTTGTGCCGGCAAAAAGTTGTGAAAGGTGGTCAAGAAGAAACAGAGAATTATGGTCCAAATGGAGATTAAGAAGGAATGGTAGATGGTAGTGAAGGGCAGCAACTCAGATGGTCAAAATGTCGGATATGAAGTTGAAGGTAAAGAAAAAGAAAAAAAAAAAAAATCCCAAAATCCATACCGGCCGAAGTTTTAGTTTTGGCTGGAATTTACCGAAATGCCTCGGAATGCCCGAAACACACCGGAATGGCAAGGAATTTTGTCCGAGGTGGAACAAGGGCTAGAACGGAACGGAATTCCTAACGTTGCTTTAGGCTTCTTCTATATGATTTCCACCACGAATGTTGTCTGCTTGAAATCAAAACTCCGGGAAGTTGTGGTTTCAACTAAGCTTACGCTCTTGAAGGTTCTTGCACAATGGTTCATGAATATAGGATCAAGAATAAAAGGAACCTCAGCTCCTTTATTTTAGATTTTGAAAGGAAGGCTTCTTAGGTTAAAAGTTATGCTACATGGTGGATGCAAATTAAAAACCAGCAAAAGTCATATATCAAGTAGGATCACATTACGTATCTTGAGATCTAGCACAAGCAAACATCTAATGAGAGTCTGGAGAACTCTCTACTTGGCTTAATTCCTTACTCAAGTGTATCCAAGTTTCGATTAAGCAAAACTTGCAACTATGCAATTCTTCAAGCAACTCTTCACAGTGAATATCATTTAACTTAAACATGCTTGTTACAAACCTTTTTAATACAGAATTTGTCACAAGTAATTCACCAAAACTACACCCTAACGAATTGTTTAATTGAATTCCTAATTGTTTTAATTATTCCCTCTAATTTAGGTGTATAATTATCTTTTTATTATTAATATGTTTGTGCGATGCATGGCTTAATCAGAAGATATATGTAAACTAAATAAAATGTAATTAATTTTATCAAGAACGTTCTTGATAAAATTAATTACAATTTTCTTATGTTATTAATTTTATTTTTTTTTCTAATATAAGTAATGAATTTACTTAAATGTACTTCCTCTTTAGGCTATTCAAAACGTATAAATGATTAATTGTTTGTAAAGAGTACTAGAACAAATTCCAACCATATATTATATTATTTACAAAATATCTAGTCTTATATAACAATTGAATATAAAATGTATTATGTTAATTTTGAAAAAAAAAAAAAAAAAACTTTCAAATATCAAATATAGATAGTTTATTTATAAAATCTAATATATTGTATCAACTATACATTGTTAGATGTAAGGACTCAATTTGTAATGATCCCATATTGATATTGAGTTAAATACGTTAAAAGCCCAAACAATAAATTTGTAGAGAGTGGGCTGAAAGGCTAGGCCTTGGTCACCGGATAGTGGTTAGTCATGGTACTCATGGTGGGCGCACAGAGGTGAACTAAGGTTGTCCATGGATCTTGTCCATGAAACTTAATATTCTTATTATTCCTCTCTCTTTTTGGGTATCACCTTTTTTGGCACATGAATCCTTACATTATATAGCCCTTTTCAGTTGATCCCGACCTTCCATCCGTCGATCGTGCAGATACCTACTCGAGTGCCTGTCCCATCACCGCCTCCCCCACTTTTCTCGTGCGCAATAAAGAAACCACATTATTCAGGGGTCTTTTCCCATCAATGTGGTTAGGACGTTTGTTGGCGCATTTAATGTGGAGGTGACGTCTTTTCCTTGAACCATTCTCACATCGCACCCCCATGCGAGTCCCATTCCACTCGCATTTTCTTCCTCGGGAGCACTTTGGAGGCTGCCTTTGATGACGTGTCGTTATTCCCTTTTAGTCTTCGGGATGCCAAGGGCAGGGTCATCCTCGGCTGCACCTCTAGGCCATTTGGATTTTCGCTACTTGTTCTCGGCAACTATTCTCCTCGGCTCGGGCTTTGGGCCCTAACGGAAAGTGGGCCGGAACTACAAATTCTCTGGCCCCACATTAGAAAATAATCACATTATTTTAAAAATGGTTTGAAACTAACACTTATAAGTCTTACCTACTATTTTCATTTTTCACTTAACAAAATAATAAATTGTCAATTTTTCCCATGCATCGCACAATTCTGTGACTAGTATGTGATAAATTATGAATTCCCAAGATCCCCTGAGGTATGTTCACCACATTGGCCGAACAAGAATGGTTGTGGTGTTTTTATGCATGCAATGTGTGTACTTGATTACTGAAACTGATTGTTTTAATGAATATTAATCAATTAGGTCATGGGTTTTTTCAAGATCGTGGGAGGGGGGGTCGCTCATGGAACTAATTACTGAAGGTAAAATTGGTTCACATGTTGTATTTTGGTGGTCAAAATTAAGATGTCTTTTGTCCATTGAACTTTAATTTATGTTGATTTTTTTGTTCATTTACGTAGAGGACTAACCGTATTTAATTAGTGTACTGTGTAAAAGAAAACATCTGTTTATATTATTAAAGGTTTTGTGGAAGAACATAAACAATTGTATTGTCATTTTGCTTTGCCCCTATGTACGTAGTTAAAGTATGCATACAATGTTCTTTTCTTATTTAACTTGTCCAAAAAAGAAATTGTTGCTGCTTTTGGTGATGGGTAGAGGGGTGTTCTTCGTTTGAGGATGGTGGACATTCTAGTGAGTAGGCAAGGCATACTTATTTAAGATCCTTGCTCAATGTTAATATGGAGCTCTTATCATTCAAGCTTCAGCAGGATGCTAGGGCTCTTGCATGGAACTTTTTACCTAGTGGATTGTTTAGGCCTTTTGAATTCTATCTTACATCTTATTGATATAATATTTATATTATGAATAAAAACTGTTAACACATATTTTTTGATCTGAAATCATTAAATGAAAACAAGTTTTCAGTTTTGAAATCGTGTTTTCAACTTCAATTAAAAAAAAAAAAAAAAGGGGTGTGTGACAATACATGTGTAACAAACACTACCATAATATTATTTTTCTTTTATTTTGGTGGAAAATGTTTCCTGCATTTTTCGATGTTTGGTACAATGGAAAACGCTAGGCTCTTACATGGGCCACCTATTAGAACGTCTAAACTATTTCAATTTATCTTGCAGCTCATTGACCTAATTTTATTACTTATTTTTAAATTTTGGTGGAAAATGCTAGGCTCTTACATGGGCCCTTTTACCTATGGGATCTTTTAAGTTGTTTAAATTTTATCTTACAACTCATTGACACAATGTCATTACTTTTAAATTTTGGTGGAAAATGGGACCTTTTTACCTATTGGATCCCAAGAGGCACAGAGTATGTGTTTGTGAATGTCAGACTAGATTTGTTGAAACTTGAAAGGACTCCTTCAAACTAAGATTGAAGGAACTTTTTTTAGTCTATAATGTGACGATTTATAAGACCTTGTACTTGTATAATTTGAATGAACAAAGTTTCTCTTCAAACTAATTTGGAGAAAAACTTTTCAAATTTCTCATATATATCTTTTTTTTTTTTTTTTTTTTTTGGTGTGAATTTTGAAAACTAACTATTGAATTTCATGTTCCTTATGTTCTTAAAATGCATATCAAATTTCGTTCAAATTGAATATTATTTACTATTTGATCAGTAAACTTATTTTGTATACACAATTTTAGGTCATAAAAATTTGAAATTTTAACATTTGTTTGATGAGATAGTAACTAATCTTTAATTTTCTTGAAATTTTACATGCATAAAGAATATAATTAGAACATGCAATCTAACGGTTAGATTTTCAAAATTTACATTCAATATAGAGATATATGAGGAGTTTGTAGAGTTTTTCTCCAAACTAGTTTGTAGAGAAACTTTGTTCAATTTGAATAAGTCACATGAATTATTCAAAATGCCATTTAACTAAAAGTACACATGGATAGATCTTGCAACCGTCACGTAGTGGGTTGGAGGAAAATTCCACCAAATCATTTTGGTAGTAGTAACTTACTAACCTTGTCCTTATCAGAGTCATGGTAGCTCTGGAATATTTTGTAGGCTCCAGTAGGGACTTTGACGATGTGTGTAGTGAGTTGGAGGTCTAGTGAGGCTTTGATAAAAGCTGTGACGGAACTATAGTTGGATTGGCCCCCCAAATTTTTTTCAAAATATTTTTTAGTGTGTTTGTGTGTATATATATATATGTATGTATGTATGTATGTATGTATGTATTAATTTTAGCAATTTGTTTCAATAAATTTGCACTTTTGCCCTCTCAAGAATATTATTGATCTTTTTAAAGGCCATAAAATTTTTTATTGATCTAAAATTTAACAAGCTCAATAATAAAATTTACCAATAACAAGCTTAAGCCCAAACAACACCCCAAAACAAACCCACGAAAAACACAAACAAAAAATAAAATTAAATAAAATTTCCTAAGCCATTTCTAACTAGTCTAAGTGAACACCCGGACACATCTGACAACACACAAGGCACCCAAAAAAAAGGTAATTAAAAAAAAAGCTTAACTTTCTAAATTGAGAAGTGCTACGTTCACAACATTTTCACAATAGATCACATGCGGTAAGTTGTTATTGGATATAATTTGAATCCACAACTTAAATTACTTTTTTGCCCACTCATAACAATCAATAATAACCTATCACTTACGATTTGTTTTGAAAATATAGTAAAAATATTGTGAACATAGCATTTCTCCTCTAAATGAATGCTTATTTGAAGTTCCAAAAAAAATTGTTTATATTTTTGCCCCCCTTAACTCTAAGTCCTAGCTCTGTCCCTGGATAAAAGGATGACGAGGAGATTTGTGCTTGGTTTGAAGTCTAAACCGTGTTTGTGGATTATTATTGTGTTTGGTAGGGCGTATTCAACTTTTACTAAAATGATAATGTGGCATTTTCTTACTTTGTAGAATTCAAATCCTAATAGACTTTAAAGGTAGACAATTGATTTTTTATTTTTTTTTAGCATAACTTGACTGAGTAAATGATCACATGGCGAGATATTATTGGATACATTCATTGTCTCTTGGAATCAGCATAGGAATTGGAAGTGAGCAATTGGAAATTGAAATATGAGGAGTTGCCACCTTGTGAGATAAAGTTGTTGTCATCTAGTGAGCAAGTACCTAAATGGAAGTTGAAGCCCTGGCCAAATGATCTCAAGTATGCTTTTCTAGGATTCGATGACACTTTTCCTATGGCAATATCTTTTGAACTTGACTCCTTGCAAGAATGTAAGTTATTAAATGTTTTGAGTAAACATAAGGGTGTCGTAAGAAGAAATATGGCTAACATAAAAGGACTTAGTTCATTGGTTTGTACTCATAGGATTTATTTAAAAGACAATGACAAACCATCTAGGGAGACTAAACAAATTTTGGAAAATATGGTTAACCTAAATCGTAAAGATTGGTCTTTATGGTTGAATGATGCACTTTGGGCATATTGCACTGCCTATAAAAATATTTTTGGTATGCCTCCCTATAGACTTGTTTATGGCAAAGCTTTTCACTTGCCTGTGGAATTAGAACATAAATCATATTGGGCAATAATGATGTTTAACTTTAATTTAGACAAGGCTAGTTCATTGAGAAAATTACAATTGAATGAGTTGGAAGAAATTTGGCGTGATGCATATGAGAATTTTAGGATTTCTAAAGAAAGAATGAAGGTTTTTCATGACAAACAAATTTTAAGGAAATTTTTTGAACCATCTCAAAAAGTTCTTTTGTATAATTCTAGGTTACCTTTGTTCCTCGAAAAATTGAGATTTAGATGGACTGGACCTTTCATTGTTAAATATGTTTTCCCCCATGGTGCCATAGAAATTGAAAATCCTAAGAATGGTAACATATTTAAGGTGAACGGACAACGTCTTAAGCCATTTCTTGAGAATTTTTCACAGGAGGAGGAATCCATTAATTTGGAGAATCCCATTTATCAAGACTTGCCAAGCAATTAGCATTAGTGTTTGTGTTGTATTTTAGATTTTTTTTTTAATTATTTTTGTTATTTGGTTTTCTAACCTATTTTGTAGGTGTTAAAGTTTTTTTTTTTTTTTTTTTTTTTTTTGGGTTCATTTATGTTCATCTCTTCAAGGTACTCTCTATAATCTCTACTCTTTATTGTTTTTCCTTGTTAACATTGAGGACAATGTAAATTTTAGGTTCGGGGGAGGAACTTGAGATGATTTGCATTTGGTTTTATTTTATGTTAATTTTTTTTGGGGTTGTTTTTAGTCCAATTTTCAAAAAAAAAAAAAAGTGTTGCTTTAGCAAGGGTTTTAGGTCAAAGTTCTTTATGCTACTTCTATCTAAAGAATTCCACTGTTTTTCATGCTTAACTATTATGCACATGCACTTTAGCCACATGAACATGTTTCTTGGTTGAGAGATTGAGATGACTTTGGAAATCTTGAAAATAAAAATGTAGAGACTATAACCCAAAAAACTTTGTTGTTGCTTAGTCTCATTATTCTTTGATTTGGTCGAATGCTAAGAATTCATCAATTTTATACCACACTTGAATAAGTTAAAGTCATGGATTTTGAAAAACAATCCCAATCCTTAAGAGATGATTTTAGGTCATCTTTGTTAATTTTGAGCCTTTATAATTTTCTTTCTTGATACATTACCGCTAGTTACCCATTTGAGCCTATTATTTTAGCCATTCTTTCTCAAACCCTTTCCTAAAGTGTTTCAAGAATGAATGCAATCAAATTGTCTTATTGTGGTAAATTTGTGGTGAAATAGTTGGAAGAAAAGGAGGAGTCACTCAAAAAAAAAAAAAAAAAAAAAAAAAAAAAAAAACGAGTCATAAACAGAAAAGGAAAAATGTTGAAAAAAAGGGGAATGTGAAAGAGGAAGAAATAAAGAATGAATTTGTTGATGAAATTTTAAAGAAAAAGAGAGAAAGTGAAAGTACAATATTCAAGAAACTTGAGAGGATAAATCAATTATTGTCATATACTCAAAGAAGTTGTCTCTCTAATTATTCTTGAGAATATTTATTATTTTTACCTATACCCTTTGTTCTAAATTCCTCCTCTTTACCCTACATTACGTCCCAATGAAAGTCCTATTTGATCTTAAGGAAGGAATGGTTTGGATCTTGACATGATTAATCAATGTGTGTGGTGTAATATTCTTAGTGTTTGGCATCCTTTCATGAGACTATAAATGTCCTTTATTTTGCTTCACCGTTCTTTATCTTATTTATATGTGAGATATTAGTATTTGTTCTACATTATTCTGCTCACATATGTCTGAGAGTGTTACACCATTTTTAGAGTGATTTTATTTGTTGAGTGTTAACAACTGTGAGATTTGAGTTGAAGCATAACTTTTGATAGAAATTCAAGCCATATTTTATCTTAAGACTAAGGTTGTGTTTGTGTTGGCTAAACTATTCACACACAGAGTATTGATGACATGTGGAATATCTTTGGTGGTTGTTAGTATTTTGACTTGTGATTAACTATTTCTACTAAAGGAATATTTTTTGTTATTTTGTGTATTTGTCTTGAGTCGCTTAAATTGCTACGGACTAGCAATGAGCTGGTTTTGGAGTGTGATAATAACTTAATTTTGCATATTTATACCATTATTAGAAAGTATTATCATAATTATTTTGAGTTAATTCATGCATTTTATAGTTGGTTTTGGAATAATGTTGTATAATCAATTTTGTGCTTAATTGAATTCTAATGCGTGAATTTGTCTTTTGTAGGATAATGAAATTAAATAAGTGAATTTGTGCAAAGAATAAAAATAATGGACTTTATTTTTACAAGGGCCATGATGGAGTCAAAGAAGGCCAACCCAATTAAATTCAAGTCCAATTGGGATTAGGATTCCAACCTACACACTAGTTAGTATTTAGAGCATAACTTTCAGTTCAGATGTCCAATTGAGATGACTCAAGTTGGGCTGGAAAACTTAAAGGTCTACAACTTTGTAGTTTACCAAAAGTCCGAATTCTGAAGTTAAATAGGCCAAAAATGTCAGTTAAGTAAAGCCTAAAAATCTGGGATTTTCTCCAAACAGGAATTCAACTTGTAATAGGATTCCTTGACCTATTTAAAGGCTCTTTAGGGAAAAATTCAAGGGAGAGCTGCTGTAAAACATAATTTAGGTTTTTTTTTTTTTTTTTTTTTTTTTTTTTTTTTTTTAAGTTTCTTTACAATTTCCAGAGTTTTATTTGTGTTATGGCTTGCTAGAAGCCTTGCTAAGGAAAGAGGTGAAACCCAACTATTTATTGGTATATTCTTAACAATTATTTATTGGTTTTAATGCTTATGTTGTTATTTTATTTTTTTTTTTTTTTATTGTTTTACTCATCTAGAAAAGTGTTTAGTTTTGTATAATTCTTTGATTTATCGTAGACCCCAAGCACGTTAAATGCTTAGTATTCCCTACAAACTAATTCACTAGTTTTGTTTTGCCTAAAATCAATTAATTTCATGAAACTACCTTAGAAAATTAATTCTTGAGTTTTTATTGTTAAATCATCCGACTAAGATCATCCTTCGTATGAATTTTATTTGAGTTATAAAATAAATATTGTTAAGACTACCAATAGATGTGTTGTGTGTAGATCCCTAAACCTTAACGCCTTAATATATTGTTATTTTTTTTTTCAATTTAAATTATCTTTACTAAACCATCAAAAATATCTTCAATTAAACTTTATTATTTTAGTTTTATTCTCTTGTGGTTTGCCTATCAATTCCCTTTTCCCTGTGGATTCAACCTCGGACTTACTAAATTATTACTTCATAACAATCCTACACTTGGGAGCATTATTTAAGTCGCAGCACCATGTGTTTGTGAAAATGTCTCTATGCTTGTTAATTCTCATGATTGTGATGACATGTTACATGAATCTATGGGTGTTGTTAAAATTCCAAATGTCAAACTCTTGAAGAAAAAGGCTAAGAATTTTCATGAGAATTTGAGCAAGTTCATTTGTGAAAAGGATGATTTGAATGATAAGCTCAAAGAATCCAACAATTTGGTTGAAAAGTATAAGAAACTTGCTAAACATTCTCTTAAAAAACTAAAGGAGTTTGAATGTTTGAATATAGACTTGGATGCTAAACTTGTTTTGTCTAACAAACTTGTTAATGATCTTAAATGTGAAAATGAACCTCTTAAGATGCATGCCGAGTGTTTGATTGCTGAACCTATTGCTAAAAATGAAGAAAATCTTTGTTGCAATCATGTTGTGTTGCCTGATTTTGTGCCTATTGTAAGTTCTACCTCTAAAAACAAATTGGTTTACATTCCTCCACACAAAAGAAACCAAAAAGTGGAGAGAAAGGCTCTTAAGCCTAAGCCATTGTTTAGGTCTCATCCTAGGGATTCGAATGTATCAAAGTTTATTCCTACTTGCCACCATTGCGGTGTGATTGGTCACATAAGACCACAATGTTCCATGTTAAAAGGAGAACAAAACCATGTTGCTAGATCCATCTCTAAAAAGCCTAGTGGACCTAAACTCATTGTTTGTCACCATTGTGGTGCTTTTGGTCATCTAAGACCTCATTACTCTAAGTTTCAAACTCTTAAAAGAATTAAAAGAAAAGAGAAACTTGAGCATCTTAGAAGTTGTGCTTTGCAAGCTAAACCAGATTTGATTGAAAGTGGTAAGTTGTTGAAGCATGTGGTTAATGCTCTTACCTCCTTGTCTATGTGCATCTTCGGTTCTCATTCTTCCAACCCTTGTCTCACTTCTCATGAGAAATTGATTCCAAACAATTATTCCATTTGGATGAGGAAGGGTTCTTATAGTTGATTTATGCTCTTTTGGTCCTGGATCTAATTCTTTCAATCTTTGTAGGACTCTTCATGCATTAGATACTTCATACTCATGCATTTGTGTATCTTGCATCTATGTTGATCGTATATGTTTGAGCACATATTACATGTGATTTGGGCCTAGTACCTCTGTGCTAATGGCGTAGTAAATTTATGAGCTTAGCTTGTTATGTATGCACATTTTCTAAGTGTGAGTGGCATGTAGAAATCTACGTTTGATTGTTGTAAATAGATCTTTAAGCTTGTCATGAATGATTAGTCAATAGTCTTGTTTGATCTTGATTCATGCGTAGACTTGTGCTTATATATCTCCTCACATTTTTTTTTTCTTTCAAAGAGTTCTTCAAATATCTATCTCTAAAAAGAGAAAAGAGCAGTAAAAGCCTTTCTTCGAAAACTAGTTTGACTAGGAAAAGATGGAGTAAATATGTATTAAAATGTATGGTGCCAAAACCAAAGACTTATTCATTAAAGAAATATCAAAAGTTCATGGCATCGTTTCACGAGTATCTCGCGAGTAACTCACAAGAAAGGTCTTCCCATGAAAATTCCCACTACCGTGAAAATTTCCATATCGGCTATTTTATAAGTATTTCGTGAGTTTTTGGTCTAAAACTCCTCATATGTCTCTATTATGACTCTATCATCTCCAAACCCTCTTTCTCAAAGCATTTACATCAAAACCCAACTAATTTCAAGTTTTTTACATTTCATAAATATCTTTAAGGTAATCTTTAACACTTTTAATTGTTTTTAATCCTTAGATTATGTATTTGAGGGTTTTATGTTTATAGTTGAGATTTTCTCAAATGGGGGTTGGAAAACTTAATTTTTGTCAATCTTTTTTATTGAGTTTTGTTTTAAATATCTATTTGCTTTGGATTTTGGCCCCTTGTGGCAAAAATAACTTGTATTTAAGGATAGATTTTCATATGTTCATGCATTGTTTATCATAAATGTGTAGTGTGTGCACTCTAAGTGCTTAATAAAATGCCTCTATAGTATTTTTTCACTCTTTTGGATTTTGATGAGTACCAATTTTTTGGGATTACCATGGTTATGCATATTTATCATGTTTTGATCATTATTTGTGTGTTTTACACACTTTGCCCCATGAGTGTTTGCTCATGCATTGGTCATGCTGTTGACATCCTATTTTGTAACCCGCATTTAACCTCACATGGAGGGTAAAAAGGGTAATTTCACCTTGAAAATATGCACCTTGATTCTGATCATTATATCCTTGATCTCATTTCACCAAAATGATCTTGATGCTGTAACGATCAAATCGATTGGTCATGAGCCCTAATCGGACTATCAAATTGAAAGTTATCATCAAATCAAGTTTTAATAGTTGAGATGAACTATTACAAATTGAGTCCGACTATATGTGATTTTGAACAATTGATTTCAATTGGTTATAAATATAATCAATTTGAGATCGATGATATGTCATAATTTGATTGGTTAGGACTACATTTTATGGTAGGGTTGCACGCACCTAATTAACTAGATAATTAAATATTAATTATTCAATGAGTAATTTGTGCAATTATCTTTTAATTAGAGTAAATTTGGAACCAATTAAATTTGAAATGGGAGTGATTGGAGTCATTTAATGTTAATTGGGAGTTAATTTGGGATCTATTTATGTTAATTGTGCTGAAACCATTTTCTAACAAATGACCTCTTCTCACCATTTCATCGATATCTCTCAGAATATTTTGAATCTATGAATGAGGTTAATTTTCCTAGAAACTAGACATCCGGGGTTTCAATTTGAGCATAAGAATGAGACAATTCCGATAGAATTGAGACAGATATGATTTTTCGAAGTTGGCTCTACAGGCTGTTAAGTAGTTACGGAAAAACCAAACTTTGCTTGCTCTTCACTCTCATCAATCTCTACATTTAATGCACAAGATTTCCCCAAAAGCTAAAATGAGGTCTAGGTTCATGATTCTTTGTCAACCCTCATTAAATGGCCTTCCATTCATATTTCCTCCATCATTACTATATAAACCCCCCCTCTCCTTCATTCCAAGACACAAAAACTCTCTTTCTTCTCTTTTCTTGAGTTCTAGTGAAGTTGAGTAATTTTGTCATATCTTGGTTTTCTTGAGACTCAAGGTATTGAGTGAGACTTACTCTCCCTCTCCTAGCTCTTCTTTTCCTCCACCTTTAGGACCTCCATCAAGAGTCCCCTCTTCCACCATATGGATCTTGCATGAAGGTATAATCCCCTTCCCTAACTGTTTGTTTATGTTGCCATGATGAGAATTTAAGATTAAAGCATGATAATTCCCTTGAATATGTTTGAATGTTCTTAATTGTTCTTATGTGTTTATCACATGTTCATGCATATCACTAGATTTAATCTTAAATCCACATCAAAAATATAAAAAATATGTTTGTTTAATAATTCTTTCAAATCCTTGAATCTAGGTTATCACCATCTACACATATTCACTAGAATTTATTTTTCAATCCAAATGCAATGCTTAATAAATTGAATTAGGGTTTATCACATAAACACACATTAAATTCAACATGCAAATTGATGGATAACATATTGGATGATGTGATATGAATATTGGCCACCATAGACTAGAATACCGGTTTCGCCGGGCAAGGTGGGTGTCTAACACCTTCCCACCTTATAACATAACCCCTGAGTTTAGGTCAAGGGTTAATAGATCAAATGCTTATCCATGTATTTTATCTTAGATTGTATCTAGGACCAAAACCATGTAATTTTCCTATGATCAATATAAATTCAATTACAAATGAATAAAGTAAGGAATTTTTCAATTTTTAGTTTTCTTATTTATTCCAATATTTAAATAAGTGGCGACTCCATTATAAAACTCTTAATCTAAAGGGAAAAATATAACTAGTCGAATCTCCATTTTGAAAGGCAATAACACGACTCCACCAATTCACGTGGGTTTGGCCCAACATCCTAACAAACGGGCATGCATCTCACATGCACACTAGATGCACCATTAATGCACACACTCTAACACTTGACATGTTTTGCATACACTCATATTAGTTAAGTCTTTTTAGACATTTTAGCACATATAACATGTCCTTGTGTCTATGTCATGCCTTAGTTTATACCTTGTTTCACCATCCTTAGAATGTCATGTTTACTTTATGCTTTGTAGCATTGTGTTTTTAAGATGTTTTATCTTTTGTTTGAGTTTCATTTTCTCATTTATCTTGCACCCCTCATGCATCATTACCCTTGTTCATATCTTCTTTTCTCTCCTTCCTTCCTCTTAATTCATTTGTCTATTTGTGACAAAAAAGAGGAGAGTATACTAGAGAGTATACCAAAATGTATCGTCATTTCTATACGACTCATGTCCACATTCTCAGGGGGAGAAGTTCTATCTCATGCACATTCGTAAGGGGAGAAAGCCATAGGGGAGATGCATATATCAAGGGGGAGAAGACATTTTTTTATCAAGAAAACCTTGTTTTGTTTTTGTTTTATCCTATATTTGTTTTCTTGTTTTGCTTTATGGTGCTTTGAGTTATATTTAGTATCTATGTTTTGTTGTTCTCGTTGCATCATGTTTATGTGTTGGACATGCATACATCATTATGCTATTGTGCTTTATTGGTTGCATGTTCCGATAATCATTTGCTTTGCTATATGATCATTGTAGTCATTTCCATATGACTGTCATATGTTTGATTAAGTTACTCATATGTTTCACATCATGTTTACTTGATTGCATTTTTACTTGTTACATTATATTTGTCATTTTATTACTTACTTTACCTTGAGGGTTTAATACGTTTTGTGCAAGTGTTTCTGGTTACAGGTATTTTGTTCCTAGTTCATCATAGGTTTTAGATTTAGGTGTGAGTAAGTTTTGCCATTGTTTCCAAACTCACGTTAAGTCTAGAGTCTGTTAGAGGGTGTTTTGACACGGAATAGCCAAATGGGGAGAGTGTAAAGTTGTGATTTACAACTATTTTTATGTTGGCTTTATTCCATGACAAAAAGTGTTGTAATTGCATTAATTATGTTCTTTGTATTTTGTGGGATTTTATTGTATTGAGTTTAGTATTAAGATGGTGAAGAATCAAGCATAAAATGAAGATCGGTGTAGTTTTGTGACTAGCTCGCCAGAAGCTCGCAAGTAAAGGTTCTGGAAAAGGGCATGTGAGAAGCACATATTGGAAGTTGAAAAGCCAAGTGCCAAGTTGTATTTCACGAGTGCTTCGCGAAACAGGCCATCTCATGAGGTACCTACGAAAAATTCTGCTTGGAGGATTTTCGGTGTGACTTTCTTACCTTTCATCTATACTATATATACCTCCATTACTCATAAAAGTAAGAGAGGACATTCAGAAAGAAAATCCTATATAGGTTTTTACAATACAACACACCCATCTTTTAGAGAGAGAACTACTCATCCTTAGTAAAAAATCATTATAGCCTCTTCTCCTTCCCTCTCCTATTGTCATACCTTGAGATGAGATTTGTACCCAAACACAACCCACACCTAATCTGAGTGTAGAGAGTGTTTTAAAGTTTGGGAAGTATTGGGGATTTGCCAAAAGAAGCTAGTAAGACTTGGCGGATGCAATCAGGCGATTGTGGGATTCAGATAGCTAGCGAAGATAAAACTTCAAGAAGTCCGTTGGTAGCAGGAGCTTGGAGAGCTCAAGTGCATTAGGTAGACTAGGCTTGGAGTGTCTTTTGTTATTCGTGTACTCCAACTTATTCACTAATGGATCGATTTTGACTTGGAGGGTCGCGGAGAGGTTTTTCGCCGAGTACTTGAGTTTTCTCTTTGATAACACGTCTTAATGTTATCTTATGTTTGTATCTCTCTTCTCTTACTCTTGTACTTCACATTTATTGTTTGTTGTTTGTATTTATGCACTAGAATAGTTATTGGTTCATTGCACATTTACTCTTATTCCGAACTTAGTATTAAGAGAAAAAATAATCTAGCCGTAATTTAAAATAATCAAAGTTAAAAATTAAATCGGACACATGATATATTACAATTAGTTGAGCGTAAAGGATAATATAAAAAGTGATAATATAAAAAGTAGAATGGAGGATTCTTATTCCGTGTTTGAATTTCTTTTCCAATGATTTGACACCCATTATTATACAAAGAGAGTTAGGCAGAAAAACAAAGGAGACTAACGAATTAGCACCATTATTATACGAGTTAGGCAAAGAAAAGAAGACCCATTATTATTCCAAGTCTCCCACTCAAGCAATGAAAACTGATCCTCACCCATTAATAAAAGTATTCCATTTCCATTAAAATTTTTTGATTGAAAGAAAAGAAGACCCATTATTAGTGAAAGAAAAGAAGACCCATTATTATTCCAAGTCTCCCACTCAAGCAATGAAAACTGATCCTCACCCATTAATAAAAGTCTTCCATTTCCATTAAAATTTTTTGATTGAAAGAAAAGAAGACCCATTATTAGTCCAAGTCTCCCACTCATGCAATGAAAACGATCCTCACCCATTATATATATATATATGTGTATGTATGTATATCTTTTTTGGTGCGTCAAACAAGTCCCAGTATTAGACAGTTTTTTTGTAAAGCACAGGTTTCCGAAAAAGTCAAGTCAAGTTACCATGTCAAGCAAGTCATCTAGAAGAAGTTCATAAGGCTTAAATATTAAATTGAGTGATTAATCCTTAATTCACATATGTCACTAAACTAATCTAATGAGACACTAAATAAATGATAAAAAGAAAAATCAAATATTGTCAGGCGTCATCTAAAATTTTTCTAAGCTTAAAATCATATAAGGGTATTAAATTAAGAATTTTCATGTTATTGATATTTATTTCTAATAAAATGTAAAGTTAGAGATAATTATCAATAAATACATGAGTTCTTTGAATTGTTAAATTTAGTACTTTTGAAACTTTTGATAATTGAGTTTTAATTAGAGTAGTATTTTAATTTGTTTCTTAAAATATTAGTAATTAAAAAGTTTCACTTATAGTAATCGATAGTAATAATCTTATAATTTTAATGTACTGATAATGAGTCTCATATTAAAATATGTTGTACAAACTTGTGATACTTCCCCCTTAAAAAGAAAAAAGAAAAACTTGTGATACTTACATTAAATCAAATAGTTCAAGCACAAAATAATCAACTTTTATTATTACAAAATAAAATAATGGTAGATTATATAGGAATATAAATAAATAATGAAAGTTCTTTTCAATTTATAGAAATCCATGGTAGTGGAATTTTAATCAAAATTATATTTTATTTTGAAAATTTTGAACTTTGACAATGAAGTTTCACTTGGAGTAAATATGTTAATTTATTTAAAAATATTTATAATATGTCGCATAGCAGAGGGAGCAAGAGTAATAAATAGAAAATATAAATGATAAAAAATGAGAGGGTATCCACTAACTACAAAATGCCAAATACAAGTGAAAAAAAGTTTAAATTAAAAAAAAGAAAAAAAAAAAAAAGAGAGAGAATAATGAGAGTAATTGCACATGCATTGGATCATAATCCCATTTTAAACTAATTAAGCAAGAATATTTAATTTATTGCTAAAATAAATGCTAAATGGAATATTGGATGCAATAAGTATAATTAGTTCTTTTAAATTAATTAATTATTTTATTTTATTTTTTATATATAAGATAGAAATTCTACTCTAACCTAATCTAAGTATATATGTCTGTGAAACTCTCTTTTGGAGACTTGAACCTTGGCCCTTATCCCTCACATCCCACAAACACTTATACTTGTGAAGTGACCATCGCACCAAGGATGTACAGTAATTTAAACTAAATTTTTAAATGTACTAAAAATATATAAATGCATTTATAGAATACTGATATGTCTTGGTCCGATGATAAAGAGTTATCATTACAAGCAAATATCATAAGTTAAAACTCTTTCTCAAAAAAATTATGAAACTTTCAATGAGAAATTTTTTTTCAGCGGTGATTAGGAAAGAGAGTTGAGACAGACATAAAAAAAATAATAATAATAAAAAATAAATTTAGAGACACGAGTGAGCGAAGGTTCAAAGCTCTACTCCAATATTAGTATATACCCGAGTTGAGACAGACATAAAAAAACTGGGCTTGTGTCCCACATTGGGTGCGTGAGTGTAGTTCTTGGTGTTTATATAGAGCTCCGCGTCTCCAACTGTTGCTAGCAGTTTTGTGAGATGGCGTGTTACGTTGATCAAAAAAAAATTATTTATTTATTTGGGTGGTTTGTGGTATTAAATTTCTTTCGGCTGTGTGATCTGAAGGAAATTAAGAACTTTTTTTTCAATATTGTTTGATTTTACAGCAACGGTGAATTTTCTTAACATATTTGGACAACTGCTTTTTGCACTGGAAAAGAATAAGTGAGTAAGAAGACTTAAAAAGAAAATACAAAGAATATATTCATACAGCAACGGTGAATTTTGTACATATTTGATGTTTCTTTGTTGGTCATGTCAATTCCTATGATCACCGTAAATACAAAATCACCTTTACCCTATATATAGTTGCCTTATTCTTTTGCAAATTCCTTTACTTTGTGAATAGGTGTGTTCTGTTGAATCTTTTAAATTACACAAGCCACAATCTCTCTTTTCTAGTAGGTGTTGCTTTATAACTTTCAATGTCTTGTCGTGTTTTTTCCTTAGTAATCAATTATTTTTCTTGACCTTTTAACTTGTCCCATATTCTGGTGCAAATGCTTTTCCTTTGCAGATGTTTTAGGAATATTCTTTATGATGTTGCTCAGTTTCATAAACTTGTCTAATTTTGTGGTGGGTTGATGACGGCAAGCCCCACTAATCAAGGATATAAGTGAAAAACAGATGATGACCTCTCAGATAATCAAGATGTAAATGAAAAATTTTTCAAACAGCAAATGTTGCTTAATTTGGGTAGTTTTGAGACAGCTATCTAAAACCCACTACTGTACACAACTAGTATAAAACAACAATTAGTGTTTTTTTTGTGTTTTTTTTTTTTTTTTTTTTTTTTTTTTAAGTCATAGTTAGGATCTCATAACAAAATGTTTATAGTATGTACGTGGAAAAATTGGGTACCAAAGTGTCTATAGTATGTTAAAGGAAAGCATAAGACTGTTGTATAACAAACGGAAACGTTTGGTGATGAAAACTTGTTTTTAAAGCAAATAGTGTCGTCGGATGCTTTAAATTACATGCATATACGGAAAGAAACGGTGTCGCATGGCTGAAGTGACTCACGAGAGGAATCATACGAGGCTCTTAGAAGTTTGTTAGTACGGTTAGACAAGTGTACGTCTCTGATAGGCCAAATGTAAACATAGGAGTAGTACTCCATTACAAAGCAGTTAATTAGCTCTGGTTTAGTGAGTTAGTAATATTTTTCCTTCTCTTAATCATCATGTAATTTTTTCTCTTTTTCAATAATAAAGATCTCAGATTCTATCATTCTATTTAGAGAGCGGCTTTTAAGTTTTAACATATATCAGAGCTTTCATTTTGCTTATCCATTACTTCCAAATATACTACTATTCCTACAAATATAAGGAACTAAAAATTAAACCACGAGAAAACTCAAATGACGTGCCAATCACCCACAATGTCAAGCTGCTTTCATCATTATGTTCAAGAATAATACCTTCATTATCACTTTCCAAAACAAAAAGTGTAACAGATATTTGTCCGAATGTGCTCCCATTAAAACAGAAAATAATAAATTAGAAAGTATGATTAATGCTTTATGAATAAACAAAAAGTAGAGCCCACATAAAAGTTAAAAGACGACAATAGGATCGGATAGAACCCAATTACACCTACGTAGTCATTGCCCATGAAATTCTCGTGTCCAAAAAGACTTGACTAGAAGTTTATCATATAATTAAATTATGGATTAAAATATGAAAACCTTATAAATTTCTCTATATAAAGGCCTATGGACTTATAACATACTTGTCTTGGGTACTTACAAAGAAGCTGGTTTAGCTAGGAATGAAACTAGGTGTTTCACAATCATATTTGTCAATGGAGTGGCCTTTCGTGAAATTTTTGCTATGGGCTTTACTATTTTTTGTTCAAATTCATGAGCAAAATGCTTATATTGAGGATGAGAGGATGGGTCTGCTAGAATTGAAGACATTTCTGAAAGCCAAAACTAATCATACCAAACCTCTTCTTCCAACATGGGTTAATGACACAAAAAGTGAGTGTTGTAGTTGGGAGCGGGTCAAGCGTAGCACCTCCACTAGTCATGTGATCAAGCTCACACTCGCCAGTATAGACCAAGAGCAAAATTATGAGGATTCTTGGTATATAAACATGTCTCTATTTCAACCTTTCAAGGAGCTAAGAAATCTTGACTTATCTAACAACAAAATTGTTGGTTGGTTAGGAAATGAAGGTATGTGAGCTTTTGCTTCTACTATCACTCACACATGCACACACGCACGCACGCGCGTGCACACACACACATACACACATAAGAACTTTTAGCTATTTATGTCTTGCTTAGGATTAAATATCCCAAATAAAATTGAAAATATTGTAGTTGTTCATCTTCTCACAATTCGATTAATTAAATTTATTTTAGAGGAAAAATATTTTTAATTATTAGATTTAAATTAGATTAGATATAATTAGATTCAAACTATGTTTTTTTAGGATTAATTTGAGGACATCCATCTATTCTAAACTTTACATTTGTCAAATATGTATAACCGTAATTAATTTACAAGTATTTTAGGAGGCTCATTATGATGTGTCAAATATTTATGATGTGTACAAATAGTTGTTTGCCATAAGACATAATAGGTTTACATAAATTTAAAAGATACCACATGTCATTGTCATATGCATTGAATAAAGGACATGTATCATCATTTTGTACATCCACCAAGTTGGGATTTAACTTTGTGTGTTCTAGTTAGCTAAATTGATAAAATCTCTGATGGTTAAATAAGAAATCTATGGTTTAATCTCCATCTATACCAAAAATTGATTAGTGCATTGATCTTATAACAAAAAGTGCATTTATCATAAACGGGCGGTATAAGTTGAAACTTTATAATAGAAGCCAAGTTAGACCCCTACACACGCATCTAATGAAAACAAATATAGTTCATCCACCCTATAATAATAATAATAATAAATAAATAAAAAAATCATCAAAGCAGAAGACGACAACACGTGTTGAAATTGAGAATGAGCTTGAGAAAAATTACTCAAATTAATAGTATATTATACAAATAAATTTATTATTATTATTAATTATAAAAGTCAGTTACACTTTTCTAAAAATAAAAATCAATTACACAGTGAGGACTG
The DNA here is from genome assembly GCA_028216015.1 of Quercus dentata. Lineage (NCBI taxonomy): Eukaryota > Viridiplantae > Streptophyta > Magnoliopsida > Fagales > Fagaceae > Quercus > Quercus dentata. The sequence goes on from CP116448.1 coordinate 15,997,179, forward strand.
AGGACTCAGCCATAATTTCAGGTACCTATCATGCCACCTTCCTATCTCTGTTTTAGCTCCTTTCATTCTTCTTATTTCTTGCAAATTTTATTTTCGTTTTACCATCTTAAACGTTTGTTAACCATCTTAAATCTTAATCATTTCGCAAACCGTATAACGATCCTTGCATGATTCAGGTTTCTGTCCAAAATAAAAAATGTCATTCCGTCTTTCTTCTTAATTACCCTCTCTCAATGTTTGTTAAAGCCAAATAAAATGGTGTAACAGTCCTTACCAATTCTCTCATTATTTATATCTGATTTCATCTCTTCCTCTCTCGACCCAATTCCATCTTCATCAAACCCAATTTGAGTCAAGCATTGTTTAGAAATGAAGCATCTTAATAAACAGTGTTAGTGCCAAAATTGTGGGACTATCAAAACCTGCATGCACCACATTCGAACCAGCAGAAAATATACATCCTACCTACTATCATAACTTCGTGTGGAGATGTTTGGTCAATTTGAAAATTTTCAGTGCATTATTTTTGTTCTTTTGGTATTGCATGCCAATGGTGTCATACGTTCGATTTCTACTAAACTTTAATTCAATTCCCCTCCCCCTCTCATCTTGTGATAAATCTGAATGATTGGTTAATTTTGTATAGTAGTTTGATTAATATGGCGGTGATTGGGAACCAAATTTATCAGGATATCAACGTGATTTTCACTTAACAACATGATAAAAATATCAACTATATATATAGAGGTACTGCCTCAAACGTAAGGCCTTTTATCTATATGACGAGAAGAGCATTTGATATCATTTTTTATAGAGGTTTTAAATGTTTTCCTTTAAAAGCAAGGCCGGCCTTAGGCTAGGCCATTTAGGCTATGGTCTATGCCCCCTAACATAGAAAGGTCCCCTTAAATATGGGGGTGGTAAGGTGTATTTTTTTTTCTTACTCAAAACTTAAAATATTAGAGTTATGCTATTATATTACGAGTTTTATTACGTAGGTTTTATAAATTGATGTGCGAGTAATTCAATACTTATTGATTCTTTAATTTGTTGTAGTGTCACTTTATTACAACATCAGTTTATAAGTTCTTTTGTAGTAAAATTTCTAGTAAATTTAGCATTTTCTCAAAAAAATAAAAAGAAAAAGAATTAATAGAAATACAATTCAATCACCAATTAAGTAAATGAAAAATGTTAAAGCTCATACAAATTTTACAAAATCGTACAAACAAATGTGACATGAAAAATATGCCAGTTTGTAAACTAATTATTATTTTAGTAATATTTAGATATAAAACCGTCCCTTCAAAAATTGAAAGCTTTCCCCAGAATTTTCCCACTAACCAAACACAACAGATAAAGAAGTAAAACAACTTTATAATCAATCAATCTCATCCACAAACACAATAACTACAACAATCCTAAATCTAAACCCATCTTTTTTCCATACACAAAATATTTGGATGATAACAGTCATCTGTGAGAGAGAAATGGAGGGAGACAAAGAGAGAGAGCTCCATGGCTTCGTTGCACGATCTGAGTCGGCCCGATGGTGTTGGTGCGAAGGAGCCGATGCCATCGTTGTTTGTCAAGTCAGCCATCACCCAAACAACTCCAAATCACCTAAACCACCACCCCATCGAGCCTCGCAACCCACCATCACCCTCATCTAACTTAATTGATCCGATTCCACACAACCCCAAACCAAAAACCGATATCAAACCTGATCCACAATCACCTAACAAGCGACAAGCCCAGATCGCCACTGTCACCAAAGCCTCGCATTCGTGAGCAATGGCAATCCTCTCTCTCTCTCTTCTCTGGATGACGATTTTTTCTCTTTTTTTTTTTTTTTTTTAATCTTGGGTTTTATTAGTTTTTGCTCTCTCTCTTTTGTTGCGTGAGACACATGCAACAGTACTCTCTTGTTGTGTGAGCGTAGCTTACCAAAGAAAGGAGCGGATTTGCCATTGATTTTCTGAATCTTTTTTGAGTTTTTTACGCGGTATTTACTTTTATACATATCTCTGTGATTGTTGAAGGAAACTCTCAGGAATCTTATTTGCCATTTTTCGTATGGATTGTGGATTCTAGTTTTGGCAGATCTGAGACTGATTTGTGGATTTATTAGGCCCTTCGGTAATTAGAAGCCTGTCTGTGCGTTTTATAAGTGCAAAAAACTGCTAAAAAAAAAAAAAAAAAAAAAAAAAAACACAAAAAACTGAATTTGTTTATTTTTTTATAACTAGTCGCTAACCCGTGTGATACACAAGATAGATATTGCAAAGTCCACTAATTTTTTTTTAACGACAATTTATCCTATCAAAGAAGCTCATTTGTTCTTTTTTTTTTTTTTTTTTTTTTTTTTTTTTTTTTGGATAAGTAAAGAAGCTCATTTGTTCATGAAAAAAAAAAAAAAAAAAAAACCACTATATAAGATAATCAAAGGCCCAAAACATAATTGTCAAATTATCAATAAGACATTAAAACAAACCCAGTTCACAAGTCGATGAAATGTAACATAATATCTATGTACACGAAGCTTAAGCTCAAGCTCTAATTCTAAACCTTTTGAGCATTTTGATATGTTTATCTCTTTGAATTGGGAAAGTTGATGATCTAACCATGTACAAAGGTTTTTCAATGACTTATAAAACTTTAAGTCCATGAAGAAGTAACAGCAAAACAATTATGCATGTATAGCTATATTGCAAACTGTCAACAATTTTCAGGGCCCTGCACATGGACCATGCATTTCTTGCCAAGTAATAATATGCCACATAAACACATGGGGCACTATGCCACTATCTCTTATAAGAAGCAACTCATAAACACAATATTCAAAACTTCGAAATGAAACAGGTGACAAACAATCTAAGTATCTCTGCTTATCTACTCTTGATGGCCCCCAATTTTGATTATGTTGGCTTCTTGGAAACTGTTGAGGAGATCATTTGTAGCGACATATATTTGTGTCAAATGCATCTAATTTCCTTTAGATACATTTTAAGTACATGCAAATAATAGTAGTTTGAAAGAGTGTTTATTTGAAAGGAATCAAACGAAATGCCTATTTATTTCAGTTTCAACTATCTCTATAAACAATTAAAACCAAATTTCATAAACTCTTTGGATACATCTTAATTAAGACATACAATCAATTTCAAAAACACCAAATGTTGGGTTGAAAGTAACACAAAATTATTCAAAGCGGTGCTATTAGGCTCAGCCAAGCCACTCTTTATGGAAAAAATTTAAAATACAGTAGGGTTCATTTAAATAGAGACAATGCAATAATGTATTAATAGCTATTTCTATGAGCAAGAAAATAAAAAATATTTGAAGCAATTGCTTGAAATCATTTAAGTACATGCCATCAATGAAGCTGTTTGAAATCATTTTAAGTACATACCATCAATGAAGCTACAAATAATTACCAGCCTATTGAGTTATAAACTGTTTTGAGACTTCTCAACCTAGTCTAAAACAAAGACATTAAAAATGGATATCATAGAACATCCAGGTGTAGCAACCAAACAGATATGTGTTCATATGTATGTTTCTTGACTAGATTTTAACTCAAGCATTTAGTCAAACACATAATAGCCACTTTTGTGTGGACCAAACTAATTCAAATTCTTAAATCAAAACATTCAAAACCAATTTGATCGGTGACCACAATACCAAAACTTAAATCATATTTCCAAATTTAAAAAAGTGGAAAGAATCTAAACTAAAAGCTATAAAACGAAATTGTTATATATATATTCTGCCTAGATCTATGGTTTCTTAGTGACAGATAATCAATGCATCTATATAAAGCTATAAAATCAATATCGCTGTAGGCAAACAACAAATTTATTGGTAGACATATAATTAACATCTATTTAGGTAAGCAACACTTTCTAGTGTAAAGAAAATCAATAATTTTTGCCAACAAATTCAAAGTAAAATCTTCCAAGACGGCATTGATATTTTTCCCACATTATATATTCAACATGTTCTACACATTCTCTAAGAAATTTAAACAAACACAAGGACAACAATACCAATGAACCAAGACAAAACCTTCAAACCCACATTACTTTACGGTTGATCACATATAGATACTTTCATAAAGAAATAAAAAGTAATTACCTATACAAAGAAAACTGATCTTGAAAGGAGATTTGTGTCTGTATTTGTGTTTTTCATGGGGGAGCAAAGGCAAGTGACAGTGAAGGGTTGGGGGAAATGATGAAAAGAAGGAGAGGGAGTTGCATTTCAATGAGAGATTTGAAGGAAGGAGATGGGAGCTGAGTTTGCGTTTGAAGGAGAAAGACCGAGTTTGATCTGGCTGAGTTTGTGTTTGAAAAGGAAGACCATCGTGAAAGAGAAAGGCAGAGCATTCGGGAGGTAGAGGATTGTGAAAGGGAAAGGCCTGAGTATTAGGTTATTACGTTTTTTTTTTTTTTTTTTTTTTTTTTTTTAATATTGTGCTGACGTGGAAAATTATGGAAGGTTCAGATGCTTGATTTATATATATATATATATATATATATATATATACATATGTAGGGACTAGGGCCCAAAATAATATATTGGGCCTTGGGCCTTGCCCGAGAACACTAACATTTCCGAGGGGAAGCAAATGACTATTAAATGATTCCCAGTAAAAGTCTCGCAAGCGGGAGATGAAGGGAACGAGATCCGAGGAGGAATTCCTCCTCGGATCTCTTTCCCTCCTCGGATACGACAAACGTAGTCCAAGTATGTACTCTAGCAATAGAGATATGCCCCATGAACATGCGAGAGGGAAGGAGACTCAAAATATCTAAGGAAAAGCTGCTACCATCACATTAAATGCATTACGACTACTTTTTCTGGTCGCATTAATGTGGAGAGGACCTCACAACAAAGTCTTTGCCTTGACTACCATAACTCACATAGGGCTGAAAGGGGTGTCTAATGGGATGGGCACTTAAGTAGGGACTTAGATAATCAACAAGTGGAAGGTCGGGATGATTAGAAAGAAGCTATATAATGTGGGAGAACCCCCATGAGGAAGAGGGGAAAAAAAAGTGAGAGGAAGAAGATCATAGCAATCTAAATTGTCTTAGTATCCAACTCTGATCAATATACAATAATTGTGTCCTCCTCGGACTGAAATTCCATTGACATCATTATCTTTCATTTGTGCTCATTTGCCATTTAATCCAATACTAGCCATTGTTCCATTCATTAGGACCTAGTTCTTTGACCCATTCTTTACAAATTCATTGTATTGGGCTCATTGGACCAGGACTCCATACATTTTGGATTTTTTTTTTTTTTTTTTTGAGAAAGAAATTGATGGATTTTATTAATAAAATTCAACTACATCCAATTGTAAAATCGAACCAATATGAGATGGGACATCTTCCATCCATACTTGAAAATCTGGTATGCATAATGCATTTTTAGCCGGACTATGAGCAACCCCATTGTTGTTTCTCTTAATGTGAGAATACAACAATCCTTCTTTACGAACTTATGAAAACCTAATACAATGAAATAAACTTGCAAAATATTTAACATCACGACCAAGTAAACCAAAGGATTCCAAAGATTGCAAATCTGCATTCAAAGCGTTCATTGCAATCATTGAAACTCCCTGCGGGGTGACATCTTCCAAACTTAGATCAGCATCAAACTGTAAAGCCTTTGATATAGCCAAAGTTTCAAGCTCTATGATAGTTAGGGGGAGAGGGATGATTCCGACCATGTGTGCCAGGCCTTTTCCTTGGCATTCTCGGATGATCACTTCAATCCCCGCCCTATCATCTTCTTGAAACATTGTATCGATATAATTTGTGCCTGAACCCTCCACAATTACATCAATAGTCGATCTCCAAAACAACATCCACAGAATTTTGTTCTCGGAAAATCGCAACATCAGATTTCACCTTCAAGATCGGCCATGGATGTGTCCCTAATATCCAAAACATGACCGAGAACAACTTTTTATTTTGTTTTGATCTGATCATCCACGACAACAATTCTTTGAAATCCATGAAAGCTACTTCCATAATAGAATCATTTGTTAATCAAAGCCTTAGTCGTGCGAGGATGTGCTCTAGCCTTGCTTCATCTACCCATGTTTTGGCTATGAACATGGTAGAGGGATCTTTTACTGTGATATTTCACTAGGCTCTCTCTCTGTCCATGGGTTCCCAAGCCCATGGCAGATCATTACTAAGAGAATCATTTCATTTGGCGGGGCTGTGGTACAGCCTCCGCCAATATTTGTGATTGAGAGACATCCTCCTTGGAAACTTGCCTGGTCCACCAACAAGGTTGACGAATGATACGCTTCCATGACCTAATGTTTTTTGGCCATTCCCCACTCTCCACCGTTGATGGACTTAATTGTTTTTTCTCCAAATTAATTGTCACGTGGTGCTCATGTGTTGAGGCGGCAAGGGTTGTCTCCAAAGTAATTGATTTTCTCTCCATTACTACTATTTCTACGGGATATGCATTCATTATAGGATTTGTATTCACAACGCCGGAGTTAGGCACTTTATCCGTTACCATATCTGATCCTTCAAGAGTTGGGCTGGCATCATCAATTGTGTGATCAATCACGCCAGCTGCTGCGTGTAATTCCGAATTATTGCTCCCTGAATTTGGCATAATTACTTCCTTATTTTTCGGGGTGGATTGAGTGCTTATCTGACTCTCTAGAGTAACGCTTTCCTTCCCCATTCTTCGCTGAACATTAAAGTGTGTAACGGTCTCCTTATTCAAACTTGTCTCTAGCACTTCCCCAACCGTAACAGATACCACCACCGGAGGCACCGTGGCTGAATTTTCTCCCATCGTGATCTGGGCATCCTCCTCCCCTCGCTTTCTCCACTGAGATTTCTGACTCGCTTCCTCAAAAAAACCCGGAACATAAATAACATTTTTACTGGCAATTTTGAATGGAGGAGCTCGCAGATATGGACCGAACTGCTGTTGCTCTGTTGACAGTGTACCATTGCTCTCCATCCCAGCCAACACCTTGTCTCTCCACGGCGGCTCAGATGAGCGTTTTTCAAAAAAACTTGGAACAAAGAACACATCCTTACCAGCAGAACGGTAGGGAGGTGCCCTAAGACTCTGTCCAAACTGCTGAGACTCAGGGAGGACGAAATGATCACCCAGGTTGTGTATCTGAAAGCCATTTGTGGGACGCCGTATCTGCTTGAAAGTTCTAGCCATCACTTCCATGCTCAAGAATCGTGAAGAGAGAAACATTGCCGCTAGTATAATCTCTCTAGACCGCTGATCACTCTGAAGAACAAAACCAGTATCTTCCATTTCGGATAGGTTCAAATTCCCCCATATTCTCGTAAGGTCCACCATAATCCAGACAGATAATTGAAGACTAAAGCAAACCAAACAAGAAAAATGTTTCCCTGTAACCCAGAAAAAACAAAACCACAAGCTCGAGAGACAAACCTGTTGTCTCAAGAGAACAAAACTCTCCTTCATCAAGAAGGGACAAACAAACTTCTACTGCCTAAGAGAGGAGGGAGAACCAACTTTCTTAGAGACAGAGAAACTCATTTTGGACTTGGGCCACAAATTGTGACCCTACAATATATATTTATAGATTAGAACATTTTGATTTATTTTTTGCTATTGATTTTGAATGTAGCATCCAGAACATTATTATTTTTTATTTATTAAAAGACTAAAACTTTATTCATGAAATTAAAGGTATAGAAACATTGTGGATAAGAGCTTGTTCTAAAAAATAAGGAAACTCTTTAATCTAAGCAGAGAAATTAACTATACCTAAAACATGTTTAGCTAACAAATGAGCAGGCCTATTGCCTTGTTGTCTAACATGAGAGAAAACAACATTTTGAAATTCATGACATTCAATTAGAGATCCATAAATCACAGAAGCAATCGAAGATGGAGCATGTGACACTTCTTTTAAAGCTTTGTTTCTTGGGGTTGCATGCCATTGTGCTGGCTTTTATGTACAACTTCCAGGTAATGGGACGAGTACTTTTCTTCTTTATTAATATGCTTTTATCATTTTTGTCAATATATATATATATATATATATATCTCAATAAGGCTAATGGGGAAAAAAAAGCGTAACAGGGATTTTTCTGAACCCGTTAAAACAGAAATAATTAAATAGAAAATTCGATGAGTGCTTTACTTGAAACTTACTAGACCAAAAAAAAAAAAAAAAAATGAAGAGAACTTTTTTTTTTTTTTTTTTTTTTTTCGTGAGAAATAAAAATATAAAATTGCAGAGAACCTAAATGAACATGCAAATGAATTCCGGCGGAACCCAATTACACATAACCCATGAGAGACATATATCCATACACATAGTTCCTTCTCCTAAGTCTTAACTATTACTAAAATATAAAAAAAAAAATCTTAACTGTTATTATAAAAAAAAGTGTTAACTATTTGTTGCTAAAAAAGTGTTAACTATTTATTCCATTACCCTTAGCACCTACTCATGAGTTAGTATCATTAGGGCCAAAAAGTACTAAAAACACAAAAGTTATAAAAGATAGAGAAATGCTTGTCCGCAACATTCTCATTATACTTTCATGAAAAATCTTTTTTTTTTTTTTTTTTTTTTTTTTTTTTTGAGAAGTAATTACAACATCTTGCTAATCCCGCAACTCGAACCCTTTTCCCCTAGACCCCCAAGCACTTTGTACATGGGGAGGTGCCAATTCAGCTACAAAGCTTTTGGCTTCATGAAAAATCTTAAGTGGCAAGTTATTACTGATTGTTATTAGTTAGTAGGTAGAAAAATAAATTTAATGGTAAGTTCAAATTAGAATCAATAATAACTTATCATATATGATTTGTTGTGAAAATATTGTGAACGTAAAACTTCTTTGAAAGATAACTATTAGCATCTACAATCTAGCTTCTATAGAATGAAATAATGGCTTTTGCTTGATATAAAGAAAACATAAAGTAAAAAAAGAAAAAGAAATGTTGAGAGCTTTGTAATTTAACTGATTGATACTTTTTAGTGTTTTTTAAGACATTCAAGGTTCAAATTCTCCCTTCCTTGTCATCAAATTTTATATATATATATATATATATATATATATATATATAAAGATAGACACATATTTGATCATAAAGCAAATAATAACCACTTCAATTAGTCATCACAATTGAGCTTTAAAAAAAAATCATTAACCATTTTTAACCTTATAAAAAAATATAAATAACTACTTGTCTAGCATGATAAATAAATATATATATATATATATATATATATATATATTATGAAATAGCAGAAATTCTAATATTTAATGTTGTGTTTTAAGACTAGTAGAAGCGCATTCGCATGAACAGAAAGATAAACTATTAAATGAAACAACAATATTTAACGTGGTTTGATAAACTCCGGACCTACATCCACATGCAATGCAACACCAGCTAAATTCACTATTAATGATATGGATTACAACAATACTTAATTAAATTGACTCACACACCTTGCAAATATAAACAAAACTTCTCACAACTCACAAACCTTATTCTCACAAACACAAACTCACTTACAAACCTCACACACATATACTCACAATCTAAAAACCCCAATACACTAAAAAAAAAAAACTCACACGCTCACAAAACGAACTCTTAATTGATACCACATGTATCTTTCAACTCAAACAAATTTACCAAACTGCTTTAAGAAACCCACTTTATGTTCTTCTAAGAGTCTTCTCCCCATGTGGAAGGATTTCAAAAGTCACCAAATCCTTTGCAATAATATTTATTTATAAGGTTTTGATTATATTTTTCCATGTACAAAGAATATCCATATTCCTCTTCAATAAGATAATTTTTTTCGTTTCATATCAAGAAAAATCCACATCTCGTTAAGAAACCTAAACCAAATCTAATTAGAAATTTGATGCAATATTTAATGGTATATTTATACGACACTTAATTGATATAACAATGAATCTTATAAGTAAGAAAATTTATATTTAAACACATAAGAAAATTTATATTTAAACACATTCAAATATTTAGGTTAAATGAAAATAAGTAGATAACCCAATTGAGAGTGATTCTATGAGGTATATTTGTTTGTTTTTTTAGACCCCTAAACACTCAGATTGTTTAACCTAATTAATTAACCAAGTTAACATTTAGGTTTATTATTCAGATCTAGGTTAAACAACAATAAATCATATCATGTAGTGCGGAAAAATAAATAAGACAACGATATGATTACCCAGGAAAACTAATGAAACTATACTTGAGACTATTATAGATTCAAAAGTAAAATGAAAATAGAACATTGGATCATGAATGTCTAGTTCTTCTTCATCACAAACACAAATTACTTACAAAAAAAAAAAAAAAAAATCCAAATTTGTGAACAGAACACTACAATATACTATGATATTAAAACTCCACCTCGCTTAGTTTCCACTAAACAAATTCAAACCCGACAAAGTCTTAAGAGGTTAAAAATAGACAATAAAGAAACTTTGACTTGAGACTATTATAGATTTAAAAGTAATATGAAAATAGAACATTGGATCATGGACACAATTTAAACCGCATATTTGAGCTTGATCAAAATTCTTGGATACATGGAGGTTAGAGTAAGTATAATATTCAGAATAAAAACGTGTAAAAAAGGTTCTTTGGGCCTTTGGTTTGACAAATTGAAAAAAAAAATGCAGCAGATATACTATGCTCAAGCTAAAACAAAAGTGCACAGGGAAATAATTTTTTTTTGTTTATTGCTGATTCAACAGATAACTTATTAAAACAATTTCCTCAATCACCCTCTTAATTGAAATATTGCATTAATGAATGCTAGAGATATATAAACGTGTAAGTTTTGTGCATATTTCAATAAAGTTTCTCTCAAGGCAAGCTTAGAATAAAAACATGTAAAAAAGGTTGCTGGGCATTGGTTTAATGATTGAAAAAAAAATGCAGGAGATATACTCTGCTCAAGTTGAAACAAAAGTGCACAATATTTGGTACTACTTGAGACTATTATAGATTCAAAAGTAAAATGAAAATAGAACATTGGATCATGAATGTCTTGTTCTTCTTCATCACAAACACAAATTACTTACAAATAGAAAAAAAAAATCCAAATTTGTGAACAGAACACTACAATATACTATGATATTAAAACTCCACCTCGCCCAATTTCCACTAAACAAATTCAAACCCGACAAAGTCTTAAGAGGTTAAAAATAGACAATAAAGAAACTTTGACTTGAGACTATTATAGATTTAAAAGTAATATGAAAATAGAACATTGGATCATGGACATAATTTAAACCGCATATTTGAGCTTGATCAAAATTCTTGGATACATGGAGGTTAGAGTAAGTATAATATTCAGAATAAAAACGTGTAAAAAAGGTTTCTAGGCACTGGTTTGACAAATTGAAAAAAAAAAAAAAAAAAATGCAGCAGATATACTATGCTCAAGCTGAAACAAAAGTGCACAGGGAAATAATTTTTTTAGTTTATTGCTGATTCAGCAGATAACTTATTGAAACAATTTCCTCAATCATCCTCTTAATTGAAATATTGCATTAATGAATGCTAGAGATATATAAACGTGTAAGTTTTGTGCATATTTTAATAAAGTTTCTCTCAAGGCAAGCTTATTTTCCTACAAGTTGGCCAACCCATGGTAGGTATCATGAATGAATAACTCCAAGCATAAAAGTAGATTTAAACAAAATGTAAAGAAAAAGAGAAAAAAAAAGACGTATAATTCAGTATGAACAATGTAATGAATAACTAACCTTAACGTACTCCACACCAATTTCACTAAGATTATCGGGAAGCAAGTTGATAACTCCACCTCGCTCAGTTTCCACTAAACAAAAATAAATCATAGCTCAATTTCCACACAAAAACAATTCAAAATTGACCAATAGCTCGGTTTCCACACACAAAAACATATAACTAAAATTCAAAAAACACAAAAACAATTCAAATTGACCAATAGCTCAGTTTCCACACAAAAACATATAATCACATCTATTCAAATTGATTATCTAAGTGTGTGCACAAAAACTACAATTCAATCAACTCTAGAATACAAAATAGGCTGGGGTAAAAAATAAATCATAGCTCGGTTTCCACACAAAACCAATTCAAAATTGACCAATAGCTTAGTTCTACGCACAAAAACATATAACTAAAATTCAAAATACACAAAAACAAATAGCTCGGTTTCCATACAAAAACATAAACATATAACTAAAATTCAAAAAAAAGTTAAGAAATCCACACTAAAATAGTAGCTCGGTTTCCACAAAAAACAAATAGCATACCTTTAATTCTGATTCGAATGGAGGAAAAGAGTGAAGAGAAAGGCAATAGCAATAAACCTAGAAATTGAATAGCCGTGAAAAAGCATCGTGAAAGGTTTATATATATAGTTATAGAGTCCTAATCTATATAGAGTTCGGATTGAGAAAAAAAAAATTATATATATTATAGGTTTATAAGATAATACCTGTGGGCCGGTCTCGACGGGTTGGGTCGGTTGCAAACCGAGTGAAGTGGATATGGGTATGGTGGGATCTGTGGCCATGGGCTTGCCATGGAAAGGAAGAAGCAGAGGATCGGTCTGTTGGGTCGGATTGGTATCGAGCTGTTGGGTCTTGCCGTGGAAAGGGAGAGGTAGAGGATCGGTCTGTTGGGTCGGATCAGGGAAGAGGCGCCAGATCGGTCTGTTGAGTCTTGCCGTGGAAAGGAAATGGCAGAGAATCGGCCTGTTGGGTGTTGCCGTTGAAAGGAAGAGGCAGAGAATCGGATTGTTGGGTCTTGCCGTGGAAAGGGAGAGGTAGAGGATCGATCTGTTGGGTCGGATCGGTTGGGTTGGGTCTTGCTGTGGAAAGGAAAAGGCAGAGAATAGGCATGTTAGGTCTTACCGTGGAAAGGGAATTGTCATCGCGTGGAGCTCATAGAGGAGGAGCTGGAAGGAAGGTAATGGCAGAGTATTCGTGTGGGAGGAACGTAATGGCGGAGCGTCAAAAGAGAAGGTAGTCAGGTAGTGTTTTATTTTCGTGTGGGAGGAAGGTAATGGCGGTCGGGTAGTGTTTTATTTTTTTTGTCTTATTATTTTTTATTATTTTTTTTTTGTTTTATTATTTTTTATTATTATTTTTTTTTAATGTTGTGCTGACGTGAAAAAATATGGAAGCTTTAAAAGCTTCGGTTATATATATATATATATATATATATATAGATATATAGATGATATGAAACTATATATATATGACATTTAAGATTTTGTACGTAGTAAATCTTTATAATAAGGAAAATCTTCATGTAAGCTAGAGAATCTTGAAGATTAGAGAAATATATGAGTAATGCTACAATTACAAACTGCTTTACAACATTTTTACAAATTATTGATTTGATCAAATTTTTACTGATTTTCATTTAAGCCCACCATTAATATTATTTTTTTCATTTACCAATAATTACTCACCATTTTAGCCGTTTGTATCTCTAACATTACTCAAAATATATAAGAGCAAAACCACAAAAGAAAAAAAGAAGGAGAAGCAAAACAGAATGTAGTTAGATTAAATAATTAATGGAAGTTACAGTAAGAGAATCTGAATCCTAATAATTAAATGACTTTTTTTTTGTTTGCTTTTTTGTATATATATATATATATATTTTTTGTAAATAACAAATTTAGATACTTTTTTTTTTTTATTTAGATATATTTTCCCGATTGGGAGCTCAAATAACGGAAACAATAAATATGTTTTCCTAATTGGGTTTAATTTATTTTCATGAATGAATGTTCTGTTTATAAAATTATTTGGAATTACGAAAAAAGTAAACGATTTTCCTTGCAAACTAAAAAAAAAAAAAAAAAAAAAAGTTTTCTAGCTTAATTTAAGATTTGCCAACCAAATACAGGAAAACAAGGGATTCTTTTTCTTTTTCTTGGGTTTTTGAGATAGGTCTTTTTTAATACATATATTTTTTGTTGAAACATATAGTAATAAACTAATAGTGGAGTTTAAATTTAAATTACATTAATTATTTAATCTAACTACATTTTGTTTTGCTTTTCCTTCATTTTATTTCTCTTTGTGTTCTTGCTCTTATATATTTTGAGTATTGTTAGAAATACAAACTGTGGGGCCCGAAATCTGAGGTCCCGGCCCACTTTGTGTTAAGGGCCCAAAGCCCAGGCCAAGGAGCCCTACTGTCGAGGACGCGCAATGAAAGCTCCTTGAAGGCCCAAGGATGTGGCCGAGGACGATCTCACGCTCAGCACCTCACAAAACGCCTGAAGAAAAGGACAAATTCAGTACAAGAGCAAGACAAGGAAGAAAGTCGCCAACACCATAATGTGGAGCCCTGCGTCTGACAAGCCCATATTGCAGACCTTGCTATTTAACTTTTCCCAACCACCCCCAACCACTCTGATGTATGGATTGATAGGACAAGTCATTACCCCCAAAAAAGGAAAAATTGACACGTAGACGAGAGACGGGAGGTAAACACTGGTATAAAAGGGGAAGAGAGTCGGAGGGGGGGCACTGAAAGAAAACTACAAAAAGAACGGGAAGAATGTGATGCTCCTCGGACTAAGTTCGAGGAGTCAAACCCTTCAGGCTACATCGATATAAGGCTTAGCTACTCAGGCCAAACCTACCTTTGTATGAGCTCCCATAAAATCGGGACCAGGGACCGTTGCTGGCGACTAAAGGCAAACCTTTCAAGCCCACTCTCTACAAATTATATTGTTTGGGCCTATTACACACGAACTCAATATCATTCTTGGGTTGTTAAAAATCGTGTCCCTACAATTGGCGCCGTCTATGGGAAAGGCTTGTGCGTTGCACGGTGGCGGTGGAGTCAAGTCTCTATCAAGCAGAGTTCCGCGAAGTTTCCTCCATTTCCAGCGACATGCAGTTGTTGCTCCGACATAAACTTCCGCTAGAGGCTACGCCTTGCGGTGCCAATGGCACGGGCAGCTCTAGGGGATTCCAACCTCAAGCTAACTCTCCCCACCTTGGTCGAGGGGCTAACCTTCAAAAAATAAATAAATAAATACAAAGAAAAACTACTTAAAAGAAAATATATAAGTTTTGGACAGAACCAAGGCCTTGTATGGTCCTCGGACTCAAGCCTATGGGGAAACCAACTACTTAAAAGAAAATATACAAGTTTTGGACAGAACCAAGGCCTTGTATGGTCCTCGGACTCAAGCCTATGGGGAAACCAACTACTTAAAAGAGAATATACAGGTTTTGGACAGAACCAAGGCCTTGTATGGTCCTCGGACTCAAGCCTATGGGGAAACCCATAGGCTGAATGGGATCCCCAGTCTACCCTCGGATCCTCAATACCAAGGGAACTGATGCGACTATCATAGGGTCAAGTATTATCAAAAACACGGCCAATGTCCCTCACTGCTCAGTAACCCTCTCGGACGGTTTATTTAGGGTTTATTGTTCTCGGGCGGTCGCCTTGCACACGTTGCGGAGCATTCATTTGTAATCTCGGTTAGTTTCATGAGTTTAATCTACTGTGAGTTGGCATTATTATACTTGATATTGTTGATAAGTTCGAATTAATAGGATTCTGTTTCAAGGTTTCCTGCTCTAAGTATCATTAAAGGAAAATATAAATGTAGTATCCCATTCACAAAGTAGTTGTTGCAGAAAAAGAAAAATATTTAAAAGGAAACAAATCCATTTCTTATTAAGACAAAGAAACAAAGACAACAGTACAATGAAAGAGCTTAAATAAGCTCATACTGAAACTAACTACATAAGCGAAAAGAAAAGATACAAGGGAGTGAAGAAAAAGCCGAAGAAGAGGTGCAGAGAAGAGATGTGCTGCCGTTCCAAAATTTTGTCTAAGGAAACCATTCCTCAATACTTTTACATGCCTATAACTCAAAGAAAAGAGCCCAACTTTGGGCTAGCACCGTTGAAGAAAAGGTGTAGGCAGCCCAACTTGAGGCCAGCACCGTTGAAGAAAAGGTGCGGGGAGCCGGAAGTTGATAAGCCTCCATGTAACCACGCTTGCGATAGAGCAGACGGCGCTGATGGCGGAAAACTTTACTCCCGACGCACCAAGAATCTGGTGCGACCGATTACTGCTTCGGATTTTGGTGAAAGAGGGAGAAATACCATTTCCCCCTTGTCAAGACGGAAGATTATCTTGAATTTGTGCCTCCCCTATCCAGACCATGTCACCTTGAGTCTCGGAAGGACCCGGCGCCTCTGTGGCGGATGTAGTTCCTTTACCCCCGCATGTGTCTCAAACATATTGCACAAAGGGTGGATAACACTGAACATGAAAACTGTGATTATAGCTGAAGGATTATGATCTTGAAGAGAACCGAAGGGTTTGAATGTAAGGAGAATAACCTCCTATCCTACCTATATAAAGGTAAGGGGGTGGCATTCAATTCGTGCAGCTTTCCAAGGAATGCTACGGACAAGGCAGACTTGGCTCAATTTCCAACATCATCCGCAGCCGTAGGATCTGAAGATCCTCGTGAAGGCGCGTCTCGAATCTCGAAACGTCAAAGGACTCCGCGTGAGTGAATAAAGGAATGCCTCTTAATTTAGCACGTCCCACATGTAAATGGAAAAACACAAATATTAGTAGAGTACAGAATTTGAGTGAGCCATGATATGGGTCCAACATCACCAAAACCCTCCTCCCCAACTAAAAAATCGGGCAACAGGATTTTGAGGGGTTATTGTGGGGCACGAAATCGAGGTCCCAGCCCACTTTGTGTTAAGGGCCCAAAGCCCAGGCCAAGGAGCCTTACTGCCGAGGACGCGCAATGAAAGCTCCTTGAAGGCCCAAGGATGTGGGCGAGGACGATCTCACGCTCAACACCTTACAAAACGCCTGAAGAAAAGGACAAATTCAGTACAAGAGCGTTACAAGGAAGAAAGCTGCCAACACCATAATGTGGAGCCCTGCGTATGACAAGCCCATACTGCAGACCTTGCTATTTAACTTTTCCCAACCACCCCCAACCACTCTGATGTATGGATTGATAGGACAATTCATTACCCCCAAAAAAGGAAAAACCGACACGTAGACGAGAGACGGGAGGTAAACACTGGTATAAAAGGGGAAGAGAGCCGGAGGGGGGGCACAGAAAGAAAACTACAAAAAGAACGGGAAGAATGTGATGCTCCTCGGACTAAGTCCGAGGAGTCAAACCCTTCAGGCTACATCGATGTAAGGCTTAGCTACTCAGGCCAAACCTACCTTTGTATGAGCTCCCATAAAATCAGGACCAGACCGCTGTCCGGTGACTAAGGGCAAACCTTTCAAGCCTACTCTCTACAAATTATATTATTTGGGCCTATTACACACGAACTCAATATCATTCTTGGGTCGTTAAAAATCGTGTCCCTACACAAACTTTTATACAAAAAATTTTACAAATTGCTAAAGTGGTGAGTGTTTATTGGTAAATAAAAAAGTGATATTAATGGTCGGTCTAAATAAAAACTAATAAGAAATTGGTCACATCAACAATTTGTAAAAATGTTGTAAAACAGTTTGTAATTGTAGCATTACTAATATATTTCTCCAATCTTCAAGATTCTCTAATTGATGGAAAATATATATCAAAGTATTTAAGGCCAAATTGGCCATTTACTACTTTTCGCGGAAATTATTAGCTCCATACCACTGTTTACAAAATAAGTAGCAAAATATAACACTTTTTTGAAACTCGAGTTCATGAACTTGAGTTTTCTGTATAAATTGAGTTTTAAACACTTGAGTTTCAAAAAAAAAAAAAAAAAAAACTTGTGCTGACGTGGATTTCTTTATTGAAAAAATGTCACATGGAACTCGAGCTTAGTAAACTCGAGTTCCATGCAACACAATACTCGAGCTTACCAAGCTCGAGTTCTTTGTAAGTAAAAAACTCGAGCGTAATGCTCTTTTTTTTTTTCAATGGTACTCGAGCTTACCAAGCTCGAGTTCCTTGTAATATGGAACTCGAGTTTAATAAGCTTGAGTTCCTTATACTTTTTTTTTTTTTTTTTTATAATCAACAAATAAACATAAACATAAAAATAAGTAATTCTTTTCATTTAAACACACAAACATATGTTTTTATTTATTTAAATAGAAGCATTATAAAATATAGAAATTTTAATTTCAAAATATTAATTTTTAGGCCACTCATACCCCTTGTTCATTCATTTTTTTTTTTTTTTTTTGATAATCAACAAATAAACATAAACATAAAAATAAGTAATTCTTTTCATTTAAACACACAAACATATGTTTTTATTTATTTAAATAGAAGCATTATAAAATATAGAAATTTTAATTTCAAAATATTAATTTTTAGGCCACTCATACCCCTTGTTCATTCATTTTTAACACACTCATCAATTTCTAACTTCTTGGAAGCATTATGGTCAAATTGGTTAAAATATTGGGGGTTACAATGAGAAATTAGAATAACATGTAAAAGAAAAATCTCACTCAATTTTTAGCCATGGGCACATCGAAAGAAATTTAAGCTGCATATTGTTACTTTATCAATCCTGTTCCAAATTACTGTATGGTCAAATGATTGATAAGTATTGCAGAAAGAGTGGACCAATCGGATATAAAGAAGAACTTACGTCTTACCACGTCTAGATATCTAAGTTCTTGACTTGCAGTGTTTTGAATGTGAAAGATTTTTTGTGTACATCTAAATGTTTGGCTGATGATGTGTATGTTGCTTTGGCAAAATTTTTCTTGGCGAGTTATAGCACACCATGTTTAGATATTGTTCACTGTTTTCTCATAAAACACCACGTGAAATTGTGTTTTCTAAATTTAAAAGCCAAATTTGAATGCTTTTTCATGTTTAAATTTCACAATAATCGAATATGTTTTTTTGCATTGATAAAATCTGTTTCTACATTAATAAAATTTGCTTTACGCACATCACGTTTCTTGTATATTCAAATTTGCTTACTATATATTCAAATTTGCTTATTGCATTCATAAAATCTATTTTCTACATTAATTAAAACGTTCATTGTTTTCTCATCAAAATTGTTCACTGTGAATAATTTATACAGAAAAAATAGTGAACAATTTTTTAAATAATGCTAAACAAAAAATAAATTTATGCAGAATGCTAGAAACAGATTTATGCAGAAAACAGTGAACAATTTTTATGAGAAAATAGTGAATAGTTTTAATTAATTCAGAAAACAGATTTTATGAATGTAGTAAACAGATTTGAATATACTGTAAACATGATGTGCAGAAAGCAAATTTTATTAATGTAGAAACAGATTTTATCAATGTAGAAAAACATATTCGAATATTGTGAAATTGAAACATGAAAAAGCATTCAGATTTGGTTTTTAAATTTAGAAAACACAATTTCACAAGGTGTTTTAGGAGAAAACAGTGAACAATATCTAAACATGGTGTGCTACAACTCGCCCAAGAAAAAAGTTGCCAAAGCAACTTTCACATCATCAGCCAAACATTTAGATATACATAAAAAATCTTTCACATTCCTCTTAGAAACATTGCATGTAATACCCCAATTTTGATTTTATGATTATCATTGTACCTTGTCAATTTTAATATAGAGTTGATGTACTATATGTGTGTGCACGAGAAGATGCGAGTAGACAATTTTGTGGTGCTACAAATAGGTAAGAAAATTAAAGTTTTAGTGCATACAAATTTAGTGAGGCAATTAAAATAAATAAATAAAAAGCAAAGAGAAAGATGTTTTATGGGCCACTTGGAGACTAAAGAGATAAGCTTAAGTCGATTTTAAACTCCAGCCCGCTTCCCCTCCAAGCCCACATCTCTGATGTGTTAAAATATAAGTTGGAGGAAAAGATAATTAGGGTTTGGGATAAGAAGGGTTTCATCACTAAGGAGGCTAGAAGGTTTTTTTTTTTTTCCTTGGAGTTAATTAAAGAGGCAACCAAAGGATTTCTGCTATGATTTTTCAATTGTTAAAATCAAAGAATCAAAGGTTTAGAATTTTATCATGGATTACAATCTTAATATATGTATAGGACTTTCACGTTTTCGTTAGGGTTAATATGTATTAAAACCCCAAGTTGCCCATTGTGTGCATTCTAGTACAAGTCGTGAATTGAGAAAGGTTATGTATATGGTTTTACATCTCCTTTTGGTTATATGTATATTAAATCGTAGGTAGCCACTGTGAGTATTTTAGAACAAAGTCACGGATTACGTAACTCAATTCATTTATATAGCTTTACGTCTTCATTGGTTTATATATATATATATATATATATATACTAAATTCTAGAATTAGCCACCGTGTATATCCATGAACAAGTCACAGATCAAATCTTCAGTCATGAGGCTTTCACCTTTTCAATTGTGGTTATATATATATTAGGATGGCTGTAAGGTTTTCTATTGTGGTTATATATATTAGGTGGCTTTAACGTTTTTGGGGTTATGTAGATTACCTTAAATCCCAAAGTATTAGCTGCTGCCTCGGAGATTTGATAAATTCAAGGAAACATATTTTTGGGTAGAGAAACTTTAATTTAGTGTTAAAAGTGTTATTAGTTCAGCAAAGTATTTTCCTAGTGAGTTATTTTGTATAATTCGATAAATTTTATATTTTGTGGTGGATAGTAAGTAATTTCTATGATTGAATATAGGTCTTATTTAAGAGTGTTTTGAGGCTTTTTGGAGGTTGTTTCGGCTGGACTTTCAGAGAGATTCAAGTGCTATAAGTAATTATGAATAATATGCACAAGTTTTGTCCATTAGGTTCTTAGAAGTTAAAAGTTTTCAAAAGTTTTGT
This sequence comes from Quercus dentata, assembly GCA_028216015.1. Taxonomy (NCBI): domain Eukaryota; kingdom Viridiplantae; phylum Streptophyta; class Magnoliopsida; order Fagales; family Fagaceae; genus Quercus; species Quercus dentata. The sequence goes on from CP116448.1 coordinate 16,018,021, forward strand.
ATTTCAAACTTATATTTTCTAAAGTTTGTCAAAAGTATTTTTGCATCATTGAAAGAGAAATTTCAACTATTAAATAATGTTTTAAAGAGGCACTTCGAATTTTAAATAAGTTTTGAATTTCCAAATCTCATTTAAAAGATGATTTCTAAACTAAACTATTTTTCCGTAAATAATTGAGTTTCAATGTAAGCTTTCTAAAAAGGTTCTTGTTCTTTAAATTTGTTAAAACCAAGTGATTTTAAAGTCATATTCCTATTCTCCAAATGATATTTAAAATGTTTCTTTTAGCAAATTGAATTTTCAGATTTACTCAAGAATTGTAATATATTTATATAAACTCTTGAGTTCTTATTCATTCCCTAAGAGAGTCAAGCATCCTTTGATTTATGTTCTATTCAATATTGTGATCTTTGATATGCCTTTGTATTTGAAAAGAAATTGTTAATATCAAGTAAATTATTATATTTTGTATAAATTTTGCTTTGTCATATGTGACTCAAAATAAGTGTTTTTAGAATTGATCGGATATATCGGATATATGTGTAAATCCACTCATAGGATTGTATGTGAGAATATATGTTGATCCCTCACTAGCAGGGGTTAGATGTTGGTATCCGCTCACAAGATTGTATGTGAGAATATGTGATGTGTATATGTGACTTTGTGCTTTGATCAATTATATGTATGTGTTTTCTAATGAATTTAAGATGTGATTACGATTATATTAAGTGATTCATTATATGTTTTGGAATAATTATTTTCGATATCATTGAATGAGTTTGTGAAAAATCAAAATACTCGTGCCTGGCTTTACTCTATTCTGCTGTGTATACTGTATAATTACTTATTGGATGTATGGCTCACCCCATCAATTACTATATTTTCAGATTAAAGTGTAGTTGGGAATTTAGAACCTTTGGATCGCTTTGTAAGGTGCAAGGTAAAGCGTGGGAGTTGTAGGCAACGTCAGTATTATCGGAAGCCTTAAAGGATTTTAGTTACCGTTATTTTGTAATTCATGTTTTATATTTTGGAGACTTTTTCCAATTTGTGGAGTTTTTAGAATTTTGTAAGAGATTATTTATTAAGGGCATTGTTTCTTTGGAGTTTTAAATTATTTTGGATTAATTATGCTTATTGAGTCATGTAAGATTAGCAAGTTAGTCATGCATCTAAATTCATGTTCCATGGATTTGGGTTGTGATTTCTTGCAAGTCAAGAACTTACATATCTAGACGTGGTAAAACGTAAGTTCTTCTTCATGTCCGAGTCGTCCACTTTTTCTGCAATACTTATCAATCATTTGACCATACGGTAATTCGAAACAAGATTGATAAAGTAACATATCATCTCAGATCTTGTTGGAGATAATATGTCACTCAATAACATGGTGTGGTACAACTCACCAAGAAAACAATTGCTAAAGCAACTTTCACATCATCAGCCAAACATTTAGATGTACAGAAAAAATCTTTCACATTCCTCTTAGAAACATTGCAAGTCAAGAACTTACATATCCAGACGTGGTAAGACATAAGTTCTTCTTTATATCCGAGTGGTCCATTCTTTTTGCAATACTTATCAATCATTTGACCATACAGTAATTCAGAACAGGATTGATAAAGTAACAATATGTAGCTTAAACTTCTTTCGGTGTCCCCATGGCTAAAAATGGAGTGAGATTTTTATTTCACATGTTGTTCTAATTTCTAATTGTAAGCCCCAATATTTTAACCAATTTTACCATAATGCTTCCAAGAAGTTAGAAATTGATGAGCGTGTTAAAAATGAATGAACAAAGGGTATGAGTGGCCTAAAAATTAATATTTTGAAATTAAAATTTCTATATTTTACAATGCTTTTATTTAAATAAATTAAAACATATGTTTGTGCGTTCAAATGAAAAAAATTATTTATTTTTATGTTTATGTTTATTTGTTGATTATTAAAAAAAAAAAAAAAAAGTATAAGGAACTTGAGCTTACCAAACTCGAGTTCCATATTACAAGGAACTCGAGCTTGGTAAGCTTGAGTACCATAGAAGAAAAAAAAAAAAAAAGAGCATTACGCTCGAGTTTTGTATTTACAAAGAACTCGAGCTTGTTAAGCTTGAGTATAGTGTTGCATGGAACTTGAGTTTACCAAGCTTGAGTTCCATGTGGCATTTTTTCAATAAAAAAATCCACGTCAGCACAAGTTTTTTTATGAAATTCGAGTGTTTAAAACTTGATTTACACAGCAAACTCGAGTTTCATGAATTCAAGTTTCAAAAAAGTGGTATATTGCTACATATTTTGCAAACAGTGGTTTGTTGCTAATAATTTCCACAAAAAGTGGTAAATGGCTGATTTGGCCAAGTATTTAATCTAACTAAGAATAATTAATGACAACAAAAATCTAGTATAATGTAATCACATTTATTTACACGTGCCAATAATGTCCAGCCAAATCAAATTATTTCACAACAAAAGGATATGTAGTATTATACATTATCATATAATCTCCTTAAATATAAATCAAAGTATTAAAAATAAATCGGAGCAAAGTATTGTCATGAATTAGTGGGGTCATCATTAACAACCAATGTTTATAGATATGTTGACGGAGATGAACAGGCAAGACTAGTTGTCGTCATGCACATGTTGTTATTGAAGAAGAAGCTGGAAATGAAAAAGTCATGAGCCCAAGGCTAGACGATGATGAAATGACTTCATTGAAGGTGGTGGCTCCTAGCTCTAGCATCGTCTCTGGTAGTTCTCCTTCTGGCACTTTGTTTTGTGATGTCATGGAAATCTAAATAAAGCACACACGATGCTTTTTCGATGGAATAGAAACTAAACTATTAGCTTTTGGTAATAAACCTTGAATCCATGAGGGGTTCCTTTAATTCACAAGGTGATAAATTGGAATCCTCCAGAGAAAAGTTTAAGAAAAACTCTGCAATTTTATTGATAATAATCGGATTTGCTTTTGGAGGCTACAAATCATATAAATTCTGAAAAAGTAAAATCCTAGGATGAGTAGGAAACGTCTGAACCCCTAATTTACACTACTTACGAGATTAGGTGGCAAAATACCGAATTTTACCAAAAATTGTAAAATTGAGTTAAATGCAAAATCATAAACTACTAACCTTAGGGGGTCGTCTTGGGACCTTATTTTGACTTTTGAGCAAAAAGTTATTAAGGAAAAAAAATTAACAAAAACGGCAAAATCATTGTCTTCGGGGGCTAAATGAAGGAATTTTCCAAAATCGGGGTGCACTTCGTGGCAAAGCGACAACTATTGCTCGACTTCAGATCGCCAAATTTCATGCAATTCCCACTTCATCACCCAAATGATTACTACTAGTGCCTTTTTGCCTTGCACGATTTCAGGCACGCTTGAAAGTCTAAAAAGACCATGGCGGTTTGTTCTACATTATTTTGGACGTTTTGTTTTCATGTTTATATTTTAATATTTGCATATATTTATTGAAAAGGAATGTGATAATATGCGTCATTGTCTATTCTTTTCTGTCAAAAAATTTGATGTGGCGGGATATTATTGGTGGGAGTAAACATCTAGGTTCACAACATATCCTTATTCAATTTAAGCTTATATTTAAGACATTTTCATTGCCAAGATTTTTACAATAAAATTGATAGAAACTTCTCCTTGAGTTATGATTTGTACTGTTTGACAAAAAAATCCAATTCCCATCCAAAAATATTTTATTTAATGTATATTATTAATAGTTATGGGGAATAGAAATTCAAAAAGGTAATCATGCCACATGTCATACCCAAGGCCGAGGAGGCCAATACAGTTTTGAGGAGCCCATACACACAGATGGTAAGGTCGGAAAGTCGGGCCATGGCCACGACTATGGCATATTGCGGGAGGGCGGCACATTGTAGAGGAAGAGCTTTAGGGAGGAGGTTAGTCCTGACGTGACTAAAAGGAGGGTAGTTGCCATCACATTTAATACATTCCACCAAACCCCCTAGCCGCATTTATGTGAAGAAGACCCCTGAACAGTGCTGCCTTGGTTGCCTCAACTCACAGAAGGTTTAGAAAGGCGTATGATGGGACAAGCACTCAAGTAGTGACCTGCATGATCAACAAATGGAGGACCAAGATCAGCTAAAAGGGGCTATATAATGTAAGAAATCCTTTAGAGAGAGGGGGGACTAGAGAACTTGTAGAAAAGAAAAACATTATAGTATGAAGAACTGAAATTGTATTCAAGTCTAAAAGTAATATAATCAAGAACTACCCTCCTCGGACGTGGACTAAGGAAGAATTTCTTTACATAAAGCCTACTTGTCTTTGTCTTCTTATCATCTTGTCTGTTGTGAGCGTTGTCCAATCTATTGAATCCTAGGTTTTCAACCCACTCTCTAAAAATTCATTGTGTTGGGCTCTTTGTTCCTGAATCCTTCTACCTTTTGGGCTCGGGAACTAAAGCCCGCCCTTACTATAGTATATCTTAAATGTCTCTATATTTAGTAATTTACTCATGTATCAATTAAATTGATTAGTCAATATGCAGGATTGCAAATTTATCTTTCTTTTTTTATTTATTTTTTATTCCAATGAATTTTCTAATTTGATTGGCTAACAAAATTCAATTCAAAGTTATTTTTTTTGAAAATTCCAATATATATTTAAAGAAACACAAAATAAATTTATATAATCTTTAATTGTATGATAGATTTTTTTCACATGTTAAAATCAATATTTGAGAATCCAACCTACGTAGCTTATATTAAAATAAATTAGCTACATTAGCCTTAACAACAACGTAAACTGGTGGTGGAACATCCTCCATTCACACAACAAAATCAGAAATATTTAAAGCATATCTCGTAATGTAATGAGCAACCTTATTACCTTCTCTCTTTGTATGAGAGTAACGTAATTTATGAAAAGAACTATAACAATGTAGAACATCGTTAATTAGCCGACCATCAGGTGATAATATATCAGAGTCATTTTGTAGGGCTGACATAAGTGAGAGGTAGTCCCCTTCCAAGATAGCGTGAGTGAAGCCGAGTTCCATCGCTAGTTGAAGACCAGACAGAGCTGTCATTGCCTCGATAGCCAAGGAACTGTAAGCTTGATTTATTGGTCAAGATTGAGATGCCAAACCAAGTCCATTGGTATTCCGAATGACAGTACTAGCTCCTACTTTATTATCCTTGGCAAAAATCGATTCGTCAAGTTTATTTTGACAAAACCCGGTGGTAGGGGGTACCAGCGAACTCGAGGGGTAATCAGAGGGGGCTGTGGTGGTGGTTGCATTGCCAAAAATTCATCGAGCTGATCCTTGGAAACTTGTGGTATAAGATGGAGAGCATACTTGGTTACGTTGATTCCAAATAGACCATACGATAATAGCAAACAAGTCTAGGTTGCTGTGTTCATTGAAAATCCATGAAGCCAATTTTGTGGAGTCTTTAATTGTGTTGTTTGCCGAAAACCCCAGAGCTCTACATCAAACCAGACCACCTCCAGTTCTCAAAATGACTAGAAAGCATGAAGCACCGACTCGGGACAGACACTAATTGGTTTTTGATGTTATTAGAATTTGAATCACAAATTGCTTATTCAATTATAAAAAAGAAAAAAAAAATTATTAGTTGAACTAACTAATACCCATAAAGAAACATTAAACACACAATCATTATCAAAATTGTTAATTTCCTACCATAATTGATACACAAATTTTCATTTATATAATTCATTAAATTGGTACAATTAACGCCCCTACAATATTTCAAGGGTTTGGCTTACTTGAGTACTTTTTTAACTCAAATCACCTTTTGTTTTAATGAGAAACTGGCACATCAACAACTTACTAAATAAGATATGGAGATTAATACCCACTAATACTTGCTGTACGGCACCGAGGTCCCAAGACCCAGATGGGCCCTAGGCTCATGCCTAATGGCACGACCCCATCACTTTAAGTCCCGCTTGAAACTACCTTCACGAAATACGAGTTTTGAGCCTTGGCCCTAACCTATGCTCGGCATAAATTTTCCGAACAATCAATAAAACCTTGTCCGGACGTACCATAGGATGCTCGGCAGTTCGGGGAACATCACTACCAAGCATATTCACCTGAGTTGGAACCAAGTTCCTAAGCCATAATCGCTGCATTCCACTCTCACCTAAACATCCATTTACAACAGATAATATTAGACCTTCAATTGCACTAACAATGGCAGTAATCATGATCTCCCCACTAACTTAGAACTATAAATAGGAGAAGTTGGGGAAGAAAAAGGGGTTCAGGAAAAGGGAAGCAAAAAAAAAGATTTGAGGAAGGAAGGAGGGATATTACTTTGAGTTTCTGTGCCGAGAACGACCCAAAGTAGGAAATCCTAAAGCCCACCCTATAAATAAGTTGTGAGCCCAAATGAGGTTAAGTCCAACAGTCTTATTTCTGGCCTACACAATTGGCGCCCACCGTGGGGCTCTCCTACGAAGCCGTGGTTCGACCGAGACTCAAACAAGGGAAATGTCCGAGGGGCGTTCGGGAGGGCGCGCCCAGAGCGGTTCGGTAGGATCTTCTCGGGGATCCACGTGGCGGGAAAGAAGACAAAAAGGGTGTGAGGATAGGAAGCGTCTGCGAGGAGAAGAAGAGTCTGGCATGGGAGAAAGATCGGACCAGACCCACCGAACAATGTCGGGTGTCTCGGGACATGGGCAGTATGATGATAGGGACCAAGAGCTGGAGCAGTTGCATAGACTGGTAATGGATCTAGAGCTGGAAGCAAGGGGTCGATGCCAAGAAAGAGACTGAAACCACTGGCAAAGGAGAGATGATAGCATGGGAAATCGAGGCGAAGAGGACTCTAGCCAATCCGGTACCCAACGATTCCAAAATCGATCACCCTCTTAAGAATCATGCCGGCATAGGAATCACTCACACTCCCAAGAGACACGTCATCACCGGAACCGTTCACATTCGTATGGATATGACGACCGAGGATCGGATTCGCCAGAGGAACGGCGACCCCACAATGCTGCCATGGACGCCATGAGCCAAGCCTTACGAAGGGCTACTCGGTCACCATTCTCCGATGAAATTGAATGGGCCCCTATGCCGAGTCGATTTACATGACCACCATTCAATTCCTGTGATGGGAAGACGGACCTGTGGAGCATGTCGGTCATTATATCCACATGATGTCCTTGCATGCACACAATGATGCATTGATGTGTAAGGTATTCCCCTCTAGTCTCGGCTCCACGACCCTAAGATGGTTCAATGGGTTACGAAAAGGTTCCATTCGCAGCTTTGCCGAGCTGATCCAAGAGTTCGGCGATGAGATTCGTGACATGTAACCGAGTACCGCAGCTGGTGGATACGCTACTTTCCATAAAGATGAGGGTCGGTGAAACACTTCGGAGTTACGCCGGCCAGATCGGGAACTCTACAACGAGATCGGTGGAGGAAATGAGAAGATAGCGACAAGCACCTTCAGGATGGGGCTTCCCGAGGATTTCGAACTACGGAGTCGTTGATGAAAAGACCTCCCGTGGATATGAGGTAACCTATGAGACGCATTGAGGAGTATAAGCGCCTGGAAGATGATCGGCTGCAAAATAAGGGGAAAGCCCCATTACTTGGAAGATCTCGGTAGGGCATTATTTCGGCAAGACCAAAAAAAGATTTCAGGATGCGGGAACCAGAGGTGCAAATTGAAGGAGTTAATGTGACGTTCAAAGAGCCTGTGCACAAAATTCTAGATCGGATTAAGAACGAATCATTCTTCAGGTGGCCGAACAAGATGGGGGGTGACCCCTCTCGGAGGAATCAAAACTTGTACTGCACATACCATAGGGATAAAGGGCATACCACCGAGTAGTGTCGGGTGCTAAAAGATCATCTCGGGCAACTAGTAAAAGCGGGGTATCCGAAAGAGTTCGTAGTGGACTCCGTAGACCGGGAGGCCGGCTAGGGTGTTCAGCAGAAAAGGAATCCTTTCCCACCACCGCTGGGAGTGATTGAAGTCATCCACACTGCCCCAAGAGGTACGGCAGTAGCTAAGGGATCTTGTGATGTGGCCTACACGAAGGGAGAATCACCCGAGAAGAGGATGAAAGTTGGTCGGCTGAACATCTCTTTCGGCGAGGAAGACTTGGAGGGGACGATCCAACCTCATGATGATGCGTTGGTAGTAACAGCTCAAATAAGCGGGTTCTTGGTGAAAAGAGTGATGATAGACCAAGGAAGCGGAGCTGATGTAATGTACCCGGATCTATTCGAAGGGCTCGGATTGAAGAGTTAGGATTTGGCAAAGTATGATACGCCGCTGGTCTTGTTTGACAAAAGAGTCGTGATTCCCGAAGGGCAGATTTCTCTCTTGGTGGACATGGAAGGCAAGGAAGTAATAGTGACTTTCATCGTAGTCCGATCATTCTCACCATACACCGCAATCCCGGGAAGGCCATGGATTCATGCAATGAAGGCCGTTCCGTCCACCCTACACGTGAAAGTCAAATTTCCCATCGAGTATGGAGTTGCCGTGGTACGAGGGAACCAACGAGTGGCTAGGCAGTGCCTTGTCGCCACGGTCAGATGGAAGAGCGAACAGATTAGACAAGCGGAGGCCACCGAAAAAGAAACTTTATAGCAATTACAGAAGCCCCGAGGGGAAATGGGGGCGGGCGTTCTTTGAGGAGGTTTTGAAGGTTAGAATTTTCCGCATTAATCGGCAGGTATTTCCGGATAAGCACAAGCATGAATGACCGAGAAATGGTAAAGATGTTGTTGTTCCTTTTGCAGAATGTGGATGTTTTTGCTTGGAATCCATATGAAGTGCCCGGCGTAGATCCCGAGTTCATTGTCCACAAGCTTAACGTGGACCCATCATTTCCCCCGAAAAAGCAAAAACCGAGAAGAGCATCGAAGGAGCATGTTGACGCGGTAAACTTGGAAGTCTAGGGGTGAAGGAGGCGGGAGTGATAAGAGAAATATTCTTCCCGAAATGGTTAGCAAATATGGTGGTAGTAAAGAAAAAGAACCGTAAATGGAGATTTTATGTGGATTTCACAGACTTAAATCGGGCATGTCCCAAGGATCCGTTCCCAATGCCCAAGATTGATCAATTAGTAAACGCCACGTTTGGGCACCCGAGAATGAGCTTCTTGGATGCTTTCCAGGGGTATCACCAGATTGCCTTGGTGCCCGAGGACCGAGAAAAGACAGCATTCATCTCCCCGAGTGCAAACTATCACTACAAAGTCATGCCGTTTGGATTAAAGAACGCTGGAGCCACATACTAGCGGATGATGACGAGGATGTTCCGAGAGAAAATTGGGTGCACAGTGGAAGTATACATTGACGACATGGTGTTAAAGAGCAGAAAGGAGTCACAACATACGGAAGACCTCCGGGAGTGTTTGAGATACTCCGACAGCATAAGTTGCGCTTGAACGCCGAGAAGTGTACTTTCGGTGTGGGGGCTAGCAAGTTCTTAGGTTATCTAATTTATACTTGGGGGATAGAGGCCAACCACGACCAGATAGAGGCCGTGAATCACCTCGGACCACCAAGCAATCCCAAGGAAGTACAAGTGCTAATCGGGATGTTAGCCGCCCTAAACCGATTCATCTCCAAATTTGCCGATCGCTGCAGACCGTTTTATCAACTTCAGAAGAAGTGGAAGGGGTTTCAATGGGACGAGGAACGTGACAAGGCTTTTCGAGATCTAAAGGAATATTTGGCAAAAGCGCCCATGTTAATTGCCCCGGAGTCCGAGGAGGATTTGTTTATGTAGCTCTTGATGTCCGACCATGACGTGAGTCTTTGTGTTACTAAGAGACCAAGGATTACAGCAGCCAGTGTATTACATAAGCAAAACTTTAGTAGATGCCGAGACGAGATACCTGCCCCTGGAGAAGTTAGTATTGGCACCGGTGCACGCCACGAGGAAGTTGCCGCATTACTTTTAGGCTCATACGGTGTTCGTCCTCACCGAGTATCCCCTATGACCATTGTTAAAAGATCGGACTTCATGGGCCGAATAGCCAAGTGGGGAACTCGGTTGGGTTCGTTCGACATAAGGTACCGGCCTCGAAGCTCGATGAAGGGATAGGTTCTTGCTGATTTCATTGCAGAATTCACCCCTAAGAACGACGGGAAGATAATCTGTAATGCAGAAAGTCATCCATGGAAGGTGTTTGTAGACGGCGCATCGAATGCTATGGGGGTCGGAGCCGGTATTGTCATAATCACCTCGGAGGGCATACAACTAGAACACTCCTTCAGATTAGGATTCAAAGCCTTAAACAACGAAACCGAATACGAGGCCTTTCTAGCCGGATTAAAGGCCGTATTGCATCTGGGCGCGAATGATGTGGAGATTTATTCGGACTCTCGGCTGGTAGTTTATCAAATCATAGGAAGCTTTGAAGCTCGGGACTCTTGGATGAAAGCGTAATCGAGTACAGCTAAGCAAATCATTAGCCTTGATTTGGGGACGGTGAAGGTGGCCCAGGTAGGTCGGGCACAAAACAAACATGCCGACTTGTTGGCCACGTTGGCCTCATCCGCTACCGAGGATACTCCTCGACTCATAAAAATAAAGCTTATAAGGGAGCCAAGTATCGATGTGAAAAATAATTATGACCCGGCCAGGGTTGAGGTGGCCATGGTATCGGTGACCAATCCGTGCTGGATGAACCCGATCATAGATTTCTTAGCCGAGGATAAAGTTCCGGACGATGAAAAAGAGGCTAAAAAGATTCGTCGGGCGGCTCCCCGATACTGGTTGTCGGCAGATTGCAAATTCAACCGGAGGTCTTTCGCAGGCCCTTACCTTTTATGCCTACATCCCGAGAAGGTAAACGAAACTGTCCGAGCTGCATGACGGAGTGTGTGGTGGCCATGTTGGGGGGCGTTCTTTAGCACACAGGGCGATGACCCAGGGGTTTTGGTGGCCACAGATGCAGAAGGATCTTGAGGAATATGTCCGGAGGTGTGAACAATGCCAAAAACACGCCCCTCTGATCCACCAACCAGCAGGTCGTCCGAACCCCATCAGCAGCCCATGGCCATTTGCACAATGGGGGCTAGACATCTTCGGCCCTTTTCCCCGAGCAACAGGTAACCGTCGTTTTGTATTAGTGGCAGTTGATTATTTCACAAAGTGGGCGGAAGGCGAGGCCTTGGCCAATATCGGGGATATTGACGTGAAAAAGTTTGTATGGAAAAACATTGTCACAAGGTTTGGGGTGCCGAACTCACTAGTATCAGACAATGGGCTACGATTCGATAGCAAAGTTTTCCGGGCCTTTTGCGGGAATCTCGGCATTAAGAACAAGTATTCAACTCCGGCATACCCTCAAAGCAACGGCCAAGGCGAGGCGGTGAACAAGATGATTTTGAATGGGTTGAAGAGGAGGCTGGACGGGACAAAGGGGAGGTGGGTTGAAGAGCTACCTAACGTTTTATGGGCTTACCGTACAGCTCCCTTTCTCTTTGACATATGGGGCGGAGGCCATGATACCAACCGAAGTGAGCTTATGCAGTGCACGGGTCGCAGGATTTGACCCCGTCCCGAATGCCGACCTGATGATGGAGCACTTAGACTGGTTAAAAGAATGCCAAGAGGCAACAACCATACGGCTCATGAGTATCGAGAAACTTGCCCAAAGATACAACCAAGATATAAAGGGTAGGGAATTTAGCGTCGGGGAATTGGTGCTAAGGAAGGCCGTGGGAAACATGCGAGACATGGCTGTAGGGAAGCTTGCTCAAACGTGGGAAGGACCGTAGAGAATCACAGCCATTGCGGGCGGGGGCTTACTACCTGGAAGACCTTGACGAGAGGCCGCTCCCCCGGCCATGGAATGTGCACAACTTGAAGAAGTTTTATCCGTGACCATCCATACACTGAAATGTAAGTCAAAACTTTGTACTTTGCTAAAATCGAGTTAAAGATGAAGTTACTTGTCTACGCTGTTTTTGATTCCGTCATTGCACTTTAAGAAAATTGCATGTTTTGTACCCAAAAAAAAAAAAAAAAAAAAATCTAAGGACAGAAGCCTCATCCTTGGTTCGATCAAAATCGTTGAGTAGGTGGAAACCTTATCATTACAAAAAGAAAAAAACTCTAAGGACAGAATCCTCATCCTCGGTTCGATCAAAATCGTCGAGCAAATGGAAACCTTATCGTTACAAAAAGAAAAAAAACTCTAAGGGATGAAGCCTCATCCTCGGTTCGATCAAAATCGTCGAGCAGGTGGAAACCTTATCGTTACAAAAAAAAAAAAACTCTAAGGACAGAAGCCTCATCCTCGGTTCGATCAAAATCGCCGAGCAGGTGGGAACCTTAACACCCTTACAAACACTAAGGACTGCAATTTCATTACGAGATCATCCAAAATCGCCGAGCAAGAGAGAACCGTGCACCAGGTTTCGAGGCATCATGCCATTTACGATCAGGGAAACTAACCCACCATGCGGGCAGCTCCCGGCCCAACTTACTAAAGAAGAAGTAACCACAAAAATAGATAAAGAAAGGCGGCACAGAGGGTCAAAATGAAACGCTCGCAGACATAATCCAAGAAAACACGCAACGAACAGAAAGTCATTTTAAAAGTTAAAAGCAGAATTGAAAAGTAGGATTAATATCTCATCGCCAAAACTCGGCAACCGTTTACGGGTCATCCCTGCGAAATAAGGAAATTATTCGGCCACCATAACTTGGTGACATAGGCAAATAAACCAATAACAAAATAAAATAAAAAATGTTGTAAAAAGAAGTAAAAGCATGAAATGAGCTGGACGGCAAGTAACTTAATCGGGAGGAGGGCCTATCTCGGATCGTAAGCCCCGTCTTGCCGCTAGTCGGTCACGGGAAAATGCAGGTCCTCACCGAGTAAGTCTTGTACGATCGGGATCTTTGGTGGCTTCCATCTCATTCGACTCTACATGAGCATCAATCTGTTCCACCAGCTCCTTCATGCTTGCTGTTTCTTCCTCTTAGGAAGGCACAATTGGCTCCGCACGGCAGAAACGGGGCTTGGAAAGGGAATTTGGCCAGGGTCTCTCAATGGGGAATCCTCGGGAATGCCTAGAGCTTGCAGGGCGGCAAACCACCCAGCCTCAAAACCCAGCCTTTGAGCTTGCGCCACCACCGGTTCCGTAGATCTCTCGGCATCGGCGAACCCTTCGTTATACCATTTTCGCTCACAAGCCTCCAAAGCTGCCCTTAGGTCGGTGAGTTCCGCGGCTTGGGAGGTGTTTAGGCTAATTGCTTCAGCAGCTTCACATCTGTTTCGTTCCGCTTAGCCAAGAGCTCCGAGCACCTCTTCTCCGCCAACGCTCTATTCTTTTCCGCAGCAGTAGCCTTCGTCTCGGCAGATTCATTTGCCTTGATTTTTTTTTCCTTCGCCGTTTTGGCAATCGACTCCCGCGCCCCCTTCTCACGATCGACCTCCTTGGCAAGATCCTTTGCATGGCCAGCCCGTATGTGAGCCAGTTGAGCGGCCTGACAAACACAGAAGTTAGTACGAAAATGAAAAGAAATGAATGGAGAAGTAATAGACGAACAAAGAATTACCACAATAGTATGCCACTCTAACCGGCGCCCTATGGATTCCTCCAACCCGTCCTCAAAAGCATGCACATCGTCGGGAAGAAGAAGACCCTCGGCTAGGGAGTCGAGCAATGCGACCACCCTCGCCTTTCTCCCACATCCGCACATAGGCGGTCGAAGGTAGAGGCTTGCCGTCTAGCAAAAACTTCGGTTTCCACGCTGGTGTGGCTTGGGAGGAGGACGCAACGCCTGGCCCGACTTGGGTTTGCGGCTCGTGAATGATGATACCTCCTGTTGGCCGGGGAGGAGTGCGGACGGCTACGTCTCCCGGACCCGTAGATGGTTGATTGGCAACCCTCTGCTTTTTCCGAGCTCGTCCAGCATGAGAAGAGGGTGGGGGGGGAGGCACCTGGCTTCGACCCCGAGATGGTGGGGGTTGAGTGGGTTCTTGTGCACCGGGCACGAAACGATCGATTGTCATAACCCTCCTAGTCACCATGTCTTCGCCGAGATGGGTATCTGCAGCCGACAAGTTGGTCGCTTCAGGCACAAGATGCTCGGCCTCCGCAATGAGGTCCTCGAGCTGAGCTTGCTCTTGAACAAGGGCCTCTTCTTGAATAGCCTCGTGATCTAACTCTTGAAGACGCCAAGACATGCGCTGCTGGGACTCGTCCCGCAAAGGAGCTAGCTCGTCCGAGTAGGTGTAGCGCTTTTCGAACTCCCTCGCCTCTCCGGTCGTGAGCTTCGACGGTAGAAAATCCGCATACCGAACATCGATGTACGCATGCCAGTGGACTGTCAACCAATAGCACCTGTCTAAAGAAGCGCCAGGTGGAATAAATGGCCTCTACTCCGAGAATCGGGTGCGAGGCTCGGAGCTGTCCGTCCCATTGCACGAATACCTCGGAATGAAGGATAAAGTTTAAGTCTTTGACGTGGACTTTCGATGTCGGAACGAACACTTTGCCGTCTACAAAAGAACAAATGTTATATCAATATCCGATAACGAAAATCTACTTGAGTAAAGAGGAAATAAAAGGAAAAAGGAGGGCGGGGGAAAACGGTTAAGTCAAGAGATTGGTACGAACCCACTTCATGCCGTGAAAGAGTGCGGGGGACCTCCCCGGCAAACCAATTGCCGCGCACCCGGACAAACTCCCCGGCCAAGTTCCTATTCGAATCAGGTAGGCATGATATCGGCCGTACCCGATTATCTCTAGTTTTTAGGTAAAAGTTGGAGGCTTTGTTCCCACAGGGACTATACATGTGGTTAATATCATGGTAATCTAATCGTAAATCAAATGTGTGGTTCAACCTACTAACGTAGCTAACTACCCGGTAAAAGTTGGGGGGAAGTTGGTCGGGACACAGCCCGTAGTACCTAAGTGTGTTTATCAAAAGGGGATCCACGGGGAACCTAACCCCGCCCTCTAGAATTGCCATTAAAGGAAAAAAGGCTGTACCATGCCCTCGGTGGAAAGCAATTTCGCTCTCATGGTAGTAAGCCACTTCCACGTCATCGAGAACATTAAACTTTTGCCTAAAGGTGGCCAAGGCAGTAGGGTCCTCCAGGAGATAAGAGTAACCCATTTTTGAAACTTAATACTATGAAAGGGAACTCGAAGAAAAAAGGTGAAGGAATAGGAAAGAGAAGAGAACTTACTTTGGGTTCTAAGGGAGAAAGGAACTCTGGGCTGGTGTAAGTAAGTGCACAAAGAAGTGATCGGCAGAGAGTATGCTCAAGAAATCAGAGGTGGAAAAAGTGAAGGAATGTTCTAAAAAGAGCTATTTATAGGAGCAGAAGAGGGCATGGGAACATCTAATCAAGCAATAAATGGGCATGATTCACGAAAGACCCTACGAATGCCAAAGATAATCGACACGCGCGCCGCTTCGGTTCACGAACCGTCAGGCAATAACGACACCTGCACCTGGCGCCTCGGAATAGCGCGTCTTTTGAGAAGAGCATTAATGAGAAGCCATAACTGCATGAGTCCCTGGCCGTAGGACTTTCGAAACCAAAAGGCTCGGTCGGCTCCTTGATTCTTCTCGGCAGCTAGGTATGAATCAAGGGGGGGCTAATGTACGACACCGAGGTCCCAAGACCCGGATGGGCCCGAGCTCGGGCCCAATGGCACGGCCCCATCACTTTAAGTTCTACTTGAAACTACCTTCACGAAATACGAGTTTTGAGCCTCGGCCCTAACCTATGCTTGGCATAAATTTCCCGAACAATCAATGAAACCTTGTCCGGACGTACCATAGGATGCTCGGCAGTTCGGGGAACATCATTACCGAGCATATTCACTTGAGTTAGAACCAAGTTCCAAAACCATAATCGCTGCATTGCACTCTCACCTAAAGATCCACTTACAACAGATAATATTGGACCTTCAATTGCACTAACAATGGCAGTAATCATGATCTCCCCACTAATTTAGAACTATAAATAGGAGAAGTTGGGGAAGAAAAAGGGGTTCAGGAAAAGGGAAGCAAAAAATAGTATTTGAGGAAGGAACGAGGGATATTACTTTGAGTTTTTGTGCCGAGAACGACCTAGAGTAGGAAATCCTAAAGCCCACCCTATAAATAAGTTGTGAGCCTAAGTGAGGTTAAGCCCAACAGTCTCATTTCCGGCCTGCACAGTATTGTTTTGAAATTACCATCATATATATATATATATATATATAGCCAAAACTAAGAGAAAATCCAATTAGATTTCAAATTAGAATTTAATTAGAGTCTAATTTTGCTAATTTTGCGTCATGTATCTCATCTAATCTAAAATTTTAAAAATTATATACATAACAGCAGTGTAATGAAAAACTTGGTGTAACCAATATCAATTAAATTTCAAGGAAAAATCATTTTAGTACCTTCAAATGTCTTAATCAATCTAATGTCCGATATATTTAATAACTCAAACTAACATCAATAGCTCCACTACAATTTATCATTCCTGTGTTTAAGCATGAATTACATATTAGTATATATAAAGAAACATAGAATAAATTTAAAATCTATTATTATATGATAGATTAGGTCCCAAAAATTAATAATAGACATTTTATACATGTTAAAATAAATATTTAGGGAACTATTTTTTCAAATTTTTTTAGGGTAAAATATCATTTTCGTCCCTAACTTTCACAAAAGTTTTTTTTCATCCCTAAACTTTCAAAAGTTCTTTTTTCGTCCCTAAACTTTGCAAAACCTTCTACTTTTCATCCTTCCGTCTATATCTATTAGTTTTTTACCTATGTGCCCTAATGGAATGCTGACATGTTATGTGACTTGGACTAAATTATTTTACTTTTAAAAAATTGACACATGTCTAGCAATAATTCGCCCGCATGACAACCATTTTTGAAAAGTACAAAAATACCCCCTCACTCCAGATATGAATTTCGGCTCATGTTGTAGTATTTGTTTAGGGTTTCCTTTTTACAACCCTAGACATATATAAGGCTTATTTTAAGAGCTGTCATACATAGATACAAAGACCAAGAGTTTATTTTTCTCTATGAGAAGTTACTACGTTTGTACGCCATAAGGTTTTGTAACCAAGTGCTTTTTGATCTTCATTGTTGATAAAGTGAAGAGCTTTGCAGCCAAAAATAACCATTCAAGTTCCAAGAGTTAGTCGCGTCATGGGATCTGTGCAAATGAGTTAGTCATAGATTGGAGATTTGTGTAACAAAGGAAAGAAGACTACTACAAGATCAAGTCTAATTAGGTATTAAAGCAAAAGTTCAATTGTAAGTTGGTATTTCAGGATAGGCTAGGGTAGTGATAAGATTCCTTATACTTGTAACTACTTGATTGTTGATTAGTGGATTCTTGGGAGTAGTGACCTTAAAATCACCTAGTGGGGTTTTTTCCTTACGAGAGGTTTTCCCCATTTGTCAAAAAATCACCGTGTCAAATTTATTTTCCCCTGCATTTAGCATTTTTGGTAATTTGTTGGTGCCTTCATGATTTGCATGTAATTTAACCTAATTAATCAACTTGAATAATTGAATTAATTAACCGGGTCAAGCTATCTTAACCCAACAAACGACAAAAAACTTTACAAATTAAGCTAATTGAAACCCGCTACGAAACATTAAACATACAATCATTATCAAAATTTTTAATTTCTTACCTTCATGGATACGCAAATTTTCATGCAAGTCATCAAACTAGTACGATTAATTCCCCTACAACCACTGGTGGAGCCAAGGGGAGGCGAGGGGGGCAAGTGCCCCCCCGACCTCCCCAAAAACTCCTATATAATATACCTATAAAGCAATTTGCCCTAGTGTAAATAAGAAGACTTCTCTACCTCTAAAAGAAAGCAATCTAATGTCCCGTATAAGACTATAAGTACATAGCACATTTTCGTCTTTTTCTAATGAAAAGAAAGTTCAATGGTCCCACATAAGACTAAAGTAATGAATTTACACAAATTTTTTCACAACAAATTTCACAATTGTCATAGCAATACTATATAATATATACAGTATTTTTTACAATAAATTTCACAATTGTTAAATATTCAATTTTCATTTAGGCCTGCCACTTACACTACTTTATTGTCTACCAGTTATATAATTCGTAGTGTCAACTTATGAAAATACCAACTCTCCTCTTGGTGGGTTCTACATAATCATTATTTTTTATAAAAAAAAAATAAAAAAAATGGCCTACTTTTATTTATATATACCACAAAAGCCATAGCCTCCACTCTTTTTCTTTTTTTTTTTTTTTTTTTTTTGATCTTGTTTTTGCTATATTCCAAATTTTAACTGCTTAAAAGAATAGAGAAAAAATGTTGAATTCAACATTATTTTTTAATAGCATTCAAGGCAGTGAGGATACAAAATTGCTAGTACATTGTTATACTCTTAACACTTTTATAATAATTTATTTTAAGAAATAAAATTGATTGTTTAAACTCTATTTATTTAGATTAATCTCCAAATTACATTAAGTGTGCGTTCCTACGATTTGCTGAAAAATGGTGGGTTGTGTGCACTATTCACGGGATCTGCAAGTACTTTTTTTAACAAAAAAAACTTTAAAACTAGGTCCTACGGCACTATTTATACTTTTAAAAATTATTTTACTACAGTGTTTTTAGTATTTAGTTTTCAGTTTTCAACAATAAGTGATATTCAAACAGACTCTAATATATATTTGTGTATTTAGTTTGCTATTAATATCAATTAATTTTTTTTTAGATTAATTTTGCTTTCAACATTGCCGTCCCTAAACTGAATTCTTGACTCCGCCACTGCCTGCAACACGTCGAATATAATTCCAGCAATTCAGCAAATTGTACCAGTAATTTTCGCGTGTTAGGACTAGCACAAAATTCAACCCTTCTATTTCTGTTCTTTTCCTTTGATTTTCTTTTTCTTTACTCCGTCAATCACGTTTCCCCTTCGTCTTCTTCTTCGTCCCACTTTCCTCGCACATGAACTTCGCTTTTTCTCCTGTGTTCAATGTCAAATAGTTGATTGGTATGTAAATGTTTCATTAAAAGATCTTTCAATTTCCTTCTCCCTCCCTTCACGTCCACGTGAATTTTACATTAGTTAGCCAATATATTATGGACCAAGATTCTTACTCTAGATATATTAGTGAATAACGGTTATTGAAATATTTCACTCCGTTAATCAATTTGAAATGAGGTTGGATATGGTATTCACAAATAACAATGTGGTTAATAAAACCAAGTAAAAATTCATAATATTAACATTTAACAATTAATATCACTTATATCAGTAAAAAAATAAGGATCAAGTCGTGACAGAACCCAAAAGAAATAACATTACCCTATTTTTTTTTTTTTTTTTTTTTTTTTTTTTTTTTTGGCTGAATAACATTACCCTATTTAATATTACTCAAATTACTTTCATCATTATCCTCAAGAATAATAACTTTACTATCACTCTTTTCCAAATTTCAATAATGGCTAATAAAGCAAAAGGTGTAACACGAATTTTTCGGAACCCGTGAAAATATAAAAGAATAAGATAAAAAGTGTGATGAGTGCTTTACTCGAAACTTACTGCAATTAAACAAAAATTAGAGAACCTAAAATGACCATGCCAACGAGAATCGCTGAATCCAATCACACATAACCCATAATATATATATATATATATATATATATATATATGTGTGTGTGTGTGTGTGTTTATTTGTTTGTTTAGACCCCTGTAAACTAGATTAGTTTAACTTAACAAATTAGTCAAGTAGTTACTTAGGTTAATTATGAGATCTAGATTAAACACATACAATCATATTACTCAGTGCAGAAAAGTAAAGAAGGCAAGCAATATGATTACTCAGGAAAACCAATGAAATCAACCGTTTTAAGGTAAAAAAATCTGAGAATGATTTAATCTAACTATTCTCAAGGTAAATAAATTCACTATTATAGAATGAAAATTTACAATAGATTTTCTCTTTAAAATATAAAGTTACCTCTTGTAGAACTTATTCACATGACCATGTGCAGCTCTGACTCCACAAACTATTCTATCTTGAATCTACTCAAGACAAACACTCCCGTCTATGATTTTGGCTAATTTATTAGGTTAAACTAATCTGGTTTATAGGGAGTGGACTGGGAAACTAAATTTTCAAACTATGCAGCTAGTAAAAGTTTATATATATATAAAGAGGTGAATAAGAACACCACTAATTAAATTGATCCTGTCAGAGACTAACGTGCAATCACATGGCAGTAGGAGAATAAACTTGAGATTATTAAAAGAGAGTAAGAGACTTTGAACCATTTTTATCATTGCATAAAAATGTTTATGCTTTCCTCTTTTGAATTTTTTTATTTTTGTTCACACCATTTAGGTGACAATTAATTTTGATCAAGAATAATATAAATTTTAAAAATAAAAGGATCAAAGTGTTAGTTTACTAAACCTCAAGGAAGTTTTCGTAACTTTCTCTAAACTTTTTCTATATAATACCCTTGACCTGTAAGTTTCCCCGTCTTGGGACGTTACCACACAGCAAGAGCAAATTTTGCTAGAAACGAAAATAGGTGTTTCATAAATCACTACCCTATTTCTCAATGGAGTGATCTTTGGTGAAGTCTTTACTGTAGGCTTTACTACTTTTTGTGTGCACATTTGGGAAGCGCATTTTCCAAACGTGTTTTTTTTCTAAGTGAGTCTCATACATTGTCCATGAAACTCATAAATCTTTTTTTCAGTAAAATTTTCATCAAAAATTGGTCCAAAACACTATTCATATATTTAAAAATTATTTTTTTATAGTATTTTTAACAATAAACGGTATCCAAATAAACCCTCAATTTCATGAGTGCAGAGGTTATGTCGAGGAAGAGAGGGTAGGTCTGCTAGAATTGAAGGCATTTTTGAAGTCTAAGACACTCTTGCCATCTAATATTTTTATTGGCAACTACAGTTTATCTTCATGGGTTAACGAGTCGAGTAAGTGTTGTGATTGGCAGATGGTCACATGTAACTCTGCCATAGGTCACATCATCAAGCTCTCGCTCTCCTTTTTTTGGTTTTTAAGCTCTCGCTCTCCAATATTAATATGGGCTGGTTTTCTAATGATCCAAATTTGACTTGGGTCTCAAACATGTCCCTATTGCAACCATTCAAAGAGCTAAGAAGTCTTGAATTATCTAAGAATGCAATTGACGGTTGGCTTGGAAACGAAGGTATGTAAGTCCTTGGTTCTCCTTAATTACCTTTTCTTTGTGTTTTAAAAACTTGTTATGGTTTTAGGCCTTGGAAGTCATTGAGTTGACTAATTCTTAGACAAGTAATAATTAGATAAATTATGTTTTAGATCTGAATGGAATAACATCACACAAGCATGAATAACATAAAGACACCAAAAATAATAATTTAGGAAAACTTATAAAACAAATAGTTTTACAATAAAATCATAGAAGGATTTAACCAAAAGAGTCAATTTTGTATCGTACCAGCTGGTATTTGCCATAACAGCAGGGAGGCCGATACAAAAATGCAGTAATTTCGTGCCAGTTCAAAACCGGCCATATAGGGATTGTTTCGACCTTACAGGAGTAAATACCAGATTTCGGCTCGATAAATGGATACCAGCCAGTCCTGAACTTAACCAAGAAAGGTCGTCAGATCTACTTTCTTCCTCCTCATACCAGATTGGACACTCTCTCTTCCCGCCATTGACTTTCTCGCGTAAGATTGGGAAGACGTTGCAAAGCGCATCGAGTGGGAAACACAAACGCGTGAATGGAAAAAAGCTAGATACAAATCTTGGAAGACGTGAAAAACTTAATAAATGACTGGTTGGCTTTTTCTGAGTGGCAAGAAAGCTGGAAAGGTTTGGCTTACGTGACCATCTCTATATCCATTATTATTTCTTTTTTAATTTTATGTCTTTTTTTGTCCTGTGATCTTTTTCTTTTTTTTTTTTTTTTTTTTTTTTTTTTTTTTAAATCAAAAAAATAATTTTTAAAAAAACTTATTGCATTTTTTTTTTTTTTTTTTTTTTGAGAATCCAGACCCAAAGGCCATGTTTTATTCAACTAGAAAAAGAGAATTACAATGAACCCCTCGTTACAAGAGGAGCTATAACGTCAGGAATGGATTCTGATGAAATGAAAATTGCTTGACCTTGTAGATTCGTTCAGATGGAGTTGGGTCCTCTTAACTATCCTTGCCTATGTAGAACAATAACTCCCTCAAGATGGTCATCGGTGTGGTGCCTGCTACAACGTCTCCGATGCCAAAGTCGGTATATAGGAGTTTTTAGAGAATAACTAGAGAGCAATGAGTGCTTTTAGGTGAGTTTTTTGTACCTGGTTTGTCTCTAATCAAAGTGTATATATACAAATTTGTGGTTTCCAGTTGTTGGGGGCCTTAATTGTGGCTTTAATGCCCTTTTTGTAACGCCTCAAGACTCATGAATATGGGTTTTGATGTGGCTCAATGATCTCCGCCAACTGTTTAGTAATCGCCTAAGGCATTGAATGTTCTTATTAATTACTTTCTCGTGTTCGTCCATGTCACACCGAGGTGGACGAGTGCGTTTGATAAGATCGTCGCCTCATCATTTCACCCCCCAGGTTTTGTGGTCATCGTGATGTGTCATGACGACCATCGGAAGGCGAAAAGTTTTTTTACTGGACATGGCTTTTGGGGTTTCGCTCCACATTTAATGCATGGTGGTGGCGCCACACACGTCGTGGCCACGTGGCATGTTTCGATCGGTGGAGTTAATGCTCCAATTGTATGACTCTTGGATTTCCCGCTGAATTTCAGTTTTTGTGCCTTGGTTTTTAAACTTCTCTTCTTTTCACTTTCCCCTTCACTTTCTCCAACTCCCAATCATTGCTCCGAGCTTCTTCCTCTCCAACTTTTCTCTGTAATTTTCTTCGAGCCGGTGCGTTTTGTGGCTGAGCTCTCTGCATTTTCCTTTTAAGACACTCTCTAGATTTAAGGATAGATTCCAATTCCCAAATAGGGTTAGGGTTCGTCTACCTTGAGAGGAGGAACGAGCTTGCCACTTCTTGCCTGGGGAGGTGTGCTTCTATGAAACCGCCTTCCCGAGTGGGCTTAGATTACCCGTCCACCCATTTATTATGGAGCTTCTAGGACATTTTGGTATTGCTCCTGGGTAACTTATGCCCGATTCGTGGAGGATAGTGGTGGTTTGTATGGAGATATGGCTGGCTGCTACGGACAGGGACATGATTAAGGTGGACGAGCTTGTTTACTTGTACCGTTTAAAGCTGTCCAAGGAGCATGGATACTATGAACTGGTGCCTTGGGAGAGGAGGACTAGGATTTTTTGGGACCTGCCTTCATCATTCAAATCTTTGGAAGTCCCGATTCTTTTTTGTGTCCGGGGACGATTAGGAGACTCCTTCTGACGACGTTTGGGTTGATCTCCCTAGGTTGCTCCATTGGTGGAGAACCCCGAACTTAGGTGCGTCGTTATTTCTTCTAGTCCCTTAACCTTTAGTCTTCTTGTGTTCATTTTATCATCTCTAACTCTTATGTTCATTGTCTTATGCGGTTAAGAGACTGCCTAAGCTTAAGAGTAGGTATAAGGAGCGGGTTGAGAAGGCCATCGAGTACGCGACGAAGATCAAAGATTTTGACGATTGAGTTGACTCGCGAACCCTAGCCTTTTACTGCCTTGGTCTAGAGCCCTCCGCTTTTGTCCTACTGAATATTGAGATTGAGCAAAAAAAGAGTAAGTGTTAAGTTCTTCTAACTTGTTCCTTTCCTCATCCCATTATCTTTTTTTTTTTTTTTTTTTTAACAAGTGTTTTCCTCTTGTAGGGATGACGACAAAATTTAATCAAAGTATTTACGCACGAATGAGGGCCAAGAAGAATGAGCCCCTTTCCAATCTTGGGGCCAAAAATGTGCAGGTGATGGATAAGGGTGCCTCCGTCACTCCCGCTAACCTAGCTACTCCCGGCACTAAGATGACGAGGACAGCCTCCCCGGCTACCTCGGTTTAAGAAATTATTCCTCTCAGAAATAAGAGGCAGCGTGGGGGGGATAAGTGAAGGACAAAGCTGATTTTGGGTTGTCTAATGTTTGGGATAATGCTAGGGTTACGCTGGCATGGGCACGAGAGGCCTTTCTTGTCGAGGACATGAAGATATTCTCAGGCATGTCTCCCAACGAGGTTATGGGTCGTCATCTCAACAAGCTTGTCCGGGTAGTGTCTTGGTGAAAATTTTCTCTCTCTTTTTTTATATTTATTATTATTATTATTATTATTATTATTATTATTATTATTATTATTATTATTATTATTATTATTATTTTGCATTGCTCTGAGGTCTGGTCCTTTCTTTTAGGTCTTTGGGGAGAGCCTTCACATTACCCGAGAGTATCTTACTCAAGAGGCCAAGGTTGTGTCTGTAGTGTCCAGGGTGGAGGCCTTGAAGGTGGAGAACTTGAAGTTGAAAAAAGATTTGATTGCCGCTATGGACAAGGCCAACTCCATGAAGGAGAAGCTCAAGGTCATGGGGTACAACCTCGGGGCTGAACGGTGGCCGACGATGGAAAAGGATGAAGCGCCTTTCACGGCGTCGTGGGAGAAACTCAAGACCATTGCTGCTAAGGTCGTTGAGGCTTTTCAACAGATCGAAGAGTACAATACTCTACTCTTGAGTTGGTACTTCAAGGGATTTGAACTCCTGAGACGATAAAGAAATGGTTGCTGATGAGGCCTCTCAGTCCACGACCCTTGTAGGTGACGCCCCCAAGAGTGCTCATTTGCCTCCACTTGAGGACAACCTTGACTATGGACGCCTGAACTTGTTACTTTTTTTATTTTTGGTTTTTGTTTTGGATGCATGGTGTATTTTGGGCCTTTTTAATTCTAATTCCAAAAAAATATTTTTATTCTAATTTACGAACAATGAGTTTGGCCCAGTGTTTATGAGCTTTTAATTTTAATGTTTGAAACAATGATGGCTGCTCGTTGTTTTTGGGCCTTTAATTATATTCACGATTACAGTCTTACTTTTTTTATTCTTGTCTTTGCGTAGCACGTTTAGTTTTTTCATCTGCGTTGGTACCTTATACTTAGTCAAATTTTCTGTTGTGACTTGCACCTTAGAAGGAGTATTGACCCGTCAGTAACCTATCCCCATCTAGGTAGAGTTTTGTTAACAAAAATTTTTTCTTGCAACTTTACCCGTTTAAGGGATTTGTCATTTTATGGCTTCACAAGAATTTACATCCGTCTAGACAGAATCTTGTTATTTAGCCAATTTTTGCGATTTACACCCATTTAAGGGATTTGTCATTTTATGGCTTTGTTTGTAACTTACATTCGTCTAGGCGGAATTTTGTTACTTAGCCAATTTTTGTGACTTACACCCATTTAAGGGATTTTGTCATTCTTTGGCTTCATCGGTAATTTACAATCATCTAGGCGGAATCTTGTGACTTAGCCATTTTTTGTGACTTACACCCATTTAAGGGATTTGTCATTTTATGGCTTCATCAGTAACTTACATCCGTCTAGGTAGAATCTTGTTACTTAGCCAATTTTTTGTGACTTACACCCATTTAAGGGATTTTGTCATTCTTTGGCTTCGTTAGTAATTTACATCTGTCTAGGCGGGATCTTGTTACTTAGCTAATTTTTGTGACTTACACCCATATAAGGGATTTTGTCATTCTTTGGCTTTGTCAGTAATTTACATCCGTCTAGGTAGAATCTTGTGACTTCGCCAATTTTTGTGACTTACACCCATTTAAGGGATTCTATCATTCTTTAGCTTCATCAGTAACTTACATCCGTCTAGGCGAAATCTTGTTACTTGACCAATTTTTAGGCTCTTAGTTTGCTAGGTTTGCTCGCATTTAGTCATTGGCTGAATAGTTTTTTTATTGCTTTAAAAAATGAATACAATTGTCCATTTCATCTATTGGTGGTACTTCTTCAAGTGGTCAATGTTCCATGGTCGTGGTAGTCTCTGCCCATCTATGGACTCCAGGTGATAATTGCCTTGTTTAGAGTAATGGACGACTCGGTAGGGTCCTTCCCAAGTTGGGCCGAGTTTTCCTTGGGCGGGGTCTTTAGTCGCCGGGGTGACTTTGCGTAGGATGAGGTCCCTTATGTTAAGTCGTTTGAGCTTTACCCTCTTGTTGTAGTACTCGGCCATTTTTTGCTGGTACTTCATCATCTTGTTAAAAGCTTCATCTCTAACCTCGTCCAAACAGTCTAGGTTGACTTTTAGTTGATCGTCGTTGCTTTCTTCATGGAACGCTCCTCGTTTGATGTTGGTTACTCCTACCTTGACTGGGATCATTGCTTTAGTGCCATAAGTGAGTCCAAAGGGGGTTTCTCCTGTCGGGGTTCTTTTGTGGTTCTATAAGCCCACAAGACATTGGGCAATTCCTCCGGCCATGCTCCTTTAGCTTCGTCTAACTTGGTTTTGATGATCTTGAGTAGTGTTCAATTGGTCACCTCCATCTGTTCGTTTGCTTGTGGGTATCCAAGGGATGAGTATTGGTTTTTAATCCCTATGCTTGAGCAAAAATCCTAAAACCTTGATTGTTGAACTCCTGTTATCCGATACAATCATCCGTGGAATCCTGAACCTACAAATTATGTTCTTCCATACAAAGCTTTGGATTCTTGCTTTGGTGATGGTTAATAATACCTCCACCTTCAATCCATTTTGTGAAGTAATCGATAACGACTAGTAGAAACTTTACCTGTCCCTTACCTCGAGGCGGTGGGCTGATGATGTCAATTCCCCATTGTGCAAATGGGCAAGGGGAAGCTATCGTCGTCAGTCTCTCGGTTGGAAGGTGCTGTACATTCTCAAACCTCTAGCATTTGTCACATTTCTTGACGAGCTCCCCTCGTCTCCGCATAGTAGGCCAGAAGTAACCTATTCTAATAACTTTGCTTACCAAGGATCTAAGACTTGCATGGTTTCCGCAAATCCCTTCATGGATCTCTTCCAAAGTATACTTGGCTTCCTCTTCGTTGACGCACTTCAAGTAGGGCATAGAAAAGCCTCTCTTGTAAAGGGTGTCATTCAGAATCGTGAATCTGGTTGCTCTCTTCCTGACCTTCCTGGCCTCTTTGACGTCCTGGGGAAGGTGTCTGTCTTGGAGGAAGGATATGATCGGGGTCATCCAGCTACTTGGGCTCTAGATTGCAAAGGTAGAGACTTCTTCAATGCTGGGGTGTTTCTAGACTTCCATCTCTATGCCCATGCTCGTTGGTCTTTCTTCTAACGATGCTTGCCACACGATCTTGTCTGCGATTATGTTCTGGCTTTAGGGATCTACATAAATTCCACCCTATCAAACTCTTGCGTTAAGTGCTTCGTCGACTTGAGGTATTTTTACATTCTTTCCTTCTTTGCTTCATACTCCTCCTTTATCTATCCTATTACCAGCTTAGAATCACTGCGGAGGAGCAAGTTTTTATCTTCTAGTGCTTTTTCGACCCTTCGCCCCGTCAATATTCCTTCGTACTCGGCTTCATTATTAGTGGCCAGGAATTTTAGCTGAACTCTATATTTAAGCGTTTCTCCACCCGGGGTGATGATGATGACCCCTAGTTTGTATTGTCCATCGTTTTGTTTCGTTGGGGACATTGTCCTCGTTTAGGACAGTGAACTCGACGATGAAGTCCACTAATGCCTGTGCTTTAATAGTCGTCCCGGGATGGTACTTTATGTCGAACTGGCTAAGATCGATGGCCTATTGGACCATCCTCCCCGCTACCTTGGGCTTGTTCATGGACTTCTTAATTGGTTGGTCCTTCATTACCAAGATGGGGTTCGCTTGAAAATAGGGTCATAGCTTATGCAAACCTACTATTAATGCGAATGCAATCTTCTCAATCCTCGTGTACTTGGCTTTTGCTCCTTGGAAAGCTTGGCTAACATAGTAGACCAGGAGCTGTGTCCTGTCCTCTTCTCGAACCAAGGCTGCACTCATGGTGGTGGGTGATACTACCAAATACAAATACAAGTTTTCCCCCTCCTTGGATGGACTTAGGAGGGGTGGATTGCTTAGGTAGTGCTTAAGTTCTTGAAAAGCTATCTCACATTCGTCTACCCAAGCAAAAGCTTGCTTCGGCGTCTTGAAGAAGGGTAAGCATTTGTTCGTCACTCTAGAGACGAACCCGAGTGAGTGCCGCTATCCTTCCTTTGAGCTTCTGGACTTCCTTGATAGTCTTTGGTGACGTCATATCAAGTATGGCTCACACCTTCTCTGGGTTTGATTCTATCCCCCTTTGGGACACCATGAACCCCAAGAACTTCCCCGAGGCTACTTCAAATGCACACTTACCGGGTTTCAACTTCATCCGGTAATGCTTTGTCCGAGTGTGGTGAATGTTTCTTTGAGGTCATCCAGGTGGGTAGGCTCTTCTTTACTCTTGACGAGCATGTCATTCACATATACCTCCATATTTCTCCCGATCCGCTTGCTAAACATTTTATTCACTAACCTACGTGTTAGGACATATGTGATTTACTTATTAGGAACATATGTCACTATTTTATGTAACTAGCTAATCCTTTGACAAAACGCACTTTACTTGTATTTGGGTAGATCTAGGATGTGTTTAATACTTCAAGAAATCTCGTTTCAAGTTTAAGTGTTAAAACCATGAAAGTCTGTCTAACATTCAAGTGCAAAAAGTGTTGTTCATTAAAGCTCGATAGCTAGCTTGACAACTAGCCATCCATCGAGCCTTGAAGAGTTGTTCTAGCCTGTGGCTTGACAGCAACTCAATAGATAGGCATCTATCGAGGTTTATGAAAAACAGAGTTTCAAGTCTATTTTGACTCCGATCCATGATTGTATGTTTAGGCTTTCTTTTCTCACAACCCTGGACATATAAAAGGATTATTTTAAGGCTGTCAAAGGTGGCACAAGTTGCACAAGTGTTGAGCAAAGTTTGTTCAAGCAAATTGTGACCGGAGACAGAATTTGTCCTAGTTCATCTTTCTTGTGAAGAAGCTATTGTGTTTGTGCACCATAGGGTTTTGTAACCAAAGAGTTTCTCAATCTTCATCATGTGATGAATTGAAGAACTTTGCAGCCAACAACCTTCTCTAGTTGGTGATTGAAGTTGTATCTTGGGATTCACGCAATTAGTTAATCACATACTGCGAGTCGTGCATTACAAGGAGAGATTGTCATTACAGAACAAGTCCAATTGGGTATTGAGGTAATGGTTCAACTGTAGGTTGGTATAAGGTACTAGGATTCCTTTACTTGTAACCGCTTATTGTGATAATAGTGGATTCTCGGGAGTGGTGACCTTAAAATCACTTAGTGGGGTTTTTGTTGTGTAGGTTTTCCCCATTCGTAAACAAATCAACGTGTCAATTTATTTTCCATTGCATTTAGTTTAATTGGTGATTTGTTTGTGCTACAACACGTTTGCATGTTAATTTGATTAATTAATAAATTTGGCTAATTAATCAATTAATTTATCATAAGGGGTCAATACGTTTTTGGCCTATCAAGTAGTATCAAAGCAAAAACACTCTGATTAGGGTTAATCTTTGCTGTGTGATCCATTGACCCTTGTTTGTCATGGAGAGAGGACAGTCTCTTATTGTACCTCCTTTATTTGAGGGCACTAAGTATGCATACTGGAAAGTACGCATGAGAGCTTTCTTGCAGTTATTAGATGAAAAAGTGTGGCAAGTTGTGGAGATAGGCTGGACCAAGAAGGAAGGAAGTGTCGGCCGATTGGGATGATGCTAAGATTAAGGCGGCAAATTTCAACAGCAGAGCATTGAATGCTTTATTTAGTGCAGTCACAAATAAGGAGTTCAAGAATATATCCTCCACTGAAACTGCGAAGGAAGCATGGACCATCCTCCGGACAACCTATGAGGGAACCAAGTATAGACATAGTTAACTCGACTTTTAATCTTAGGGAAACCATTCCTAAACCCAAGATTGTGAGAAAAGTGCTTAGATCTCTACCCAAGAGATTCCATGCCAAGATCACCGTAATTGAGGAATCAAAGGACATTGATAAGATTTCTCCGATAGAGCTAGTAGGTAATCTGCAGACCTATGAGTTAGGTTTAACAAGAACTGGTAAGTTGGGTAAGAGTAAGAGCATGGCATTGAAGGCCAAGAGTAGTGATCTTGATGAGTCTTGAGATGATGAAGATTCTAAGATGAAGTCCTATATTACAAGGCAATTCAAGAAGTTCATGAAGAATGCCAATGGGAAGGGCTTCGACAAGGATTGTAGGTAATCCAGTTCTTCTTAGTTTAAGATTAAGGACAAAGGGAAGAAGGATGCTAGGGTTGACGGCCACACTTTGTTCCCTTAGGACCAAAATGCTTTGGGTGTCAAGGCTTTAGACATATGAAACAGGAGTGCCCTACATATCTCAAGACCATTAGGAAGAGCAAGGCACTTGCTGCCACATTGAGTGACACCAAGCTTGAGGACGATTCTAACAATGAGGATGACGAAATCCTGAATGCCTTCACCGCCCTTTGTCAATCCCTACTGAGGGGATAGTTGAAGATGTGGATGAAGAAAGAGGAATTTGTGGAGTATAAATTTAAGAAGATGGATGAACGAGATGACATCCACATAGCCTATGCAAAGTTATACAAGGTCTCAGAAAAGCATGAGAAGATGTATAGGTTGGCTTCTAAGAAGCTTAGTGATGTGGAGCTTAAGCGAGAAGAGCTTTCCACAAAGTTTGATGAAGCCAATTAGACTATTGGAGCACTGAGATTTGAGAATAATTTCTTGGTTGAGAAGACCAAGAAACTTGAAGCGAAACTATTCCAAGTCAGAGCTCAATTGGAGAGGACTTCAAGTGCAAAACTTGATGAGATGCTCAGTCTTTAGAAATCTGCTTCCGATTGAACCGATTTAGGGTACGATTTCTCTTCTCCTAGTATTGCTTCTACTAGTACTACTATTTTTGTTCCTCCTGCTAATAATGTTGAAACAGAGAACAATGATGTTAAAAATGAATTAGCTAGTGAGAACATAGATAAGGGTAAGTCTATCTTAGGAGCACCCCCTAAACTTGCTAAGAATGAGACTAAAAGCCCTAGGGCTAAAAAGGCTAACTCTTAAAAGCCTAAACAGAAGAAGCGACATCTCTGTCATCACTATGGAGCAACCGATCATACTTGACCTAATTGCTATAAGTGGTTAGCCACTCAACAGAGCAATGGCATGATTGCATCGGGAAACCAGAATCAGTTTCCATCCTCTTTCGCTCCCCTTGGAGATCTTCTCAAAGCCCTCATGTTCCTTTCGAACTTGAATGGTTTCAATTCTTCCCCCTTATTGCCGGTTCAAGGGTTTACTCAATGGAAAGGTTCTTCCAAGGCATGGAAGGAAAAGGGCTCCAAGTGATTCTATCACTTTTTCTCTCTCTCTTCTTGTTTTTGTGTTTGCATTACTTGTGTGTTTTGCTTTCAAGTTTTGAGTCAGTCTAGTTTTATTCTTTGCTTTGTTTAACATGTTTTTGTTTGTTTTTAGTTTTGTTTATTTTGTTTTTCATATAAAAAAATTGAAAAATAAAAAAAAAATACAAAAAAAGTGTGTGTTTTGTGTACATTAGTACTTGTATACCTTGGATGGCGATTAAAATAAAGTTTTCTAAACTTTGTATTTTTTGTAACTTAGATGAGCATCTCTATGCACAACTAAGCAAGTGAGCTTTATGGCTCATATGTGATAAGTAAGATTAAGTGATCTCTTGTATTTAAAACTCGTATCACTCTTTTTGACAGGAAAGACTAGAAAATCCTAAGAGAAAGGCATAAATAACAATTTCACCATTATTGCCTGCCAATTATAAAATAACATTTGTATGCTTTGGCATAGCAAAAGTGCAATGTCAAAAGCTTAACATCATTGGGTATTTCTTTTCTCTCTCTTATATGCCTATGTATGATTTGCTTAAAATAAAAAATATGCAAAGAAAATAAAAGCAAAAAGAATAAAAATGCTTTATATATGATTGCAAGCATGTCTTCTAGGAGATGTGGGAGTTATAGGATGTACCTCGAAGGTGATAGTCCCCATCAAACAGTTATGATTATGTGTGAGTTAAAGTGATTTTCTCATATCTCAAATCATTATAACATGTAGACACTTATGCAATCTTAAGATGTTTTTCACACACAACACGTAATATTCTTTGCTACTCTTAATACAAGTGCAGGTACAATGTGATTTGGCCATCACAAGGTTTACATGTGTTAATGTATGCTCACTAAACTATTTTGACTTGTTTTTGAAATATAAAATTGGTTAAACTTGTTTGTGTGTGTGTGTGTGTGTGTGTATTTGGGATCTATGTGCTTAATTTTATTGTTGAGAAATGATTTTGAGAGTTTAAAATGTTGTTTGGATCCTTGGTTGAGTTGCATGCTTGATTGCATTCATATCTGTGTTTTTCGCTTCTTGAAAAACTGTTTTAAAGCAATCTCGATACATTCTCGAAACCTCTCAATACCTGGCTTATCTGTCGAGCTCTTGAATTGATTTTTATCGCAATCTCAACATCTCTCGATAGCTAGGTGGATCAATCGAGAAAGTTCCTATCCCCTAGATAGCTCTTCAATAACTTCTCAATCCATCGAGCTTTTTTTTTGTGGACACCTCTAGGCACCTTTTCGATAGCTGCATCTGTCAAAGCTTTTAAAGCTCGACACCTCTCTCGACACCTCTTGACACCTCTATCTATCGAGATTTACTGAACTTCTATATAAGGGTTCAACACAATTCGGACTTCATTTTGCCCGATCTTTCTTGATGCATTCGTGTCTTTCACCTCCCAAACTTCCCTCTCTCACTCTAAACTTCATCCTAAGTTGATTTTCGGCCTTAATCAAGTTTCTCATTGCTTGGTAAGTATCTAAATCCTTCATATTTCATGCATTAGACCTAGGTTTTTAGGTTTTTGAAAAATTTTTGGGGTTTTTCAAAATCGATGAAGTTATTGTGAAAATTTTGGGTTGGTTTTTGTGAAAATACTTTAAAATCTTCATGCATTGCATCCCATGTGCATTATAACTATATTTTCATGCATTTAGATGTGTGTTATATATGTTAAACTGCTTGTATGCTAGTAGGTTTGGATTGGGCTGAGCCCATGATGTAATTATCTTTGCACGTCACATGCTCATGCATACGTCCTTTACATTCAATATATTTTTATATATTTGAACTATATTTGGGACTTTTCTGAGTGTTTCTTTCTTCCCCCTCACTCTTTAGTTTACGTTAGTGTGTCATGGCATCAAAACGTAAGTCTGCTCCGTCCCGAAACCCTCTTCGCTCTGGGGCATCTTCTTATTCTGATCCCACCCCTCTACTTTGTTCAGCTCCATGATGAGCAAGCCCGAAAGGACTTCTCAGAGAACTTCTTTAGACGAGGCGTTCATTTGGAATGCCAAGTCATTTTGTTGGACTTCTCCGACATTGACCTACCTTTGTCATTCACGGTCGGGGTTGGGATTCATTGTGTGACATCCCGGTCACTTGTCCATCCGTGCTGATCCAGGAGCTTTACTCCAACATGCATGGACTTGATTCTTCATTACCTCTCTTCATTACTCGTATTTGAGGTACGCGTATAGTGGTCACACCGGATATTGTATCAGAGGTGCTCCGTGTCCCAAGGGTGAGCATCCCGACTACCCTGGTTGTGAGCATCTGAGGACTATGTCTAAAGACGAGTTGATTTCTGCTTTTTGTGAGTGTCCCGTTGATTGGGGCGATCATTAGTTTAATCCATGTTTAACCTTTGCTAAAGGTCCTAGATTCATGAAAATGGTTATGACTTTTGTTCTTCATCCTCTTTCTCATTATAACTCTATTACCGAGCCCCGTGCTCGATTTTTGCTTTCTTTGTTAAAGCATCTCACTATAGATTTTCCCTCACATTTCATTCTTTCTATTATAGATGTCTATAGGGATTCGGCGTCCCGTGATAAGCTCATCTTCCCTTTAGCTATCACGAGGATCTTATGCCATTTTTCAATTCCGTTCCCTGTTTCCGACCACTTTCACGGTATGTGTGCCATTGACCATGCTACCATTAAACGGAGCAAGGCACGGTTTCATTCGAGGCGGTTTGGTACGGCAGCTCCTCCCACTCCTTCTGCTCCATCCACCTCTGCTCCCTCTACTTCAGCAGGAGGTGTGACCCTTGATGCGATCATGGCATAGCTTCAGCATGGATGCCCACCTTGATACACTCACTCTTGAGATGTATCAGGTGAATACCCGTGTCGACCGTATTGCTAGATGGTAGGCTCGCCTTAGTGGCTTTGTGGAGTCTCCCTCTCCTCCTCCCAAGGCATTTGAGACATCCAAGGACGATGACAACTCCGACGATGATGAGGATGATGAGGATGGAGATGCTAGCTCACCCAGTGATGATGAGATGCCTACTTGACACTTTTACCCTTTGTCACTCGTGACAAAAAGGGGGAGTAGTTTTTGGT
The DNA here is from genome assembly GCA_028216015.1 of Quercus dentata. Classification (NCBI taxonomy): domain Eukaryota; kingdom Viridiplantae; phylum Streptophyta; class Magnoliopsida; order Fagales; family Fagaceae; genus Quercus; species Quercus dentata. Next base: position 16,052,552 of record CP116448.1, read on the forward strand.
TATGAGAGTAGTCATAGTTAGGGGGAGGGTTAGCATAGGAGATTTTTGTTAGGGGGAGTGTGTACATTGAAGGATGTAGTGAGGCTTGATGTATTTTTTTCTTTCTATTTCAGATACATCATATCTTGAATATTGTGGTCTTATGACCGTTTTGACATACATTGTACATGTATACCTTTTATATTGATGTATGTTTTTCTTTCACCTATCCTTACCATGTGTTGTTTTTTTTCTTTCTTTATACACATGTTTCTTATATCTTGTATGCAATCTATTATTTCAATTTCACATAAAGATGCCTTGATAAGTTTTGTTTAAAGTGTTTTAGAAATACAGGTTGTCAAAGTCTTCTTGCCATAAACTCTCTTCTTGCAAAGTTTTTCAAAAGTCTGTGTTAGGATAGATTTTATTTTATTCAACAAGTGAATATGAGTTGAGTGATTTATGACTTCTCTCATATGTTTATTTGTTTGTTGTGATTTTGTCACAGATTGCCAAAGGAGGAGATTGTTAGGACATATGTGATTCATTTGTTAGGAACATATGTCACTATTTTATGTAATTGGCTAATCCTTTGACAAAACGCACTTTACTTGTATTTGGGTAGATTTAGGATGTGTTTAATGCTTCAAGAAATCTAGTTTCAAGTTCAAGAGTTAAAATCATGAAACTCTATCCAAGATTCAAGTGTAGAAAATGCTGTTCATTAAAGCTCGACAACTAGCTCGATAGCTAGCCATCTATCAAGCCATGAAGAGTTGTTCTAGCCTGTGGCTCGACAAATAGGCATCTGTTGAGGATTATGAAAAACAGAGTTTCAAGTCTGTTTTGACTCCAATCCGTGATTATATGTTTGGGCTTTTTTTTCTCACAACTCTAGACATATAAAAGGATTATTTTAAGGGTCGTCAAAGGTGACACAAGTTGCACAAGTGTTGAGCAAAGTTTGTTTAAGCAAATTGTGATTGGAGACAGAATTTACCCTAGTTCATCTTTTTTGTGAAGAAGCTGCTGTGTTTGTGCACCGTAGGGTTTTGTAACCAAAGAGCTTCTTGATCTTCATCATGTGATGAACTGAAAAACTTTGCAGCTAACAACCTTTTCTAATTGGTGATTAACTATTCAAATTACAAATTACCAATTCAAGCTTATTATCAAACAATGTATGTGCGAAATATGAAAATAAGCTAAAATAGAATTGATAAAACAATCCAAACTAAATAAAATCACAACCACAGCAGAAATTAAATGGCAAAGATTAAGGGAAGAGATATGCAAACACAAAGACAACACGGTGATGTGTTATCGAAGAAGAAACCGAAGTCCTCAGCATAAAACCTTTCCACTGCCCTCCAAGCGGTCAATAATCCACTAGAGAATGAAGTTGGGATACATGAATAGTAGAAGACCCTCCAAGCCTAACCTACTCAGTGTACCTAAGCCCTCCAAGCTTCTTGCTCCAACTAGGTATGCCGAACCTTTGTCTTCTCTAACTTACTAGATTCCGCTATAGCCCATAACATCAACCAATATCAATTGGTCCCTTCCTAATTGCTTCCCAAGCACCAAATAACCTTCTCACAGATATGGATATGGTGAGAAAAGGATTTGACTAAAAGTACCTCTTAAGGATGTAACAATGGAGAGGGTGAGAGCAGAGGAATTTGGAGAATCAAAGGATGAAGATTGTGGATGAGTCAATCTTGTTTTTTCTCTAGGGTTTCTCTCTGGAAGCTCTCTACAATACATGGGTATAAGGGGTATTTATACTGGTGTGTGTTTGGAATGCGAAAGGTCAATTTTTCCCAAACAGAGTGGTTTGGCGACTTGGCCTTGCGACTTGACCGAGTCGCGAGCTAACCGCTTGGCCGGACTAGAAGTTTTGTCTTGTAGTGCCCCAGCTAAAATGACTCTTCAGCTCCTCTGCATGCTTTACATGTGTGCCTCCTTTGGCGACTTGCCGATCCACGAGCCAGTCGTGAGATCGAGTCGCGAGACCATGCTTAAGTGCACACTTTTGAGCTTTTCTTCACACTCTCTTACACACTACCCTTACATGATTCCCACCTAAATACGGGGTTTCTAAATGCTGAATTACAAGTAAATTGGCATGGAATAAAGCCAATAGAATGGTTGATTAAATTCAACCTTACAATCTCCTCCTTTGGCTATTTTGTGACAAAATCCTATAACAAACTCTAGACTTAACATGTGAGTTGGGAATAGTTGAACAAAACTCACTCACGCCTAACTTTAGAATCTGTGTAGCTCTTGAACCATAAGAACAAATATCTCCTAGAAAATAACAACACAATATGATCATTGTATGTAGAAAACTTGTAATGCATATGGAGCAAGTACAATGCGATCAAACAAAATGGAATTAAGCAATAGACCATGGCTTGACCAAAAATGAACAATCACTATAAATAGTGACCATAATGCTCATTCACACAAGGATTGAACGTTCGGACATTCAAGCTAAAAAGCTTAATGCAAAGTATCATTTGCATATCCAACACTCAACCGATACAAAAACTTAAAGTAATTGCATCAAGGATATAAAATCTAACAAGGGCACAAGAGTGATGTACTTAAAGAAAATGCATAACATTTAACAACAAGTACTAGGCTACAAAGCATGGGTACAAAACAAAATACTGAATATCATCTTATAAATATATAAACCAAAATGCCTCAAAAGCTTTAGCCAAAGTATTAAAACCATATCCATGAGTTTAAACCAAGGTATTTAACATAGTACTTAGTAAACCCATAATAAAAATTATCCAAAACATAACACCCAAAAAAAAACATAGATAACATGAAGTAAAATGCTTAAAAGAAGTTTTTGGCTTGCTCCCCCTCAAAATGGTGCTCCCTCTCAAGAGCTACCCCTTCTTCTTCTCCAAAATTCTCCCCCTTTTTGACCGAAATGGCCAAAGGGCTACTTCTGGGTGGTAAAACTGTCAAACTTTGCTGAAAGTAGATTCATCTGCTCTTGGATAGCAACTAGCCTATCATATTGCTCATTCTGGACATCTTGGAGTCCATTAATCCTTTCAAGGATGATTTGGAGTGCATTTGGAGGTACTGCAGAGGATGATAATGCTTTGCTCCTTTTGCCACGGCCTTTTGAACTTAATGGTTGTCCTTGAGCTTTTGTCTCAGTCTCCATTGGTTCTCCTTCTTGATCACCCTCCTCTTCATCACCCGAAAGACGAACTCTTATCCGTGTATTGGTTAGAGTATTAATGGCTGAGGGAGTAGGCATGAGATTGATTTCTTGAGGGATTTCCACACCCTTTGCTCTAAAAAGCCTCATAAGTAGACTAGGGAAAATCGGTTTTGCCCTTGAAGTGGTTCTTGTCTCATCAGCAATAATGGAGAACATATGAACACTTATATCAATGTAAGTGTTCTCCTTGAGCCCATGAGGAAAATTCCTTTAGCATTATTAATGGTGGTTATCTTCTTCACCGGGTACAAGTTGAACATCATGATCACTGTAAGACATCTCATGTCATTTGGAAAAGTAGTAGTATTCGGGCATCTCCCCTCTCTAACTCCACCAATATGAGATTGGACAGTTTCTATGGAGAGCATTCTCTCCTTGTAGTGTGTGAAATCATGGTCCCACTCCTCAAAACCTAGCACCTCATCAATATCATCCAGATCTATGTTGAATTCATGTCCTCATATCCAACTGTTGATCTCATCCTCTCTTAAAACAGCATTAGCATAGAATTCTCTAATCAGAGGTTCACATACCCCAGGCAGATCACTCAGTAGCATATCCCAACCTCTGTCGAAAACAACTCGGAATGAAAGTGTCCTTCAAATCAACCAAATCCACAAATCTTTCTTGGATAATGGGTGCCTTGAAGTAGAACCGAGTGTATCTCTCAAAATGGTTGGTAGACCTGAACTTTGTATTGTCCATTTTCATCCTCTTGTCACCCTTCTTTGCGGTGGTCTTCTTCTTTGTATGAGTCATCTGCAAAACCATAGCAACAAAGACCACAAAAACAGAGCACACATATGATAACACCACAAATTAGTACCAGGTTAGTAGCACTTAAAAGTGTAAAGAGTTAAACCAAAGATTCAGTCTACATCACATTTGAGAATCAACTGGACAAGAGAAAACACACAACAACAGAGCACAATAGGGTGTAAACATAAAATTTTTAAACAGAACACTCTGTGGGTGTGAGTTCAAAACATTCATGGATAGCCTAGGGCAAAATGCAAATGACATAAGCAGATATGCAATAGGCAATCAGTGTATATCAAAGATAATCCACATTCAATCCATCTCACAAAAACCCTAAAAACTCAAGCAAATGTCTACAAGACATTTTACAATGGGTATGATATGCACAACAAAAGTCAGAACAATAATCATACTCAAGAATGAAAATCAAACATAAGAACAAGCATATCAAGCATCATATTATCAAAACCAACAAAACCCATTCAAGCAAACTCAACAAAAATAACCTAACCCATGTTCGAACAAACATATCGCAAAACTCAACAATAACTCAAGAATCCAAGAAATCAAGGCTATAATCATGAAATACTTAGAGAAAATAAGAAAACCCATACCTTTTCTTGAAGATTGAAGTTGAGATGATGAAGAAAAATGGTGGATTTTTGAGTGAAACACGGTGCGTATGTGAGAGAGTTGAACGAACAAGACAATGAATAGTAAAATTTTTTTGAGGGAAAACTGAAAAGTTTTAAAAACTTTCCTTAAAGTGCAAAACACGTGTTTTTCGCGACTAGGTTGAGTCGCGAACAAGTCGCCAAATCAAGCCGCCAAACACCTTGTGACAAAAATTTTGAAAAATTTATCTAAGTGTTTTTCACAACTGGAAGTTCCACTCGCGGGTAAGTCGCGAAGGGAGCCGCGAAAATTTCTATATAACCTCGCGATTGAAGCTTCCACTTGCGAACAAGTCGCCAAACCGAGTCGCGAGAATTGTTAAAACCTAGAATTTTGGAAAATTTTCTAAGACTTTTTCACGACTGGGACATTGACCCACTAGTGAGTCGCGAAAACCTTTTGTGTAAGCTCACGATTGGGGGCATGCGATTGGATTGACCTGCAACCAAGTCGCGAGCAGGCAAACACAGTTTTTGAAAATTTTGATATTTTTGCAAAAACAAAAGACTTTCCAAAAACAATTAAAAAATTCAAGAATCTTTTTGTGTTTGATCAACAAAAATTGAGTATGTGAAACACATTTAATCAAGTACAATCACACAAATGAATATGGCATTCATTGAACATAGACATGTGTGATGTGTGTGGGTATCAAAATTGAGATAGTCCTTAGTCTAATGTGAAGCTTCAATGATCAATTCAACCAAGTCATACACAATTAGCACGAGGAAAAGTGACCAATCACAATTATAGAAATATGCATATATGACCTCCCACATAAACTTGATTACATAGCTTTGAAGCTTTTCATTTGGCTCCATTCACATCATAACATTTGATCTTTTTGAATCAATACATCTCATTTTGAGATTGATGCTTGAAATTTTTGATATTTCAATTTGATGAGCAAGCCTTTGGCTTTTTGGGCATCATACATTTTTATTTTAAGTCGCTTTCTCTTTTTCCTAGTCAAATACTAGTATGTGCGACGACTTTTGCAGCTTATTATCTCTTTTCATTTTGAGATTTACATTTGTTGAGCTCTTTAAGCAAAAAAATAAAAATAAAAATAAAACAAGTGGGAAGATATATAGGCACAAGTCTATGCAAGTTTCAAGATCAACAAAACCATCGACTAATCATTCATGGCAAGTTTGAAAATCTATTTACAATAGTCACATAAATGTCAAGATTTTTCCCAACAATGATATGAGTGCATAAAGAACAAGCCACGCTCATAAATGCACAAAGCCATAAGTATAAAGGTACAAGGCAAAACATGCTTATGACAATACACAATAATGTCGATCAAACTTTTTGGATTTTCTACTTTTTACGTGTTTTGGATTTTTGACACAAAAATAAGTAAAGATTGATCAAAAGCAATTTAAAAACATTTAAGGTAAAAAGCAAACGAACAAGTAAAATTTTTCAATACTTGTAGAAGAGATAGCACAAAAACATACAACCAATCAAAGTCACAAAACATGGGAAGTATTAATGCATGGACAAGTTGTAATGCTTATGCATGAGTACCCTTCTTCGCCCACATGACACTTGCGTTTGGGATGATATGCCTAGAGGATTGGGTACGATTGTTGTGAATTTCAAACCTTCTGGTGAAGTTTGTCAAATAGGTAGTGAATGCATCAATCATCCTCATCACATCCCTCACTCCGGAATCACCTTCTTGACCTTTTAATTATTCAGCAGTCCAATTCTTCTTGCCATGTCTTGGTCCTCTCGACCTTTGAGCACTTGAATTCTTCAATGCTCTAAGCTTATGACAATTTGGTCTAGTGTGTCCTTGAAGTCCACAATGATGGTAGAAATGTTTTGTTCTTGGACCTCTTTGGGATTTGGGAGTGATTTCCCTTTAGCTTTACCACTGATTGATTGCGAGGCTTTATCAACACCCGTTGGTTAGTCACATTCCTCTTCTTCTCCGGCTTCACTTTCTCAAAGCATTCATGGTAGCTACCATCGGTTCTTTAGCTTTCACGAACTTCATATCCTTGGATACTTTGACACTCGAATTGCTCTCTCTGGTGTATCCTAATTCTCTTTTATCGGAGAAAGGTTTTTGATGAGCAAGTACTTCATCATGCTTTTTAGAGGAAACTCGCTCTATTGTAGCATTGGCTTGAACCACCTCAAGCTCAAGGAATTTGACCTTTGTGTAGGCTTGAGTTAACTCTCCATTCAACGTCTTTATTTCACATTTGGCCTCCTTATATCGCACTAGAAGACTTCTATAATCCTCCTTTGCCTTCTTCATCTTTTTAACGGTTGCTTTAGCCACTCTTGCATATTCTCCTCACTTCTCAAGGAGGGAATTGTAGTTCTCTTGTAGTCCCACTGTTCTTTCATCTTCCTCAACATTGGATTCTTCTACTACTCCCATTGATTCCTCATTAGTATGTTCCCCAAGTTCTTCTACAAGTAAACTCAAATCATCCGATGATTCAACGTGAGCAATGGTCATAAAAGCAGAGTAGTTCCCTTCTCCATCATAGCTTTCTTGAGAATCTTAATTGGAAGAGTTTGAATCACTAAGAGTAGTGGCATACACCTTCCCCTTCATTCTCAAATAATTAGGACACTCTTTCTTGAAATGTCCATGTCCATTGCATTCTAAGCAAGTGATTCCTTAAGTGGATTGAGACTCCTTCCCATCTTTCCTTTTGAAGTCCTTTTTCTCCTTTCCGAAATTTAGGAATTTTCCCTTCTCAACAAACTTTCCATTCTTCTTGAACTTCAAGAACTTTCGGAAATTCTTCACAAGATATGCCACATGTTTATCGACCTCATCCTCATTTGATGAGTCGTGAGCTTCCACCTTCTCATTAATTGTCTTAAGAGTAAGGGATTTTCTCTTCCTTTGTGATGGCAACAACAGCTCATATGTTTGAAGTGAGACAATTAGTTCTTGAACCTTGATATCATCAAGATCCTTACTCTCTTCAATTGTTGTAACCTTTGCACGGAAGCTCTCCGGTAATGATCAAAGGATTTTCTTTACTATCTTTGAGTCCTCAGTTTTCTCACCCAAATTGAAATTGCTAATGACCACCTCATTCAACTTGCCATAGAATGATTCGAATGACTCGTCTTCACTCATTTTCAGCTCTTCAAATCGAGTGGTTAGCATCAGTAACTTAGTATCCTTCACTTTCTTCGTGCCTTCATACATGGTCTCCAATATTTGCCACGCCTCCTTGGCAATTGTGACGTGAGATATCTTGTGAAACACATCTAGAGAAACACCACAAAAAATTGCATTCAAAGCTTTACTATTAACGTTAGCTGCCGCAAGGGCTGCCTTATCCTCTATGGATTTGGCAGCCTCCAACCTAGTTCATCCAACATCCATCGCATCCCAAATGGTTTCATTAATTGAAATAAAAAATGACTTCATTTGGACTTTCCAAAAGGCGTAGTTACTACCATCAAAATATGGTGGAGCATTTAGAGATTGAGATCGATCCATCTCAAACGGGGTCAAGGATTGCACTAAGGTAATTAAACCATAGCTAGTGCACCCGCTCTGATACCAATGGAATGTTCAAATAGTGTGTAAAACACCTTGAACGTTTAGACCCCCAAATTACAAATTATCAATTCAAGCTTATTATCAAACAATGTATGTGCGGAATATGAAAATAAGCTAAAACAGAATTGATAAAACAATCTAAACCAAATAAAATCACAACCACAGCAGAAATTAAATGGTAAAGATTAAGGGAAGAGAGATGCAAACACAAAGACAACACAACGATGTGTTATGGAAGAGGAAACCGAAGTCCTCGGCTAAAACCTCTCCACCGCCCTCCAAGCGGTCAATAATCCATTAGAGAATGAAGTTGGGATATATGAACAGTAGAAGACCCTCCAAGCCTAATCTACCCAGTGTACCTAAGCCTTCCAAGCTTCTTGCTCCAATGAGGTTACGCCGAACCTTTGTCTTCTTTAGCTTATCAGATTCCGCTATAGCCCATAGCATCAACCAATATCAATTGGTCCCTTTCTAATTGTTTCCCAAGCACCAAATAACCTTCTCACAAATATGGTTATGGTGAGAAAAGGATTTGGCTAAAAGTACCTCTCAAGGATGTAACAATGGAGAGGGTGAGAGTAAAGGAATTTGGAGAATCAAAGGATGAAGATTGTGGATGAGTCAATCTTGTGTTTCTCTAGGGTTTCTCTCTTAAAATTTTCTCTGGAAGCTCTCTACAATACATGGGTATAAGGGATATTTATACTGGTGTGTGTTTGGAATGCGAAAGGTCAGCTTTTCCCAAACAGAATGATGATCGCGACTTGGCCTCATGACTTGATTGAGTCATGAGCTAACTACCTAGCTTGATTGGAAGTTTTGTCTTGTAGTGCTCCAGCTAGCATGACTCTTGAGATCCTCTACATGATTCATACGTGTGCCTCTTTTGGCGACTTGCCCGCCACGAGCTAGTTGCGAGGCCCCGCTTGAGTGCACACTCTTGAGCTTTTCTTCATACTCTCCCACACACTACCCTTACATGATTCCCACCGAATACGGGGTTTCTAAATGCTGAATTACAAGAAAATTCGCATCGAATAAAGCCAACAGAATGGTTGATTAAATTCAACCTTATAGTGATTGAAGTCGCGTATTGGGATCTGCGCAATTGGTTAGTCACGTAGTGGGAGCCGTGCATTACAAGGAGAGATTGTCACTACAGAACAAGTCCAATTGGGTATTGGGGTAAGGGTTCAATCGTAGGTTGGTATAAAGTATTAGGATTCCTTTACTTGTAAATGCTTATTGTAATAATAGTGAATTCTCGAGTGGTGACCTTAAAATCACCCGGTGGGGTTTTTACTGTGTAGGTTTTTCCCATTCCTAAACAAATCAATGTATCAATTTATTTTCCATTGCATTTAGTTCAATTGGTAATTTGTTTGTGCTACCATGTATTTGCGTGTTAATTTGATTAATTAATAAACTTGGCTAATTAATCAATTAATTTATCACAAGGAGTCAATACATTTTTGGCCTATCACTCTGGTAGGTTGTACCTACATTCTTGAGTCCGAAGGGCATTACCTTATAGCAATAGAGCCTTTGGCTCATGATGAAAGTAGTTTTCTCCTGGGCTTCTTGACCATCTTTATTTGATTGTATCCCGAGAATGCATCCATGAACGTCAGTAGTTTATCCCTATTTGTGGAATCCACTAGCTGGTCTATCCTTGGTAGAGGGAAACTATCTTTTTGGCAAGTTTTGTTTAGGTCTATGAAATCCACGCACATTCTTCATTTTCCATTTGCTTTCTTCACTAGGACGACATTGGCGAGCCAATCTAGGTAGTAGACTTCTCGAATAAAGCCTACCGACAATGACTTGTTAACCTCATTTGTAATTGCTTGATTCCGTTTCGGAGCGAAGACTCGTCGTCTTTGCCGGACGGGCTTCTTCTCGGGGTCCACATTTAGCTTATGTTGGATGACCTTTGGGGATATACCTGGCATGTCCTTATGACTCTATGTGAAGACATCCAGGTTCTCTTTAAGAAATTGGACAAGTCTCATCCCCATCTCTGGGCTCAATGTCGTCCCTATTCTAGTCGTCCTTGCTTTTTCTTCTTCGACCAATTCCACTGTCTCCAGGGCTTCCACTTTGTCTTCTTCCTTCTCTTCGATCATCATTGTATGGTTTTCTTTTGCAGCTAGCACGGCTTGGTAGCATTCCCTGGCCGATGCTTGATCTATTTTTACCTCGCCCGTGCCATTTTCTGTTGGGAATTTTACCTTCAAGCAATAGGTGGATATGGCTGCTTTCCAACGGTTGAGTGTGGGCCTCCCAATGATTACATTGTAGGATGAGGGACAGTTTACCACCAAGAAGTCCAATTGACGAGTCAGCTGCTTTGGGTGATTCCCCACTGTGACCATTAGTGTCATTATACCTTTGGGATACACCCTGTCTCCACTAAAGGCGACGAGGGGAGTGAAATGGGCACGGCCTTCCCGGATCTAGCTTCATCTGCTGAAAAGCGGGGAGGTAGATAATGTTCGGAGAACTGCCATTGTCCATGAGGATTCTCCTAGTATTGAATCCTTCTATTGTGAGCATTATGACCAAAGGGTCATCATGAGGTCGCGCTCACTCCTCTAACATCTTCTTCATAGAAAAACATGTCCCTGTCTGTTCATCTCTGTTTCATCAAGGGCATCCTGTGGACGCTGTTCACCTGCCTTTGATATGACTTCTTGAGGGACTTGAACGACCCTCCTGTTGATGGCTCGCTTGTGATCATCTTTATCTCCTTGATCATGCTTAGCGGACATTGGGGCGTACGGTCCTCGCCCCTTGGTGAGGCTTCGCGCTTGTCCTTGTCATTGTCCCTAGACCTCTTTGTGCTCCCCGTTCTTCACGAATCTCTACAATTTCCCTTTTCGTATGAGCTCCTCTATCTACTCCTTTAAGTCTTTGCAATCCTCTGTGAAATGGCCATGATCATTGTGGAACCGAAAATACTTCTTTTTGTCACGCATGTTAGGCGACGAATGCAATGACCTCGTGCATTTGAGGTAGTGCTCATCCTTAATCTGCACCAAAATTTTGTCAACAGGCATAACTAAAGGGGTGAATTTTACCGTTCAAGGAGTTTTTTCATCTTTCCTTTTACCCCCGTCGCTAGTCTGACGATTTGGGCGCTCCCTTTTTCGACCTCTACGATCGTCTTCCTTCCTTCCCTTATCACTGGTCTTTTCTACATCCTTTATTGCGACTAAAGCATCTTTCTTCTCTGCCATCGTCATAGGAGGATTCTTCGTAAGGGAAACCACAAACTCTCTGGACTTCAATCTAGCTTTAAAGGTCGTTAACCGTACCTTGTCATCGCCTTTGTCTACCTCTAAAGTTTCTCGGGTGAAGCGTTTCACATATGACCTTAGGGTCTCCTTCTCCCCTTGTCTAATAATGAGTAAGTGGTTTGCGGGCCTTCTAGGGCGTTGTCCTCCAACGAAATGGTGCAAGAAGGCATTGCCCAACTACTCAAAGTTATCGATGGATGATGTTGGTAACTTCGTGAACCACTCCCTCGCAGCTCCTTTGAGAGTGGTGGGGAAACAGTGACACAATATTTCATTAGAAGGTTGTTGAAGGCCTAGCATCGTCTTGAAGGTGTTGAGGTGGTCTAGGGGGTCATTAAGTCCGTTAAACTGTTTAAGCCGAGGCAAGTGAAATTTCAACGGTATTGGACATTGAAAGACTGCCATTTGTAAAGGGACGAATCTGTCGTTTCGACCATCCTATCTAGGCTTCAATCTGTCTTCTCTTTAATGGCATTCTTGAGCTCATCCTTCTCCTTTCTCATCTCCTGGAGAAGATTCGAGCTTGGTTCATCGGGAGTAGCTGGTCCTCGACAGTCGCTCCTTTTATGGCTATCTCCCTCATCGTCTTGAATGGCCCTAGACTGGTTCTCTTCTTCTTTTCAAGTCGTAGCCTCATCTCCTAATTCTCTTGGGTGAGTTCTTCCACGATAGCTGTAAGTGTCCGGATTTGCAAGGCTAATGCTACAGGATCCTGGTTGGACTCCATTTGAATTTAGGAATTTACCAGAAACTACGCTTTCAAACCTAAGTACCAAAATGTTGTCCCCACGCATGAGTGCCAAACCGATGAAATGAAAATCGTCAACCTTGTAGATTCGCCCGGATGGAGTGGGTCCTATTAACTATCCCTGCTTGTGTAAAGCAATGGCTCCTTTAAGATGGTCACCGATGTGGTGCCCGCCACAACGTCTCCGATGCCAAAGTCAGTATATAGGAGTTTTTAGAGAATAACTAGAGAGCAATGAGTGCTTTTAGGTGAGTTTTTTGTACCTTGTTTGTCTCTGATCAAAGTGTATATATATAGCTTCGTAGTTCCTAGCCGTTGGGGGCCTTAATTGTGGCTTTAATGCCCTTTTTGTAATGCCTCAAGGCTCATGAATATGGGTTTTGATGTGGCTCCAACGATCTGCCAACTGTTTAGTAACTGCCCAAGGCATTGAATGTTCTTATTAATAGCTCTCCTGTGTTCATCTGCGTCGCACCGAGGTGGACGAGTGAGTTTGATGAGATCGTCCAAGGAAATTGAGTTCGTTAGTCCCATCAGCTTCAATCCAAACCTATAGCTCATTATCTAACTTGGAACGTCTGGCAAGAAAATGGGCAATAGAGTTGCCTAAGTGTTTGACATGGGTAAAATTATAAACTTGAAAATCAGTAGCTAAAACAAGAATATCTTGAAACACATGACCATACTTTGGCTGTTCCTCCTCCTTAGACTGTAGAGCCCAAACAATGACTTCTACATCACCTTCACACACTGCCTTGAAGATGCTTAACTCCTTCACAAAGGTTAGAGCTCGGCGACAAGCTACAGCTTCAACGGTTGCAGCAAACTTAGGGATTGGGATGCGTTTTGCCAAAGCTCCTACAACTTGACCACAAGAGTCACAGATAACCACTCCTAGTCTAGCAACACCCAAGTCACTAAAAAGAGCCTCATCAAAGTTTATTTTATAGAGTGGGGAAATTAAGGGGCATCCACCTAACAGCTCTGAAACTAACTGCTGAAAACCGTTGCTCCTGCACTTGGGCAGACTAATAATCCAGCAAGATGGTCTCTACTTTTGCCCGTAGGTGATGGTACTCAATGACATATTCCCCCAACCTAGCAAAGTTTCTCTTGTTCTAGATTAGCCACACAATTATAGCTATAGCGTTCACATCAACCCAGTCTTTCATCAAGAACAACACTTCCAACCAATTTGCAAAAGCATTGAATTTTTGCCTGGTGCACTTCTTCAGTTCAACACTAGCTTCCTATATAACATACAACCTGTGACACCCCCAAAGAGCATGTACCATATCCTCCCAGGCAGCTTTGTAATTTGGGTAATAAGCTGCTTTAACAAAATTCCTGTGCAGCAGATTATACAGAGTAGGTAATGCTTCATTTGCTGCATTCCAAATTAAATGCTTCACCTTATATGGTACCTGCAAATTCCATATGCCCTTCCACAGGTGGCTATTACTCCTATTTGTTGAATAGTTTTATTTTTTATTACTTTCAGATAGTGCCAGCAGCTTACATGCTGTTCGAGTTGTATAATCACCATGAGTTGAGGGTAGCCATAACTATTTTTCTCGAATCTCTTGGATGCTTAGAGGAATGCCTTTAATGATGTGTGCTTCATGGGGTAAAAATTCTTGCTTAATAAAGTCAACTTTCCACTCATGCTCTTCTTGATCAATAAGGTCACATACCCTGGATTCATGTGGCAAGCCCGAGATTGGTGAGATAATTTTTGAAGCTAAAAATTGTGGAAGCCACTTGTCCCCCCTGATCTTCACTGATTGACCATTCCCTATCCTCCAAACCGAGCCCAAATCAATTACATGTTTAGCTTGGATAATGCTCTTCCAAGCTTATGAACCTTTATTTAAGGCCTCACAATCCAAGACACAATTGTGTGGGAAGAAGATTACCTTAAAAACTCTATGGAAAAGGTAGTTTTCATTTTTCTTAAGTCTCCAGATTTGCTTGGCCAGTAGTGAGTCTTTGAAATTACTTAACTCTTTGAACCCCATCCCTTCATTTTTAGGTTGACATAGTTTCTCCCAACTAATCTAGTGAATCTTCCTTTGGTCACCTCTATACCCCCACCAAAATTTTTTTATTAAAGTTTCAATATCTTTAATAAGCCCTTTTGGCAACTTGAAGCAAGACATGGAGTATGTAGGAATTGCTTGAATTACGGCCTTGATAAGAATTTCACGACTAGCTTACGACAAGAGCTTCTCTTTCCACCCCTTCAGTTTCTTCCATATCCTTTCCTTAATAAGACTAAAGGACTTCTTTTTCGCTCGGCCAACCAGGCATGGCAATCCCAAATACTGCTCATATCTCTGAATTGCAAGGATGCCCAAGAAGGTTTTAATGGCTTCTTGAACCTTAGGATGAGTATTAGAGCTGAAAAAAAGGTTTTTCTTACCTTTGTTTATGCTCGCCTTTGAAGCTTACTTATATTTGTAGAGGATTGATTGTATCTTCACACTTTCTGAAATTTTGGCTCTACAAAAAACCAAGTCGTCATCTACAAATGGTAAGTGAGAAACTCATGGACCAGCTAGGCATAAGGAAACTCCCGTTATATCTCCAATCTCCATGGCCTTTTCAAATCGGGCATGTAGACCTTTAGTCACTAATAGGAATAGATAAGGCGATAGTGGATTGACTTGACATAGTCCTCTAGTTGAAGTAATGAATCCGTGAGGTTGACCATTAAGCATAACTGAATAAGTAATCGAACGAATACATACAACAACCAGGTTAATCCATCTTTGGCTAAAGCCCATTTTTTCCATGATCTTCTCCAAATAGACCCACTCAACTCAGTCGTATGCTTTAGACTTGTCAAGCTTCAATGCCATGTGTCCCATCTTACCAGTTCTTTTAGTCTTCAAATAATGTAGTGTTTTGTGAGCAATAAGGATATTAGATTAAGTAGCAGGGGTTTTAACCAATTTGCTAGGACGTTAGCTATCAATTTATATAACACATTTCTTAAAGCGATAGGCTGAAAATCAGAAACTTTCCTAGGACTTTGAATTTTTGGAATTAAAGAAATGAAAGTGTGGTTGAGGTTTGCAAGGATTTTACCTGAATTAAGCACTGAGAGGACTACTTCTGACACTTCCATGACAATTTTCTCCCAAAATTTCTTATAAAATAAGGGAGGAAGGTCATCTGGTCTTGGGGCTGTATTTGGTTTCATTTTCTTAAGAGCTAACTATACCTCTTCCGCCATAAAAGGCTTGAGAAGCTCAATTCATTGCATCCATCACCCATGGTTCCACACCATTTAGTATAGGATCTAACTCAATGGGATTGGCGGTGGAAAAGAGGTTAGAGTAGTACCTGGCAAGCATCTCCCCAATCTGCTCCTTCCCCTCTATCCAATCCCCCTACTCATTCTCAAGACCCAAGATAAAGTTCTTCTTATTTCTCTCCATAGCTCGACAATGAAAATACTTTGTAATTTGATCACCATACCATAACCAATCTGTTTTTAACCTCTGATTCCACATTCGTTCCTCCATATCCATCAGCTTAGATATCTCCTTGGTAAGTAGTTTAACACGGGCATGACTCCTTCCGGACATGGATTCACCTTGAGCTTGCACTAGTCACTTCCTTTTCTGTGCTAAAGCTATACAAACATTCCCAAAATTATTCTTATCCCATAGTTTAAGTTGAATTTGGCAATCACTAACCTTTTTCATTACCTTACACACTAGATCACCACCTAAGCTTATATCTCATGTCGAGTGAACCACTTCTTCACATCGATATTTATTTAAGCCACATGGCCTCGCACCTGAATGGCTTCTGAGCTCGATAAAAATGGGCATGAGCATCATCAAAAACCAGCCGCAAAGGTTTATGATCAAAGGACGATCCCGACAAATGATGGAGACGGACTGTGGGAATTTTAGAATCCAATCTGTTGTTGCCACTACTCTGTCTAGGTGAACCCATACCAAAGATTCATTATATCTTCTATTACACTAGGTAAAGGGTAGACTCGAATAACCTAGGTCCTTGAGACCACAAAAATCCAAGCAATCTCTGAAATCTTGCATCTGTTTCTCAGGCCAAACAACCCCTCTCGATTTCTCATCAACTCTTGTGATTTCATTAAAATCTCCGATACACACCCATGGCAAAACAAATTGAGAGTCGAGATGTCGAAGCACCGACCAAGAATCTTCCCGGTTAAAAGGCTTGAGCAACTCAGTATTCATTGCATCCGTCACCCATGGTTCCACCCCATTTAGTATAGGATCTAACTCAATGGGATTGGTAGTGGAAAAGGGGTTAGAGTAGTACCTGGCAAGCATCTCTCCAATCTGCTCCGCCCCTTCTATCCAATCCCCCTACTCATTCTCGAGACCCAAGATAAAGTTCTTCTTATTTCTCTCCATAGCTCGACAATGAAAGTACTTTGTAATTTGATCACCATACCATAACCAATCTATTTTTGACCTCTAATTCCACATTTGTTCCTCCATATCCATCAGCTTAAATATCTCCTCGGTAAGTAATTTAACATGAAAATAACTCCTTCCAGACATGGATTCAACTTCACCGCCGAGTTGCTTCCTTTTCCATGCTAAAGCTATACAAACATTCCTAAAAGTATTCTTATCCCATAGTTTAAGTTGAATTTGGTAATCACTAACCTTCCTCATTACCTTACACACTAGATCACCACCTAAGCTTATATCCCATGTCGAGTGAACCACTCCTTCACATTGATCGTATTTAAGCCCAATGGCCTCGAACTTGAATGGCTTTTGAGCTCGATAAAAATGGGCATGAACGTCATCAGAAACCATCCATAAAGGTTTATGATCAAAAGACGATCCCAGCAAATGATGGAGACGGACTATGGGGAATTTTAGAATCCAATCTATTGTTGCCACCGCTCTGTCTAGGTGAACCCATACCAAAGATTCATTATATCTTCTGTTACACCAGGTAAAGGGCAGACTCAAATAACCTAGGTCCTTGAGACCACAAAAATCCAAGCAATCCACGAAATCTTGCATTTGTTTCTCTCGCCAAACAGCCCCTTCCGATTTCTTATCAACTCTTGTGATTTCATTAAAATCTTCCGATACACACCCACGGCAAAGCAAATTAAGAGCCGAGATGTCGAAGCACCGACTAAGAATCTTCCTGGTTAGCCACTTTAGGAGCTCCGTAGAGCCCCATAAAGTGCCAGGCGTCACCAATTCCTGGATTTACCATCGCATCGATGTGACGAGGTGAAAACGCCCTAATATGCTAGTTAAGATCATTGCTCCATAGCAGCGCCAAATTGCCCCCCAAATTCTTCCTTGGAATGATGAACAGATTGTTGAATTCCAATCGACAATATAATCTCTCCAAATATGACTTCTTCTTCCTGGTTTCCATCAAGAAAATCACACCGGGACCTTTTGTCTTCACTAATTCTAAAAGCTCATGAACTCATTTGGGGTTCCTAAGCCCACGATAGTTCCAGCTTAAAGAATTCATGGTGAGTGGCAGGGCTGAGATACAGCCACCACCGATGAATTATGATTAACTCCATTGAGGGTTTGAGGCTTCAACTATAGGGCGTTTCCTTAACTTATCAACCAGTGAGCCTTTAACCTTAACATCTTGGGACAAACGAGTTAGCCTAGTCCACTTACCCCTTGGCTATCCCGTGGAGTATGAAAAGGCCCAACCATGTTAGTCAAGTCTTGCAAAGGTGGTCTGGATCTATCCACTTTGAAGCACTCTCTAGAAAGTGGGTTAGTGCTTAATTTCGGCCCAACTAATTTCGGCCCAATGATCTTCTCGGCATCAAGCCCATCTCTCTTTCCCCCCTTACCTTCCTTAATTGAATCATGACCACAATTTGAAGAAACAAATAACAAATCATGTTTGGACAGATCACTCACCCCTGATATGCCTCCATGATTTTCGCCATCAAACTTCCTTAGATCTCGATCAATTTCTTGAAGTGTTGCCATAAAAGGATCTCTACCCTGACCCTTTCCTAGATTTTCTACCTCTAGAATTATATTTTCTTTAACAGGCTTATCATATATGGTAACACTTTCCTTACCTTGCTCCTTATTCACCTCAACCTAGAGAGCTGACTTGAGCATATGTGAAGTGCCACCATCTGGACTTTCCTTTTCAACAAGTGAAATCGACGGATTGGAGTTTAACTCTGCATTTATGAGCATCTTGCCAAAATCCTTTTCCATATCGGGATTCATCTTAAATAGAGAATTAAGGTCTGACTTCTGCACTATTCCTTGGTGGCTCCCTTCAGCATCTTCCGAGTATCTTTTAACCGAAGGACCTACTCCGTCGTAATACCTCAGTATAAAAACCATAGGTTTATTATGAGACCTATATGGGGAGGCTCTTAAACTCTGGTCAAATTTTTTCTGATCTGGGGTAAGTGTACCTTTGCTATCCATCCAAAGCTTGCACTCCTTATGAGGATGATCCGAACGTCCACACCAATAACAAATGTTCGGCAACCTTTCATATTTGAACCTAACCCAAAACTTCGTACCATTCTCAGAGGACAACAACCTACCACGACACAAGGGTAGGGAAATATCTAACATTACCTTTACCCAAATGAAACTTCCACCATCTTCATCCACACCACCAATTGAACGACAAACCTTACCAATATTTTTGTAAATCTCTCCTACTACTGCTTTCGTCATGAAGTGGATTGGGATATCGTGCACTTGGACCCAAAACGTAGCCTTTAGGAATTGAAGTTCTCGTAGTGGTACATCATTCTCATATTTCTCCAACACAAGAAGATGCTTATCAAAACACCATGGTTCACTTTGAATAATCCGAGTAACATTACCTGGGTTGCTAAAAACAAAGAGGACTACGTGACCCTCAAGTTTTCGGATTTTAAAACCGTTTGCAGATCTCCGTAATTGCCTAAATGTTTGTCCCACTGCTTCCATATTTAAGTCGCTTAGTTGAGAACTTGGTAGCTATAATGAACTCAGGAGTTCAAAGTTTGTTCTGAAGTGTGAAACCTGAACCTTCTCTCTCATTGAGGGAGAGATTGTTCCAAGTTTTGGTAAGATCTTCCTTGAGAAAAAAGAAATGTGTTTCCCTTAAACCCATGAAGAAAAAGAACCGACAAGCTCAAAAGGTAAACTTGTTACCTTACGAGGACTAAAACACCTTCACAAGGAAGGGACAAAACTATTTTACTGCCTAAGAGAAGATGGCCAAAGCCAAAACTTTCTTAGTGACAGAGAAAACCCCTATTGTGTTAAGTATAAACTTACAATTGGCTATAAAATCTATATCATATTATATGGGCTGTTATTAACAATTATATTTACAAACATGCAAATAATATATGTGTATATATATAAAGTATCAGTAATTCATAAACGATACATCAATATCTATCATTACCAAAATATTTTGAAAGCTCAAATAATGTAAAACACTATAGCTAATTTAGACCCCCAATTTTAAATTACAGCTTAATTTCTTTTACTCTAACATAAGTGCAGAACAAAAGTAAATGAATCGTAATAAAGCCGAAACACTACTCTAAGGCATAAGCATGTACAATGAACAATTAAAGTAAAGCGTAAAGAGTAGGAAAGAGAGATGCAAACATAAGATAACACTGAGACATATTATCAAAGAGGAAATCGAAGTACTCGGTGAAAAACCTCTCTGTGGCCTTCCAAGCCAAAATTGATCCACTAGTGAATAAAGTTGGAGTACACGAATATCAAAAAGACCCTTCAAGCCTAATATACACAATGTATTTGAACCCTCTAAGTTCCTGCTACCAACGAGTTTCACGGAGCCATGTCTTTACTAGTTATCCGGATCCCGCAATTAGCTCCAAATTGCATCCGCCAATCAATGGCTTCTTCCAATACTTCCCATACGCACCAAAACTTCTCTTAACACTCAGAATGGGTGAGGTAAGTGCTTGGGCTAAGAACCTCTCAAGAATTTGTAGATGAAGAGGTAGGAGTAGAGGAAAACTTAAGAGAAATGGTGTAGATGATTACGGGTGAACAATCTCTAACTCTCAAGTGTATTGCTAGAGTTTCTCTAGTGTTGACAATTTCGTGGGTAATGTGGGCTTATCTAGTGTTGGTAAAGAAATGAGGAAAACACACTTTAAAATGCTCCGGACAATAAGTTTCGCAGGTCACTCACGACTTGGCCTGAGTCACAAAGTGACTTGCGAATCTAGTCCGTCATAAGACTCTTCAGATTCCAGCATGTGCTTCTCACATGGCCTTTCATGGGTTGGCACTTGCGAGCCAATTGCGAGCTAGTCACAAAATCTTCTTCTTCACAAAATCTTCACTAAACTCTCACACACAACCTTTACATTAAATCCAACAATAAATATAGGGAAATAATTGAACAGAAATACAATCAAATTTGACATGGAATAAAAGCCAACATAAGACATAGTTGTAAATTACAACTTTACAATCTCCCCCTTTGGCTATTCCATGACAAAACCCCTAAACAGATTCTAGACTTAAAACGTGAGTTTGGGAACAGAGGCAAAACTCACTCATACCTAAATCTAAAACCTGTGAAGAACTTGCATCATATATACCTGTAGCTTGAAACACTTGCACATAACAAATAACTTGATTAAGTTCAAGACAAGTAGAATTCAAGGCATGTACATAGAGCAAGTAAAATGCAATCAAGTAAAAGCAAATGAAATAAGAATAAAAAGCATAACTTGATAAAAAAATGAGCAATCATTAAGAAATGACTACAATGAACATTTAGCAAGTAAATGAACATCTAGACATTCAAGAAATTAAGTGCAATGCAAAACTAGTTGCATATCCAACAAGCAAATGATGCATTAAAAGAAACTAAAGCAAGAGGCAATAGATAACTAAAAGCATCATAAAATGGCTATAAAAACCAAGGAACACAAGTACTAATGAAAACATAGTTTTAAACTAAAGTACGTAAAGCTTTAAATAAATTAAAGTAATTAAGAACTACAAAAGTAGTAAACAAAAACTAAAGATACTACTCCCCCTTAAAAAATACTCCCCTTCAAGCAAACATTACTCCCCCTTTTTGATCGGAATAGCCAAAGGTGCTAGTCTAAGCATGCTAAGTCTTGAATTTGAGTAGAGAGAGCAGTGATTTGCTCTTGAAGGTATGTCATCTGAGTGGTGGTGTAGGCACAATGATCATCCAAAGTTTGTTGCATAGCCTCTTTTGATTGTTGGAAATGATCAAATTTGTCAAGAAGTAGAACAAGGTGATCAAGAGCATGAACTGGTGCCTGAGGTTGCTCTTGAGGTTGAACTTGGGTAGGAGAAGCTTCCACATCATCTGGACCAAGAATGAACCGGTTGATCTCTTCATCAGTATTTCCAAGTTTAGCTTCAATGTCATCCCTTTCTGCTCTTTCTCCTTCTTGATTTCCCGGAAGACGTGATTTGCTCCTAGTCAATGTGTGAGTTGATATAGGATCCTCTCGTTTCATGGCTATCCATCCTGATGGAATTTTCACCTTTTCATGGAAAGGATGGAAGATGTGAGCACATATGGGTGCTTTTCTTGCAAAAACATTAGGCAAGGAGATGTAAGATGTAAGCACATATGTCGATGTTCTTCTTCTTGTAGAGATCAAGAAGAAATATAGCCCTTGGCTGTGATAGTGTTATCGAATTCCTCACTGAGTATAGGTTGAAGAGCATGATGTAAGCCAAAACTCTCATCTATAGGGTGAATTCTTTTTTATGCAAGGATTGCTTCTTTTGCTGTCCTCGAAGCCCATGCACAATGGCTTAGATAGAAGTCATTCGATCATCATAAGGACAAGAAGATTCAAGAATGACTGGGTGGACTTCAATGATATTTTAAATGTAGTTTGGAGAAATGAAGAATTCCTTTCCTCAAACCCAGCAATTTAGGTGCTCGTCTTCAACTCTATCATTTGCAAAGAATTTCTGAATTATGGGTTCCCAAACTCCGGCAAATCCACTCAGTAGCTTCGACCAAGTCCTCTCTATGAACACATCCAGAATGAATGTATGAGAAAGGCATTCCAAGTTTCCTCCCTCTCTACAATGATCACAGCCCCACTGTAGATATCCGAGTGTCTCTCAAAAGCTTCTCTATCTTTAAAGGTCTTGTCATTAACTTTTGACGCTTGGATGATTTCTTGGCAATAGTTTTCTTAATTGGAGATATCTCCAAAAAGAAACAAACACAAACCATACACAAAATGACAACAAACTTGAATAAATTGCAAGTTAGTATAAAAGCCAAGTTAACAACTCTTAAAAACATAATAAAAGAGCATAAAAAAAAAAAAAAACACATAGACATGTTATAGATGCTAGAGGTCCAAATAGACTAAAAGCATGAAACAATGCATGACATGCCGAGTGTGATAGAGTGTGAGCACTTAGTGTGCATGTGTAATGCATGATCATGGCATGAACAAGAAACCATGGTGCAAAGTGTGTAAAACACAAACAATGATAGAAGCACGTTACATTTAAGTAAACATGGAAAACCCCAAAGGTTGATACTCATCGGAGTCCAAACAAGTGCAAAAATGCCTAAGGAGCATTTTAGCAAACACCTAGCATGTACAAATTAACCATATATGAAAATCAATGCATGAACATATGAAAGTATGCCTCAAATACAAGTTAAAATGCCACAAGGGGCCAACACAAACAACATCAACACAAATGATACTAAGCCTCATCAACAAAATAAAGAAATTTTGCAAAAATAAAGTTTTCCCAACCCAACACAAAAATAAACCCCAACCCTAGGTTTTAAGCAATCCGAGTCAAAATCAAAGAAATAGATAGAGAAAAGATGTTAGAAAATACATTTGAGGAGTCTTAGAGTTGAAATCCAAAGAAGATTGGTTGAGATTTGGTGAGAAAATGAGATTTTGTGGGTGGGAGTCGTGGAATGCAAAAAGATAGGTTTTGGAAAATTGAAATTTTGAGCCCTTTAAAAACTCTCTTTTCGTACATTTTGTGAGTCGGTGACTTGCGAGCTAGCCGTGAGCCTACTCGCAAAATGTGTAAATGCACAGGGTAGGATTTCTCGGTCAGACCGAGTCGCGAAGCACTCGTGAGGGAGTCGTGAAACTCTCAATCTGAAATTTTTATGGAATTGAAATTTCCTTAAAATTTCGTGGCTTGAGACCACTCATGAAAGCAGTTGCAAAATGGCCAAACACAAAGATTTTGACATTTTGAGAAAAACTTTCAAAACACAAGTGACAAAAATCACTTCCAGAATAAAACAAAATACTCAAAAATCTTTTTGGGTTTGATCAACAAGCAATTAAACATACACACATCACATTTAAACACATACAATCACATAAATGAAATAGATATTCATTGAACATTAAACTTGTGTGTTGTACATGAGTATCAAGTATGAATTATTCCCTAGTCTAGCATGAAACTTCAATGATCAATTTAATCAAGTCATACACAAATAGCACAAAGTCAAGTGACCTATCTCACTAGTAGAAATGAACATATATGACTCCTTACCAAAGTGTTTACATTGATAGAAAGCTTTTCATTTGGCTTCCATTATTCATACTTTTTGATCAATACAAATCAATTTTTGAGCAACAATGCCATTAAATTTTTTTTATTTCTTTGAAGAATAAGCCTTTGGCTTTGGTATCATACATTTTTTAATACATTTTTTGCTCCACCTTTTCCTAGTCTAACTAGTTTTCGAAGCAAGACTTTTTTAGCTCTTTCTCATTTTAGAGATTGACGTTTGAAGAGTTTTTTGACATAAAAATTAAATGTGAGGAGATATATAGGATCAAGTTTACGCATGTATCAAGATTAAACAAGACAATTGGCTAGACATTCATGACAAGCTTGAATATCTATTAACAACAATTAAACATAGATTTCTAGATTTCACTTACATTCAATACAAGTGCATACATAACAAGCGAAACTCGTAAATACACTATGCCATTAGAATGAACGTACTAGGCCAAACTCACATGTGATATGACACAATACAAATGATCAAACGTTTTGGGATTTTTCAATTTTTATGTGATTTTGAATTTTTTACTTACAGAAAACAAAAGCAAGAAAGTAAGATCAACAACAAATAAACTTTTTAAACAAAAAACAATAAAAGAAACATGTTAGAGAATAAGCATTTTAGCAAGAAGAGTGCACATGGTATTATGCATGATACTATGACCCTAAAACATGGGAAGTATTAATGCAAGGACATAGTAGATGAATCATGCATGAGTACCCTTCTTCACCCACATTGCATGGGTGTTCTGAGTGAGATCCTTAGAATGAGGGGTATGACTAACATAACTCTCAAATCTTGGGGTGAAGCTAGCTAGGCATGATGAAATTTTCTTAAGCATTTCCATGACATCTCCAATGAGTTCACCACCATTTTCTTCCTTAGCTTTCTTTCCACTTGGCATTCTTCTTTCATTTCCTTAAGCATGCTGAGAATTGGCCCTTTTGAGAGGGTGAAGATTGAAGCAATTTGGTCTTGTGTGCCCTCAAATACCACAATGATGGCAAAAATGCTTCACTTGAGGTCCCCTTTGACTCTTAGGTAGTGGCTTTCCTTTTGCCTTTGATTTTGACTCAATGTCTTTCTTCTCAATGATAAGGATCTCAATCTTGGGCTTTTCCACACCCTTTGCTGATACAAACTTCATTTCCCTTTTTGGTTCTTCATTTGAACTCCCTTCACCGGTGTAAACCAATTCGGTTTTCTTCTAAAAAGCCCTTTTGAGATGAAAGAACATTATCGAGCTTCTTGGTTGTGATGCGATCTACTTTAACATTAGCTTGAATCACTTCTAGTTCGAGAAATTTGATCTTTGAGTAAGAATTCAGTAGCTCTTCTTTCAATTTTTGACTTCACATTTGGCATCCTTGAGTTGAACAAGAGTGAACTTATGGTCTTCTTCAATTCTCTTCATCTTCTTGACCGCACTCTTAGCAACTTTGGCATACTTGCCACAATCCTTAAGCAATGCATCATAAACAACTTGAAATTTCCTATCACCTTCATCTAGTTATGCTTCCTCATCATCCGAAACTTCATCTTCTTCAACATCGGTATGCTCACCGAGTTCCTCATTAAATTTTCTCAATTCATCTTTTGAATCAACCGAGGTAATCGCCATAAACATAGAAAATTTACCATCACCATCACATCCATCTTCAGAATCTGAGCTTGAACTATCCAAATCACTAAGGGTGGTTATTAGCACCTTACCCTTCCCTCTCAAATAGTTTGGACACTCATTCTTCAAATGCCCATGCCTATTGCATTCATAGCAAACAGTGCCTTGGGATGGTGATGACTCTTTTGTATCCTTCTTCTTGAAGTCTTTCTTGTCATTCTTGAAGGATGAAAACTTTCCTTTGCCAAATGATTTCCCATTGTTCTTCATCTTCAGAAATTTACAGAAATTCTTTGCAAGGTAAGCCACCTCTTTCTCAAAATCATCCTCATTCGAGGATTCACCGGTTCTCTCATTTATAGTTTTGAGAGCAAGCAATTTGCTAGACTTGTGAGAAGGCAAGCCGAGCTTATAAGTTTGAAGAGAATAAAAAAGTTCTTGAATCTTAATCTCATCCAAGTCTTTGCTCTCCTCAATGGTGGTGACTTTAGCTCGAAAAATTTCGGGCAAAGATCTTAGGACTTTCCTTACCACTTTGGCATCCTCAATCTTTTCTCCAAGATTGAACTTGGTAATAACAATCTCATTAAGCCTTCCATAGAATGAGTCAAACGACTCATCTTCACCCATCTTCACTTTCTCAAACCGGGTAGTGAGCATTTGTAATTTGGTTTCCTTGACCTTCTTGGTTCCCTCATAGGTGGTCTCGAGAATTATCCATGCCTCTTGAGCGGTTTTCACATGAGAAATCCTGTGAAATTCATTAGTTGAAACATCATAGAAAATTGCATTAATAGATTTCCTATTGGCATTTGCCAAAGCATGGGTACCCTTGTCCCACTTAGCCTTGGGTGTTGTTGGTCTCACCCAACCATTCTCAACAGAGTCCCAAACGGTCTCATTAATGGCACATAGAAAATCACACATACACACTTTCCAAAACGAGTTACTCCCATCAAAGAAAGGAGGTGTATTGAGGGATTGAGATCTATCCATCTCAAATGGGGTCTAGGATCACATAAGGATAATGAAATCCAAAAAGTGTACCCACTCTGATACGAATTGAAAGCTCAAATAGTGTAAAACACTATAGCTAATTTAGACCCCTAATTTTAAATCACGGCTTAATTACTTTTACTCTAACTTAACTAAGTGTGGAATAAGAGTAAATGAATTGTAATAAAGATGGAACACTACTATAAGGCATAAGCATGTACAATAAACAATTAAAGTAAAGCTTAAAGAGTAGAGAAGAGAGATGCAATAACAAGATAACAATGAGACGTGTTATCAAAGAGGAAACTCAAGTATTTAGCGAAAAACCTCTCCACAGCTCTCCAAGCCAAAATCGATCCACTAGTGAATAAAGTTGGAGTACACAAATATCAAAAAGACCCTCCAAGCCTAATCTACCCAATGTACTTGAACCCTCCAAGTTCTTGCTACCAACAGGCTTCACGGAGCCATGTCTTTACTAGTTATTTGGATCCTGCAATTAGCTCCAAATTGTATCCGTCAATCAATGGCTTCTTTCAATACTTCCGGTACGCACCAAAACCTCTCTCAACACTTAGAATGGGTGAGGTAAGTGTTTGGGCTAAGAACCTCTCAAGGATTTGTAGATGGAGAGGTAGGAGTAGAGAAAAACTTTAGAGAAATGGTGTAGATGATTGTGGGTGAACACTCTCTAACTCTCAAGTGTATAGCTAGGGTTTCTCTCTCAAAAGTTCCTTTGTAAAACTCCTTCCTATTTTGTGGGTAATGTGGGCTTATATAGTGTTGGTAAAGAAATAAGGAAAACACACTTTAAAATGCTCCAGGCAATAAGTTTTACGGGTCACTCGTGACTTAGCCTGAGTTGTGAAGTGACTCATGAAATCTAGCCTATCATAAGACTCTTTAGATTCTAGCATGTGCTTCTCATGTAGCCTTTTACAGGTTAACACTTGCGAGCCAGTCGCGAAATCTTCTTCTTCACAGAATCTTCACCAAACTCTCACACACAACCCTAACATTAAATCCCACAATAAATACAAGGAAATGATTGAGCAGAAATGCAAGCAAATTTGACATGTAATAAAAGCCAACATAAAACATACTTGTAAATCACAACTTTACATATTTGATTTCTCAACCCAAACTAAAACAGTCTCAAATATGGTATTGAGTCATTTGGATTTAGCTGTCAACCCTCAAGGTAACAAAACCACTAGGATAGAATAGAAGTTTATATAAAAGATTTAACCATAAATGTAATACTACCTCATGTAGTATTTACTAACGTGACCACGATTCGCTCCGAGATCCATAGGCTCTTCTACTATGATTTGTTGTAAACAAACTCCTAGTTCATGACTTGTTTACAAATACACTACTCTCTCTTGTGTGTGAAAACTTGCTTAAGTGTTTGCTTATATAGTGTACTTGAGATGCACATAACCCTAGCTCTATGAGTTGAGGCAAAATACTACAGATCTGATTTGCATGATTCTTGATTCGTCGAGATGTGCGATTCGACTAGTTAAGTCAAGTAACTCTCAACCGATCAAGCTGTAGTTGAGAACTTGTGTATAGCAATTTTGTTTCTACATTCTTAATTCTTCCACTCTTTGACCCTTGATTTGTCTTGATCAAATTTCTAATCATAATATTAATTTAATAGACAAATTAATTAAGTTCTATCTATTAGAATTGTTCATGGTTTGCTAGCCTAAAATCTCCCCATTTGACAATTTATGAGAGAACAATTTACATCAAAGATTCAATTACAATTCATCCAAAAGAACTATCCCTACAAACAACAAACAATCCTATGAAGCTACAAGAGAACAGATGTATGTCTTGTGTAGAGATTACCTGTCTTTTCCTGAAACACTAGACAATGCATAAACGCATGCTTTTTTTTTTTTTTTTTTTTTTTTTTTTTTTTTTTTGTTGAGGGGGAAATATTCATTCATTCAAATTGATAAAGAATCATGATACAAGGCTTCTAAAGTTGGTAAGGGAGAATCCTCCATCCAATACAGATCCTCATCTAATGTATGCCTAGCATATTGAGCTAATACATGTGCCACCTTATTTGCTCCTCGCCTAGCATAGCACACTCTAGCCCACTGTAACCCCCAAACCAAATGTCTAATATCATTTACAACATTCCTAAACAGCGAAGAATTTTCCAAAGAAGAAGAAATGGCTTGGATTACATTACTATTATCTCCTTCAATGATCAACCTCGAGAACCCACTTTGTCCCACGACAAACTC
The DNA here is from genome assembly GCA_028216015.1 of Quercus dentata. NCBI lineage: Eukaryota > Viridiplantae > Streptophyta > Magnoliopsida > Fagales > Fagaceae > Quercus > Quercus dentata. The sequence goes on from CP116448.1 coordinate 16,081,303, forward strand.
AATAGCTCTTCGACATGCCAACAATTCAGCCTCCTCACTCGTATTCACCTTCAGTCCACTAGTAGTCATAGTAGCCATGACTTCACCCTTGTCATTTCGAATCATAACACCATAACTAGGTCTGTCCAAACTCGAAAAGATTGCTGCATCAAAATTTAATTTGTACTACGTTGATGATGGAGGTTGCTAGACATCTCCACCGAGTTCTTCTTTGAGTCGGAATAGCTAAATGAACTTGGGCTTGCTTAAATTCATCAATAAATTCCTATGCTCTCTTATTTAGGTTGCTCGGATCCTTCAACTTTCCACCATGCACCACACAGTTCCTCTGATTCCATATGAGCCATGCTCGAGCCCAAAATAGGTCCATCTCATCCGGCGTTAGGTGCTCCATCAGTTTAGCCATCAGCTACTTCATATCAGACTGCCCATATGCATACCATTTCTACAATTTTTTGATGCTACCAGCCCAAACATCCTGAACTGCGACACAATCCCACAATGCATGGATCGTAGTTTTCACCTCTCTCGGACATAAGGGGCAATTGCTTTCTGAAATAATTTTCCTCGTGGTCAGATTCTTTGCAGTAGGTAGTATAGCATGACAAGCCCACCATCCAAATATTTTTATTTTGTTTGGAAGTTTAAGCCTCCATATTGCAGACCACAACTCCTTATGCGCACACCCCCCTGAAGTTCCTACTCGATTGCCATCATTTAGGAGCCTCCTAGCCACATGGTAAGCCAATTTAACCTCGAACAGCCCCTTTGAATTCTGTGAGCAGATTATATCATCATGCACATCCTTTCGACTCAATGGAATTTGGCAAATAGCTTCTGCCTCCTTCCTTTCTGTGAAAATTAGCCACAACTTCTTCAATCCTCCAAATTTGTAAATCTGGATTGATCGGATCAACCACCATCATTCCTTCCACATCTTCATGAACCGGATGTAATATTCTATTAGTTGGATAATTGGGATCCACCTATCTTTGAGAACATTAATTGAGAGACCATTACCTACCCTCTAACAATGTCCAAATAATAGAATGGGTTGTGTAGCCATTAAACTTCTCCAAACATATGAGTAGTTTGGTGAAACTTTAGCTTCAAGGAAAGATGAACGGGGAAAATACCTTGCTTTAAAGCATTGATAAAGCAGAGAATCATTGCATTGAACCATTCTCCATCCTTGCTTAGCTAACATGGCTAGGTTAAAGGCTCTTAGATCTCGAAAACCCATTCCTCCTTTTTTTTTTTTTTTTGAAGTGTGAGTTTATCCCAACTCCTCCAATGAATTTTCCATTCAGTCCCCACCGACCCCACCAAAACTTTACACACAGATGATCCAGTTCATCACATAATTTCAATGGGAGTTGAAACACACTCGTTGTATATGTGGGTATGGATTGAGCCACAACCTTGATTAGTATTTCTTTACCAACTCTTGACAACATCAAGCCCTTCCACCCTTGAAGTTTCTTCCATATTCTATCCTTCAAATAAGAAAAGGTGTGATACTTAGCCCGCCTAACCAAGGTTGGTAAGCCAAGATAAGTTTCAATTCTATTCACATCCTTAAAAAAACACTTGGTGCACACACTTGCACAATTGTCAATTGTTTTGCATTTCATTGATTCTACATGTTTTTAAAAATTATAACATGATTGTGTGACATTGTTTTGTTCCTTTTTAGGACTTTGTGCTTTTTTTTTTATGGACTAACTTGACACTAATCAAGTTTGTGTTCTTGTTTTGTGTTTTTGCACTTGTTTCTCTCTTGTGTGTCTGTCTATGCAAATGTCACCCACTAAGCATTCTGCTTCCAAGAAATCCTCAAAGCGTGCACACACGGACTCAGAGAATTTCAGAACCATTGAGGTAGACATGGCATACAATGATTGCTACAAAAGGGCAACAATAATTATGGAAAGGATTGTACGAATGGAGACCCTTGAAAACACCGCCATTCCTGAAGTGTTCAAGGAAAGAACTTTGACAAAGTTGCTGAATCCAAGTGGCAATGTTTATGCTGAACTCATAAGGGAATTCTTTGCCAATGCTACTATGGAAGGAGACCACATCAAATGTTGGGTGTGACAAAAGGAATTCATTGTCACAAGGGATTCTATTCAAGAGTTCTTAGAAGTTCGTCCACCATCTCGGCCAATCTTCGTACACTATGATGACAGATTGGACTCTCTTGAGCCTATGGCGAAGCCCTTGGTGGCTCTCTTACGAAGAAGTCAATGAACACCATCCCCTTCAATGCGAAGATGAGGACATTGGCCTATGTCATGATTCACAACCTCTATCAAGTGACGAACTTGACAACACTATCCAAACCAAGGACCATTTTCCTATATGATCTCTACACACATAAGGAGATCGACATATACTGACATATATATCATTTTCTGACCAAGAGCATCACCAAAAGGAACTCAAGGACAATATTGCTATTCCCTACTTTCATTATGGGTCTCATAACAAAGACCAAAGTGAAGATTCCAAACGGTCTTACCATTGTGCAAAGAGACTATCCTATTGGTGCTAATACGGTGACCCGTAGCAAAGCCCACATCACTGAATCAAAAACCGGTGTTTCTCAAATCCCATGGGATGATGTTGAGGAGGAAGGTGGGGATACGGAGGAAGAAATTGATAGATTCATATCAGCACTAGAGGGTTCTACTCAACCATTTTCGCATGCTCATGCACGGGGACCTGATCGCCTTGATCACCTTATTGCTAGGGTAGAGCAGATGTATGGCATGCTCGAATCCCATGTGCAGCACACCGCGGATCGGTTTACGTATATCCAAGGCCAAATTACTGCATTATCGGCACAGATTGAAGACATGATGATGGCACAGGGATTCGACTCTTAATTTGACAACACAAAGACAAAGGTCATGCTGTATTTAAATAAATCATAAAGCAAAGGTAGAACTTAGCATAAAGAGCAAGATACTTATAGTTTAACAACACGTAAAAGGTGAGCGGGGAAAGGTGTAGAGGATGGTTGCACCAAGTAGATGGAATGACGGCGTGATAAAGTGGACGGTAGCACTTTGATTAGGAATTCATTGCGAAAAGTAAAAAATGAAACAAAGAAGCAGCATATATATAGAGGGAACGGCATGGGAGATGAAGAGACGCTTCAGTTTGAGTAAGTAACCACTAAGAACATGCCATGTGTCCCTACTACATTAATAGCTCTAGGATAGCCTGTCAACTGCAGTGTATTCCCCAAGGTATGAGCTAGACCATCACCGCATGGATCCGTCCAAAAGATAAGGCGACGGACCCATGGAGTGAGGGGGCAAGCGATGGGGATAAAAATTAAGGTTGACTGATCCGTTTAAATAAAAACGCTATAGGTGACAGTACTAAGTTAATGGGTTATCAAAAATAAGACAACAGATTGAGGTCTTGAATAAAAAGATCATATGACAAATTGTCCCCCATAGTGGACAAATGATCCTCCATGATGGATAGATTCTAGGTACACCGGCCCGAGGCCGATGGATATCAAGGCCATGTGGCACCCACATGACTTAAGTAAACTCCAAGGAATCCTAAATGGAAATATCTTGCACCCTACGATTGACCTTGGTCAATGGAATCCCTATATGGGAAGAATCCCGTAGAATACATACATTTATTAGGATCTTTCCTATAAGGAAAGATCTTCTTGCCCAATAAATAGGAGTTGGTTCTACACTACTATAAAAACCCCCAAGCCCTCAAAAAACAAGGTACTCATGATTTACCCCACTACGGCACTCTAGAGTTGTGAAAATTCTCTAACTTGACCTTCAGAGGGTATTTGGCTGGTACCACACTGGTACTCTCCGTAAGGTTTTCTTCTTTTTCTTTATTGTGCAGGTCTTGTCTAGAGCACATAAGGATCGTGTAGCTTCATCGATGATTTTCGGCATCATCAATTCCCATCTTCAATTGGTGACATGGGTGATTTAGAGAGATTAGATTTGTCCAATAACAATTTTTCAGGAGAGATACCAAAGGAATTGGTTGGCAATAGTACCCAGTTGATTGTTTTGAAGTTATCTAATAATCGTTTTCATGATGAAATTTTGTTTGAGCACTCTTCCACTAGAATTTTGGAATTAAACAATAATAATTTCATAGGTACTCTTCCTAGAGTACTCCGAGAATACATGATAGTACTAGACATTAACAACAACTACATGTCTGGTATAATTCCCCAATGGACGAGATAAAAAAGAGAAGTACTCTTTTAATGAGTAACAATTGTTTCAAAGGCTAGATTCCATGTGAACTAGATTCATTTTTACTAATTGACCTTTCTCATAACTAGCTTTCAGGATCATTTCCCTCTTGCTTGAATCTACAGGATGTTAACCACTTCTTGTTGTAGGGGAGCAAACTCACAGGATCATTACCAAAAGTTGTTTTCAATTCATCATCTCTTTTTACATTGGAGACTTGGTGGAATAGAACATGACAAAATAGCTAAACAAAATGTTTTGCGAGTATTTTGTGGGAAGGCCTCACTTGCGAGACACTCGCGAAAACTCCAGGCTGGCATGACTCTTTGCATTCTAGTCATGTGCTCTACATGTGGCAATTTCGCGGGTTAGCTTCTTGCGAGCGTCTCATGAAATTCACTTGTTCTTCATGTTAAGCTTAAGTCTTCACACTCTCTCACTCATCCCTTACAGTAAAAAACCCACATAAATATAGGGAAAACATGATTGAATAAATTACAATCAAATTTGGCACGGAATTAAAGAGAACACAAAATAGTTGTAAATTACAACTTTACAATCTCCCCTTTTGGCTATTCCGTGATAAAACCCCTAAACAGACTCTAGACTTAAACGTGAGTTAGGAACATAGGCAAAACTCACTCACACCTAATTCTAGAAGCTGTGAAGCACTTGCATCGTATACACCTATATCCTGAAACAGCCGCACATACAAAAAATTTTCATTAAGCTCGTGACAAGTAGAACACAAGGTACGTATAGGAACAAGTAAAATCCGATCAAGGTACTAAACAAGATATAATCTATGAAGCATAACTTGATCAAACATGAACAGTCATTAAGGAATGACTATAATGAACATTTATAAAAAAATGATCATCCGGACACGCAATGCAATTAAGAGCAATGCTAAAATTAATTTCATGTCCCACAAGCATGATGCATTAGAGCAACTAAAGCTAAAAGCAATAGAAAGTAATAAGCAACAAAACGGTTATAAAAACCAAGGTACACACGAAGTACTAAAGAGAAATATTAAGATTTAAACTAAAGTACTTGAAAGCTTTAAAAGAGAGAAATGTAAACATCCATAAGTTATAAAACTTAGAAAGTAGGATATTGGTTGACTTTCGTGAGTGACTCTTGCTCTTTTGAAGAGACACGAAGGATATTGGTTGATGTTGCAGAATGATAGAGCCATCTTTTGGTGGACGAACACCCTTAAGGACCATGATTTTCATGACAAGATTGCAGAAAGGAAGACACATCCGTCTTCTTTGAACATCCTATTTGTTTTGCCCATGGTCTGAAAAATGTGAGAACAAATGTCAATTTGAGCTCCCTTGATGAGATCACACTAAATTGTGCTCTTCCAAGATTGATAAAACCGGTGTTGGTCGGTGGACAGAGATTGAAAAACATGATCAATGTGAGAGTCTTCAATTCCGATTCAAACTTTGCAATGCCAATAGATGTGCCTTTGGCGGAGACCTCATGATCAGCTCATGGGATGTCAAGAATCTCTATCACAAAAGCAATTCTATCATCATATGGTGAGATTTCCATGTTTGCCAGACGATTGATGTGAAGAATCTTTGAAAGATAGTCCGAAGTGATGACAAAATCCTTGCCTCGAACCCAAGACTTGATTCAGCTCCGGTGAACCAAGCATTCGAGTAAAACTCCTTGACCAATTCATCAACGGGATCCTCAAAATTTCCAAACAGATTTGCCTAATCTTTGTCCACGAATATTTTGGGGATAAAAGTGGATCCCAAGGTGTCAAAACGAACAATTCTTTCCACCATAGTAGGTGCACTTTCAAAGTGGTCGTTGAAGGATTGAAAATCCAAGAAAGTTTTGAACCTTTTGATGTCAAAGTCATTTGACGAATGCCATGTCCTCTTTGAAACAAAGGATGCCATGAGGTCAACCACTTGTTCTTTTTCGCGAGAAGAACGACGATACATCTGCACATAGGAATAGCCATATAAACACAAAAAAACAAGGACAAAAACAACAAGGAAGCAAATGAAATTAGTTCCAAGTTAGTCCATAAACAAGATATTCTACAAAGAAAATTGAAAACATAAACCTAAAGACACAAGAACATGTTTTAAGTGCTAAATGTGTAACAACACATATCTAGCATGAGTGAAGTGCAAAACATGTCAAGTGATTAAGTGTGTGCATCAAGTGTGCATGTGGTGTGCATATGTGATGCATGATCAAAGCATGACCAAGCACACTTGGGTCAAAGTGTGTAAAACACACAACCAAAGATCAAAACATGATAAACATGCATAATCATGGTAATCCCCAATGTATGGTACTCATCGGAGTCCAAAACAACAACAAAATGCCATTTGGTCATTTTATCAAACACCTAGTATGCATATACACCACTAACATGTAAAACAATGCATGAACATATGGAAGTCTTGCCTAAATACATGTTAAAATTCCACTTAGGGCCAACACAAACACAACCAAACAAAATGGGACATAACCCAATCAAGAAAAACAAAGGATTTTTCAAAAAAATTAAAGTTTTCCCAACCATTTCAAAAAATATACCCAACCTTAAGAAATTCTAGAGTCTAAAACTTAATCTAAGGAATCAAAGATAAAAGACAGTTGAAACATGCCTTAGTGAAGTCTTAGAAGTGATTGAATTTGAGATTTTATTGGGTTTTTAAGAGAAAAAGAGTTTAGGGTTGAGAGAGGTTCGGAGGAGGCAAAAGGGTTATGTTTGAAAAACTGTCATTGTTTGCCCTTTAAAACTGAAAACATACACTTTTTGTGGGTAAACTTCTTGCGAGTTACTTGTGAAAATGCCATTGAAGCATGTAAACTATTTCGCGTGTAAAATTTACTCGCGAGGCAGTCGCGGAACTCTCTGTATGAAATTTAGTGTTTTCCAATTTTTGCTCATTTAAAAGGTTATATTTTCCATTTTAACACTCCTCAAGTCAATTTGATATCTGATTGGGCTTTAAACTAGCCTTAAGCCTAAGCGTTCGGTATCATTAGGGAATAGGAGCCCGATTGTAAGGGGTACAAAATACAATGTCTACAAATGCCTCTCTTTTGATTCATCGGTTTCGCTAATGGAATCAAAAGAACAAGAGACAAAACAATTTGTTTTGACGTATGGCTTGGGCCCAACCCACAGACATGACACACATCACGTATACATGGGGCAAGGTACAACTCTGGAGAACTACATGGGATTCGTATGTCCGAAGTCCCACCTTTGTTGCTCAGGAAATGAGCAATGATAGGTTCGTTATCCCAGAACTTGTTTTACCACTTGCAAGCAAATGGCGAGTGACTCACTATCCTAGAGTGACTTAAAAAAAAAAGGCAAGGGCGCTCTTCGAGCTAACCCAACAAACAACAAAAGGATATAGTCTCTGTGGTGTCCATTCGGGGGTCTTGCCTCAAACTTCTCCGTGTGACTCAGTCCACTTGTCTTCTTCACTTCTTTCTCTACCTTTTTTGGTGGGGCTCTTGCATCAAGTTGACCTTGGTCTCTTTCTTTATCACTATCTCTACCTTTTTCTACCATGCCTGCATGTTCAATTCCCGGATGATATGTGCACAAGTAGTCTTGATTGTTGGATCCACTGGAGTGGTAAACACTTGCCGAGGAGTAGGTATGTATGGGGAGGAATATTTTGCCTTTTTCATGACTTACTTGGAGATGAGAAACTCGTTGAGGAGTAGTAGAAATGGACTCGTTGAGGAGTAATGTAACTTTGTAGATGTGTAATCCACTGGGGAAGAATCTTCTGCTTCCTTCATGGTATGCTGAGGACTTTGAGGAAGAATCTTTTGCTTCCTCTTTGGGGATACTTTAGGTGTACTTGATTCACTGGAGAAGAATCATCTGCTTCCTCACTGGGGATTGTTTAAATATGCCTTGATCCATCGGGGAAGAATTTACTACGTCCTCCATGGGGATGATATTCTAGATATGCTTGATCCACTAGGGAAGAATCTTCTGCTTCCTTACTAGGGATAGTGTTCTTAAGTTTATGTGATTTGCTGGAAGAGTCTTTTGCTTCCTTTCTGACTCACTAGGGGTCTTTGGTGACTTTGTGCCTAATTGGGGCAATCTTGAGAATTTTTTTTATTATTATTTATTTTTATTTTTTTACTATTAATGACTAAACTACATGTAGTTTAGTGGTGAGGCCTAAACTACATGTAGTTTAGCCATTAGTTGTGTTCCCGCCTCTTTATTTTTCCCAACGGTTATCAACCGTTTCTTTTTCTTCTTAATTCTCTTTATCTCCCTCATCTCTTCATTTTCTTTATAACTCTTCTCCTTTTTTTTTTCCTACAAAAAATTCTCTCTTCTATCTTTTCCTCACAACCTCTAATTCTCCCTTTCTCTCAAAACTCCCTCATTCTCTCATTTTCTCCCTATACTCTCTTCATCTCCTCCAATAGCACCCAAGGCCAAAAAGACTTCCTACGTCCTTTCTTCTGATGCATTTCTCCTCATCCGTTGGAGTGGAGTAGCGAGATTTGTTCGGTTAAAATGAATTGACCCCTTTGCAAATTAATTAATTATCCAAGTTAATAAATTAGATCAATTTAACATGTAAAGCATGGTAGTACAAACAAATCATCAAATAACTAAATGCAACAAAAAATAAATTTGACATAGGTGATTTGTTTATGAATGGGGAAAACCACCAAGGCAAAACACCACCAAGTGAATTTAAGGTCACCACTCCCAAAAATCCACTATTATCAATCACAAGCGGTTACAAGTATAAGGAATCTTATAAAACCTTTTGGCCTATTACGAAATACCAACCTACAACTGAACCCCTTCCCCAATACCCAATTAGACTTGTATTGTAGCGGCAATCTCTCTGTTTAATGCACGGATCCCAATACGTGACTAACCCACCAACTTGAAGAAGATGTTGGCTACAAAGTTCTTGAGTTCATCAATAATGAAGATTAAGAAGCTCCTTGGTCACAAAACCCTTAGCGCATAGACACAGTGGCTTCCACAGAGAGAATGATGAACTAGAGAAATTTCTGTCTTTGGTCACACAATGCATATGGGGATTCTCTATTCCTTGTGCATACACTTGCATCACCTTGTGACGGCCCTTAAAATAATCCTTATATATGTCTAGGCTTGTGAGAAAAGAAACCCTACATAAATACTTAAGGATATGCATTTAATCAGATCTAAAAAGTCTGATTTCATAATTCTCAACAAATATAACTTGTCTCGAGCTTCTATCAAACTTCAACATTAAATCTCGATAGATATAGCTTCTATCGAGACTTACATCGAGCTTTAATGAACAACACTTCTTCACTTGTTTGTTGGTCAGATTTGCATGACTTTAACACTTGACTTGAACAACATGTTTCTTGAAGTCTTAAACCATCCTAGATCTACCCAATTATAAGTAAAGTGCATTTAGTCAAAGGATTAGCCAATTACATCAAATATGTCCCTAACAATCTCCCTCTTTGGCAATCCGTGACAAATTCACAAAAAATAAATGAATCATAAGAGAAGTCTTAAATCACTAAACTCATAACCACTTGTTGAAATACAAAATAAATCTAACCCTAACAAAAACTCTTGAAAAATTTGCAATAAGAGAGTTCATGACAAGATAGACTTTCACAACCTATCATTTCGAAATGCTTAAACAAAACTCATCAAGAAATAAAGATTGCGTACATAAAGAAACATGTGTATAAAGAGAGAAAAGAAACAACAAATGTTGAGATAGGTGAATAAGAAACATCAATCATTGTCAATGCCCGGCCTTGATCGGGCGACGGAAAACCACGGTCGTCGGGCCTTCGTTCGACCACCCACTATGGCGACAACTCCCGTGCACTCGGGGCCCTGTTGGAAAGCCTCTCTTGATGATGTTGCGTGTGTTCACGTAGAGCTTCGGGTGCTCTCTCTCTCTTGGTGGAGGAAGGTAGGTCCACCTTTGACGTTAGGGGCGGGAACTTGGGCAGATTTTAAGGGATTACCAAAGGTGAGTGGAGTAGCCACCAATCATTGGATTTTTCTAAGGTGTGATTGGTCACTTATTTTTAGTTGATTTTATTACCAATCCTAGGCTAAGAAAAAGGTCATTTTTTGTAATCTAATGTTGATGTCAAAAAATCTTGATTCTTAGGTCTAGAGGTTTGGTTACGTGTGGGGAAGGTGTTAGGCACTCCACAAGGCTTGTCCAAAGACAGTCCTTTGTTTTGATAAAACATTAATTTTTGGAGATTGGCAATGAAAAACATGATTTTGGCATTGGCTTTAAATGGGTGTGGTCCCAATCTATAATTTCCTAAGGCATTTGGGCGAAATACTAGATTTCCACGTCGAAAACTTGGCAACATGTCACCTTGCTTTTTCTGTGGAAATTAGGCATCCATGTGCCTTAGGTGACATGGACCGTCACAATCACATCGGAATGGGGGGTAAGCAGGTATATATATATACATCATTCACAATGCAAGCACACAGAGAAGGAAAGTAACTGCCTACATCCCTAGAGCATAGCCTAAAATATAAGTGCGGGAAAGTAAACAAGGGGTCACCATACTCTAGATATGAGGATGAATGGTACACAACATGATATACCTAATATAACATAACCTATCTAAGAGAGAAAGGGAAGAGGAAGGAAGGGGCTTAAAAGAGTACATAACCAAAAGGGGTAAACTAAGCTCCTAAACCTCATCGAACACATTTGCTTAGCTCAAATCTACATGCTTGACTCTGCGCCCTTTTTGCTTGCACACGGGAGGGTGTGCCCTAGCTCCAAGTGTCCTCGTTCCATATGCGTACATGGAAAGGCAAAGACAAGAAACCAGTAGACAAGCAATGGAGGGAAACAAACAAAAAGCAAACAAAGGTGGTGTACGCAAGGGACAAATGTAGGTTTGGATCGAATGTCCAAAACTTCATTGTGTTGAAGCATGGATGACACACTAACAATCAAGACTCATGCATGGACATGTAAGCAAGCGTGTAAAGATGCATAGAAAGCCAACGGGTGGCACAAACAAGCATGGTAGACATATCATTGCCCTAAGCAGAGAAGGGAAAAGGTACAGACGAAGCAAACCAATATCTAGAGATGCCCCCTAAATGGTTACATCCGAACAAGGCCTCATAGGCATTAGATGTAAACACATAACCATAAACCCGCTAAGGACGTCAAGCGTGGCAAAAACTAGAACAAGAGAGGCTAACACAAGTGTTAGGACATATGTATTTCACTTGTTAAAAATATATGTCATGATTTTATGTAATTGGCTTATCCTTTGACAAAACGCACTTTACTTGTATTTGGGTAGATTTAGAATGTTTTAAATACTTCAAGAAACTTTGTTTCAAGATCAAGTATTAAAGCTTTCAAGTCGGTTCAATAAAACAAGTTCAGAATGCAAAATCATTAAAGCTCAACGGTGGCTCGACATTTGCATCTATCGAGCTTAAGGAAGCTGTTCTTCATTCGGTGTGCTCGACACCTTCTCATGATTGCTATCGGTTGAGGTTTAAGATTTTCAGAATTTCAATATGATTTTCTTGGGATCCGTGAATGTGTCTTAGAGCTTTCTTTTCTCCTAACTTTAGACATATAAAAGGATCAGTTTAAGAGCCGTCAAAGTGTTCACAAGTTGCACAAGCTTTGAGAAAACTCTGTTCAAGCAAATTGTGACCGGAGACAAAGTTCTTACCCTAGTTTATCTCTTTCTCTTGAAGAAGTTGCTATGTATGTGCACCGTAGGGTTTTGTGACCAAGCATCTTCTTGATCTTCATCATGTGGATGAACTAAAGAACTTTGCAACCAACAACCTTCTTAGTTGGTGATTGAAGTCGCGTATTGGGATCCGCGCAATTGGTTAGTCATGTCGGGAGTCGTGCATCCGAAAGAGGAACTGTCACTATAGAACAAGCCCAATTGGGTATTGGGATAAGGGTTCAACCGTAGGTTGGTAAGGGTCTTGGGATTCCTTTACTTGTAACCGCTTGTTGTGATAATAGTGGAGTTTCAGGAGTGGTGACTTGAAAATCACTCGGTGGGGTTTTTGCCGTTAGGTTTTCCCCATTCGTAAACAAATCACCGTATTATTTATTTTCCGCTGCATTATTAGTTTATTGGTGATTTGTTTTTGCTACCACGCGTTTGCATGATAAATTAATTAATTAACAACTTGGCTAATTAATTAATTAATTTCTATCACAATGGGTCATTCGGTTTGTGGCCTATCAAGTGGTGTCAGAGCATGCACACTCTAATTAGGGTTTAATCTTTGCTGTGTTGATCCATTGACCCCTGTTGTCATGATCTGTAACCAGCTTGAAGAGATCTATGTTTTCAAATACATCTTGTTTTTCTAATCTCTTTTTGATTGAGTGTTTCAGAAAATACAAGTCTAAAAGTTATTTGAATTCTCTTATGATGACTATTGAAAAAGATCTCGGTTTGGCTAAGAAGAAACTAGACTGTCTTGGAATGAAAATGTGCAAAGGAGTTCGTCTGAGAAAAGTAAACATTAAAAGCTTAGCTCAAAAAAGGCAGATGAGAGAAAGCACCATTCCCTTTGTTTCTGTCATCTAAACATGAAGTGTGTTTTATGATGAAATTTGCATTTAAAGTTATGGACACATGTTTGTGGTACTTCGACAACGGTTGCTCAAGACATATGACTGGAGACAAATCTCTCTTCAAGACCTTCGAGTCTAAAAAGGGTGGCAATGTCACTTTTGGTGATGGAAGCAAATCTCAAATTAAAGGAAAGGGAATTATTTCTCTACTGACCGCCGGACATTGCAAATGTCCTCTATGTAGAAGGTCTAAGGGTGAACCTGTTAAGCATAAGTCAAATATGTGATCAAGACTTCATGGTGCTATTCTCAAAGGGAAAATGTCTTGTCATGGATGAGTCCGGAAAGAACCTCATAAGTGGTATTCGCACTTTAGACAACTGTTATGGATTGGTTCCGATCTTTGATATTGTGTGCAACAGCATTCGTTTGTGAAATGAAGATTTATGGCATCAACGGATGGGACATGCTAGTTACAAACATCTTTCTATTGTATCTAGGCATGAATCAGTCTTGGGAATACCGAAGCTTAGTAAAATGAATAATGTGATGTGTGGACCATGTCAACTTGGGAAACAGACAAAAGCTAAGCATCCAAGCACTCGGACATCAGCTACATCTAGGCCATTGGAGCTTCTACATTTGGATCTTATGGGTCCAACTAGAACCGAGTCTCTTGGTGGTAAGAGATACATCATGGTTGTGGTAGACGGCTTCACCAAATACACTTGGGTCATTCTCTTACGATCCAAGTTTAATGCTTCTGAGCACATTGAAGCCTTATGCACAAGATTGCAGAATGAGAAGAACTCGAAGATTGATCGAATTCGAAGTGATCATGGTAAAGAATTCGAAAACTCATATATGGAGTCCTTTTGTCAGAGACCAGGCATATCTCAAGAATTCTCTGCGCCTATTACTCCTTAGCAAAATGGTGTGGTAGAAATAAATAACAGAGTTATTCAAGAGATGGCAAGAGCCATGTTATATAACAAGGATTTGGCCAGAAACTTTTGGGGAGAAGGTGTTAACACCGCTTGTCATACGATTAATAAGGTGTACTCAGGACCGGTACCAAGAAGACTCCATATGAGTTATGGAAAGGAAGGAAGCCAAATGTGAAGTACTTCAGGATCTTTGGAAGCACCTGTTTCATCCTCAAGGATAGAGAGAAAGTGGGAAAGTTTGAATCTAGGAGTGATGAAGGCATATTTTTGGGCTACTCCTCCACAAGTAAGGCTTATCGAGTATACAACAAGAGAAGTATGAAGGTAATAGAGACAGTGAATGTTGTTATTGATGAGTTTTCTGATTCTAGTTCTCAGAAAGGTATTGAGGAGTTACCTAAAGAAATTCTTCCTCCCGAGCCTAATGAAATTCAAGAACTTATTGAACAAGAACCTGCATTTGCAAGTACTCCTAGTACTCCCAGTGTTTTGGAAGATTCAGTAGACATACCCACTTCACCAGATTCTGAGTCTCATGAAGAGAAAAGACCTTCATCCAGGGTTAAATTAAATCATCCTCCAGAAGATATTGTGCGAAATATGAATGAACTCACATTAAGGAAACAAACTATTGATAAATGTGTTGCTAACTTTGTGTCTTATTCTTGTTATTTATCACAGGTTGAACCCACAAAAGTTGAGGAAGCACTTCATGATGAAAGTTGGATTGAAGAAATGCATGATGAACTTCTTGAGTTTCAAAGGAATGATGTTTTGACCTTGGTACGTAGACCGGAGGGTGAACACATCATTGGTACAAAGTGGATATTTCGCAACAAGACCGATGAGGAGGGCAATGTGATCCAGACCAAGGCTCGGCTTGTAGCTCAAGGATACTCGCAAATGGAAGAAGTAGACTATGATGAAACATTTGCTCCGGTTGCTCGTATGGAGTCCATCAGAATTTTCCTTGCACTTGGCTTTGTCAATTAAAGTTCAAGCTTTATTAGATGGATGTGAAGACTGCTTTCTTAAATGGATTGCTCAAAGAAGACATTTATGTGGAGCAACCAAAAGGGTTTATTGATCCACACTTTCCAGATCTTGTCTTGTACCTCAAGAAGGCACTCTATGGGTTAAAGCAAGCCCCCGGAGCTTGGTATGATCGGCTTACACAATACTTGGTGTCACATGGGTTCACAAGAGGAAAGTCTAATCAGACTCTTTTCATCAAAAGAGAAGATAGCGAGCTAATAGTTACCCAAGTCTATGTTGATGACATCATCTTTGGATCGACTAAGGATGAACTTGCTCATGGTTTTTCAAAACTCATGCAGGCAGAGTTCGAGATGAGCATGATTGGAGAGTCGACTCACTTCCTTGGGTTGCAAATTCGTCAACAAGATTCAGGTATATTTCTATCTCAATCTAAATATGCTAAGAATCTTGTGAAAAAAATTTGGTTTGGAATCGCTAGTTTCGTCGGAACCCTTATGAGCCCAAATGTTAAACACACTGTTGACTTGTTAGGTAGAAGTGTTAATCCTTCTCTATATAGAAGCATAATAGGTAGTCTTCTTTACCTTACTGCTAGTAGACTTGACATTAGTTACGGTGTTGGAGTATGTGCTAGATATCAGGCTAATCCCAAAGAGTCCCATATGATCGCTTTAAAGAGAATCATAAAGTATGTCAAAACCATTCTTTGAGTTTGTGTGTGTGGTAAAGCAAGGACATAAGTGATGTCCTAGTTGGGTACTTTGATCTTTGATTGGGGTGGGAATGCTGATAATAGAAAGAGTACTTTAGGGGGTTGTTTCTATGTGGGTAATAATCTTGTCTCTTGGACGAGTAAAAAGCATAACTCCATCTCATTATCCACTGCAGAAGTTTAGTACATTGCTATCGTAGTTGTTGCACCCAACTCCTATGGATGCAAAAACTCCTCCATGATTATGGTATTTGTCAAGAACATCTCACTATCTATTGTGACAATACCAATGCCATTAATATCTCTAAGAATCCAGTTCAACATTCTAGAACCAAACACATAGAGATTTGACATCACTTTATTAGGGAACTTGCCGAAGATGGTACTCTCACTCCTAAGTTTATTCACACCGATGATCGGAAGGTGACTGTTTACCAAACCTCTTGACAATAAACGCTTCAAATTCCTTCGTCAAAACATTGGTATTATCTCCATGGGATGATTTTCCTCTCTTTTTCCTTCTTCCTCATGCATTTGCATCTAGTTTTTATGCTTTGTTTGTTTAACATGTTTTTGTTTGGTTATTTTTCATTTTTTGCTTTATTTTGTTTTTCTTTATAAGAATAAAAAAAAATGAAAAATCAGAAAAATATAAAAATAGTGTGTGTTTTGTGTACTTTGGTACTTGTGTACCTTGGATGGCCATTGAAACTGTAATGACCAAGAAAGGGGGTCTTACATTCCATGGAATCCCACATCGCCTAGGGAAGCACATGAGAATGTGTTTATAAGGAATGAACTCCCTTTAATGTGTAGAGGCCTTTTCCCCAGCGCAACCCGGGGAAAAACAAAACCGTGAGGGGTATGGGCCCCAAAGCGGACAATATCTACACAGTTGGGGCGGGGTCGTTATAGATGGTATTAGAGCCATGCCCTAGCCGAAAGTGTAGGCCCCACATGCGAGGACGCGTGTGCCCGTAAGGGGGGTGGATTGTAATGAGCCAAAAAGGGGGGGTCTTGCATTCCATGGAATCCCACATCGCCTAAGGAAGCACATGGGAATGTGTTTATAAGAAATGACCTCCCTTCAATGTGTAGAGGCCTTTTCCCCAGCGCAATCTGGGGAAAAACAAAACCGTGAGGGATATGGGCCCCAAAGCGGACAATATCTACACAGTTGGGGCGGGGTCGTTACGGATGGTATCAGAGCCGGCCTAGTAACCTTGTGTGGGCTCAGAGACACTACCCCACAAAGTGGGCCCTAACGAGGATGTTTGGGATTTCAGTGGGGGAGATTGTGATGCCCCGATTTGATTGATTGATTGTGTGATATGTGTGGGTGTGTGATGAGTCCCACATCGGGTATTTACTGGGTTGAATCGGGCTTTATTAACAACTACAAGGAGCCTCAATTGTGACTAGTCCTTTTTGAGGTATAGCGCGAGATGTGGCTAGCGTTTTCCTTGGGTCGTTATATTTATGGTATCAGAGCCGGCCCGGTAACCCCGTGTGGGCTCGAAGACACTACCCCACAAAGTGGGCCCTAACGAGGACGTTAGGGATTTAAGTGGGGGAGATTGTGAAGCCCCAATTTGATTGATTGTGTGATATGTGTGGGTGTGTGATGAATCCCACATCGGGTATTTACTGGGTTGAACTGGGCTTTATTAACAACTACAAGGAGCCTCAATTGTGACTAGTCCTTTTGAGGTATAGCGCAGATGTGGCTAGCGCTTTTCCTTGGGTCGTTATATTTATGGTATCAGAGCCGGCCCGGTAACCCCGTGTGGGCTCAAGACACTACCCCACAAAGTGGGCCCTAACGAGGACGTTAGGGATTTAAGTGGGGGAGATTGTGAAGCCCCAATTTGATTGATTGTGTGATGTGTGTGGGTGTGTGATGAGTCCCACATCGGGTATTTACCGGGTTGAACTGGGCTTTATTAACAACTACAAGGAGCCTCAATTGTGACTAGTCCTTTTGAGGTATAGCGCGAGATGTGGCTAGCGTTTTTCCTTGGGTCGTTACATATGGTATCGAGCCGGCCTAGTAACCCTGTGTCGGCTCAGAGACATTATCCATAAAGTGGGCCCTAACGAGGACGTTAGGGATTTAAGTGGGGGAGATTGTGATGCCCCAATTTGATTGATTATGTGATGTGTGTGGGTGTGTGATGAGTCCCACATCGGGTATTTACTAGGTTGAACTGGGCTTTATTAACAACTACAAGGAGCCTCAATTGTGACTAGGCCTTTTGAGGTATAACGCAGATGTGGCTAGCGCTTTTCCTTGGGTTGTTACATATGGTATCAGAGCCGGCCTAGTAACCCCATGTGGGCTCAGAGACAATACCCCACAAAGTGGGCCCTAACGAGGACGTTGGGGATTTAAGTGGGGGAGATTGTGATACCCTAATTTGATTGATTGTGTGATGTGTGTGGGTGTGTGATGAGTCCCACATCGGGTATTTCTTGAGTAGATCTGGGCTTTATTAACAATCGCAAGGAGCCTCAATTGTGACTAGTCCTTTTGAGGTATAACGCAGATGTGGCTAGTGCTTTTCCTTGGGTCGTTACAATCCACCCCCCTTACGGGCACACGCGTCCTCGCGTGTGGGGCCCACACTTCCGGCTAGGGCATGGTTCTGATACCATATGTAACGACCCAAGGAAAAGCGCTAGCCACATCTGCGCTATACCTCAAAAGGACTAGTCACAATTGAGGCTCCTTGTAGTTGTTAATAAAGCCCAGTTCAACCCAATAAATACCCGATGTGGGACTCATCACACACCCACACACATCACACAATCAATCAAATTGGGGCATCACAATCTCCCCCACTTAAATCTCTAACGTCCTCGTTAGGGCCCACTTTGTGGGGTAGTGTCTTCGAGCCCACACGGGGTTACCGGGCCAGCTCTAATACCATAAATATAACGACCCAAGGAAAAGCGCTAGCCACATCTGCGCTATACCTCAAAAGGACTAGTCACAATTGAGGTTCCTTATAGTTGTTAATAAAACCCGATTCAACCCGATAAATACCGATGTGGGACTCATCACACACCCACACACATCACACAATCAATCAATCAAATCGGGGCATCACAATCTCCCCCACTTAAATCCCTAATGTCCTCGTTAGGGCCCACTTTGTGGGGTAGTGTCTCCGAGCCCACGCAGGGTTACTAGGCCGGTTCTGATACCATATGTAACGACTCCGCCCCAACTGTGTAGATATTGTCCGCTTTGGGGCCTATACCCCTCACTTAAGTGGGGGAGATTGTGATACCTCAATTTGATTGATTGATTGTGTGATGTGTGTGGGTGTGTGATGAGTCCCACATCGGGTATTTCTTGGGTTGAATCGGGTTTTATTAACAACTACAAGGAGCCTCAATTGTGACTAGTCCTTTTGAGGTATAGCGCAGATGTGGCTAGCGCTTTTCCTTGGATCGTTAATGTGTTTATAAGGAATGAACTCCCTTCAATGTGTAGAGGCCTTTTCCCTAACGCAACCTGGGGAAAAACAAAACCGTGAGGGGTATGGGCCCCAAAGCGGACAATATCTACACAGTTGGGGCGGGGTCGTTATGATGGTATCGAGAGCCATGCCCTAGCCGTAAGTGTGGGCCCCACACACGAGGACGCGTGTGCCCGTAAGGGGGGTGGATTGTAATGACCCAAAAAGGGGGGTCTTGCATTCCATGGAATCCCACATCGCCTAGGGAAGCACATGGGAATGTGTTTATAAGGAATGACCTCCCTTCAATGTGTAGAGGCCTTTTCCCCAGCGCAACTTGGGGAAAAACAAAACCGTGAGGGGTATGGGCCCCAAAGCGGACAATATCTACACGGTTGGGGTGGGGTAAATTCAGAAACAAAGTCTTCTAAACTTTGTATCATTTGTAGCTTAGATGAGCATCTCTATGCACAACTAAGCAAGTGAACTTTGTGGCTCGTGTTTGTGATGAGTACGATTAAGTTGTCTCTTAAACTTAACATGCATATCACTCTTTTTGATGGGAAGGACTAAAAAATCCTAAGAGAAAGACATAAATAACCATCTCACTACTGTTGCTTGCCAATCATAATAAGAAACCTGTATGCTTCGGGATAGTAAAAGTGCAGTGTCAATGACATTTGTGTGCTTAGGCATAGCAAAATTGGAATGTCAAATATCATTGGGTATTTCTTTTCTCTCTTTTATAAGCACATGCATGATATGCTTAAAAGAAAAATATGTAAAGAAAAATCAAAAAGCAAAAAGATCAAAAATGCTTTAAATATGATTGCAAGTGTGTATTCTTGGAGATGTGGGAGTTATAGGATGTACCTCAAAGGTGATAGTTCCCATCAAGCGATTATGATTGTGTGTGAGTTAAAGATTTTCTCATATCTCAAATCGTCATAACATGTATACACTTATGCAATTTTGCGATGTTTTTCACACACAACATGCAATATTCTTTGCTATTCTTGATACATGTGCAGGTACAATGTGATTTGGCCATCACGAGATTTTACATGTATTAATGTATGCTCACTAAACTATCTAAGACTTGTTTTTGAAATATAAAATTGGTTAGACTTGTTTAGTGTGTGTGTGTGTGTTTTTGAAAATCCATGTGCTTAAACTTTTCATTTGAGAGATGTTTTTGAGAGCTTAATATGTTGATTGGATCATTAGTTGAGTTGCATGTTGGATTGCATTCATGTCCGTGTTTTTCACATCTCGAAAAACTGTTTTTAAAAGTTGGCTCGACACCTCCTCGATACCTCCTCAATAGCTGGCTATTTGTCAAGCTTCCTTAAGCTTTTTCTTATCGCAATCTCGCTTGCACCTCGATACCTAGTGGATCTATCGAGATTGGGTCTGTATGCTTAATAGCTTCTCGATACCTGGTGGATCGATCGAGCTTCTGTTCTTAAGTCTGATGTGTTGATCCTCGATACCTGCTCGACACCTCATTTTGTCGAAGAGTATTTCCTCGACAACTCCTTGACAGATTTCTTGATACCTCTCGATTCCTACATTTGTCGAGATTTCATGGCTTTCCTATATAAAGCCTTTACGCGATCCGCTTATCATTTCCATCGATCTCTCTCACGATACTTCTCTATTTCTCTCCTAAAAACACTCCAATCTCACTCCTATCTTGGTTCTCAAGGATTTTACAAGGTTTTTCAAGTTTTTCTTCATTTGGTAAGCCTTTAATCCTTTCTCATTCATGCATTTCATGTTTTGAAACCTAGGATTTGGGGTTTTTGAAAATTTTTGGGGTTTTTCAAAATTGATGAGATTTCCTTGAAATTTTGGGTTGGGTTTTCTCTTAAATGTGTTTAAAACCTTATACATTGCATCACATTAGCATTATAATGGTATTGCCATGCATTTAGATGTGTGCTATATGTTTGTGTGCTGATAGGTTTGGATTGGGCTGAGCTCATGATGCAATTTCCTTTGCATGTCACATGTTCATGCATACGTACTTCTTTTCAATATATTTGATATATTTGAAATTGTTTGGGACTTTTCTGATTGTCATTCTTTCTCTCCCTCTCTGTTTATTTACGTTAGTCGTGTCTATGGCACCCAAACGTAAATCCACTCCGACTCCGAACCCTCTTCGTTCCGGTGCTTCTTCTTCGTCTGATCCTACCCTATCTCATATCCGGTTCCGTGATGATGATGTCTTTAAGGCATTTTAAGAGAATTTTTCTAGACGAGGCTTTCATTCAGAATGCCAAGTCATCTTGACGGATTTTGCAGACACCGACCTTCCCTCTGTCATTCACGGTAGGGGATGGGAGTCATCGTGTGACGTCCTGGTCACCTGTCCTCTCGTGCTTATTCAGGAGTTCTACTCCAACATGCATGGGATTGATCGGTCAGTACCTCTTTTCTTCACTCGCGTTTAGGGTACGCGCATTCCTATCACACCGCAATTGGTTGCGGATATGCTTCGGGTCCCTAGGATAGAGTTTCTCGACTATCCTAGTTGTGAGCGTCCGAGGATCGTGTCCAAGGATGAGTTCATGTCTGCTTTTTGTGAGCACCCCTCTTCTTGGGGTGAGCGTCTTTTTACACCATGTCGACCTTTTGCTAAAGGTCCTAGATTCATAAACATGGTGATGACTTTTGTTTTGCATTCCCCTCTCACTATAACTCCATCACAGAGCCTCATGCTCGATTTTTGTAGTCTCTTCTTGAGCATCTTACCATAGACTTCCCTTCTCATTTCATTCTGTCTATTATAGATGTTCATCTAGATTCGGCGTCCCATGATAAGCTCATCTTTCCTTCCGCTATCACGAGGATTCTATGCCATTTTTCCGTTCCTTTTCCCTCTTTTGACCACTTTACCGTCATGTGTGCCATAGATTACGCTACCGTTAAACATAGCGAGGCCTAGCTTTGGTCGCGGCGATCGATTCAGCAGCTCTTTCCTCCCGTTCGGCTCCTCCTTCTTCTTCGGGTGATGTGTCTCTAGGAGATATCATGGCACAGCTGCAGCGCATGGATGCTCGCCTCAGTACACTCTCTACAGAGTTGTATTAGGTGAACGTTCGTGTCGATCGTATTGCACGATGACAAGCGTCTATGGGTGGCTTTACTCCTAAGGCTACTCCTTCACCACCTTCTCCCGTGACTTCTCCTTCCGAGGATGAGGATGATGACGATGGTGATGACGATGATGCTTCAAATGATGCTGATGGAGATGCTAGCTTTGCCGATGAGATGTCTACTTGACACTCTTACCCTTTGTCATTCGTGACAAAAAGGGGGAGTAGTTTTGGTATATGAGAGTAGTCCATCTTAGGGGGAGAGTTAGTATAGGATCATTTTGTTAAGGGGAGTGTTGATACATTTTGAGGGATGTAGTGAGGATAGTATGTATCTTTTCTTTTCTTTCTTTTTAGATTCATTACTCTTGTACATGAGGTCTTGTGACCATTTATTGATATATATTGTACTTATCTCTTTCTTTATATTGATGTATGTTTTTCACCTACCCCTTCATGTGTTGTTTCTCTTCCTTCTTTATACACATGTTTCTTATACTTGTATGCAATCTATTATTTCTGTTTCACACAAAGATGCCTTGATGAGTTTTGTTTAAAGTGTTTTAGAAATACAGGTTGTCAAAGTCTACTTGCCATAAACTCTCTTCTTGTAAAGTTTTTCAAGAGTTTGTGTTAGGATAGATTTTATTGTATTCAACAAGTGAATATGAGTTGAGTGATTTATGACTTCTCTCATATGTTCATTTGTTTGTTGTGGTTTTGTCACGGATTGCCAAAGGGGGAGATTGTTAGGACATATGTGTTTCACTTGTTAAGAACATATCTCATGATTTTATGTAATTGGCTTATCCTTTGACAAAATGCACTTTACTTGTATTTGAGTAGATTTAGGATGTTTTAAATACTTCAAGAAACCTTGTTTCAAGATCAAGTATTAAAGCTTTCAAGTCTGTTCAATAAAACAAGTTCAGAGTGCAAAATCATTAAAGCTTGACAGCTACATCTATTGAGCTTAAGGAAGCTGTTCTTCATTCGGTGTGCTCGACACCTTCTTGTGATTGCTATCTCGTCGAGGTTTAAGATTTTCAGAATTTCAATCTAATTTTCTTGGGATCCGTGAATGTGTCTTTGGGCTTTCTTTTCTCCTAACCCTAGACATATAAAAGGATCAGTTTAAGGGCCGTCAAAGTGTTCACAAGTTACACAAACTTTGAGAAAACTCTGTTCAAGAAAATTGTGACCGGAGACAAAGTTCTTGCCCTAGTTCATCTCTTTCTCTTGAAGAAGTTGCTGTGTATGTGCACCGTAGGGTTTTGTGACCAAGAATCTTCTTGATCTTTATCGTGTGGATGAACTGAAGAACTTTGCAACCAACAACCTTCTTAGTTGGTGATTGAAGTCGCGTCTTGGGATTCGCGCAATTGGTTAATCACGTATTGGGAGTTGTGCATCCGAAAGGGGAATTGTCACTACAGAACAAGTCCAATTGGGTATTGGAGTAAGGGTTCAACTTTAGGTTGGTAAGGAACTAGGATTCCTTTACTTGTAACCGCTTGTTATGATAATAGTGGAGTTTCGGGAGTGGTGACACGAAAATCACCCGGTGGGGTTTTTGCCATTAGGTTTTCCCTATTCGTAAACAAATCACTGTGTTATTTATTTTCCGCTGCATTATTAGTTTATTGGTGATTTGTTTGTGCTACCCAGCGTTTGCATGATAAATTGATTAATTAATAACTTGGCTAATTAATTAATTAATTAATTTCTATCACAAGGGGTCATTCAGTTTATAGCCTATCAACAAGCATAAAGCATAGAAGCAAGCAAGCATAGACATGCAAAATAGGGGTGATCCAAACCCTTTGATATGGGCCAAGGCGTATGGACAATGACAAAGAGCATAGGGTCTAGTTCGGGTCCAAACCATTAGGCCAAAAACAAAAGAAAGAAAGATAAAGGAAACAAAAAGGCTACAATGGCACATGGCATGACAAACATAGCCTAGGTCTAGGCACACAAACATGGCATGGAGCACGCAAGCATATGGAAAACAGCATAAAGCATGTAAAGAGCTTAGGCCTAAGTACACAAGCATATGAAAGCATAGATCTAGAGATATAGGCATAGAAACATGCATGTAAACATGTAAATCCTAGCACATAAACATGGAAGAACATGAATCCAAGCATATACGCATGTGAAGACAATGATCTAACCCTATTGCACGACGAAATAGGCATAAACACATAGAGCCAAGCAAGGCATAGCCAAAAACATCATACGAGCATGTGAACATGTACCCTTAATATCAACATGAAGTGAAATGATGAACAAAACATGGGAAAGCATGGCATAAGGCATAAACATGTAGTTCTAAACAACTAGCATGAGAACAAGCATAGAAACATATGGATCTAGCCAAACAACACATAGTAAAGATGGATCTAGGCACAAACATGTAGCACAAAGCATAAAGCATGTAGATCGGGACCAATAAACATGTGAGCAAGCATAAGAAGAGTCGTTGGAATGAGAATCTAATAATCTTCGCAATGACGTTGGTTTCGACCCGTTCTGACAGCTAGATCAAAATTAGAGTTTTGGGCTCACCCAAGATCGACTTTGGGTCAAAGTTGTCAAAATTCTCCTAGAAGCTTAGGTTTGATGTAAAACTATGAAAAATGTTGTTTCATGAGGGTTTTGACCTTGTTTGACCTTCGGTCAAACTTAGGGCTGAGTAGGAGCGTTTTGGTCATTTTAGATGAAAAAGACACCTCGGGTGCTCCGATGCCCGAATGGGTCTTGCCACATCGTTCTAACTACTCTTACGGACCTATGAAGAGAAAATGATACTTTTGGATTTTTTGAGGTCCGGCACGCAAATCGAAGGCGGACAAAATACAATATCTATAATCATCATATATATCAATAAAAGTACAATGGATGTAACTAAATGTCACAAGACCAGTATACAAAAGGCTAAAGAAAAAAGAAAAGAAAAGTACATAAAAACCTCATTGCATCCCTCAAAAACCTATAAACACTCCCCCTATAAAAAATGTCCTATACTAACTCTCCTTTTAAGTACAAGACTACTCTCAACCCAAAACTACTCCCCCTTTTTGTCACGAATGACAAAGGGCAAGTCACCGAGAGGTCGTCAACTCATCATCACTGGAAGAGCTAGCATTGTCCTCATCCTCATCATCATCATCATCCTCATCAGTCGAGGCCCCTAGAGAAGGAGATGGAGATGGAACAAAACCGCCAAGGCGAGCTGTCGTCGGCGGGCAATATGACCAACTCGAGTGTTCACCTAACACATCTCATCTATGAGAGAGTCAAGGTGAGCACCAAAGTCAGCCTCTATCCGCTAAAGGTATGCCATGATAGCCTCTAAGGTCATGCCACCGATAGCAGAGGTAGAAGAAGCCAATGAAGAAGGTGGATCATAGAATCTGCAGGATTGGTCTCTACTCGTGGCCGCTTTGGTCGAAGATGGGCCTCGCTCCACCAAACAGAACCCACATCAATGGCACCCATAGTGGAGAGGTAAGGAGAAACAAGAATGGGGATGGAGAAGTGCTGAAGAATCCACGTGATAGCCAAAGGAAAGATGAGCTTATCACAGGTGGAAGTATCTTGATAGACATTAAGGATAGAAGTGATGAAATGAGAGGGAAAGTTTATAGATAGGTCCTCTAAAAGAGACAAAAGGAAACGAGCACAAGGATTAGTGATGGAGTTATAGTGAGACACCGGAGTAAGGCTAAATGTCATCACCATGTTCGGGAAGCGGGGGCCTTTTGCAAAGCCCATGCATGGGGTGTTTAGCTTACCACCCCATATGGAAGGCCTCTCACAAAAGTGAGAGGGAAGCTCATTTTTGGACATGGTTCAAAGACGATCAAAGCCAGGGTAGTCGGGATGCGCTACATTGGGAACATGTAGTACCTCGGATATAAGATTTAGGGTAGCTACGATATGTGTACCTCGAAATGTAGTAACAAGGCGAGGTACAACGGTATCGATGCCTTGTATATTGGAGTAAAACTCCTAAATATACAAGATGGGACACCTCAAAGGACACTTAAGAAGAGAATCCTAGCCCCGAGTCCGAATGACAATGGGGAGAGGAGTGTTGGCAAAGTCCAACAGAATGAATTGGCGTTCTAGATGAATGCCACGTCTCTGGAATTTCTCCGAGAAGTCCTTGTGGGCTCTCTCATCATGGAACCAAACGTGAAGGGGAGGATTAGAAGAAGAAGATGACCCAGAACCTCGAAGAAGGTTCTGAGCTAGAGTAGATTTACGCGCTTTGGGTGCCATCGCGCTGTCTGTTTGAACGAGAGAGAGAGAGAGAGAGAGAGAATCTATTTGAGAGAGAGAGAGAGAGAGAGAGAGAGAAGGAGAGAGTACAACACATCACAACACAAACTAAGAAAGGAAAGAAGGGATAATGTATGCATGAAATATGCATGGACACGTGACGTGAAAAATTTAAATACAACATGGGTAGAACCCAATCCAAACCTACAAGCACATAATCCACATTTAACAAGCACACATCTAAAATGCATGAAACATGGTTATAATGCAATGAGAATGCAATGCATGAGCATATAACACTAAAACAACAACACCCAACCCAAAAATTTCACAAAAATCTCAAAAACCCCCAAAAGATTTTCAAAAACCCAAAACCTAGGTCTAAACTATATGAATGCATGAATGCATGTAGATGAAGGGTTTAAGAACACTTACCAGAGGGTTAAGGCTTGATCTAGGCCGAAAATCACACGAGTAGAGATATTTGAGTGAGGGAGAGAGTGGTTGGGAGAGAGAGAGGCGTTTTTTGTTGAAAAGAAATGAGAAAAGTGAATATGAAATCGCTCCTGTTCTTTAAATACAAAACACAGCTCAATGGATCGAAGATGCTATCAAGGATCTTTTGAGCACTAAACCTCAACAGAAGTGAATTTTTTGAGGTGTTGTCGAGGATTTGTCAATGGCAAAAAACACTTCGATGGATCAAAAAATCAATCAAGATGCTATCGAGCAAATAGAAAGCAAAGAAATTTGGCTTGATGGATTGAGAAGCCATCGAGAATGTGTCAAGCAAAAACCCAGAAATCTTGATTGATTGAGTATCTGTCGAGATGCTATCGAGAAAAGGAGTAAGAAGGGCTTGATGGAAATGAATCTGTCGAAGATCTGTCGAGCTTGAAGAAAGAAGGTTTTTCAAGGAGGTAGAAACACATAAAAATGAATACATCAAACAAGCTACTCAATCAAAGATCCAAACAACATATTAAGCTCTCAAAACATCTCTCAACATATATATAAAGCATTCATAGATCCAAAACACACACACACACACACACACACACACACACACACACTAAACAAGTCTAACCAATTTTATATTTCAAAAACAAGATAATACAGTTTAGTGAGCATATATTAACACATGTATCTCTTGAGATATGAGAAAATCAAATACACTCACACACAATCATAATTGCTTAATAGGGACTATCACCTTTGAGGTACATCCTAGAACTCCCAATCTCCTAAAAACACGCTTGCAACCATTTTTAAAAGCATTTTGATTCTTTTTGCTTTTATTTTCTTTGCATATTTTTCTTTCTTTTAGGCACAGCATGCATGGGCATATAAGAAAGAGAAAGAAGAAATACCCGGATGATAACACATTGTTGTTTCGTTGAGTGGCTAACCACTTATAGCAATTTGGACAAGTGTGTCCCGAAACTCCACAATGATGACAAAAATGCGGCTTCTTTTGTTGAGACTTTTTATTGTTTTCCTTCTTATCCTAGGGTTTCTAGTCTCTTTCTTTTCAACCTTAGGGGGTGCTCCTAGAATTGTTTTGCCCTTATCTAATTTCTCACTAGCTAGTTTAGTTTTAAATTCATTGTTCTCAAAATTAACATTATCAAACAGTGAGACAAAAATAGTTGTACTAGAGGATGTAATATTAGGAAGAGAAATCATACCCCAAACCGGTTTTGTCGAAGCGACTTTCTCGGGAACTTAGCATCCCATCAAGTTTCACACTGGAAGTCCTTTCCAATTGAGCTCGAACTTGGAACAATTCTGCTTCAAGCTTCTTGGCCCTTTCAACCAAGAAATTGTTCTCAAACCGTAGTGCTCCAATGGTTTGATTAGCTTCATCAACCTTGGTAGAGAGCTCCTCTCGATCTAGTTCCACATCACTTAACTTCTTGGTGGCTAGCCTATACAGTTTCTCATGCTTCTACGAAACCTTGTACAACTTAGCATAGGCTGTACGGATGTCATCTTGTTTATCCATTTTCTCAAACTTAGATTCCACCAAGTCCTCTTCTTTATCCACCTTAACATCCGAAGCACTTTGGTCCGGAGGGAATAGTGTACTAACCACCATCCTTTGCATCCTTCTTCCATCTATCTTGACTCTTGAATTGAGAAGAACTAGATTGCTTGTGGTCTTTATTAAAGCCTTTCACATTTGCATTCTTCATGAACTTATTGAACTGCCTTGTGATGTAAGACTTCATCTTGAAATCTTCATCATCCGAAGACTCATCTGTCTCATTGCTTTTGGCTTTCAGTGCCATGCTCTTGCCTCTGCTTCCTTTTCCAAGTCTGGTCAAACTCAATTCCTAGGTTTGCAAGTTGCCAATCAGCTCCGTCAAAGGAATGGAATCAATGTCCTTTGATTCTTCAATCACTGTTATTTTGGCATGAAATCTCTCGGGCAGAGATCCGAGCACCTTTCTCACAACCTTGGGTTTGGAAATAGTTTCCCCAAGACTAAAGGCTGAGTTGACTATGTCCTTGAGCTTGGCATAGAACTCATCAAATGACTCATCCTCCTCCATCTTAATCTCCTTAAAGCTAGTAGTGAGCCTTTGGAGTTTTGAATTCTTGACAACCTTAGTCCCTTCGTAGGTTGTCCGAATGATGGTCCATGCTTCCTTGGCAGTTTTAGTTGAGGATATCTTCTTGAACTCCTCATTGGTGACCGCATTGAAAATGACATTCAATGCTCTGTTGTTGAAGTTTACCGCTTTGATCTTTGCATCATCCCAATCAACCGGCGCTTCCTTTGGCTTAGTCTAGCCAATTTCCATAGCTTGCCACACTTTCTCATCTAAACACTACAAGAAAGCTCTCATGCATACTTTCCAGTATACATAGTTAGTGCCATTAAATAAATGAGGTATAATAAGAGACTGTCCTCTATCCATGACAAACAGGGGTCAATGGATCACACAGCAAAGATTAAACCTAATCAGAGTGTGCCTACTCTGATACCACTTATTAGGTTAAAATGAATTGACCCCTTTGCAAATTAATTAGAAAGAGCAAGTGTTAGAATTGATGCGCATGGTGCAACAACTGGTTGTAGGAGGAGGATAGAACTCCTTTGGTCATAGTTAGGGAGGTCCCCAAACCAAGAATGAAAGTGAGCCCTCATCGGGACAAGATCGGGGCCACAATGTACCGCCCTAAGGCAATGACCAAGAGACAGATCCTTCTAAGGATAAGAACACCGAATCTGGGATTGGCTAAGTCAAGAGCCAAGTGGAAACTCCGGCCAAAAAGCTTCACATCATAGAGGGCTCTAGCGCCTATTGAAGCATCGATCTAGATAGTTGACCAACTTCCCTCAGGTCATTATGCCTCCTAAGTTCAAGGCACCAGAGTTTGTCAAGTATGATGGTACTGGAGACCTTGCGTACACTTGCACACATTCTGTAGGAAGATGGCTCCTTATGGGGATAATCACCCTCCGCTTTGTCAGATTTTCCCTGATAGTTTGATCGGCCCCGTGGCCACATGGTATGCAAGATTGGAAAAGACCTCTAGTTGGAGAGAAATGGCCAATCTTTTTTTGGAATACTACCTGTTCAACATCGAGATAGCTCTTGACCGCATGGTCCTTATGAGAACGAAAAAGAAAAGTGGGGAGTCTTTTTGAGAATATGCCAGAGGTGGCATGAGCGAGCCACACAAATGCAAGCCCCCATGATGGAAAACAAGATGATCAAGTGGTTTATTGACAATCTTAAGCCTCCTTACTATGAGAAGATGATTAGCACCCAAGTCACTCATTTTGCTAGCCTCATCCCTATTGGAGAGAGCATATTGACGAAGGTATCAGGCGCAAGAAGATCATGGGTCCCGAGTCTTTGAGTTCTATGGTTAAACAACAGGTAAAGAAATTGACTAGCCACAAGACTAAAGAAGCCAACATTCATACTGTTGACAATGCACCAGAAAGTTCTAGGGGTACTACTTTTGCTTATGCAGCCCCAACTACTAGACCTTATTAGCAATAGGTTCAACCTACTCAAGCACCTAATCGAGCCTTTAATCAGAGAGGGAGGGCAAACCTGCCTCATCCTTTTAGGAGGGAAAACCAGAAGTACACTCTGTTACCCATGCCCATGGCAGATCTTTATGCTTACCTGCTAGAGAGGAAACTAGTGACCCAAATGTTTGCCAGGCCCAAAGACGGCCCTTTACCACCCGGCTTTGATCCATCCAAGAAGTGTGAACACCATTTTGGAGCTGAAAGGCATACTCTTGAAGAATGATACCAGTTAAGAGACCGTGTCAAGGATCTCATGGACAACACGTTGATACAGTTCAATAATGCAGCCGTTCCGAACATCATCACCAACCATTTGCCTCCCCATCGGGAAGGGAATGTGAACGCCATCATCATAGTGGAAGAAAGGGTTTTTGGATTTCTCTTTACCGTCATTCCCATGGAAGGCCCTGCTCCAAGCCTTGGTCCAAGAGAGCCACCTTGATCTTAAGGGTGTGGGAACCCCAGGATTTGATTGGGGAATCTACTCATTTTATGACAATGGAGACAAGCATGCCCTATTTGACTATAAAGTGCTTTGAGCACAAGTTTGAGTGTAGCCGACCGTGGTATTATATGGATTGAAAGAGAAGTTGTGTGAAGAGGTGATTATAGGGTAGCCAGTCTGTGTCCTCTAGTCGCGCCTGATGGAAACTAGCTATAATGCTATATTAGTTGGGTTAAGAAATGATTGGGATGAATATCTACATAAACACCATAGTAAGGTTACTTCAAGGCCTCCCTCTTCAATAGTCATTGAGGAGATCATAGAATCACTTGTGGATTCAGGTTCATCAGATTCAGAAAAAGGGCAAGCCCCGTCGGCCATCGAGGGATTCACTCCTCTAGTTCTTGCATTGCCTGTAGTCGTAGGGCCAAGTTCATTTGTTGTTAAATTATTGTGAAAATATAATGGATATAGCACTACTCCGATATCGATTACAACTAGTACATTATAATTGGTATGGCTTAGTTAATCCATCTTTTGGAATACATTAAGATTAATTGTTGACTAGGTTGTAACTTGTGTTTATGCACAATATAGCAATAATAATGATAAGATGATCTTACAAAGGTATATGATGCTGTCATCTTAGCTTTTTGCTTAGTGTTTATGAATGGGTTGTTAGGTTCTAAAAGTTTAGAACAATTGGCAAACCATGAACACCCAGCCCTTACATTAAATACCACAAAAATACAGGGAAATGATTGAACAGAATTACAATCAAATTTGATACAGAATTAAAGTCAACATAAAACATAATTGTAAATCACAACTTTACACACACATATATATATATACACATATTTAATTATATATATAGATATGTATGGTTATGTTTTTTTTTTTTTTTTTACTTTCTTCTTGACTTCTTGCTTAAAATTAAATAGACTTGGGCATTGGAGTCATCCACCATTCCACTAATTCACAAACATTTCTTCCCTTCAACAATTACGTCCACAGTTCCAGTGCAGAGGAATTGCCTTCAAGTATTAACCATATTTGGTGGTCAATCTTTGAGGGAAACTCCGAAATCCATTTGACCTTAATCATTCTTCAGGTAGATGTAACATACTAACATGTATGCATGCATTTACTTCTTTCATTTTCTCCTCTCATCTTTCTTCTTTTATATTTTTAATGAAAATATCTACCTATTTTGTAACATCCCAGCCTATTTGCATGATTACTTTTATGGATTTACATTCTTATCATTATTTTAATTACTTTAAGTGAATAAGACTGATATTTTGATATTATAGAAGATATAGGATCTTTTAATGTTATAGAAAGAAATTTATAAAGGTAGGGGTATATGTGCATAATTATTTTATTATTTATTTTAATTACTTTAAGTGCATAAGACTTTGATATTTTGATATTGTAGAAGATATATGATCTTTTAATGTTATAGAAAGAAATTTATAAAGGTAGGGGTATATATGCATAATTATTTTATTAGTTGGGCCTTTCTAAAATATAGAACTATGGGAGGGTGGTAAGTATAATTTTGAAAAGATGTTAAGGGTGAGTTTTCCACCCTATTTCCCTTAGTTGGGCCTTTCAAATTATCTTTATCTTTTTTTATAATTCTTTTGTTAGCATTGTATAGATTTTCATTATTAACATAATACAGCATCGTATTAAAGTTACCTAATATGTGTTAGATGAAGATGACATCGCCATTTTTATTTTTTGCTGCAATTGGTTATATGATTTTATTCCAATGTCACAAATTTCATGTCTTTGATTATCAATAACGTCAAAAATTGCCAAAATCAAAAGATGAAAAAAAGAGACATAAAGTAAAGTCAAAGAACTTCCTCAAAAAAAAAAAGTAAAGTCAAAGAAAGGAAAAAATAAATAAATAATAGAAAAAATTATAGTTGTTATAGGAGTTATAGAAATTGCAGAAAGCATCTTGAGTTGAATCTCATTTATAAGTCGTGGAAGAATTTTATATGTCTTGATATTCCCTCTGTTAGGTTTTTAGACCCCTTGTCACAATATTTTTAACCTAATATTAAACTAAATTGATTAACAAAATTGT
The DNA here is from genome assembly GCA_028216015.1 of Quercus dentata. NCBI lineage: Eukaryota > Viridiplantae > Streptophyta > Magnoliopsida > Fagales > Fagaceae > Quercus > Quercus dentata. The sequence goes on from CP116448.1 coordinate 16,114,290, forward strand.
TATTCAAGATTAGGTTAAACACAAATAAACATAAACAACGGAAAATAAAGAACACAAAGAACTGATGACCCAGGAAAACCAAACGGGTAAAAAACTTGGGTCATCAAATCTACTATAGAAAGAATTGAAGTTTACAAAAGGACTTAGACCAGTAACATCCTAATGCTACTATACGTAGAACTTACCGACATGACCAAGTGCAAGCTCCGGATCCACGGACTACTTCTTTCTAGGATTTGCAACAACCACAAGTTCTCTTACTTGTGACATTGAGACTCCACTCAATGGTTTTGTTGTTCCTTGAATGTTCTTTATGCAACAACTGAAACAACTATCAGGTTCTTAATGTGAATCTTGATCTTGATAGCTCTATATGTGTATTTGAAGGTACAAACCTTTCAGATCTCACAAAGACTCAACACACAACTCAACACAGACTTCTAAAACGTAGCTAGGGTTTTTCCTTTTATACTAGGAGTGAAACACTTAACCCTACAAGACATATGGGCTTGGGCTACATTTGAAACTTTTCTGCAGAATTCTAGAATTGCATGGTTCGATTGATCAAGCCTTACTTTCGATCAATCGAGCCTTGCGTTTTTACAAGAAATTTCTGCAAAACACTCAATTCAAACTTACACTTAAACAAACTTTGAGCAAGCCTAAAACTAGACTCATTGTTTTAATCATGGTTTGCCAACATATACAAACTAAAGTTCTAATACATGTAGTTCCTAAAGTCTTAGAACCTAACATCCTCCTCTAGCAAATGATATTTTAAGGATTACAAGGATTTTTTCATTAAAAATATATATACAATATTTTAGTTACTCAGTAAAAAAAAAAAAAAAAAAAAATCATTTTTTTAGTGGCTTTCTTGGTAGATTTTTATTGAATATTAATGATTGTCTGTTCCAAGCTTACTTTATGTATTTACCATCAGATTATATCTAAAACAACAACAGCTTAAATCATAGTTCTAATATCCTATAAACCATTAAATCTTTGTTTGTAGGGTTGCATTTTTAGCTGAACCAACTTATCAAGATATATGGACAAATGGCAGGTGGTAATTATACGGTTGTTACAAATCACAAAAAATGATGGTTGGGGTTAAAAATATGAATCTTTGTTTTAACCTATATGCATTGATTCCAAGGATAACACACTCTTTTAAGTCTATGAAATTCTATATGTATTATTTTTGTGATCGATTACCTTTATGAAATTCTATGTTTTTTGGTACTTTATCTTTTTGTTAGTACCATGGGTTAAAAATGTCACAAAATGAATGTATAGAACCTTTGAAACATTTGGATTTCTATATTGAATGCATGCAAGTTTAATAAGTATTGGGAATTTACAATAGCAAGTCTTTTTTTTTTCTTTGTAGATAGTATAATACATTTGATTAATCTAATTTATTATTATTTGTAAAGTCAAAGGTAAACATTATTCACATATTTTACAGTGCAATTTTCTCCCCTTTTTTTCATTATCATTATTTCTTCCTTTTCTTTAGTTAAGTTTCTTTGTTAAGAAAATATTTAAAGATGAAAAGTAACCCCCAAAAAAAAAAAAGTCTATGCAATATAAGTTGCTTTTGTAGATGAAATAATTCTTCATCACACCCCTAGTTTTTTGTGATAGGAAAATGTAGTAATCCCAAATTATAATTGATGCAAATTATTAACTTTTTCCCAAAAAAATTGAAGAGCCTACGAGAAACGCGTGATAATTACGAAATACTAGCTTCTGGGCACACACGTGATCTTCTATATTTTTTGTAAATGTTAATAATTTGCATCTATTATAAATTAGGATTACTACATTTTCCAATCACCAAAATACCTAGGGAGTGTGCTGAGTGTTATGTGAAAGTTCAAAAACGTGTACAAAAACACTTTTGAACGTTTAGACCCCCAAAAACCAACTTAACCAACACAAGCAATATGTCAAACAACTAGTGTGCGGAAACTTAACATATGCTATAACTGAATTGGTTAAACAACTATCTAAGCCATAACAAAATAAACCACAGCAGATAATGTAAAGGCAGAGATAGAGAGGAAGGAAGATGCAAACACAAGGACAACACACGATGTGTTATCGAAGAGGAAACCGAAGCCTTCGGCGTAAAACCTCTCCGCCGCCCTCCAAGCGGTAATCAATCCACTAGAAAATGTAGTTGGGATACATGAACAGCAATAGACCCTCCAAGCCTAATCTACCCGATGTACCTAAGTCCTCCAAGCTTCTTGCTCCAACGAGGTTGCACGAACCTTTTTCTTTTCTAGCTTACCGGATTCCGCTACTAAACCATAGCATCCGCCATCTTTGGCATCTTCCAATGCTTCCCAAAACTCCAAGAACACTCAACACTCTAAATGGGTGTGGGTAGTGTTTGGACAGAAATCTCCTCTCAATAGGTATGTCAATGAGAGAGGGAATGAGAAGAGACTACAAAGATTTCTCTCTAAGAATGAGTAGCTCTCTCTAATTGGGTGGGTGTTTTTAAGAAACCTCTCTTAGGGTTTTTCTTCTGAATAGCCACACATATCTTGTGGGAATGAGGGGTATTTATACTTGGTGTGAGAATGGAATACGAAGAGTCAGTTTTTCCAAAAACAGGGTGGCTGGGCGACTTGACCTCGCGACTTGACCGAGTCGCGAGTTCAAGTCATGAGCTAACTTAATGGCCATCTGGATTTTTGTCGTGTAGTGCTCCAGGTGGCGTTTCTGTTCAGCTCCCCCGCATGCTCTGCACGTGAGCAACTTTGGCGGCTTGCAAGCCGCGAGCCACACTCGAGTCCTAGCCGCGAGTCTCTTTCTTGCCTTTGTCTTGAGCATTTCTTCACACTCTCTCACACACTACCCTTACATGATTCCCACCTAAATACAAGGTTTCTAAGTGCTATATTACAAGCAAATTTGTCATGGAATAAAGCCAACACATGGTTGATTAAATTCAACCTTACAATCTCCCCTTTGGCTATTCCATGACAAAACACCTAAAACAGACTCTAGACTTAAACGTGAGTTTGGGAACAATGGCAAAACTCACTCACACCTAAATCTAAAGCTGTGCAGCTCTTGAATCATATGAACATGAATCTCCTGAAACACAACAATACACCATGATCATTGTATGTAGAAAAGCATGAAATACATATGAAGCAAGCAATATGTGATCAAGCAAAGATGGAGTTAAGAAACAAACCATGGCTTGATCAACCAAGTGAACACCACAAGGTAGTGATGGTGCTCATTCACACTTGGAATGAACACAAGGACATACAAGTTAACAAGCACAAGGCAAGTCACTTGTATGTTCAACACTCAACCAATGCATAGTACACAAGGTATATGCATCTAGGAACAATCCTACAAGGGCACAAGAGTGACAAGACATAACCAGAAAATGCATGACATTTGGATTTCTTGATTTTGCATAAAGCAAGGTACATACCATAAAGCCTACAAATATAAACCCTAAAAGCTTACAAAAGCAACATGGGTACAAAGCACATTATATTGAATAAAAACTTAAACAATATAAACTAAAAGTGCTTAAAGTTTCTCCCCTTCAAAATGATGAGAAGTGTGATGCACTTGGAACATATATACTTGTAACACATTACACTTGCACAAAACACATTAGACCCTCAAGGTAAAGCAAGTAATAAAAGGACAAGTATAATGTAACAGACAAATTGCGATCAAGTAAACATGATGTAAAACATATGAGCAACTTGATCAAACACCAAAACAGTCATATAGAAATGACTACAATGATCACATAGCAAAGCAAATGATCATTCGAACATGCATTCAATGAAGCACAATAGCATAGGGATATATGCATGTCCAAAACACAAACACGATGCAATACAAGAAAACAAACACAATAAAGTTTTATTGTTAACACAATGTCTTCTCCCCCTTGGTATATGCATCTCCCCTATGGAATATCTCTCCCCTACAAATGTGCACGAGAAATAGAATTTCTCCCCTAAGGATGTGCACAAGAGTCATAACAAGAGTCATATAGAAATGACAAAATACTCCGGAATACTCTCTAGAGTATACTCTCCCCCTTTTGTCAGGAATAGACAAAGGGTCAAGGAGAAAAGAGGGCAAGAGATGAAGGTATGAACAATGCTAATGATGCTTGAGGGGTGCAAGATGAATGAGAAAATGAAGCTCAAACCTAAGACAAAGTAACATGCTACAAAGCATAAGGTAAGCATGACATGCTAGGATGAAACAAAGAAGGTCAAGACCAATGCATGACATGGGTAGCAAAGGTGTGTGCAAGAGGTGGCTAAGTGCAATGCATGACCAATGCATGAAAAATGCACATGTGGGGCAAGGTGTGTTAAATACACAACCAATGAACCAAACATGTTCCTAATGAGGAAATATGAGAAACCCCAAAGTTTGGTACTCATCGGAGTCCAAACAAGCGAAAAAAAGTCTAAGAGGCATTTTATCAAACACCTAGCATGCATACTATGAACAAAAATGTGAAACAATGCATGAACATCATGAAATCCACCCTTAATACATGTTCTTTCTGCCACAAGGGGCCAACAACCAATGCATATCAACAAAAGAAACCAATCCCATGAAGAAATTTGACAAAAATTAAGTTTTCCCAACCCCAATGATAAAAATCCCAACCAAGAGCACAAAACTCACCAAAACATAATCTAAGGATCAAAATCAATGAAAAGAGTTTATAATTACCTTAGAAATGTTAATGGAATGAAAAACCATTCAAATTGGTTGGATTTTGATGTAAAAATATTGAAAAAGGGGTTTTAGAGAGGATGGGAGAGGTTTAAAACAAGTTTCCCACAAAAAGCCCTTTAAAAAGCTGTTTCTAGGCGTTTCGCGACGGGGCGAGTCGCGAGGTTGAGTCGCAAGCCGCGAGTTTCAGCCGCGAAAATCTTCGCGAGTCGCGAGTGAGCCGCGAGCAAGCCGCGAGTGAGCCGCCAAAAGCTTTCGGATGAGCTCGCGATCGGGGTTTCGCGATCGGCGAGTCTCCGGATGAGCCAAAAAACTCGACACTGTTTTTTGAAACAAAACATGTTTAAACAATGAAAAACAAAGTAAACACTAAACATGAACTCAAAGAGTGATAAAATCACTTCCAAAAACATATAAAATGATCAAAAATCTTTTGGATTAATCCATATAAGATTGAGCACACACACATCACATTTAGACAAGTACAATCTAACAAATGAATAAGACATTCATTGAACATTAGGCATGTGTGTTGTGTGTGTGTATCAAATGTGGAATAGTCCTTAGTCTAGAGTAAAGCTTCAATGATCAATTCAATCAAGTCATACACAACTAGTGCTAAGTCAAGTGGTCTATCTCAATTATAGAAATGAGCATATATGACCTCCCACAAGAAAATGATTACATATGATGAAGCTTTTCATTTGGCTTCTTTACAATTCATAACATTTGATCATTTTGAACCAAAACATCTCATTTTGAGATCGATGCCTGAAATTTGTGATATTTCAATTTGATGAACAAGCCTTTGGCTTTTTGGGCATCATACAATTTCATTTAAGTCGCTTTCCTTTTTCCTAGTCGAATACTAGTATGTGCGACGGCTTTTGCAGCTCATTATCTCTTTTCATTTTGAGATTTACATTTATTGAGCTCTTTAAGCAATAAAAATAAAAGAGTGGGAAGAGATATAAGCACAAGTCTACGCAAGTATCAAAACCAACATGACTATTGACAAATCATTCATGACAAGCTTAAAGATCGATTTACAACAATCACACAAAGATGTCAAGATTTTTCCCACAAAGATATAAGTGCAAAAATAACAAGCTAAGCTCAGTAAATGCACAAAGCCATTTGTACAAAGGTACAAGGCCAAACTCACATGTGATATGTGCTCAAACATATACGATCAAACTTTTTGAATTTTTCACTTTTTATGTGGTTTTGGATTTTTTACTCACACAAAACTGAAATATAAAAGTAAGATAAAAAACAAAACAATGCATACAAATAAATGCAAGATGCACAAAATGCATGAAAATATGACATTTAATGCATGAAGGGTCCTACAAAGATCGAAAGAATTAGATCAAGGACCAAAAGAGCAAAAGCTCAACCATAGGAACCCTTCCTCATCCAAACGGAATGATTGTTTGGAATGAGTGTCTCCTGAGAAATGAGACGAGAGTTGGAAGAATGAGAACCGGAGATGCACATAGACAAGGAGTTAAGAGCATTAAACACTTTCTTTAACAACATGCTATTATCACTAAAATCCGGTTTATCCTTTTTAGCACAACTTCCAAGAAGCTCAAGTTTTTCTTTTCTTTTGATTCTTTTAAAAGCATGAAACTTAGAGCATTGAGGTCTTAGATGACCAAAGACACCACAATGGTGACACACAATGTGTTTAGGTCCACTAGGCCTTTTGGGAAGGGATCTAGCAATATGATTTTGTTCCATCTTCAACTTATGACATTGAGGTCTTATATGACCAATCACACCACAATGGTGGCAAGTTGGAACAAACTTAGATCCATCCAAAGCCTTAGGTTGAGACCTAAACAGAGGCTTTGACTTAATGAGCCTTTCTCTCCACATTTTGATTTCTCTTATGTGGAGGAACGTACACCGATTTGTCCTTAGAGGTAAAATACACATTAGGCACAAGATCGGGTACCACAACATGATTGCAACACATATTATCATCCATTTTATCAATGGGTTCAGCAATCAAACACTTGGCATGCATCTTAAGAGATTCATTTTCACATTTTAACTCATCAACAAGTTTGTTAGACAAAACAAGTTTGTTAGACAAAACAAGTTTAGCATCCAAGTCCATATTCAAATATTCAAACTCTTTCAGCTTTTCATGAGAAATTTCAGCAAGTTTTTTATATTTCTCAACCAATTTGTTGGATTCATTGAGTTTAGCAATCAAATCATCCTTTTCACAAAATAACTTGCTCAAATTCTTTTGAAATTTCTTAGCATTTTTCTTTAAGAGTTTGTCAACACCACCCATAGATTCAAATAACATGTCATCACACTTATGAGGATTAACACTCATAGAGGCAATTTCACAAACACGTGGCATGTTACATTCATTACCAACCAAATCATGCAAAGAGTCATACAAAGCACAATCCATGGCAAATAAACACAAGGGGTCAAGGATCACACTTAGGTATTTAAACCACAACAAGTGTACCCGCTCTCGATACCAATCGAAAGTTCAAAAACGTGTACAAAAACACTTTTGAACGTTTAGACCCCAAAAACCAACTTAACCAACACAAGCAATATGTCAAACAACTAGTGTGCGGAAACTTAACATATGCTATAATCTGGAATTGGTTAAACAACTATCTAAGCCATAACAAAATAAACCACAGCAGATAATGTAAAGGCAGAGATAGAGAGGAAGGAAGATGCAAACACAAGGACAACACACGATGTGTTATCGAAGAGGAAACCGAAGCCCTCGGCGTAAAACCTCTCCGCCGCCCTCCAAGCGGTAATCAATCCACTAGAAAATGTAGTTGGGATACATGAACAGCAATAGACCCTCCAAGCCTAATCTACCCGATGTACCTAAGCCCTCCAAGCTTCTTGCTCCAACGAGGTTGCGCGAACCTTTTTCTTTTCTAGCTTACCGGATTCCGCTACTAAACCATAGCATCCGCCATCTTTGGCATCTTCCAATGCTTCCCAAAACTCCAAGAACACTCAACACTCTAAATGGGTGTGGGTAGTGTTTGAAGAAATCTCCTCTCAATAGGTATGTCAATGAGAGAGGGAATGAGAAGAGACTACAAAGATTTCTCTCTAAGAATGAGTAGCTCTCTCTAATTGGGTGGGTGTTTTTAAGAAACCTCTCTTAGGGTTTTTCTTCCTGAATAGCCACACATATCTTGTGGGAATGAGGGGTATTTATACTGGTGTGAGAATGGAATACGAAGAAGGCTGGTGGCGACTTGACCTCGCGACTTGACCGAGTCGCGAGTTCAAGTCGCGAGCTAACTTAATGGCCGATCTGGATTTTTGTCGTGTAGTGCTCCAGGTGGCGTGACTGTTCAGCTCCCCTGCATGCTTTGCACGTGAGCAACTTTTGGCGGCTTGCAAGCCGCGAGCCACTCGCGAGTCCTAGCCGCGAGCCACTCGCGAGTCCTAGCCGCGAGTCTCCGCTTCACCGCACTGTCTTGAGCATTTCTTCACACTCTCTCACACACTACCCTTACATGATTCCCACCTAAATACAAGGTTTCTAAGTGCTATATTACAAGCAAATTTGTCATGGAATAAAGCCAACACATGGTTGATTAAATTCAACCTTACATTATGTGTTTGTACCAAATATTGAAATTATTTCTCTTTCTCCACAGATAACACTCATCACACCCCTAGGTTTTTTTTTTTTTTTTTTTTTTTTTTTTTTTTTTTTTTTGCGGTTGGAAAATGTAGTAATCCTAATTTATAATGGATGCAAATTATTAACCTTTACTAAAAAAATAAAAGAGCCTATGAGCATGCGCGTGAGCGCATGCTCAAAGGCTAGTCTTTCTTTACTCCTCTTTCCTTGTTCATGGTCCAGTCATATACCTCCCTCTCTCACCAAATCAGTATCTCTCTCTCTAAAGAAGAAAATCAAACACTTAACACTAAAGTTTTAGCTTCAAAGTTTGTGGGTAAGTAAATAAAACTATTTCTTGTTTTGGGTATTTTAACGGTGTTATTGTTTGCTTTAGTTTCCATTCTATATTCTCTAATTTGATTTTTAGAAGTTGGAATTTGTGGTTTTGTGCTAGCAAGTTGAAAGATTGAAGGTAATATGGTCAATTGGCTGCCTATTAATGTATTCTAACGTGTATAGTATAGGTATAAAAATACGCACACGAAATGAAGGCCATTTGCAATTATTTGATGATTTCATGAGAATATGTGTTAAAGCCGCCAATGTGACAGATTTTGTGTTTACAACATGAAAAAGTTGGACTAAATCATATTCTGTGAATTTTGATGCTAGGAGTAGTTCTTATGAATTCTAAGACACAATGGTTGTAATGGAAATGGTCTCATAGTATTCGTGGGGACCACCTAGGACCCGTCGACTTCTCCATTTCGTCGGTTTTATGGTCAATTGTCGCTTCAATTTTCCCGTCGGTATGGGATGTATCCGTCGACTTTGGGGTCATCCGCCTTGCAAGTGCCGTTGGTTTATCAAGGATCCTCCATCATTTTTTGTAAAGTCAACAACCTTGCAGAGGTCGTCCGCTCTCTTAGCCTTCTGATTATAATTCTATTTATTTCTGTTGAAAATACCCCCATCATTTGCCCCCTACTCCATGGTTCCGTCAATTTTAGCTTACGGGCCGTGGAGTATTGTGAGTAAAAATTATAGCTTTTTGAAAAGGGAATCATTAAATGTCCTTCAGAAGTCCTAACTTAAATGCTAGGTGACACGTGGCACTAGCTGGTTGGCCTTGTTTCTAATCATAGGCTTCACTTCGATATCTTGTGCCCCCTTGCTCTATAAATAGTTCCTCTCCTCCTCCTCATTTTCCCCTACTTTATTTTGAAAGCTTTGTGAGACCTAGAGCTGTCTTACCGTCCTTCAAACCGCCATTTGCTCGTGACTCGTTGCCTTTTAATGGAAACCGTTGTCTTTCGAGGAAACCATCATCTTTTTCTTCCTATAAGTTCCCTTCTCTTTGTTTTTAATTTATCTTCTTGGTCAGTCGTCTTTTGTCTTGAGAGACCCATCAAATAGGCTCTTAGAAAACCTCTGTCGCTTGTAGGTGGATAGATGTCGGATAGAAAAGCGATGAACTATCATCGTTAGTCCGTGAGGGTGTGGGCTACGATAAGGTCTATCCGCTAGGGCATGAGCTCGAGGAAGATTCCCCTCGGTCTCTAGAAAGGGAATTGTCTACCCAATCCCCTAATGATGAAGAAAAGGATGAGGATGAGGAAGGTGATGAGGAAAATGACGAGGGGGACCAGTACGAAGGAGGAGAGGCGATGGGTCGGTGGACGGGGGAACTCAGCCTTTTATTCTCCCTCCGATGTGGATGGTCAATGATTTTTATCTGACGATGTCGGGTAAGGTCTTTAACACCTTTTGGGATCGTTACCAAATCCCTAAGAGCATACCCCTCCTTCTACCCGGAAAGTTTGAGAAGTGATATTCTAGAAGGAATGGACGTTGACATGTACGATGCTATGTTTGCTATAGGGCTGAGGTTGCCATTGATGATTTATATCTTGTCAACTTGCCAATTATTTAGGATTATCTGTCACCCAAATTGCTCCCAATGCATGGAGGATATTTATTGGAGTTGAAGTCATTTTGGGGCAGCTTAGTGGTGGGAGCTGTCGGCTTACCCTCGATGAGTTCTTTTATTGCTACAAGCCCTAGCATATCTACTCATCTCGGGGCATCTACCATTTTTTGGCAAGGAAGATGTCACTTAGGCTAGTGTTGGATATGCCCGACTCCAATAGAAACTAGAAAAATTGTTATTTCTTTATCTAAGTGACGAATTGGGTTTGTAGGCCCGAGGAATGGGATACTATGCCAAATGGTTTTGATAATACTTGGGGGATTGTAAAGGAGTCGGGTGGGCCGTCGATTTTTTATCTTTCCAATTAGTCTACTTTTTCATGCCTCTAACACTTTTTTTCTTATTTTTAGCATAAGTTCGTTCGTAGATTATAGAAGAACAAGAGGCTTTCATCCATCGCGTATTGGAGATTCCTCTTGAACAAAGAAAATGGAAGGATCTCGTCACCCTTGATACCCTTCACACGTTTTATGGTGGCCCTGAACCAATGCCAATAGCTCGATGACTACACGCCTTCTCCCATCGACTTAATTCTTAAACACATCATCTATTCCAAACCACCTATTTTCTTGCTAACATCTACTGCCCCCTTTTGCAGAAATGGAAGCAAGTAGATAAAGAGCGTTGGTGAGGATGTCCGCTATGGTGCATAAGCGGCGGGACGGTGCCTCGGCGTCGGCCTCCAAGGCCGTTGCCAAGGGAACGCTGAAGTGGAAGAATGATGGCCAAGACGACCGACCATCAAAGAAGGGGATGGGCCCTTCCATCGATGATAAGCAATCAAATGCCCTTCGCCCTTCAAGCCTTCTCGCCACAAAGTTGGGGAGGGTTTGATGACAAGGAAAGGCCCCGTCACTCCCGATGCCGTCCGTCGATTGATCACCCATAAAGACTATGCCATTAAGATGGTTGACTCGATTATCAAGGAGACAGACTTGGACCCTTGTCTTTGAGCAAACCACGGAGGACTTGGGGGCATCCGAACTCAATGACTTGTCCAGGGTACATTTCTTTTTTTTCTATGATATTGTGCATTTTTTTTTTTTTTTTGTATTCTTTTCCTAACGGTCGTCTTGCTTCAGGCGTTGGTGTGGATGAGGGCGCTTTAGGATAGGTGCGTGGCCTACGAGGGAGTGATTCATCGATTTCGTAAGTGTTAGGAGATCGAGAATAAGGAGTGGGATCAATATAAGGAGGCTGTCCATACCCTCAACAAGGAGTTAATGGACACTCAAGCCACATTGAAGGAGGAGTCCCGTCTGGGGGAGGAGGCAGAGAAGGTGAAGACCAATCTAATGACAGAGCTGGCTGCCCTTCGTAAGCGGATGGAGAAGGCCAAGGTCGACGCTATGGCGGAGTTCTGGGTTTCTCAACCCTTCTTCTACGTGTGTGGTACCTACTAAGATGATAGGTTCGATGTTTGCTGAAGTAGGTTTGGGCTACTTATCATGGTCTCAACTTGTCCTAGATTGTAATAGGTGACACTATAACACCAACTCCTAGAGGAGATGACTCCGTCGATGAAGATTCTGACGATTCCGTTCACATGGTTGAACAAGAGTTGAAGGATGGTGGCATGGTTATTGCTTAGCCTATCCCTGAAGGCCCCGCCACTCCCACAATCTCATCAACCGTGGACTCGTCAACTAAAGGTAGCCTAAACGTCGCAAACCCGACCATCTTAGATTCTCCCTCGTCTTAGCTTTTTCCCATCTTTTGAATTGTATCTAAGCATTATACTTTATCTTACTTTGTAGACAATAGTGAATGCCCCTTTGGTTTTAGGGCTCTGATGTAAAACATTTTACCCTCATGGGTTTTTATCTACTGTTTTTTTTTTTCTTTTTATATCCATTGCTTGCTCTTGTTTTTATTTGTTGGTTGATTGGGAATATGCCTCTATCTCATGTACATTATCAATATTCCACTTCATCTGTCCGTCCCGTAGGACTTAGGATAAATTTGGAGCACCTGGTACCCGTTGGTATTCGTGGTCGTCCGTCCACCCAATAGGTAGGACTTAGGATAATTCTTGTGGACCAGGTACCTGTCGGTACTCGTGGTTATCCGTCCTCCCCGTAGGTAGGACTTAGGATAATTTTTGATGACTAGGTACTCGTGGTCGTCTAGCCACCTCGCAGGTAGGACTTGATAATTTTTTAGGACCAAGTAGCCGTCGGTATCCGTGGTCGTCTGTCCACCCCACATGTACGACATAAAATAACTTTTTGAGGACCAGGTACCTGTGGTCGTCCGTCCACCCTATAGGTAGGGCTCGGTGTGGTTTAAGGAGGAGAGAATAGATAATGTTTTTGATAATTCATCCAAGTCATATTAATAATAGCAAGATCCAAAAAGAAACTTAACATCCTAACATCTTTTGACATTCAACTTTTGACATAAAAATGGAAAAATAAAAAGGAAACGATAACATAAGCTGCATCGATTACACATTGGTAGTATTTCTTCAAGTGCTCGGCATTCCATGGGTGATGGAGCCTCTGCCCGTTGAGAGTTTTCAAGTAGTACATCCATTTTCAATGGCAGTCAATGATCTTGTAGGGTCGTTCCCAATTGGGGCTGACTTACCATGTGAGGGATCTTTGGTGGCCGTTGTTACCTTTCTTAGGACCAGGTCCCCAACTTAAAAGTGACAAGGCCTGACCTTGGTGTTGTAGTGCTTCACCATAAAGTCCCGATAGCGAGCCATCCTTTGTTTTGTCGTCGCTCTAACTTCATCAAAGAGATCTAACTATAGGCGTATCCCTTTTTCATTCCTTTCGCCGTCATGGTGGGATATTCGATAGCCGATTAGCCTTATTTCTGCGTGGATGATGGCCTCATGCCCGTACACGAGGCCGAAAGGCGTCTCTCTTGTAGGTGTGCAAATGGTTGTTTTGTATGCCCACAAAACATTGAGTAACTCATTTGGCCATATACCCTTCGCCTCCTTAAGCTGAGTCTTGATCATCTTGAGTAGGGATCGGTTTGTGACTTCGACTTGTCCATTGGCCTGGAGGTAAGCGGGAGAGGAGTAGTGGTTCTTGATTCCCAATTGTTGGTAAAAGTCCCTGAATGCATTGTTGTCGAATTGTTTGCCGTTATCAGAGACTAAGACCTTAGGGATGCCAAAGCGGCAAATAATGCTCTTCCAAATGAAGCTTCGGACATTTATCTATGTGATAGTGGCCAATGGTTCTGCCTCAATCCATTTGGTGAAGTAGTTAATCCTTACTACAAGGAACTTGAGCTGCCGTACGGTGATAAGGAAAGGTCCAATTATATCTAGTCCTCATTGGGCGATTGGCCATGTGGTGCTTATTAACGCCCTGCCTCGATTGGAAAAAAGCGTCGGGTCTTCATTCGACCACCCACCAGGGCGACGCTCCTACACGTGCGGGGACCATTGGAGGTGGTACGTGGATGTAACCATCCACCATGCGTTAAACGTGGGTTGACAAATGATGGTGTTGTAGGTAGAGGAGCAATCAACAACGAGGAAATTAACCTCTCTAGTAAGTTGTTGAGGGTGCGTTCTCGAAGCCAATGACCCTGCAGAGGTCATCCGCTCTCTTAATATCGCTTATGAGTCTATTTATTTCTATCGAAAATACCCCTATCAGGTATGTTGAATGTATTATAAGTCCGATGGAAAGTTTATGATAAATTTTTTTATAGTCTATTTAAAGATAAGGATCTTGAATTATGTTAAAGTTCCTTATTATGTCTTTTTATTATTATATTAAAGGAAAAATGATGTGTGTGTTTGTATGAAAGTTCATAAGCTATTTTAAAGAATAGTATGAAGACTATTTATCAAAGCTGGCATATCCATAGAATATTTGATTTACATGCACTCTTATTAAATGCTCGTGGAATGTAAAACCTTATGAGGTCTGCTTCTGACTCACCCTATTATTTTACAATGCACGGGTTCTTTCCTATAAGCATCAAGAGTATTAGAGGTGGCAAGGGATCTGTGGTTCTCATTTGTTAGACTATATAGTTCTTTTGTTGTATACATAAGTTTAGCTCTTTTGTTGTATAGGAGGAATCAAGATGTACTTGATTCTTTTGAGCATAGATGTATTTTGGAACCTTAGTTTGTTTTGAACCCCAATGTATGTCTTTGGGGTTTGGTTTGTAAATAAGAGTTTTGCTAAATGTTTAGTTATGTAATATTTACTCGTAAACCTTTAGTTTCAACCAAGTGGTCAAACTTGCAAGTTTGAATGTAATGAAGTTTTAAGTTTTTATGAATTTTGTATATTATGGCTTTTATGCAAGGAATGAAAATGGATGACAAGAGGTGAAGTTTTTATAATCACCTTCAGCTTTAGTTGGTTCATGTTAGTATTGAGTTTAACTTGATATTAACATACTGGTCATGCTCTAAAATCTGAAGTACAGGTTTGGGTTATGACATGTTTTGTGGCATTATATATGATTTTCATGTTTTACTAATTTCATGTTTAATTTGAGCATTCATGCTTTAACCATTTGAAAAAAATGGATATTTTTTACGACAAAAAGAGATTTTTTTTTTTAAAAGAAGCTTTTAAGAATAAAAATATATATATATATATATATATATATATATATATTCATTTCATAACAAACAACGCTTCTATCATTATTCAATTACTAATGAAAAAGAAAAACTACACCGATGTTAATATCATTTCCTTTATATTATGTCGGGTTCGACTTTGATTAAAAGAAGAAGAAAAAAAAAGTGTAATGCTATAGTTGTAGTAATATGGAAGCATAAACAATGATAAAATAGATGATAAAGAAGAAACAACAAAATAGATATATTCAAAATAAGTTAAAATGGAATATAGAATATGAAAACAGAAACTAGTAAAGTCTTACTTGAATAAAACTTCTATCTTTGATTAAAACAGAAAATGTCTGTCTTTAATACAATCTTTGAAAACAAAATATTGTCTGAAGAGTTACAAGATTACAAAGTAAAATCATGTACGAAAGGTTACAAGATTTTATCTGTCTGAAGGGAAAGGTTACAAGATTACAAGAGAGGAAGGATTACAAAAGTCTTTCTAAGGGAGAGAGAGCTATCTTGGACTTGAGAACTAAACCTTATTTTTGGACCTTAATTCGGGACCCGCCTTCTGTCTTCAAAGTTTGTCCTGTTATAGATAAAATAAACCATAGTAAGTCTTCAAAAGTAACCTGAAGTAAGTAAAGTTACCTCAAGTTAATCTGTCGGTAGAACCTTGCTAAATTCTGTGGAAATGAACAGTAAAAGTTTTACTATTCATAAACAACGATCTGCTGGGAATCTGTCAGGGTACACATGCTAGTGAACAGTAGTGACTTATGAAAAATCTATCTCGTATTTGTGCTGGATTGTCCGCAAGCTATTCATGCGTGCTGGTGAATAGTGATAGTAATCTATTGCAGGTGAATAATAATCTATCATAGTTTTCATTTCTTTATGGATTTATCTTATGGTAGCTATTGTAGCTATGGTAGCTATAGTAGCTTTTTTGTCATAATGTATGTTAGTCTAATAATAACCACTTGCATACATTGCCATTGCTGACCTTGTATTTTGAAGGGATGTTGCCTCAATTGAGGCGCCTTCATGATTTATCCGGAATCTTTATTAAAGATTTATGTTCTGACAAAATTCGGTCTAAGATTTTAGCCTTAGGATGGCTATCTTGCTTGCCAAGCAATTGACCGTTAATTTTAAAATTAACAAATTAATATAGTGCAAGTACGCCTTAGCTCAAGGCCTTCATGCAACAAAATTAGGCGGTGAAGCTTCAAATGCTACTAAGGGAGTTCATCAAAAGGGTTCTTTTAGAAGGCTATTTATTACTAAGAGGGATACAAATATTTTATAGAAGATTTGAGAAGGAAATTGTTAATTGAGTAGAATTTTAGCATAAAATCTTTCTTAAAAAAAAAACATTAAATAAACTTTTTGAAAATAGATATATATATTTTTTTTTGAAAATAATATGTAAATACATAAGTGCTACTGAGTAGAGTTTATAGTATCATCTACCTTTGGATTTGTAAAATAGTCTCATCATTGTCTATTATCGACTCATCAGTACTCATGTCCTTAAATATGGAGATTTCTTTTAGCAAATGTATATCTTTGTGGATTGGAGGTAAGATGAACTTAAAGAGTACTTTTGTTTCAAAATATTAGTACATATTCCATTGTTTGTCATGGAAAAAGGATAAGGTAAAGCCAAAAAAGGATTCCCTAAAATAACTTTAGAGGACAACTTGTCTGCTAAAAAGAAAGGTAATATGAAATTGATTTCGTTATTATATATGTATGTCTTTGTCAATTTATTACTTATTTTAAGCCTATCACCATTAGCCTGAGTTAATCATCGAGTTGTTGATTTATAGTATTTTAAAGGTATTAATCCTTCCTGTATGCAATTCATGTCAAGACTGAATCAACAAGTGCAACAATTGTTAACGTAAATTCTTTAAGAACAACCAGAGTTATTTTAGTATACCATTTCTGGAATATCATTCTATCAATTATATTTAAAAATTCATCTTTATATTCATCTTTATAAGAACTTTTATCAGTATAATTATGTATGTCGGGAAGAGAGGAGTCTATCAAAGGTTCATTATAATATTTAATTCTATCCTGTACACTAATTACTTGTGCAGCTATCTGCTCAATCATATCTTTTAAAATGAAATTTTCTGATTTTAATTCTTTCAGTTCTTTTCTTAGATCATTAATATCTGTTTCTAAAGGGTTTAAATCACAAGTAATTTCTGCAAAATTATAGGTTGACTTATAATCTTTCAAGTCTATTTCAAATCTATCAGTTAGAGTTAAGGATTTTTTTAGTTTAGATAAATAATCTTTCTTGGACTATAAATCCGGAAGTCTGTCTATTAAATCCATTATTATATCTTCTTGTTTTGTCAAAACATTTATTTTTAGTTTTCCTTTACAAGAACAATTATTAGGATTATTACAATTACATAATGTCATTTTCTCTACGTCTATCATGTTTCTTTCTTTTGGATTCTTCTTTCTTTTCTTTAGACCTACTTTTATTATATCTTCTATTATTGTTGTTGTATCTATCATCTTTCTTTTCTTTCCTTCTTTTCCTAGAGAGAGCAATTAACGGATCAAAGCCATATTGTTCACAAAAAGTTCCTAGCTCCTTTTTAGCATATCCTTTTTCTTTCTTTATCCGATTTTTTAGCCTTAAATCATTACACCGCCATAGACCTATTTTATTGATTGAGGATATTATGTCACCATAAGTTAAGATAGGATAGTCTATTGTTTCATCATTATTGGTTATATCAAGTCTAACTTTTTGAGCAAAGAAATAAGGTAGATCGGCAATAAATTTTTTTCCAAAGAGGATTGTTGACAATCATTTCAACTTAAAACATTTGAAATAAAAACATCTTTATACCATCTAAAGTCTGAAAGTTGTGGACATCTTAAATTAATTAAAACATCTAAAGCTCTTTCTTTATATTGATTAGGATCTCCAACAAAATGTTTAGTTATGATAAAGATTAAAGTATTAATCGCATCCTATGAAGGCTGTCTATCTGACATTATAACACTTACGAGAAAAGAGAGTTCTTTACAAATATTGTCTCCTTCCTCTCTCTTTTGTTAGACATCTCTTTCTCTCTCACCACTCATTGCTTTGAAACAAGAGAATTTTATTGTTTATTTTATTTATTGGCATAGTTTATAATATTTTAATAAGTTGTGGGTAAAAAGAAAAACTGGGATATTGTGTGAATTATAAAATGAAATAGTAAAATAAATAAAGTATATTTGAAAATATAAAATAAACATTTTTTTACCTATTTGGATGCAAATGTTAACCTACAAGTAAAACACAAAAAGTAGTATGTATTCGCGTGATGACTTTGCTCCTTGAATATATAGCCTTGTATAAAAGATGCCATTCTCTTTGTAAATAGCAATGAGCGAATGATGTTTATCAAAAAGCAATAACAATGCAATAAGTGAACGCTTATCGAAAGTAACAAAGTCACGTGACCTTTCATTAAAAAAAAAAAAAAAAAAAAAAAAAAAAAACAAACTCATCATGACCCTATGTCCCCTGAGATTGAACAATTTCATGCTTGGACAGGTAAATGACCAATGACTTACAGCATATTTTCTGGGATGAGCTAGATATCACAAACAATCGATTGGACATAAAGTTTCTTTCCCACTGCGATAAGGATTGAATCGACTCAACCGAGGAAAGTTCATGAATTAGTGCATTCTAGTGGCCAAAATGGCCAATATGGCGAAAATATTTAGGAATTTACTACTATTTGGGAAATGATTAAAAATTTACTACTTTTTTAAAATTTGAGTTTGTGAAACTAGACTTATACGGTAATTCGAGTTTTAAAAATTTGAGTTTCATAAAAAATAGTACGATAAATTTGAAGGCTATTTTTTCAAACAACTATGACCTCCCAAAAAAAAAAAAAAAAAAAAAAAAAAAAAAAAAAAAAAAAAAAACTCATCGTGACCCTATGTCCCCCGAGATTGAACAATTTCATGCTTGGACGGGTAAATGACCAATGACTTCTAGCATATTTTCTGGGATGAGCTAGATATCACAAACAATCGATTGGACATAAAGTTTCTTTCCCACTGCGATGAGGATTGAAACGACTCAACCAAGGAAAGTTCATGAATTAGAGCATTCTAGTGGCCAAAATGGCCAATACCGCGAAAATATTTAACGATTTACTACTTTTTGGAAAATAATTAAAATTTTATTATTTTTTTGAAATTCAAGTTTGTGAAACTTGACTTATACGGCAATTCGAGTTTTAAGAACTTGAGTTTCATAAAAAATAGTACGATAAACTTGAAGGCTATTTTTTCAAACAACTTGAGTTCTTGAAACTCGAAATACAAGGTAAACTCCAGTTTCACAAACTCGAGTTTCAAGAGTGGTAAATTCTTATATATTTTCAAAATAGTGGTAGATTGCCAAATATTTTGGCCACCAATGATATTTGGTCATTTTGGCCATATTCTAGTAGAATCACCGAGTTTTCTAGCTGCCTATCAAATTTTTACACACCGATTAGAGAGTGAAAATTTTCTTTTACGTTTTATCGACAAACTTTTTCGAATATGCTTTTCGATAGGTCCGAACTCTCTTGCTCGGATGAACCCATCAAGCACCATCATCCACTCCACCTTGTAGACGATGGAAGATAGGCCATTAAGAAGATAATTCAATATCTCAGATAGTTACAAACTAGTCACATGTCGGACCGTTGGAACCACATCAAAACCCACATTAATGAGGCCAGGGGCGTTACGGAAGGAGCACTAAAGCCACAATGGCTAGAAGCAAGCGAGGTATATATATAAACACCTTTCAAGGTAGATTCTTTTTATATACACATATTCATATTGTGGCATTGACATTTCCAAATTCATAGAATCCTTCTCAGTTTCCATTCACTTACTTTACCATCGAGACTCGTGGCCGGTAACACACCAGTAACCACCTAAAGAAGATTATGTTCACTACCTTGCAGGTATAGAGATGAAGTGCGCACGGACCTATCTGGATGATCCTACTTGACCGACAATCATAGGATCATCGGTTTGGCATCGTCTATGGGGACGACATTTTCGTGCTTATGTTCGAGAGCGTAGTTCCATTCAACTTGAAAGTCCGGATGGAGTCCAACATTCCCCAAGATTCTGCGGCATTAGCCCTGTAAATTTAGACACTCACGCTGCCAAAGCATAGAAGAGCTTACTGTGCAAAACCAAGAGATGAGGTTGCAACTTCGGTGAGAGGATAATCACTCTAGGACCAATCGAAACAACGATGGAGATAGCCAAAGAAGAAACGATCTCCGGCGACCAACTAACATTGAGGAAGTAAACTCGGACCTCCTCAGGCAAATGAGAAGGGAAATGGATGAGCTAAAAAGTGCAATGAAGGAAAAAACAGATCGAAGCTTGGACGGGATGGTTAGGAGGATAGACTCACCTCACAACAGTAGTCTTAGAATGCCCAATACCTTCAAAGTTCCGTCTCCCACAGATTGAATCATTCGAAGGCCTGAAGGATCCTTTGGACTATCTCAACACATTCAAGACAACTCTGGGTCTTCAACAGCCCCCTGACGAGATATTGTGCCATTCCTTCCCCACCACCCTCAAGGGAGCAACTAGGGAATGGTTCACTAAGTTACCAATATTGTCCATCGACAACTTCGAGCAATTGGGCAATTCCTTCTTATGCCATTTGGTCGGTGGACAACACCGAAAATGGCGAGATCACCCGCTCACCATCAGGTAAGGGGGAAAGAAGACCCCGAGGTCATATGTGAAATGTTTCACCAGAGAGACCTTGGAAGTAGATGAAGCAGATGACAAAGTGCAGTTGACGACTTTCAAAGCTAGGTTAAAATCCAGAGAGTTCGTGGTCACACTCGTGAAGAGCCCTTTTCGGACGATGGCAGAAATGCTCCTAAAAGCCCAGGAGTACATGAACGCCAAAGATGCCCTGGTAGTAATTAGAGACGAAGAGATGCCTGTGGGGAAGGAAGGAAAAGGAGAAGATCAAGCGGCGAGAGAAAAGGGAGAAAGGAGACCATCACAATGTAGACAGGAACATGCGAAAAGAAGACAGAGCCCCAGATCGTAAAATTTACCCCTTTAGTCATGCCTATAAACAAAATTCTGGCGCAGATTAACAACGAGCACCACCTCAAAGGGCCAAGGCCATTGCACTCGTCACCAAATGTGCGCTACAAGAAGAAAAATTGCCATTTTCACAAAGATCATGGCCATTACACGGAGGATTGTAGAAACCTGAAGAAGCAGATAGAAGAGCTCATTTGAAAGGGGAAGTTACATAAATTTATGAAGAAGGGGGTCATCAACAGATCCAGGAATGATAACAAAGACAAGCACAAAGTCATTCGAGGGATGAGGACCACACGTCCCGTCGTCCATAAAGCACGATTGGGGAGATAAAGACGATCATAGGAGGACCATCTACTGATGGCTTGTTTAGATCTCTCAAAAAGTAACAACAACGGCAGGTGAATAGCATCCACAAGATACTACACCTAAAGTAGAAGAGGACAGATAAAGACATCCTGTTCTTAGAGGAAGATACCAAAGAGGTGAAGCAGCCGCATGACGACCCCCTAGTTATTATGCTTATAATAGAAGGGTTCAACAAATTGGAGAATCCTTGTAGACAGAGATAGCTCCGTGGACATCATCTACCTTTTTAGGACATGTGTGGAACATGTTAAGAACATATGTCATATAGAATTGGCTAATCCTTTGACAAAACACATTTTACTTGTACTTGGGTAGATATAGGATGCGTTTAATACTTCAAGGAAAAAGAATTCAAGTCCAAGTATTGAAACCATGCAAATTTGTCCAAGAATCAAGTGAAGAAGTGCTGTTCATTGAAGCTCAACAAATAGCTCGACAGATGTATCTATCAAGGTTTAAATATTTCGAAACTCAATAGATAGCTCAACAAAGACAATATCTATCAAGAATTACAAAATTCATATTTCCAGATCTGTTTTTCACGCATATCCAAGCTATGTGTTTAGGTTTTCTTTTCTCACAACCCTAGACATATATAAGGATTATTTTAAGGGTCGTCTAAGGTGGTGCAAGTGTGATGAAAAAGGTTTTATCAAAGCATATTATGATCGAAGACAATTTGCCCTAGTTCATCTTTCTCTTGAAGAAACTGCTGCATTTGTGCGTCGGTAGGGATTTGTGACCAAGGAGTTTCTTGATCTTCATGTTCATGAACTGAACAACTTTGCAGCCAACATCCTTCTTAAGTTGGTGTGTTAGTTATGTCTTGGGATCCGTGCATCTATTGGTTATTTACATACCTGGAGCCGTGCATTGAAAGGATAGATTGTCACTACATTACAAGTCTAATTGGGTATTGGGGTAAGGGTTCAACCGTAGGTTGGTATAAGGTCTTGGGATTCCTTTACTTGTAACCGCTTGTTTTGATAATAGTGGATTCTTTGGAGTAGTGACCTTAAATTCACCTAGTGGGGTTTTGCCTCGAAGATTTTCTCCATTTGTAAATAAATCACCGTGTCAAATCTATTTTATGCTGCATTTAGTTATTTGGTAATTTGTTTGTGCTACCACACGTGTTGCGTGTTAATTGACTTAATTAATTAACTTGACTAATTAATTGGTTAATGTACCCAAGGGTTCAATACATTCTTGGCCTATCAAGTGGTATCAGATCGAGCACACTTTAATTAGGGTTAATCTTTCTTGTGTGATCCACTGACCCCTGTTTGTCATGGATAGAGGACAATTTTTAATTATAGCTCTTTTATTTGATGGCACTAACTATGCATACTGGAAAGTATGCATGAAAGATTTCTTGTAGACTTTAGATGAGAAGGTGTGGCAAGCTGTGGAAATTGGCTGGACTAAGCCAAAGGAAGCGCTAGGGATTGGGATGATGCCAAGATCAAAGCGGTGAACTTCAATAGTAGAGCATTGAATGTGTTATTTAGTGTGGTCACAAATGTGGAATTCAAGAAGATATCCTTCACTAAAACCGCAATGGAAGCATGGACTATCTTCCAAACAACCTATGAAGGAACTAAGGCTGTCAAGGACTCAAAACTTCAAAGGCTTACTACGAGCTTTGAAGAGATTAAGACAGAGAAGGATGGGTCTTTTGATGAGTTCTATGCCAAGCTAAAGGACATATTTAACTCTGCCTTCAATCTTGGGGAAACCATTCCTAAACCCAAGATTGTGAGAAAGGTACTCAGATCTCTACCCGAGAAATTTCATGCCAAGATCACCGCCATTGAGAAATCAAAGGACATTGACAAAATTCCTTTGACTGAGTTGGTTGGCAACTTATAAACCTATGAATTGGGTTTGTCTAGGATTGGGAAATCAAGTGAGAGCAAAAGCATGGCAATGAAGGTCAAGAGCAGTGACACCAATGAGTCTTCTGATGATGAAGATTCCAAAATGAAATCCTACATTACTTAGCAATTCAAGAAATTCATGAAGAATGCCAATGTCAAAGGATTTGACAAGGACTGAAAGCAATCCAGTTCTTCATAGTTTAAGAGCCAAGATAAAGGGAAGAAGGATGCTAGGTGATTGGCCAAAAACGTATTGACCCCTTGTGATAAATTAATTGATTAATTAGCCAAGTTTATTAATTAATCAAATTAACATGCAATCACGTGGTAGCACAAAAAAATCACCAATTAAACTAAGTATGTAGTAGAAAATAAATTGACACGGTGATTTGTTTACTAATAGGGAAAACCAACACAGCAAAAACCCCATCGGATGATTTTAAGGTCACCACTCCCAAGAATCCACTATTATCACGACAAGCAGTTATAAGTAAAGGAAACCTAGTACCTTATACCAACCTATAGTTAAACCCTTACCCCAATACTTAATTGGACTTGTTCTATAATGCACAACTCCCAGTACGTGACTAACCAATTGCACGGATCCCAGTACGCGACTTCAATCACCAACTAGAGAAGGCTGTTGGTTGGAAAGTTCTTCAATTCATCCAGACGATGAAGATCAAGAAGATGCTTAGTCACAAAACCCAACGGTGCACAAACACAGCAACTTCTTCACAAGAACGATGAAACTAGGACAAATTCTGTCTCCCATCACAATTTACTTGAACAAACTTTGTTCAACACTTGTGCAACTTGTGTCACCTTTGACGGCCCTTAAAATAATCATTTTATATAACTAGGGTCGTGAGAAAAGAAAGCTTAAACACATAATCACGGATTAGAGTCAAAATAGATCTAAAATTTTGTTTTTCATAAACCTCGACAGATACCCTATCCGTCAAGTTGTTGTCGAGCCATGAAGTCGAACAGCTCTTCAAGCTCAATAGATGGCTAGCTGTTGAGCCAGTTGTTGAGCTTTAATGATAGGCACTTTTCGGACTTGAATCTTGGACAGACTTGCATGGCTTCAACACTTGATCTTGAAAAAGTGTTTCTTAAAGTATTAAATACATCCTTGATCTACCCAAATACAAGTAAAGTGCGTTTTGTCAAAGGATTAGCCAATTACATAAAGTAGTGACATATGTTCCTAACAAGTGAATCACATATGTCCTAACACTAGGGATGGCAATCAATACACTATTCCCTCCGGACCAAAGTTCTTTGGATGTCAAGGTTTTGGGCACACGAAACAAGAATGTCCAACTTATCTCAAGACTAATGGAAAAAGCAAAGCCCTTGCTACTACCTTGAGTGACATTGAGCCCGAGAATGATTTAGATAATGATGACGAGGGAATCTTGAATGCCTTCATTGCCACCGTGAATCCTACTAAAGGGATTGTTGAAGAGGTAGATGAAGAAGATGACTTGGTGGAGTCTAAGTTTGAAAAGATAAATGACCAAGATGACATCCATACAGCCTATGCAAAATTATACAAGATCTTGAAAAGCATAAGAAATTGTATAGGTTGGCTACCAAGAAGCTAAGTGATGTGGAACTTGACCAAGAAGAGCTCTCCACTAAGGTTGATAAAGCCAATAAGACCATTGGAGCATTACGGTTCAAGAACAATTTCTTGGCTGAGAGGACCAAGAAGCTTGAAGCGGAGCTATTTCAAGTTAAAGCTCAGTTGGAGAGGACTTCGAGTGCAAAGCTTGATGAGATGCTCGGTGTGTTAAATCAGCTTTCGATCGAACTGGTTTGGGGTATGATTTCTCTTCTTCTAATATTGCTTCCTCTAGTACTACTATGTTTGTTTCTCCTGCTAATAATTTTGATTCTAAGAATAATGATAGATAAAGGTAGATCTATCTTAGTAGCACCCCCTAAACTTGAAAAGAAAGCGACTAAAAACCCTAGGACCAAGAAGGGTAATAACCAAAAGTCTAAGTAGAAGAAGCAACATCTCTGTCATCATTATGGAGTTCTTGGAGATACTCGACCTAATTGATACAAGTGGTTTGCCACTCAACAAAGTAATAGTATGATCTCATCCGGAAACTAGAATCAGTTTCCATCCTCACTTGCTCCTCTTGGAGATCTTCTTAAGGCCCTCATGTTCCTTTCGAACTTAAACAGTTTCAATTCTTCCCCTTCCCCTCTAGAACAAAGGTTTGCTCAAAGGAAAGGTTCTTCCTAAGGTGTGGAAGGAAAAAGGCTCAAAGTGATTTAATCACTTTTCTCTCTCCCACTCTTTTTGTTTATACATTACTTATGTGTTTTGCTTTCATGTTTCTGAGTCAGTCTAGTTTTTATGCTATGCTTTGTTCTAACATATTTTTGTTTGTTTATTTTTAGTTTTGCTTTATTTTTGCTTTTCATAAAATCAAAAAAAAAAATCAAAAAATCAAAAAAATACAAAAAAAGTGTGTGTTTTATGTACCTTGGATGGCCATTGAAACAATTTTTTTTTTAAGCTGTGTATCTTTTGTAGCTTAGATGGGCATCTTAATGCACAACTAAGCAAGTGAGCTTTGTGGCTCGTGTTTGTGATGAGTAAGAGTAGGTAATCTCTTATACTTAACACTCATATCACTCTTTTTGATGGGAATAACTAAAAAAAATCCTATGAGAAAGGCATAAATAACCATCTCACTACTATTGCCCTCCAATCATGAAATGACATCTGTATGCTCTGGCATAGCAAAAGTGAAATGTCAAAAGTTTAACATAATTGGGTACTTTTCTTCTCTCTATCAAATGTTATGACTGTGTGTGAGTTAAATTGTTTTTCTCATATCTCAAATCGTCATAGTATATAGACACTTATGCAATCTTGCGATGTTTTCACACACAACACACAAAATTCTTTGCTATGTTTGATACATGTGCAGGTACAATGTGATTTGGCTATCATAAGGAATACATGTGTTAATATATGCTCACTAAACTGTCTTGACTTATTTTTGAAATATAAAATTGGTTAGACTTGTTGTGTGTGTGTGTGTGTGTGTGTATCTTGGATCTAAATGCTTTACATTTTTCTAGTTGAGAAGATGTTTTTGAGAGCTCAAAATGTTGTTTGGATCTTTGGTTGAGTAGCTTGCTTGATTGCATTCATTTCTGTGTTTTTCTCTTCTTTGAAAAACTGTTTTTATCAAGCTCGTGACTTCTCGATAGATAGCTATCTATCGAGACCCTTGGATTGCTTTTTCTCAACAGATCTTAACGCATCTTCTATCCATCAAAGCTTTCTAGAATTTTTCTCGATAGCTTCTCGACATATTCTCAATCCATTGAGAAAGTTTCTTTTTGGCCGATAGCTTTTCAATAGTTGTTCGATCCATCGAGGTTCTTTTGCCATTGACAGATTTTCGAAGCACCTCAACAGATTTATCTGTCGAGAATTAGTGCACGATAGATTCTTGAGAGATCTCGATCCATCGAGCTGCGATTTCTTTAAATAGCTTGAGTACGAAATCAGATTTCATTTCTCTCATTTTCTGTAGATAGAAACTATCCTTTCACCTCCCCAAACACTCTTTTCTCTCTCTTTTCATCTTCCCCACTTGGATTTCAATCTTATCCTTGCTTTCTCTCTCTGGTATGCTCCTTAATCCTTCATTCTTCATGCATTTCATGCATTTAGACCTAGGTTTTAGGTTTTTTAGAAAATTTTGGGGTTTTTGAAAATTGATGGGTTATTTGTGAAATTTTTGGGTTGAGTTTTGTTTAAATGATGTTATATGATCATGCATTGCATTTCATTTTCATTCTTAACAATGTTTCATGCAATTAGATGTATGTTTTATCTATTGGAACCTTGTTTGCTGGTAGTTTTTGATTGGGTTGAGCCCATGCAGTTTTCTTTGTTGCATGTCACATGATCATGCATTTTTCATGCATACGTACCTTTCTTTTATTTCCTTTGGTATATATGTGTTGATTGGTGCTTTTCTGCATGTTTTTATCTCTCTCTCGGATAGTCTGCGCATGGCACCCGAGTGCAAGTTTACTCTATCCCAAAACCCTCTTCATTCTGGGGCATCTTCTTCTGATCCTACTCCCTTACATGTCGGGTTTCGTGATGATAAAGCCCCGTAAGGACTTTTGGAGAACTTCTACAAACGTGGCATTCATTCGAAATGCCACGTTATCATATCGAGCTTCTATGATACCACTCTACTCACTGTCATTTATAGTCGGGGTTGGGAGTCTCTTTGTAAGATTCTGGTGAGTTGTCCCTCCAGAGTTTTACTCCAATATGCATGGATTTGATTATTCCATACCTCGTTTCACCACTCACGTTCGAGGTACCCGTATAGTAGTCATTCTAGAGCTTATCTCCAATGTGCTGCATGCTCCAAGGGTGGAGTTTGTTGACTACCCTGGATGTCCACATTTGAGGACTGTGTCCAAAGATGAACTTCTATCTCTCTTCTATGAGACACCTTCATCATGGGGTGACCGTCAAAACACCTCATGCTCGGGCTTTGCAAAAGGTCCGAGGTTCCTAAATATGGTGATGACATTTTTCTTACATCCTTTGTCTCACTATAATTCTATTCTCGAGCCTCGTGCTCGCTTTTTTCTTTCCTTCATTGAGGACCTTACTATAGACTTTCCCTCTCATTTCATACTCTCCCTTATATATGTCTATAGGGCTACGACGACCCGTGATATGCTTATCTTTCCCTCTGCTATCACGAGGATCATTTGCCATTTTTCTGTCTCCTATCCCAAGTCTCCTCATTTCTCTTTCATGGGTGCCTTGAGCATGGCGTCTGTTAGACAAAGCGAGGCCCGGCTTCGACCAAGCGACCCACTGACCAAGACGGCGATTCCTCTAGCCTTTTCCGCTTCATCCACCTCTGCTCCCTCTTCTTCCACGGGTGGTGTGACTCTTGAGGCCATTATGGCTTAGCTTGAACGCATGGATCCTCACCTTGACACACTTAGTGATGAGTTGTGTCAAGTGAACACTCGTGTTAGCCGCATTGCTCGTCGCCAGGCTTAGATGGGTGGCTTCGTACCTTCTCCTTCTCCTTCACCCAAGGCTTCAAGTAAGGATGGCTCTAATGATAAGGATGAGGATGCTAGCTCTTCCAGAGATGATGAGATGACTGGTTCTCAATGACTTACCCTTTGTCATTCATGACAAAAAGGAGAAGTAGTTTTGGGTTGAGAGTAGTCATGATGTACTTAAGGGGGAGAGTTAGTATAGGACTTTTTTGTTAAAGGGAGTGATTCTATCTTTTGAGGGATGTAGTGAGGATTTATATAACTTTTCTTTTCTTTCATTTTAGATACATTATCTTTTTGTACATTGGTCTTGTGACCACTTAGTGATAGCAAACTTTGTTTTCATCCTTGATATATATATATAGTTAATGATGTTTTTATCACATTTCACCTATCTCTCCATGTGTTATTTCTTTTCTTCCTTTATACACATGTTTCTTATTTTATGTATGCAATTTTTTATTTCTGTTTCACACTAAGATGCCGTGATGAGTTTTGTGTAAAGTATTTTAGAAATACAGGTTATCAATATCTTCCATGCCATGAACTCTCTTCTTGCAAAGTTTTTCAAGAGTTTGTGTTAGGGTAGATTTTATTGTACTCAACAAGTGAGTATGAGTTGAGTGATTTATGACTTCTCTCATATTTCATTTGTTTGACGTGGTTTTGTCACTGATTGCCTAAGGGGGAGATTGTTAGGACATATGTGGAACATGTTAAGAACATATGTCAAATAAAATTGGCTAATCCAATGACAACACGCACTTTACTTGGATGAGTTTAATACTTCAAGGAACAAAAGTTCAAGTCCAAGTATTGAAGCCATGTAAATCTATCCAAGAATCAAGTGAAAAAGTGTTATTCATTAAAGCTCGACAGATAACTCAACAACAATATCTATCGAGAATTAAGAAATTCAGAATTCCAGATCTATTTTTCATGCATATCCAAGCTATGTGTTTAGGTTTTCTTTTTTCGCAACCCTAGACATATATAAAGATTATTTTAAGGGCCGTCTAAGGTGGTGCAAGTGTGATGAAAAAGGTTTTATCAAAGCATATTATGACCGGAGACAATTTGCCCTAGTTCATCTTTCTCTTGAAGAAGCTGCTGTGTTTGTGCGCCGTAGGGTTTTGTGACCAAAGAGCTTCTTGATCTTTATGTTGATGAACTGAAGAACTTTGTAGCCAACATCCTTCACAAGTTGGTGTGTTAGTCACGTCTTGGGATCCGTGCATCGATTGGTTAGTCACGTACTTAGAGCCATGCATTGAAAAGAGAGATTGTCACTACATTACAAGTCCAATTGGGTATTGAGGTAAGAGTTCAATTGTAAGTTGGTATAAGGTACTAGAATTCCTTTACTTGTAACCGCTTATTTTGATAATAGTGGATTCCTTTACTACCACGTGTGTTGCATGTTAATTGACTAAATTAATTAACTTGGTTAATTAATTGGTTAATTTACCTAAAGGGTTAATACATTCTTGGCCTATCATACCTCTCTGCTTTTCAACAACCGAAAGTGGATCTCGAGAGATTGCGGCCCTTTGAGTCCCCCCTTTTCAGCTTCGGTGGGGACAGAGTGTACCCCAAAGGCATAATGACATTGACTATCATAGTAGGGTCTTACCCACGACAATTGACTCATCAGCTCGACTTCCTGGTGGTAGACTATCCTTCCTCGTACAACGTAATAATTGGGAGGCCTACACTCAACTACCGAAAGGCCGCCACGTCCACCTATTGCACGAAGGTAAAGTTCCCAATGAAGAATGGTGTAGGCGAAGTAAAGGTAGATCAGGTACTAGCTAGGGAATGCTACCAAGTAGTGTTAGCTACAAAGGAAAACCATACGTGGATGATCAAAGTGAAAGAGGAAGAGAAGGTGGAAGCCCTAGAGACCATGGAACTAGTAGACAGGGAACCGACGATTACTACAAGGGTAGGGACGACTCTTGGCCTAGGGATTAAGATGAAACTAGTCTAATTCCTCAAAGACAACTTGGAAGTTTTCGCATGGAGTCACGAGGACATGCCAGGCATATCCATAGCGATCATTCAACACAAGCTAAATGTAGATCTCAAGAAAAAGCCCGTCCAGCAGAGACGACGAGTCTTTGCTCCATAACGAAACCAAGCAATCGTGGATGAAGTTAACAAACTACTGGTTGTGGACTTCTTATGTGAGGTCTACTACCAGGATGGTTGGTTGGGTAGTAGACCTCACGAATGAAGTCCGTTGCCGGCAGTTTGTTGACTTCGTCCATGATTGCCTAGTTTCATTATGGAGCAAAGACTCGTAGTCTCTGTGGATATGCTTGGCATGTCCCCATGACTCCATGCGAAAACGTCCAAGTTGTCCTTAAGGAATTGGACTAGTTTCTTCTTCATCTCTGTGCCTAAAGTCATCCCTACCCTTGTAGTCTTTGTTGGTTCCCCGTCTACCTGTTGCACGGTCTCTAAG
The DNA here is from genome assembly GCA_028216015.1 of Quercus dentata. Taxonomy (NCBI): domain Eukaryota; kingdom Viridiplantae; phylum Streptophyta; class Magnoliopsida; order Fagales; family Fagaceae; genus Quercus; species Quercus dentata. The sequence continues at coordinate 16,145,169 of CP116448.1, forward strand.
GCTTCCACCTTCTCTTCCTTTTTCTCTTCGATCATCCACGTATGGTTTTCCTTTGTAGCTAACATCGCTTGGTAGCATTCCCTTGCTAGTACCTAATCTCCCTTTACTTCACCTACACTATTCGCCATTGGGAACTTTACCTTCAAGCAATAGGTGGACATGTCGGCCTTCCGGCGGTTGAGTGTAGGCCTCCCAATTATTACGTTGTACGAGGAAGGATAGTCTACCACCAGGAAGTCGAGCTGACGAGTCAATTGTCGTGGGTAGGACCCTACCGTGACCGTCAATGTCATTATTCCTTTGGGATACACTCTATCCCTACTGAAGTTGACGAGAGAGGACTCAAAGAGCTACAATCTCTCAAGATCCACCTTTAGTCGTTGAAAAGCAGAGAGGTACATGATGTCCGCAGAGTTGCCTTTGTTTACAAGGATTCTCCTGGTGTTGAATGCTTCTATCATGAGCATAATAACCAGGGGGTCATCATGTGGCTACTTCACCCCTCTGGTGTTAGGACATATGTGAATCATGTTAGGAAAATATGTCATTTAGATTTGGCTAATCCTTTGACAAAATGCACTTTACTTGTAATTGGGTAGATCTAGAATGTGTTTAATACTTCAAGGAACAAAAGTTCATGTCCAAGTGCAAAAGCCATGCAAATTTGTCCAAGAATTAAGTGAAGAAGTGCTGGATTTTAAAACTCGACAGCTAGCTCGATAGATAGTATCTATCGAGGTTTAAAATTTAGCCAGATGCACAATGGTTGGTCGATAGATAACCTATCTATCAAGATTTACGAAAATCAGTTTTTCAAATCTTATTTCACACCAATCCGTGTATATTTGTTTAGGTTTTCTTTTCTTATAACCCTAAACATATATAAGGATTATTTTAAGGGCCATCATAGCTGATGTAACTTAATGCAAAAGTTTTTCATAAGCATATTATAATCAAGACATATGCCCTAGTTTTTCTTCCTTTTCAAGAAGTTGCTGCGTTTGTACACAGTAGGGTTTTGTAACCAAGGAGCTTTATGATTTCCATCGTGTTGATGAACTGAAAAACTTTGCACCAACATCCTTCTCAAGTTGGTGTGTTAGTCACATACTTGGATCCGTGCATCGATTGGTTAGTCACGTACTAGGAGCCGTGCATTGAAAAGGAGAGATTGTCACTACAGAACAAGTCCAATTGGGTATTGGGGTAAGGGTTCAACTATAGGTTGGTATAAGGTATTAGGATTCCTTTACTTGTAACCACTTGTTGTGATAATAGTGGATTCTCGGGAGTGGTGACCTTAAAAACCTGATAGGGTTTTTGTCATGGAGGTTTTCCCCATTCATAAACAAATCACCGTGTCAACTTTATTTCTGCTGCATATTAACTTAGTTGGTGATTTGTTTGTGCTACCATGCATATTGCATGTTAATTGTGTTGGTTTTTAGACCCCTTAAAAACACAATTGGATTAACCTAGGTAATTAGCCAAGTTGTTACTTAGTTCGAATTCCAAATCTAGGTTATCACAATCAAATAATCATATCATGTAAAGTAGCGGAAAGATAAATAGGACAACGATATGATCACCGAGGAAACCAAACCGGTAAAAACCTAGGGAGGATTTAACCTAGCTATCCTCAAGGTAAACTTGAATCCACTATCTTGAAAGAATCGAAGTTCATACAATAAGACTTACAAGCCCCCACGCTCGACTTCTTATTGCTACCCACCAGTAGAACTTACTAACATGACCACGTACAAGCTCCGAGACCACGGACTCCTTCTTTCTTGGATTCTTTAGCAAGTACAAGCACACCCGCTTGTGTTTTCTTTAAGTTTTTATGGCAGCAACTGAATGATCATCAAGGTCTTAAACTAATCTCCTCTTGATAATTCTAAGTTTGTGTAAAGGAAAGCTCCTCACAAATCTCACAAGAGATTTACACAAACAAGCATATGAGCAACCACTAAAACGTGACTAAGGTTTGCCTTATATACCTAGGGCAAAACATAAAACCCTAAAACGTTTTAATGAGCTAGGGCTGAGTTGGAATTCTACAGAAAAAAAGCATCTAACCCGATTTTAGATTGATCGAGCCTAAGTTTCGAACGATCGAACTAGGCCGAGAAGCATAAATGATTCCTGCATCAGCTTATTCCAACTTTACATAAATGATACAACTTTGAGCAAGTCTAAACAAGACTAAACAACTTGTTTTGATCATGGTTTGCCAACAATACAAATTAGAGTTCTAAATACATAAGATCCTAAGTCTTTAGAACCTAACAAACTCCCCCTTTGGCAATCCATGACAAAACACAACTTAAAGCTCAAAGTTTACAAAGAACAAGCCCTTTACAAAAAAAAAAAAAATGCTCAGAAATAATAAATCCAATCCTAACTACTATCCATTAGTTACAAGTGTAGACAGCAGTTCAATTGAATCAACCTATATATTTCCTGAAACACTAAACAAAATGCATAAACGCATGTGTGGAAAAAATACAAGTAAACAACATAAGTTCTTGATTTCACTCAAACACAAAATAAAGACATATATCAATGAATAACTCATAAATATAAATCAATAAGTAATGAAACAAGAAAATATATTAAAAAAATGTATCTCCCCCTAACATGAATAACCCAACAAAAATACATCAAGAGCAAAAGAAATAAAATACAAAGTGAAGCACTAGATACAATCTAATCTCCTTTGGTAGCTCCACAAAAAATCTCCCTCTGAAACAAAAAAGATCTATAAGAGTCCTAAAATCCAAAATGTACTCCCCCTTTTTGTGACGGAATGCCAAAGGGCAATCAAAATCCATCATCAAAAGAAGGTGGCGGTGAGGATCGTCGAAGCTGTGCCAACTTTGCTCGTAAGGCTCGTATCTCATCGAGCATGTCCACCAAAATCTGTCCATGAGCCGCTTGAATGGTCAAGACATGATCCAACATACGTCGAATGTCCGAATCATCCAAAGTAGTCGATGGAGGAACATCAGCACCAGTAGCAACAGCACCGGATGCCTCACCTGTATCAGCACTTGTAAAAGAGGGAGGAAGGGGAATAGCACTAGCAGACTCACCTTTAGGACGCAAGTGAGCAGCCCTCTGCCTAAGGAAGGTGGCACCTATGGGGGCTATAACATGAATGGGGTCACCAGCAGGGAAATCATCTAGACCAAGAAACAACAAAATCCTATGAATCAAAATAGGATGGATAAGAGTATGACCAACAGTAGAACTCTTATGAACTTCATTCAAAGAACGAAGAAACAGATGAGGAAAACTAATAGAAGCACCAAAAGCAAAGGCATATAAAAATACACATCGATCGAGAGGGATGGTGTGGAGATGAGAAATAGGCCACAAAGAATGACACGTTATCCTAAAGAAAAGATAAGAAGTCTCAGTAAGCTCAGCAGACGTGATTCGAGGATCAGAATCCCACTGGATAGAAGACCCAATGATGTATGACATGACATCATCTAAGGGTGGAGACTCCTCATAAGGATAGATAAGCACCCTAACGATTGGAACCCCAAGATTATTAGACACTACCAGAGCGGTAATAGTGTACTCAACACCTTGTATCTAACTCCTAACAAGGGTGTTGGAATCATAGGAGTGACAAGAGAGATTCAAATAGAACTCTCTAATCGGGGTGGTCGGGGTGGATGATCTATCTCTAACAGGGAAAACCAACCTCTAGACTCAAGGTTTGCCCTAATGGTCGGATCAACCTCATCTAAAACCACAGAACGCTCAGCCCAAATCTTACGCTTACAGTTCGGTTTCTCATAAACCTCTCTACTCTTGGCATTCTTAAAAAACTCACTCCTAGAGGGAGACCCGGAGGAAGTGGAGGATGTCCTATGAGCTCTAGTCTTCCTAGGCATGGTGCTAGGATAAGGTCAAAAACACAAAGCATAACCAAAAAGAACAGAAAGAAAAACCAATGGCGGACAACAAATTAGCACAAAAAAAATATAGAACAAAAATCTATATGATGCATGAACAGTTAACTATCATGATGCATGCTCTAATGCAGTGAAACTAAGTTCAAATTAAGTTCAAATCCACAAAATTGGCTTGAGCATAGAGTTTCTAACAAAAATCCCAAAATTTGAATAATCCACTTGTTGAATTTGTAAAAAATTGACCAATTGATCATCACACAAGATAGATTACATAAAATAATGATCAATTACATCAATTCAACAAGCCAATTTCATCAAGTGAAACCAATTTGAACAAAATCCCCAATTCGGGTTCAATACAAGCCCTACAATTTTCAAATTATCACAAAACCCCAAATTGATCAAATTAACCATTATAGATCATGAATATATCATTGTAGCAACAAAACCCATTGATCAAATTCACAAGATAAGGCTTGATTAATAAAAAATCCCAAATTATGCATAGTCCAAAAATTTGCCCAAAAACCATGAAATAATGCATGAAATCATGAAAAACAATGCAAAAGGAAGGGTAATATGGACATACCGGCTTAAGGAGAGAGAAACCTTGCAAGTATTTTGGAGGAAAACGACAAAAAAATCGTTGTGGAGCCTTGCCGAGTCGGAGAGAGAGAAAAAGTTTTGAAAAAATGGTTTGAACACGTCAAAGCTGATTTTTTTTAAAAACCCGATTCACGTGTTTCAATTGATCAAAAAATAGTTTCGATTGATCAAAACAACTCGAGGCTCCTTAAAAATTTTAGGCGCAATTTCGATTGATCGAAAACACAGATTGGATCAATCGAATCAGACAGAGGCCCACTTAAATTTTTAATCGCAATTTCAATTGATCGAAAAGCAGCCTCAATTGATCGAAATTCCAAAAAAATATTTTTTGAAAAACACAGCAAATTTTTGTGCAAAAACTCCTCAAAGCATTGAATTTTATGAATAAAATGCATGAGTATGAGATGAAATGCTTTTCAAAAACGCAAATTTTAAACCCAGTTTTCCCAAAATTAAGATTTTCAAATATTCTCCCTTTAAATTCTCAAGCATCAAATATGTTTTGCATAAAAACTCAAGGTCATTTCAAACTTGGTTGGTCGGACCGAAAAACACACACAATTATATGTACAATGTTTAGCAAAAAGTAACTTGTGTAGTGTGTGCAACTAGCCAAAACTCGAGTTATATGTAAGGTGATATGTGTATAGCAATTAACCACAAAGTCTACAAAATTCATCACATAGAATTTGAAAGAGACTATTACCAAAAGAGTTACATCATATAACTCCCACATCTCCTAGATCCTAAGCTTGCAATCATGTAAGTTTCTTGTTTTTGCCTCATATTGTACACACAAATTTTAATTATTCAGAAACTTATTAAAAAGCCAGGATAATGTGCACACCAATTTTATTTATTTGATTTAGCATTTAAACCGAGGCAACATCTTATGTTCTTTTTGTGCATGTGCTACACTTTCTCGAGCACAAAATCTTACGATATGCACTAAGGTGTTCATTGAAAGTTCAAAAACGTGTACAAAAACACTTTTGAACGTTTAGACCCCCAAAAACCAACTAAACCAACACAAGCAATATGTCAAACAACTAGTGTGCGGAAACTTAACATATGCTATAATATGGAATAGGTTAAACAACTATCTAAGCCATAACAAAATAAACCACAGCAGATAATGTAAAGGCAGAGATAGAGAGGAAGGAAGATTAGATATGTTATCGAAGAGGAAACCAAGACCTCGGCGAAAAACCTCTCCGCCGCCCTCCAAGCGGTAATCAATCCACTAGAAAATATAGTTGGGATACAAGGACACAATAGACCCTCCAAGCCTAATCTACCCAATGCACCTAAGCCCTCCAAGCTTCTTGCTCCAACGAGGTTGCGCGAACCTTTTTCTTCTCTAGCTTACCGGATTCCGCTACTACACCGTAGCATCAACCAATGAAGATTGGCTCCTTCCTAATCGCTTCCCTTAACTCCAACGCGTCTGTCTCACAGAGATGATAATGGTGAGAACCAGGTTTGGTTATAAGGCCTCTCAAGGATTTGACAATGGAGAGGAAGAGAGTGAGGGAATTTGATGAGACTCTAAGGTAGAGATTGTGGGTGAAACAATCTGGTTTTTTTTTTCTTTAGGGTTTCTCTCTCAAAATTCTCTCTGGAAGCCCTCTTTAAATCGTGGGTTAAAAGGGTATTTATCTTGGAGTGGAGTGGAATGCAAACGTCGGGTTTTTCCAAAACAGGGGGTGGCTCGCGGCTTGACCTCGCGGCTTGACTCGGTCGCGAGTTCCAATCGCGAGATAACCGTATGGGCCGATTGTCCTGTTTTGTCCTGTAGTGCTCCAGCTAGCATGACTGTTCATCTTCCAAAGATGCTTGGCACGTGTGCGGTCAGCGGGTTGAAGCCGCGAGTCCAAGTCCCAGCCGCGACACTCTATTTTCTTGCACACTCTTGAGCAATCTTCACTCTATCTCACTCACTACCCTTACACAAATCCCACCTAAATACGGGGTTACTAAATGCTGAATTACAAGCAAATTTGGCACGGAATAAAGCCAATTAGATGGGTGAATAAATTCAACCTTACAATCTCCCCCTTTGGCTATTTTGACAAAACCCTAAAAAGACTCTAGACTTAAAATGTGAGTAGGGAACAGTTGAACAAAACTCACTCACACCTAACTCTAGAAGTCATGAAGCACTTGAAACATATGAACAATATACTCCTGAAACACAACAATACACTTTGATTATTGTAAGCGAGAAAATTATAGATGCATATGAAACATGTGAAAGTGATCAAGCAAAGATGGAGTTTGATAAACAACCCATGGCTTGATCAACCAAGTGAACACTACAAGGAAGTGATCACAGTGTTCATTCACACTTTGAATGAACACAAGAACATACAAGTTAGCAAGCACAAGGCAAGATACTTGTATGCTCAACACTCAACCAATGCATAGCACACAAGGCATATGCATCTAGGAACAATCCTACAAGGGCACAAGAGTGACAAAGACATTAAACCACAATGCATAACATTTGGAACAAAGTACTGATTTCAACAAGCATAAAGGCTGCACTTAAGCATGGTACAAACCACAAGGCCTACAAATATGCTTAATCCCATTAACCCTAAAAGCTTACAAAAGCATATGGGTACAAAACAGAATTTCTGAATAACATCATCAAAATGTATTAAAGATTAAACCAAGAGTATATGAAAAGAGTTAGAAACAGTTATACACCAAAACACGAGTGTATCAAAACTATAAAAACACTAAGATACCCAAATCATAAACACATTACTCCCCCTCAACAAATTACTCCCCCTTAATAGCTGCTTTTTCGCTTTTCAATCATCAATGAACTTTCTCCCCTTTTTGACATGGAATGGCCAAAGGATCACTTGTCATCTTTGAGTTGTGAAGCTGTCAAGTGTAGCAGCCAAGACATCAACTGGTCTTGCATGGCTCTCATTCACGAGTGTTGATTGAACCGCCCGATCCCATCAAGCCTTTCCGAATGGTCCGGAAAGCATCCGGAGGTGTGTCCGCAGAGGTTGAAGCTCTGTGTCTTTTGCCACTTCTCCTAGGTGTTGAAGATGATGCAAGCCCCCTACAATTCGCCTCGATCTCCATTGGAGCAGCCTCTCTTTCATCTCCTTCATCTTCTTCTCCGGAAGCCTAGAACTTATCCTTTTGCGGGTAAGCTTGTTGATTGCAGAGGGTGTAGACATGTGACTTATGTCTTGAGGAATTGGAACACCTTTACTCCTAAAAATCCTCATTAGCAAACTTGGAAAGATCAATTTAGGTCTAGATGTTGTTCTAGTCTCATCCACAATGATGTCAAAGATGTGGGAGCTTATATCTATGAAGTTCTTCTCTTTGAGGTCCATCGGAAAGATTGCTCTAGCACAATTGATTGTGGTCAACTTCTTAATAGGATAGAGGTTAAACATCATGATTATGGTTAGAACCCTCATGTCCACTTTGGAAAGGCAAAGTGGTATTCAAACACTTCCCTTCTCTCTCCGCCCACCTATCCTCTGTTGAACTGTTTCAATAGAGACACTCCTATCCTTGAAATTGATAAACTCCTCATCATCCAAACCTTCAAGCCCTAGTACTTCATCTATGACATGTGCATCCAAGACAAATTCTTTACCCCTCACCCAAAGAACTCAATTCATTATCCTTTATTACAAACATTTGAGTAAAATTCCCTAATCAGGAAACCACCCAAAAGCTTTTCCCAACCTCTTCCTTCAAAACAACTGGGAATAAAAGATTGTCTTAAGTCTTCCAAATCCACAAATCTTTCTTGAATGATTCCTGCATTCAAGAAGTTATCCTTGTATCTCTCAAAATGGTGAACTGACCTAAACAATCTAGGATCCATCTTTAATCTCTTGTCAGCCTTCTTTGCAAAGTGGATTTCTTCTTCTCGAGGTGAGGGAGCCATCTGTGAACAATCGAGAAAAGGCCACAACAACATATAGCAATATATGTGCATAATCAATCAATACCATGAAATAAACAAAGTGAGAGATATATCAACCATACAAATGAGCTTCAAAACTCAACAACAAGCTACGTAGTTCAAACATATGGAAATATCAAGTCTAGGAAAGGAAACACATGAACAACATGGTGAAACTTTCCCAAAGGCAGAATAACGACATGATATGGCACTCAAATAATATATTGATCTTAAAGAGAAGCTCCCCACAGATTAACATACTAAAGACATGCAAATCTATCACAAGTAAAACTCATTCTCAGAACAAACCAATAGAAATCACTTAACACTCAAAAATCAGATTGGAGTAGAATAAACACTTAGCTAATCACAAGATGAAGGGCAATAAGCATATAACAATCATTAAACACAAACTATAGCAACAAAGCATCCACAAGCTAAGCAAGAACAATGAGCAGAGAGAAACACAAACCCATTTCAAAAACACACTCATATGCAAAAATCAAGTGTAAAAACACAAAATCAAGTAGAAAAGAGTGTAAAACAGAAAACCCATACCTATAACTTGACGATTTTGAGCTACAAGGGTTCAACACAAGAGAATGGAAAAGGGAGCACGGAGTGTTTTGGGAGGGAGAGAGTTTTGAGAGGAGATGAACAGTCACAAAAATTCGAGGGAAAAACTGAAAAAGTTTAAAAACTACTCCTGTTTCTGCAAAACACGCGATTTTCATTGATTGGATCAAGTCGCCATTACGATCATGACTCAAGCCGCCAGAGAACACAAGACCAAAATTTTGAAAAATTTTTCTAAGTGTTTTTCGCGATGGAAGGTCTACCCGAGTGAGTCGCAAATGAGCCGAAATCGTTGGACCTTCTACTCGCGAACAAGTCGCCAAAAATGACCAGCGAAGATGATTCGAGGCCCGCGACTTGACACACCCGCGATCGAGCCGCCAAAACAGGGGCAAAACTGTATTTTTGAATTTTTTAGATTTTTCAACCAAAATACTTTCCAAAAACACCTAAAACACTCAAAAATCTTTTTGTGCTATAATTAACAAAGATTGAGCATGTGAAAACACATTTTATCAAGTACAATCACACAAATGAATAAGGCATTTAGAACATGAACTTGTGTGTTGTGTGTGGATATCAACAATGAGATAGTCCTTTGTCTAATGTGAAGCTTCAATGATCAATTCAACCAAGGCATACACAATTAGCACTAGATCATGTGACCAATCTCAATTATAGAAATATGAATATATGACTTCCCACACATAACTTGATAACATAACTTGGAGCTTTTCATTTGACTCCACTAGCAATCATAACATTTGATCTTTTTGATCTTTTTGAGGCAATCATCTCTCATTGTGAGAGGAATATATGTAACATCTCTTAAAAAAAACAGGCCTTTGGCCTTTTTGAATGAAAATTTCACTTTTAACACAAGGTCGCTTACCCTTTTTCCTAGTCAAATACTAGAATGTGCGACAGGCTTTTGCAACTCAATATCTCTTTTCATTTGGAGATTTACATTTTGTGAGCTCTTTTTAGCAAAACAAAAATAAAAAGTGGGAAGAGATATAGACACAAGTCTATGCATGTCTCAAGATCAACAAAACCATTCACTAATCATTCATGACAAGTTTGAAGATCTATTTACAACAATCACATAGATTTCAAGATTTTTCCCATAGTGATATGAGTGCATGAAACCAAGCAATGCTCGAAAATGCACAAAGCCATTTGCACAAAGGTACAAGGCAAAAACGAGTTTTAAGACAAAACTCAACAAAGTCAATCAAGCTTTATGATTTTCAAATTTTTATGTAATTTTTGGATTTTTGACTCAAGAAACAAAAAGATTGATAAAACACAATAAAGAAATATTCACAAGAAGAACAAACAAACAACCAAACTCACAAACAACAAGCATACAACCCAACCATAGTCACAAAGCATAGGAAGTATTAATGCATGGACATGTTGTAATGCTTATGCATGAGTACCCTTTTTCAACACGACACTTGCGTTTGGGGTGATTTCCTTAACGGATTGGGTGCGGGAGTTAGGGCTTTCAAACCTTCGTGAGAAGCTTTCCAAGCAGTTGGTGAAAGCACCAATCATCTTCATCACGTTCATCATTCCGGGATCTTCATGTTGCTCTCTAGGTTGATCACCCGCCCAAGTTCTCCTATCAATTCTTGGTCCTCCCGACCTTTGAGGAGTTGCAAATTGTTCTTTGCTCTCAACTTTTGGCAATTTGGTCGAGTGTGCCCTTGAAGTCCGCAATAATGACACACATACATTCCTCTAGGACTTCTTTGTGGTCGTGGACGTGACTTGGCAACAGATCGATTACGGGGATTCAAGACCCGTTGGTTCACCAAATTCTTCTTCTTATCCACCTCTAGCTTCTAGTATGTTCATCTACAACTGGATCTTTTGCCTTCACAAACTTCACTTCTTTAGTGATATTCACAGATGAACTACTTCCTCCGGTATACCCCAGTCCGGATTTGTCCGAGAAGCTCTTTTGAGATGATATAACATCATCTAGCTTCTTGGTGGTGACCCTCTCTATCTTAACATTTGCTTGAACAACCTCACTTTCAAGAAATCTTACTTTTGTGTAAGCTTCGGACAACTCACCATTGAGAGTTTCAATCTCGCATTTGGCCTCCCTATACCGGATTAGGAGACTTTTGTAGTCCTCCTCGGCCTTCTTCATCTTTCTCACAAGAGAGCAGCCTTGGCAACTTGTGTATTCACCCGACTTCTCCAAGAGTGAGTTGTAGTTTTCTTGAAGAGTTCTTTGTGCTTTCTTCTTCTTGACTTCCGACTCTTCAACAATTCCTAGTGATTCATCATCACTATGATCTCCAAGGTCTTGTACAAGCACACTCAACTCATCCGAAGACTCAACATGAGCAATAGTCATGAAAGCTGAATAGTTCCCTTCTCCATCACAAGCTCTCTTGATTCTCGAGTCGGATGAGTCGAATCACTCAAGGTCGTGGCATACACCTTGCCTTTCGACTTCAAATAATTAGGACATTCCTTCTTGAAGTGTCCATGCCCGTTGCATTCAAAACAAGTCACACCTTGTGTGGATTGGGATTCTTTTCCATCTTTCCTTTTAAAATCCCTCTTCTCCCTTCCAGAATTTTGGAAATTTCTCTTATCATCAAATTTTCCATTGTTTTTGAATTTCAAAAACTTCTTGAAATTTTTAACAAGATAGGCTACATCCTTGTCCACCTTGTCTTCTCCCGATGAGCCTTCATCATCCACCTTCTCATTAATGGTCTTTAGAGCAAGGGATTTACTCTTCCGTTGATTGGGAAGAGACATCTCATAGGTTTGTAGAGAACCCACCAGCTCTTGCACCTTGATGTCATCAAGGTCCTTGCTCTCTTCTATGGCTGTCACCTTTGCACGAAAACTTTCCGGCAATGATCGAAGGATCTTCCTCACAATCTTTGAGTCCTCCATTTTCTCCCCCAAGTTAAATTTTATCGACAACCACTTCATTTAACTTCCCATAGAACGAGTCGAAAGACTCATCCTCACTCATCTTGAGCTCCTCAAATCGAGTGGTCAGCATTTGTAACTTGGTATCTTTTACTTTCTTCGTGCCTTCATAAGTTGTTTCAGAATCTCCCATGCATCTTTGGCAATGGTAATGTGAGAAAAATCTGTGAAATTCATCCGGAGACACACCACGAGAAAATAGCATTTAGTGCTTTATTTGTTAGAATTTGATGCAGCAAGTCTTTGCCTTATCCCAAGTGGATTTTGCTGCCTCGGGTTTTGTCCAACCAATCTCAAAAGATCCCAAACGGACTCATCAATAGAACATAAAAAGGCTCTCATACGAACCTTCCAAAACGCATAGTTACTTCCATCAAAAAATGGAGGTGCATTAAGGGATTGAGACCTATCCATCTCAAATAGGGAGTCAAGGATCACACAATGGTAATGAAACCAACTGCTTTGTGTACCCGCTCTCGATACCAATTGAAAGTTCAAAAACGTGTACAAAAACACTTTTGAACGTTTAGACCCCCAAAACCAACTAAACCAACACAAGCAATATGTCAAACAACTAGTGTGCGGAAACTTAACATATGCTATAATATGGAATAGGTTAAACAACTATCTAAGCCATAACAAAATAAACCACAGCAGATAATGTAAAGGCAGAGATAGAGAGGAAGGAAGATGCAAACACAGCGATAACATTGGAGCAGCCATTGAAAGTTCAAAAACGTGTACAAATACACTTTTGAACGTTTAGACCCCCAAAAACCAACTTAACCAACACAAGCAATATGTTAAACAATTAATGTGCGGAAGCTTAACATATGCTATAATATGGAATAGGTTAAACAACTATCTAAGCCATAACAAAATAAACCACAGCAGATAATGTAAAGGCAGAGATAGAGAGGAAGGAAGATGCAAACACAAGCGATAACACCGGATATGTTATCGAAGAGGAAACCAAGACCTCGGCGAAAAACCTCTCCGCCGCCCTCCAAGCGGTAATCAATCCACTAGAAAATATAGTTGGGATACAAGGACAGCAATAGACCCTCCAAGCCTAATCTACCCAATGCACCTAAGCCCTCCAAGCTTCTTGCTCCAACGAGGTTGCGCCGAACCTTTTTCTTCTCTAGCTTACGGATTCGCTACTACACCGTAGCATCAACCAATGAAGATTGGCTCCTTCCTAATCGCTTCCCTTAACTCCAAACGTCTGTGAGAGATGATAATGGTGAGAACCAGGTTTGGTTATAAGGCCTCTCAAGGATTTGACAATAGAGAGGAAGAGAGTGAGGGAATTTGATGAGACTCTAAGGTAGAGATTGTGGGTGAAACAATCTGGTTTTTTTCTTTAGGGTTTCTCTCTCAAAATTCTCTCTGGAAGCCCTCTTTAAATCGTGGGTTAAAAGGGTATTTATACTGGAGTGGAGTGGAATGCGAAACGTCGGGTTTTTCCAAAACAGGGTGGCTCGCGGCTTGACCTCGCGGCTTGACTCGATCGCGAGTTCCATCGCGAGATAACCGTATGGCCGATTGTCTGTTTTGTCTGTAGTGCTCCGGCTAGCATGACTGTTCATCTTCCAAAGATGCTTGGCACGTGTGCAGATTCAGCGGGTTGAAGCCGCGAGTCCAGCCGCGAGTCCCAGCCGCGACACTCTTTTTCTTGCACACTCTTGAGCAATCTTCACTCTATCTCACTCACTACCCTTACACAAATCCCACCTAAATATAGGGTTACTAAATGCTGAATTACAAGCAAATTTGGTACGGAATAAAGCCAATTAGATGGGTGAATAAATTCAACCTTACATTCATGATTGGCTAGTGAACAGTGGTTAGATGGTTATTTATGCCTTTCTTAAAAGGTTCAAGTTTGTGATCAAAGACATATGACTTCAAGACCAAGACAAAGTGATCAAAACCATAAACATCTTTCCCACACAACATGCACTACAAAGTTTTAACTAGTAAAGTACAGTAAGTAAGCTCATCAAAGCTAAACAAGGTACAAATCACATGATATATGATAATAAATCGACCAACCTTGTTTTCAAAAACCAAGAATACAGTGCAAAACACAATTTGGTTCCTTTATTTTTTCTTTTTTTCTTTTTTTATAATTTAAAAAAAAATAAACAAAAACAACCTAGAATGAAATGCATGAATGTTATGCAATGCAAATCCTAGAAACAAAGAAAACAAAAACCAAAGAACAATGGTCACAAAGAATAGCCATGAAGCACAAGGACCATGTCGGAAGGACTCAATTAGATTGAACCTTTTGCATCCAAAACCTTTTAGATGCACCACGAGCATTAGAGTTCTTATTCACATTAGAGTGATTTCCAACTCCATAATTGGAATAAAGGTTGAGAGCCTTTACCAATTCACCAATAAGTGTCATAGGATCTTGTGCTTGAGGCACAGACACTTTTGTTTGTTTGCTTTCTTAGTAGCTTGCAGCTTGTAACAATTTGGACGAATGTGTCCAGACTTCCCACAAAAAATGACAAACCCAAACAGGCTTACCATGCATCTTGTCCTTAGAAAGGGTAGACTCCTTAGGTTTAGACTCTTTCAGATCAACCCTAATCTTCCTAGATGGAGAAACTTCTATAGGTTTGACAACTTCACTCACAGGAGGTTGAGAAGAAGATGAAGGAACAAAGTTTATGAAATGGGGTGCGGACACGGAGATGCTTTCAACAAAACCTAATCCAAATTTGTCAGAAGGAGACTTTTGAAGACTCAGCATTTAATCAAGTTTAGAACTAGCAGATCTAGCAATAGATAAATCAAGTTCCAAAAATTTAATTTTGTCAAGTAATAGCATATTCTCAGTTTTCACATTGTTTAAAAGTTCATTAGCATCAAACAGTTTTACAAGAAAATTCTTCTTATCAAGCTCAAGAGATTCAATTTTCTTCAGGCCAAGTTCAACATTCATAGCATCCTTTGCAGCAACTTTGCAAAGTTTATTGTAGGCCTTTTGAAGATCTGCATCCTTAAAGAGTTCCCCATCAGAAGGGTTCTCTTCAACGGACAAGCTTTCATTGACTACTGCAGTAGTAGTGAAAACAATGAAGTTTCCATCCTCGTCGCAGAACGGACTCATCATCAGAAACTTCACCATCACTAAGGGTTACAGCCATAGCCTTACCCTTAGACTTCAAGTAAGTAGGACATTCAAATTTCATGTGACCATACCCTTGACATCCAAAAGTTTGAGGACCTATAGAATTATTAGAAGATTGACCTACTTTTTCTCTAGGTTTATCGGTGTTGTTAACCTTAGTGGGATCATTCTTCCTAAAGTTTCTAGGTTCAGTAGTGTTCTTATCTCTTGCCCTTTTGTTATTGTTTCTAAGAAAATTCCTAAAGTTCTTGGCAAATCCACTAACATTAACATCATCAACAGACTTAAGAGCCATTGATTTGGATTTGCTAGTCTTAGGTAGGTTCAACTCATAGGATTAAAGAGATCCTACAAGTTCATCAACAGGGATGGAGTCCACATCCTTGCTCTTAGTGATGGCAGTCACTTTGGGTCTAAAATCTTCAATTAAAGATCTAAGTATCTTCCTAACAATTTTAGGTTGATCATAAATTTCACCCAAGTTCTATGCAGAGTTAACAATATCATTGAGTTTAGCATAGAATTCATCAAAAGATTCATCATCAGACATCTTAATACTTTCAAATTTAGAAGTTAACTACTGCAATTTATTGATTTTAATGACCTTTGTGCCTTCATGCACGATCTGGAGGATATTCCAAGCAGTATGAGCAATCTTAACATTAGAGATTCTCTTAAATTCCTCTATAGAAACAGCGTTAAAGATAGCATTCATAGCTTTGCTATTGAATGCAATCGCTTCTTTTTGAGAAGTTTGCCACTCACTAACAGGAGTAGTGGGTTTCTCCCATCCATATTCAACAGAGTTCCAGACTCTCTCATCAATAGATTTCAGGAATGTTTTCATCCTTACTTTACAATAAGCATAATTATTTCCATCAAAGTGAGGAGGAATAACAAGAGAGTATTTGTGTTCCATGACAACAGGGGTCAAGGATCATTTCGGTGATCAATAGATCAACAAAAAGAGAGCAACCTGCTCTGATACCACTTGTTGGTTTTTAGACCCCTTAAAAACACAATTGTATTAACCTAGGTAATTAGCCAAGTTGTTACTTAGTTCAAATTCCAAATCTAGGTTATCACAATCAAACAATCATATCATGCAAAGCGGCGGAAAGATAAATAAGAGAATGATATGATCACCCAGGAAACTAAACCGGTAAAAACCTGGGGAGGATTTAACCTAGCTATCCTCAAGGTAAACCTGAATCCACTATCTTGAAAGAATCGAAGTTCACACAATAAGACTTACAAGCCCCTAAGCTCGACTTCTTATTGCTATCCACCAGTAGAACTTACTGACACGACCACATGCAAACTCCGAGACCACAGATTCCTTCTTTCTTAGATTCTTCAGCAAGTACAAGCACACCCACTTGTGTTTTCTTTAAGCTTCTATGGCAGCAACTGAATGATCATCAAGGTCTTGAACTAATCTCCTCTTGATAATCCTAAGTTTGTGTAAAGGAAAGCTCTTCACAGATCTCACAAGAGATTTACACAAACAACAATATGAGCAACCACTAAAACGTGGCTAGGGTTTGCCTTATATACCTAGGGCAAAACATAAAACCCTAAAATGTTTTAATGAGCTAGGGCTGAGTTGGAATTCTGCGGAAAAAATGCATCTGACCAAATTCATGATTGATTGAGCCTAAGCTTCGATCGATCGAACCAGGCCGAGAAGCATAAATGATTCTTGCATCAGCTTATTCCAACTTTACATAAATGATACAACTTTGAGCAAGTCTAAACAAGACTAAACAACTTGTTTGGATCATGGTTTGCTAACAATACAAATTAGAGTTCTAAATACATAAGATCCTAAGTCTTTAGAACCTAACAAATTGCATTAATTAATTAACTTGGCTAAATTAATTGGTTAATTCATCACAAGGTGCTATACATTCTTGGCCTATCAAGTGGTATTAGAGCGGACACACTCTGATTAAGGTTAATCTTTGTTGTGTGATCCATTGACCCCTGTTTGTCATGGATAGAGGACAATCTCTTATTATACTTCCTTTATTTGATGGCACTAACTATGCATACTGGAAAGTATGCATAAGAGCTTTCTTGCAGTCATTAGATGAGAAAGTGTGGCAAGCTGTGGAGATTGGTTGGACCAAGCCAAAGTAAGTGCCAGCTGATTGGGATGATGCTAAGATCAAGGCGGAAAACTTCAACAGTAGGGCATTGAATGCTTTATTTAGTGTGGTCATGAATGAGGAGTTCAAGAAGATATCCTCTACTGAAACTACAAAGGAAGCATGGACCATCTTCCGGACAACCTATAAAGGAACCAAGGCTATCTAGGATTCGAAGATTCAGTGGCTTACTACAAGCTTTGAAGAGATCAAGATGGAGAAATATGAGTCATTCGATGAGTTCTATGCCAAGCTTAAGGACATAGTGAACTCAGCCTTTAATCTTGGGGAAACCATTCCCGAACCCAAGATTGTTAGAAAGGTGCTCAGATCTCTATCTAAGAGATTTCATGCCAAGATCACCGCAATTGAGGAATCAAAGGATATTGACAAAATTCCTTTGACAAAGGTTTTTAGCAATCAGTAAACCTATGAGTTAGGTTTGACAAGGATTGGGAAATTGAGTAAGGGAAAGAGCATGGCACTGAAGGCCAAGAGAAGTGACAAAGATAAGTCTTCCGACGATGAAGATTCTAAGATGAAATCCTACATCACTAGGCAATTGAAAAAGTTTATGAAGAATGCCAATGGTAAAGGATTTGACAGAGACCACAAGCAGTCTAGTTCATCTTAGTTCAAAAGTCAAGACAAAGGGAAGAAAGATGCTAGGGATGGCGGTCAGTACACTATTCCTTCAGGACCAAAGTGCTTTAGGTGTAAAGGCTTGAGTCACTTGAAACAAGAGTGCCCTACGTATCTCAAGACCATCGGGAAAAGCAAGACACTTGCAGCTACTATGAGTGACACCGAGCACGAGGATCATTCTAATAATGAGGATGATGGAATCCTGAATTCCTTCACCGCCACGGTAAATCCTACTAAGGGGATTGTTGAGGATGTCGATGAAGAAGAGGACTTGGTGGAGTCTAAGTTTGAAAAGATGGATGAGCAAGATGACATCCACACAGCCTATGTAAAATTATACACGGTCTCAGAAAAGCATGAGAAGTTGTATAGGTTGGCCACCAAGAAGCTCGGTGATGCGGAGATTGAATGAGAAGAAATCTCCACAAAGTTTGATTAAGCCAATCAGACCATTGGAGCACTAAAATTTGAGAATAATTTCTTGGCCGAGAAGACCAAAAAGCTTGAAGCAGATCTATTTCAAGTCAGAGCTCAGCTGGAGAGGACTTCAAGTGCAAAGCTTGACGAGATGCTCGGCTTTCAAAAATCAATTTTTGATCGAACCGGTTTAGGGTATGATTTCTCTTCTCCTATTATTGCTTCTTCTAGTACTACTGTTTTTGTTTCACCTGCTAATAATGTTGAATCCGAGAACAATGATGTCAAAACTGTTTTAGCTAGTGAGAACATAGACAAGGGTAAATCTATCTTAGGAGCACCCCCTAAACTTGATAAGAAAGAGACTAAAAACCCTAGGGCTAAGAAGGGCAATAATCAAAAGTCTAAATAGAAGAAGCAACATCTCCGTCATCACTATGGAGCGATTGGACATACTCGACCTAATTGCTATAAGTGGTTAGCCACTCAATAGAGCAACGAGACGATCTCGATTCCATCCTTTTGCTCCTCTTGGAGATCTACTCAAAGCTCACATGTTCCTTTCGAACTTGAATGGTTTCAATTTTTCCCCCTCACCACCAGATCAAGGATTTGCTAAAAGGAAAGGTTCTTCCAAGATGTGGAAGGAAAAAGGCTCCAAGTGATCTAGTCACTTTTTCTTTTTCTCCCTTTCTTGTTTTTGAGTATGTATTACTTGTGTGTTTTTGCTGTCTTTTTTTGAGTCAGTTTAGTTTATGTTTTGCTTTGTTTAATATGTTTTTGTTTGTTTGTTTTTTGTTTTGCTTTATTTTGTTTTTCATAAAATAAAAAGAAAATTGAAAAATCAGAAGAATACAAAAACAGTGTGTGTTTTATGTACATTGGTACTTGTGTACCTTGGATGACCATTGAAACAAAGTTTTCTAAACTTTGTATCTTTTGTAGCCTAGATGAGCATCTCAATTCACAACCGAGCAAGTGAGCTTTGTGACTCATGTTTGTGATGAGTAAGATTAAGTAATCTCTTGTACTTAACACTTGTATCACTCTTTTTGATGAGAAGGACTAGAAAATCCTAAGAGAAAGACATAAATAACTATCTCACCACTATTGCCCGCCAATCATGAAATGACATCTGTATGCTTCGGTATAGCAAAAGTGCAATGTCAAAAGCTTAACATCATTGGGTATTTCTTTTCTCTCTCTTGTATACTCATGCATGATATGCTTTACAAAAAAAAATATGCAAAGAAAAATAAAAAGCAAAAAGAATCAAAATGCTTTACATATGATTGTAAGCGTGTCTTCTAGGAAATATGAGAGTTATAGGATGTACCTCGAAGGTGATAGTCCCCATCAAGCAGTTATGATTGTGTGTGAGTTAAAGTGATTTTCTCATATCTCAAATCATCATAACATGAAGACACTTATGCAATGTTGCGATATTTTTCACACACAAAACGCAATATTCTTTGCTACTTTTGATACATGTGCAGGTACAATGCGATTTGGCCATCATAAGGAATACATGTGTTAATGTATGCTCACCAAACTGTCTTGATCTGTTTTTGAAATATAAAATTGGTTTGACTTGTTTAGTGTGTGTGTTTTAGATCTAAATGCTTGACATTTTTCTTGTTGAGAGATGATTTTGAGAGCTTAAAATGTTGTTTGGATCTTTGGTAGAGTAGCATGCTTGATTGCATTTATATCTATGTTTTTCTCTTCTTTGAAAAACTATTTTTAAGCTACTCGATAGCTTCTAGACACCTCTCGATAGCTAGGCTATCTAGCAAGCCTCTTGATCTTTCTTTCTCGATAACTGTTATCACAATTTCGAGAATTAGAGATGCCTTTCAATGCCTATCAAGCCTCTCGATGCCTTTTGATCCATCGAGAATTGTGGTTTCCAATATAAAGCTTCAGCGTATTTTTTCTCTCATTTTTCTCGATCTTTCTCTTTTCTTTCTAACCCTTCACCTCCCCAAACATCCTTCTCTCACTCTAAACCTCTTCCCCACTTGATCTTCGGCCTCAAGATTGATTTCTTCCTCTGGTATGTTCTTATTTCTTTTCATTTTATCATGCATTTCATCTCTTTTGACCTAACTTTTGGGGTTTTTGGAAAATTTTGAGGTTTTTCAAAATTGATGAGGTTTTGCAAAATTTTTGGGTTGGGTTTTGTTTAAATGATCTTAAATGTTCATGCATTGCATCACACTTGCATTTTAACAATGTTTCATGCATTATAGATGTGTGTTTATTATGTTGAAATCATGTGTGTTGGTAGGATTGGATTGGGTTGAGCCCATGATGTTTTTATTATTGCATGTCACATGCTCATGCATTTTTCATGCATATGTACCTTATTTTCTCTATCTTTTAATTTTGATCTTGTGTTGGTACTTTTCTACTTGTCTCTCTCTCTTTCTTTCGATTAGTTTGTTCTATGGCACCAAAGAGCAAGTCTACTCCGTCCCGGAACCCTCTTTGTTCTAGGGCATCTACCCTCGATTCTACACCCTCTCATGTTCGGTTCCGTGATGAGAAGGCCTATATGGACTTCTCGGAGAACTTCTCAACGTGGCATTCATTCAGAACACCAAGTCATCCTATCGGACTTTTTCGATACTGACCTTCCCACTGTCATCTACAATAGGGGTTGGGAGTCACTGTGTGACATCTCGGTCACTTGTCCTTCCATGATTATACAGGAGTTCTACTCCAATATGCACGAATTCGACTATTCTGCACCTCATTTTATCACTCGTGTTCAAGGTACGCGCATCATAGTCACTTTGGATCTTATATTCGAGGTGCTACATGTACCGAGGGTAGCGCATCCTAACTACCCCGACTGTGATCGTCTAAAGATGAGCTCAAGTCTCTATTCTGTGAGACTCTTTCATCATGGGGTGAACGTCAAAACACCTCATGCTCGGCCTTTGCTAAAGGTCCGAGGTCCAAGGTCTCTTTGGTGAAACATTTCACATATGACCTCAAGGTCTCCTTTTCTCCTTGCCTAATGGTGAGCGGGTGATCTGCTGGCCTTTTCGGGCGTTGTCCACTGACGAAATGGTGTAAGAAGGAATTTCCTAATTGCTCGAAGTTGTCGATGAACAATATTGGTAGCATAGTGAACCATTCTCTAGCTGCTCCCTTGAGGGTGGTGGGGAAGGAATGGCACAATATCTCGTCAAGGGGCTATTGAAGACCCAGAGTTGTCTTAAATGTGTTGAGGTGGTCCAAAGGATCCTTCAGGTTATCGAATGATTCAAGCTGTGGGAGACAGAACTTTGAAGGTACCGGGCATTCTAGGACTATCATTGTGAATGGTGAGTCCTTCCTCCTAACCATCCTGTCTAGGCTCTGGTCTATTTTTTCCCTCATTGCACTTTTTAGCTCGTCCATTTCCCTTCTCATTTCCCCGAGGAGGTCCGAGTTCGCTTCCTTAGGGGTAGTTGGTCGTCGGTGATTGTTTCTTCTTTGGCTTTCTCCATCGTTGTTCTGGTTGGTCCTAGAGCGATTATCCTCTTGCTGAAGTTGCAACCTCATCTCCTGGTTTTGCCTGGTAAGCTCTTTCACATTGGTCGTGAATGTCGAATTTGCAAGGCTAACGCCACAAAATCTTGGGGAGTGTTGGACTCCATCTGGACTTTCGAGTTGAATGGAACTATGCTTTCTAACCTAAGCATGAAAATGTCGTCCCCAGAGACGGTGCCAAATTGATGATGCTATAATCATCGGTCAAGTAGGATCGCCCGGATAGGTCCGTGCGCACTTAGTCTCTGTACCTGCAAGGTAGTGAACAAAATCCTCTTTGGGTGGTCACTAGTGTGGTGCTGGCCACGAAGTCTCCGATGGTAAAGTCGGTGAATGGAAACCGAGAAGGATTCTATGAATTTGGAAATGTCAATGCCATAACATTTATATGTGTATATAAAAAGAATCTACCACGAAAGGTGTTTATATATATACCTTGCTTGCTTCTAGCCATTGTGGCATTTATTGTGACTTTAGTGCTCTTTCTATAACACCCCTAGGCTCATTAATGTGGGTTTTGATGAGCTTCCAATGGTTTGACAACTAGTTTGTAACTGTTTGAGATATTGAATTCTCTTCTTAATGGCTTATCTTCCATCGTCCACGAGGTGGAGGAATGGACGATAGTGCTTGATGGGTTCATTTGGGCAAGAGAGTTCGGACCTATCAAAAAGCATATTTGAAAAAGTTTGTCGATAAAACATAAAAGAAAATTTTCACTCTCTAATCAATGTGTAAAAATTTGATAGGCAGCTAGAAAACTCGTTGATACTACTAGAATATGGTACTAGAATATGGCCAAAATGACTAAATACCACTGTTGGTCAAAATATTTGGCAATCTATCACTATTTTGGAAATATATAGGAATTTACAACTCTCTTGAAACTCAAGTTTGTAAAACTCGAGTTTACCCTGTAATTTGAGTTTCAAGAATTCAAATTGTTTGAAAAAAATAACTTTCAAGTTTATCGTACTATTTTTTATGAAACTCAAGTTCTTAAAACTCGAATTGCCATATAACTCAAGTTTTATAGACTTAAATTTCAAAAAAATGATAAATTTTTAATTATTTCACAAATAATAGGAAATCGCCAGATATTTTCGCGATATTGGCCATTTCGGCCACTGGAATGCACTAATTGATGAACTTTCCTCGGTTGAATCGCGTCAATCCTTATCGCAACGGGAAAGAAACTTTATGTCCAATCGATTGTTTGTGATGCTGTAAGTCAGTGGTCATTTACCTGTCCAAGCATGAAATTGTTCAATCTCAGGGGACATAGGGGCATGATGACTTTGATTTTTTTGATGGAAGGTCATGATGACTTTGTTACTTTGTTACTTTTGATAAGCGTTCACTTATTGCATTCTTATTACTTTTTGATCAACAGCGTTCGCCCATTGCTATTTACAAAGAGAATGGCATCTTTTATACAAGGCTATATATTCAAGGACCAAAGTCGTCACGCGAATACATACTACTTTTTGTATTTTATTTGTAGGTTAATATTTGCATCCAAATAGGTAAAAAAATGTTTATTTTATAATTTCAAAATATACTTTATTTATTTTACTATTTTAATTTATAATTCACACGATATCCTAATTTTTCTTTTTACACACAATTTATTAAAATATTATAAACCATGTTAGCAAATAATATAAGCAATTTAATTCTCTTGTTTCGAAGTAAAGAGTGGTGTGAGAGAAAGAGATATGTCTATCAAAAGAGATAGGAGGGAGACAATATTTGAGAGTAAAATTTTTTTTACAACCTAGCTATAGTAAGTTCTTATTTATAAAGAACTCTCTGTACCTATGTTGTAAAACCTTTAGGGTTTACACAATCAAGTAAAACATGTTTTTGGTGTGTGTGGGTGTAAAATAGCAACTTACGCAGTTTTTCACCCCTAATGCTAATGTTAATGGATGTCTTTAATACAATTGTTAATAAATAATCTTATGAAAATTTTAACATCTCTTTTATGAGAAATAAAAAAAACTGTTAAAACATTATTCTCATATAAACTTTCTTAAAATGGTTCACTAATAAATGTCATTAGGGCATCTATTAACCTTTCCTTTTATTTTATGCTCCATCAATTACAATTTATGTTAGGTTCCATTGATTTAGGATAAAATGTTTAGAGTTCCAATTTGTATATATTGGCAAACCGAGAACAAAAACATGTCTAGGATAGGTGTTAGACATTGCTCAAAGTGGTTCATATCAAGACTCAAGAATATACAAGCTACAAGAAAAAGAATTAAATTTCTCTGAATCTCGACCGATCGAATGATAAAGCTCGATCGATCGAAAATTGCAGAAAAAGAATTTTCGTAGATTTTAAGCAAGCCTAAGTTTGTGAAAAAGTTTAGGGTTTCAGTCCAAAACTCCTATGTATAAAAGGAAAACCTTAGCTATGTTTTGAGGACTTTGGAAAGACTTGTGAGTTACTCCTATGAGATCTAAGAGGTTCTGTACCTTCTAACTCTATAAGCATCTATTGAAACAAGATCTACAATCAAGTGTGGGTGGAATCTAGTTCTTACAAGATCAACAAGCCATGATCTGAAACCTTTGAGTGGGATCTCAAAGTCATAAGCGTGGGTGCTTGTGTGGTGCAAATTCAAGAGAGAAGGAGTCTATGGATTTGAAATTTACACATGGTTGTGTCAATAAGTTACTACTGGAGGTAGCAATAAATTTAGGGTTAAATCTTATTGTAAAAACTTCAATTATCTTATACTGGATTTGTTTTACCTTGAGAATAGCTAAGTCAAATCCTCCCCAGGTTTTTACCTTGAAACTATTGGTTTCATTGGTTTTCCTAAATTATCATATCGGTGCGTTCTTTATTTTTCCACTGCTGTACATGATATGAGCTGTCATTGTTTAACCTAGATCTCATAATTAACCTAAGTGTAAAGTTGTGATTTACAACTATGTTTTATGTTGGCTTTATTCTATGACAAAAAGTGTTGTAATTGTTTGATTTTGTTCCTTGTATTTTGTGGGATTTTATTGTATTGGGTTTAGTATTAAGTTAGTGAAGAATCGAGCATGTATTGGATGAACAAGTGGATTTCGCTAATGTCTCGCGAGAAGCCTACCCGCGAAGGAGCCATATGAGAAGCACAAGCTAGAAGCTAAAGAGTCATGCCAAGCTGTCGGTTTCACTAGTGTCTCGTGAGAAGGCCAACCCGCGAGATACCCACGAAACATTCTACTTGGAGGATTTTAAGTGTGACTTTTTTACCCTTCATCCATACTATGTATACCCTCATTACCCATAAATGTATGAGAGGTCATTCAGAGAGAAAAACCCTAGATAGGTTTTTTACAACACACACACCCATCTTTTATAGAGAGAGCTACTCATCCTTAGTGAGAAATCATTCTAGCCTCTTCTTCTTCCCTCTCCCATTATCATACCTTGAGAGAAGATTTGTACCCAAACACCATCCACAGTTTTTCAGAGTGTAGAGAGTGTTTTGGAGCTTGGGAAGTTTTGGGGATTTGTCAAAAGAAGCCGGTGAGGCTTGGCGGATGCAATCAGGCGTGTGCGGGATCCGGAAAGCTAGAGAAGACATGACTCCAAGAAGTTTATTGGTAGCAGGAGCTTGGAGGGCTCAAGTACATAGGGTAGACTAGGCTTGGAGGGTCTTTTGTTATTTGTGTACTCTAACTTTATTCTCTAGTGAATCAATTTCGACTTGGAGGGTTACGAAGAGTTTTTTGTTGAGTTCTTTGATTTCCTCTTCAATTACACGTCTTGGTATTATCTTGTGGTTGCATATCTCTTCCCTTACTCTTGTACTTTACATTTACTTTTTGTTGTTCATGTTTATGCACTAGAGTAGTATCGATTCATTGCACTCATTTACTCTTGTTCCGCACTTTGATTAAGTAAGAGTAAAAGTAATCTAGCCGTAATTTTTAATTGGGGGTCTAAACGAGTTCTTGGGTTTTAACACAAATCTGAGCTTTCAATTGGTATCAAAGCAATTACACTTACTTAAGTGTGATCCTTGACCCCTTGTGTTTATTGTCATGGATAGTACTTTGTATGCTTCTATGGATGTTTTGGATGTTGTTGAGTGTAACATGCCATGTGCTTGTGAAAATGCCTCTATGAGTGTTAATCATCATAATTGTGATGACATGTTACATGAATCTATGGGTGTTGTTAATATTCCAAATGTCAAACTCTTGAAGAAAAAGTTTAAGAAGTTTCATGAGAATTTAAGCAAGTCCGCTAGTGAAAAGGATGAGTTGATTGCTAAGCTCAATAAATCCAATAAATTGGTTGAAAAGTACAAAAAACTTGCTAAAAATTCTTGTGAAAGTTGAAAGAGTTTGAATGTATGAATATGGACTTGGGTGCTAAACTTGTTTTGTCTAACAAACTAGTTAATGATCTTAAATGTGAAAATGAATCTCTTAAGATGCATGCCAAGTGTTTGATTGCTAAACCTATTGCTAAAAATGAATAAAATCTTTGTTGCAATCATGTTGTGGTGCCCAATTTTGTGCCTATTGTGAGTTCTACCTCTAAAGACAAATCGGTGTATATTCCTCCAAAAAAAAAAAAAAAAAAAAAAAAAAAAAACACACCAAAAAGTGGAGAGAAAGGCTCTTAAGCCTAAGCCTTCATTTAGGTCTCATCCTAAAGATTTGAATAGATCTAAGTTTGTTCTTACTTGCCACCATTGTGGTGTGATTGATCATGTAAAGTTGTAATTTACAACTATGTGTTTTGTTGGCTTTTATTCCGTGCCAAATTTGATTGTAATTTTATTCAATCTTTTGTACCTTGTATTTATTGTGAGATTTAATTGTAAGGGTTGTGTGATAGAGAGAGAGTGTGTAAAAACTCAAGCAATTGAAGACAAAAGAGGTTTCGCTGGTAGCTTGCGACTAAGCATCCCGCGAAATGATGCATGTGCCCCGCACATGACTAGAATGCGAAGAGTCGGGACAGATGGAAACAGCTGGGTTTCGCGAGTAGCTCATGAGTAAGGCCTTCCCACAAGACACTCACGAAACATTCTGTTTTGCCAGAGTGCTATCTAATACACACTTTTTTTACCTACACTATATATACCCACATTACCCATAAAAGTTGAAGAGTTCTTCAAAGAGAAAGCCATAGCCACAAAACTTGAGAGTTAGAGATTGTTATACCTACAATCCTCTACACAATTACTTGTGGATTTTCCTCAACTCCTACCTCTCCATTTCCATATAATTGAGAGGTTGATAGCCCAAATACTTACCATACCCTTTAAGAGTGTTAAGTGAGGTTTTGGTGCTTCTGGGAAGCATTGAAAGAAGCCAAGGATGGCAGATTCAACATGGAGCTTGTTGTGGGATTCGGAGAGCTGGACAAGACACGGTTCTAAAAAGCCTTGTTGGAGTAGGAGTTTGGAAGGCTTAGGTACATCGGGTAGATTAGGTTTGGAGGGTCTTTTGCTAACCCATGTATCCCAACTGATTGTCTAGTGGATCGATTACCACTTGGAGGGCAACGGAGAAGTTTTTCGTTGAGTTCTTGATTTCCTCTTCGATAACACATCGGCGTGTTATCTTGTGTTTGCATTCTTCTTCCCTACTCTTTTACCTTTCATTTTACTGTTGAGTTATAATGTTTATGGGTTAAAATAGCTTGTTTGTTTATCCGCTCACATTTAATCTATTCCGCACTTAGTATTAAGTCAGAGTAAAATCAATCGAGCCATAACTTTAATTTAGGGGTCTAAATATCTCTCGTGTTTTCACACATTTTCAAGCATTCAGGTCACATAAGACCTCAATGCCCCATGTTGAAGAGTGAACAAAACCATGTTGTTAGATCCCTCCCTAAAAAGCCTAGTGGACCAAAACCCATTGTTTGTCGCCACTATTGTGCCTTTGGTCATCTAAGACCTCATTGCTTTAAGTTTCAAGCTCTTAAAAGAATCAAAAGAAAAGAGAAACATGAGCTTCTTGGAAGTTGTGCTTTGCAAGCTAAACCAAATCTGGGGGAAAATGGTAAGTTATTGAAGAAAGTTTTTGATGTTCTTACCTCCTTGTCTATGTGCATCTCCGGTTCTCATTCTTCCAATCCTCGTCTCACTTCTCATGAAATACTCATTTCAAATAATCATTCTGTTTGGATGAGGACAGGTTCCTATGGTTGAACTTATCCTCTTTTGGTCCTTGATTTAATTCTTTCGATCTTTGTAGGACCCTTTATGCATTAGATGCTTCATTGTCATGCATTTTTGCATCATGCATCTCTTTATATGCATTTTTTTGGGTATTTGATCTTACTTTTATGCTTTTGTTTTTGTGTGTGTAAAAATCCAAAAACACATAAAAAGTGGAAAATTCGAAAAGTTTGATCGTATATGTTTGAGCACATTTCACATGTGAGTTTGGCTTAGTACCTTCGTACTAATAGCTTAGTGCATTTACAAGCTTAGCTTGTTATGTATGCACATTTTCTAAGTGTGAGTGAGATCTAGAAACCTACATTTTGATCGTATATGTTTGAGCACATTTCACATGTGAGTTTGGCTTAGTACCTTCGTACTAATGGCTTAGTGCATTTACGATCTTAGCTTGTTATATATGCACATTTTCTAAGTGTGAGTGAGATCTAGAAACCTACATTTTGATTGTTGTAAATAGATCTTCAAGCTTGTCACGAATGATTAGTCAATAATCTTGTTCGATCTAGATACATGTGTAGCCTTGTGTCTATATATCTCCTCACATTTTCTTTTTCTTTTTCAAAGAGCTCTATGAATGTCTATCTCTAAAAAGAAGAAAAGAGCTGAAAAGTCTTGCTTCGAAAACTAGTTTGACTAGGAAAAGGTGGAGCAAATTTGTATAAAAATGTATGGTGCCAAAGCCAAAGGCTAAATTGTCAAAGTTCTCAATATGTTTATGGCATCACTTCTCAAAAATTTGAGTTGTTTTTTTATCACAAGTATGTAAAATGGAAGCCAAATAAAAAGTTTTTAATCATTTGTAATCACCTTGGTGAGGGGTTATGTATGTTCATTTCTACAAGTGAGATAGGTCTCTTGACTTCATACTAGTCGTGTATGACTTGATTGAATTGATCATTGAAGTTTCATACTAGACTATAGATTAGTTCATACTTGATCCTCACACACAACACACAAGTCTAATATTCAATGAAAGCTTATTCCATTTGTGTGATTGTACATGTTCAAATGTGATATGTGTGTGCTTAACCATATGTGGATCAAATCAAAAAGTTTTTGTTCCTTTTATTTGCTTTTGGAAGTGATTTGTATCACCCATGTTTTTTAAAATTTTTCAAGTTGTTTTTGTGTGAAAAACGTGTTTTCTGGGTGTTTTCGTGACTTATTTCATGAGTAAGTTCAATCGCGAGTTTAAATGGTCCAATTCTCAAGTTTTTCAACTTTGGACAGAGAGTTTCTCGAGTGTTTTGTGAGTATTTTGCGAGTAAAGCTTACCAATGAGTTACCAACAAAAATTCCCAGCTTCCCGTAAAAATTTCTAGATCAGCTTTTTAAAGGGCATTTCGTGGGCATATGTTTTAAACTTCTCCCATCTTCTTCCAAACCCCTAGTTAAATGTTTCTACATCAAAATCCATCTAAATTCAAGTTTTTTTCATTCCTTTAACATCTTTAATGTAATCTTTAACTGTTTTAATAGTTTTTGATCCTTAGATTATGTTTTTGGGGGTTTTATATTCATAGTTGGGATTTTTCTCAAATGAGGGTTGGAAAACTTAATTTTTTTCAATCCTTTTTATTGGGTTTTGTTTTTTTAAATGTTTATGTGCTTCGGATATCGGCCCCTTGTGGCAAAAATAACATGTATTTAGGCAAGATTTTCATATTTTCATGCATTGTTTAACATACATGTGTAGTATGTGCACTCTAAGTGTTTGATAAAATGCCCAAATGACATTTTCTCGTTGTTTTGGAATTCGATGAGTACCAATTTTTGGGGATTATCATGATTATGCATGTTTATCATGTTTTGATCATTGGTTGTGTATTTTACGCACTTTACCCCATGAGTGCTTGATCATGCATTGGTCATGCATCTCATGCGCACACTAGATGCACACTAGATGCACCTTTGATGCACACACTCTAACACTTGACATGTTTTGCATTCACTCATGCTAGTTAAGTCTTTTTGGACCTTTTAGCACATATAACATGTTCTTGTGTCAATGTCATGCCTAGGTCTAATCATGTTTCATCATCCCTAGCATGTCATGTTTACTTTATGCTTTGTAGCTTTTTTTTTTTTTTTTTTTTTTTTTGTCCTATGTTTGAGCTTCATTTTCTCATTCATCTTGCACCCTTCATGCATCTTTTTACCCTTGTTCATATCTTCTTTTCTTTCCCTCTTTCCTCTTTATTCATTTGTCTATTCGTGACAAAAAGGGGAAGAGTATACTAGAGAGTATACTAGAATGTATCGTCATTTCTATATGACTCATGTGCACATTTTTAGGGGGAGAAATTCTACCACATGCACATTCATAGGGAGAGAAAGCCATAGGGGAGATGCATATACCAAGGGGGAGAAGACATCTTTTATAAGAAAACTTTGTTTGTGCTTTGTCTTACCTTATGCTTGTTTTCTCATTGCTTTATGGTGCTTTGAGTTATGTTTAGTATCAATGCTCTGCTGCTCTCATCGCATCATACTTATGTGTTGGACATGTATACATCCTTATGCCATTGTGCTTTGTTGGTTGCACATTCGGATGATCATTTGCTTTGCTATATGATCATTGTAGTCATTTTCATATGACTATCATGTGTTTGATCAAGTTACTCATATTTTTCATATCTTGTTAACTTGATCGCTCTTTTACTTATTACACTATACTTATTCTTTTATTACTTGCTTTACCTTGAGGGTATAATGCATTTTGTGCAAGTGTTTGAGTTACGGGTATTGTGTTCTAAGTTCATCACGGGTTTTAGATTTAGGTGTGAGTGACTTTTGCCATTGTTCCCAAACTCACGTTTAAGTCTAGATTTGTTATAGGGTATTTTGTCACGGAATAGCCAATGGGGGAGATTTTAAAGTTGTGATTTACAACTATGTTTTATGTTGGCTTTATTCCATGACAAAAGTGTTGTAATTGCATTATTTTGTTCCTTGTATTTTGTGGGATTTTATTGTATTGGGTTTAGTATTAAGTTAGTGAAGAATCGAGCATGTATTGGATGAACAAGTGGATTTCGCAAGTGTCTTATGAGAAGCCTACCTGCGAAAGAGCCACATGAGAAGCACATCTTTGGAAGTCAAGAGTCGTGCCAAATTGTCACTTTTAATAATGTCTCGCGAGAAGGGCCAACTCGCGAGATACCTGCGAATCATTCTGCTTGGAGGATTTTAAGTGTGACTTTCATACCCTTCAACCATACTATATATACCCTCATTACCCACAAATGTATGAGAGGCTATTCAAAGAGAAAAAGCCTAGATAGATTTTCTACAACACACACACACACCCATCTTTTAGAGAGAGAGCTACTCATCTTTAGTGAGAAATCATTCTAGCCTCTTCTCCTTCCCTCTCTCATTTTCATACCTTGCTAGGAGATTTGTACCCAAACACCTTTCAGAGTGTAGAGAGTGTTTTGGAGCTTGGGAAGCTTTGGGGATTTGCCAAAAGAAGCCAATGAGGCTTTGTGGATGCAATCGGGTGTATTGCGGGATTCGAAAAGTTAGAGAAGACATAACTCCAAGAAGTCCACTGGTAGCAGGAGCTTGGAGGGCTTAAGTACATGGGGTAGACTAGGCTTGGAGGGTATTTTGTTATTCATATACTGCAACTTTATTCTCTAGTGCATCAATTTCGACTTGGAGGGTCGCGGAGAGGTTTTTTACCTAGTTTTTCGGTTTCCTTTTTGATAACACGTCTTGGTGTTATCTTGTGGTTGCATCTCTCTTCCCTTACTCTTATGCTTTACATTTATTGTTTGTTGTTCATGTTTATGCACTAGAGTAGTATCGGTTCATTGAGCTCATTTACTCTTGTTCTGCACTTTGATTAAGTAAGAGTAAAAGCAATTTAGCGAGAACTTTTAATTGGGGGTCTAAACAAGCTCTTGGGTTTTGGCACAAATTCGAACTTTCACTAAGTAATCACTTGGCTAATATATCTGGGTTAAACAATCTGATTTAAGGGTTCTAAACAAACAAACAAGTGGTATCAGAGCATGTTAGCTCTTGTTTAGGTAGTTTACCTTGAGTTGATCCTTAACCCTTGCTATCATGGAACACAGTCACTCTCTTGTGATCCCTCCCCATTTTGATGAGAATAACTATGCTTAGCGGAAGGTTAGGATGAAAGCCTTTTTGAAATCCCTAGATGAGAGAGTATGGCTCTCTGTTGAGAATGGTTGGGAGAGACTAACCATTACACAAAAAGAAGAGCAGGCTTTAATAGCCAGGCTATGAATGTTATATTTAATGTTGTTTCTATGAAAGAATTTAGAAGGACCTCTAATGTAGAGGTTGCTCATACTACCTAGAATATTTTGCAAACTGTGCATGAAGGCACTTAGGCAATAAAGATTAATAAACTGCAGTAGTTGACCTCTAGGTTTGAAAGCATTAGGATGTCTGATGATGAAACCTTTGATGAGTTCTATGCCAAACTAAATGACATAGTGAACTCTACTTTTAATTTGGGTGAAGTTTATGATCAACCTAAAGTGGTTAGGAAGATTCTTAGATCCTTGACTGAGGATTTTAGACCTAAAGTCACTGCTATAACAAAAATTAAGGATTTTGGACACCATCCATGTTGATGAACTTGTAAGATCTCTTCAATCCTATGAGTTTGACCTACCTAAAACCAACAAATCCAAATCTATGGCTTTAAAATTTGTTGATGGTATAGATGATAGTGGATTTGATGATGAAATCTCTTCTATAGAGATGACCTATCTTGCCAAGAATTTTAGAAACTTTTTGAGAAACAATAATAGATGGGAAAGAAATCAAAACAATGCTGACACTAAGAATGTGAAGAAGAATGAAACAACCAAAAATAACATTTTAGAAAAATCAAAAGATAAGGTTGTTCAATCCTCTAACAATTCATTAGGTCAACAGTGTTTTGGTTGTCAAGGTTATGATCACCTTAGGTCAGAATGTCCTTCTTACTTGAGATCAAAGGGAAAAGTTATGGTAGTTACCCTTATTGATGCTAAAGTTTCTGATCACGACTCTAAAAGTGATCAAGAAGGAAATTTCATGGCCTTCACTGCTACTGCTATAGTAAGTGAGCCTGAAATTGTTGAGGAGAACCCTTCTGATGAGGAACTCTCTAAGAGTGCTGACTTGCAAGAGGCTTACGACAAGCTATGCAAGATTGCAGCAAAAGATGTCATCAATGTTGACATAGGTTTGAAGAAGATAAACACTTTTGAACAAGAAAAAAAACCTGTTGGTTAAATTGTTTAATGCAAATGGACTCATAACTTCTATTAAGATTAAGAACATGTCATTGATTGAGAAAATCAAAAGTTTAGAATCTGAATTATCTGTTGCTAGTGAACAACTTGATAGGACTTCTACTTCTAAACTGGATAATATGTTGAATGTTCAAAAATCTTTTTTTGATAAGATAGGGTTAAGGTTTATTGAGAGTATTTCTACTTTTGTTGTTCACCCTCCTAAGTTTGTACCTACTACATCTATTTCTACTCCTATAGTTAAGGTACCTAAGGAAGAGATTCTAGCTACTAGGTGGATTAGGGTAGATCTAAGTGATTCAAAACCCAAGAAACCTAATCATCCTAGAAGCAAGAAACAACACAAACCTCAATGGTTTTGTCATTTTTGTGGTGGAGCTGGGCATACACACCCATATTGTTTTAAGTTGCAAGCTTCAAAGCAAGCAACCAATCAAAAAGTGCTTGTGCCAAAAGCACAAGTTCCTATGGCACTTATTCATGAATTGGTAAAGCCTCTTAACCTTTATGCCAATATAGGAGCTGAGTTTAAGTTTAGTTCATCTAGAAACTCTAGTCCCAAGTTGCATCTAAAAGAGTGTAGATGCAAAAGATTTAGTCTTAGTGAGTCTATCTAACATGGTCCTTGTGCTTAATCATTCTAGGTTTGTTTATGATCTTTTTAAGTTTTTTTAATTAAAAAATTAAT
Organism: Quercus dentata; assembly: GCA_028216015.1. NCBI lineage: Eukaryota > Viridiplantae > Streptophyta > Magnoliopsida > Fagales > Fagaceae > Quercus > Quercus dentata. Next base: position 16,179,296 of record CP116448.1, read on the forward strand.
AAAAAAACAAATTTTTTTTTTTTTTTTTTTTTTTTTGGTATTACACATCTTCAAGTGTGTAATTGAGGTTGGACTATGAAATTTGCATTTCATATTTGTGTATCTTGTTTATCTCAAATAAGCTATTTTTCTGCATTTTGCTAGTTTGTGCTATATAGTGTTTAAATTGTCTCGTTGTTTATGGTTTTTAAACACGTGCTCTTGATTTTGAAGTCACATTCTTTTGATTATAAGGACTAGAAAATCCTAGGAGAAAGGCATAAATAACTATCTCACCACTATTACTCGCCAATCATTAACACCTGTGTGCAAATTATAAAAGTCGTGCTTGTAAGGTGTAGCACTTGCATAGAAAAATTAAACAAGGTGTTAATTGTAAAAAGAATGTGAAAATCAAAAGAAAAATCAAAAGAAAAAGAAAAAGAAAATAAAAAAATATATAAAAAGCTATTACATGATTGCAAGCGTGTTTTCTAAGAGATATGGGAGTTATATGATGTAACTATTTAGGTGATAGTCACTTTCAAACTTATTTAATTGATAATGTAGAAATTGTGTTTAATTTCTATCTACATATCACCTTTTATGTATTTTATATACTTACTAGTTTCACACACCACATGCAAATCTTTGTTAAACACTGTACATGTGATTGTGTGTTAATAATTGTGGCCATCTAAAATTGTGCTTCTTGAAATGTTTAATACTTTTTGGGGTTTGGGTAGAAATTTTTTGGGGAGAAAATTTTTGAATCTTGATAAAAATTGATTTTGTTGAAGCGAAAGTGTTTTTGAAAACATTCTAATTTGTAAAAGTTATATTATAAAATTTGTAGTGTCTTTAGCATTTTCCATGTTAGAGATATTATTACACGTAACAAGAATTGGATGAGAAAATGGGGTAAAATTTAGGTTAAGTATTTTAGTTGTAGTATATTAGATTCTTCAATTAAATTTAATTACTTTTGGAAAAAATATGATTGTATAATCAACTATAGTGAAGTTACTGTGGGGAAACGAAGTCTTTCCAAATATCTTACAAAGAAGTTGCTAATATCAATTACAAATAATGAAAAAAAAAAAAAAATTTCATTTAGCACCCAAAAAAAATATTTTATCTATATCATTCAACCTATTAAAATAATATTAATTAGCCAACATAGAAGAGAGAAAAATGATAAAAAAAAAAAAAAAAAATAGCAGTACTTACTACAATAAAGTGCTACTACTCCAGCAAGTGCTAAAAAAATTTACAAAATATTTGTAAATAGCTAGGGGCGGAGCTATAGCATGGCTTGGGGGGCCATCCTCCACACCCCACCCGACCCCACCCCCCCCCAATTTTAAAAATTTATTTTATACTATGTATAAGTATTCAAACTATAAATATTTAGCTACAAAAATAGAAGTTGGCCCTCTCAAACGTTTGAGTTAATCTAATAATGCTCTTAAAAACCAATAAAATTTGTCAATTGGTTTGGTAATTATAGAGATAAAGTAGTTTTTGTTTTTTCCGATTCGTTTTTTGTATATGTTTAATATCAAACTAGACAGCTATTGTATACTCAATAGAGTTTAAAAGATAATAAGTTCCCTTATTTGGGGCGCTAAAATAGCATTTTGAGTGATTTAGCACACCTAATATGAATGCTATTGCTTTATCTAGCTTCGGAATACTTTCATAAATTTTAATACGTCTTTTCCACTCTTTTTGACAGGCTGATTAATATTTAAGCACACTTTGGCATTGGAATCATCCGCCATTCCATTGATTCTCAAACCTTTCTTCTCTTCAACAAAATTCCACAATTCTAGTTTAGAGGAACTGCCTTCAAGTAGTAACAACATTTGGTGGTCTATCCAGAGGGAAGCTCCTTAATCCACTTGAACTTAATCATTCTTCAGGTAGATATAACTTCTTTTGTTTCTTCTGATCACCGATGTCATTCTTCTTTCATGTTTTGTTTGGCGAAAATAGTAAGGTTCTTTCATATATTATCCAATATATGTTTTGGCTATTTCGTGCGCCTACTTCTTATTTCAATATATGTTTGTTTATCAAGTACAAACATAAAAGCATATGCAAACCAAAAGCGTGCAGTTTATTCCAGAATATTGAACCCTATGCTTTCATCATTCATCAATGCTCTGTTGGTATAGGAATGGGACAGTAGCAGCTTTATCAAATTTTTTATGGTACCTGTTATGAAACTTTTTTTTATGAAATCATTATCAAACTTAAATTATACAAGATATAATAAAAAGTGAATTTGAATATATTAATATCACAAAAAATACAAAATTTATGTACACTCATACATAAAGTTTTACAATTTTCTTGTGTGATTTTTCATATTTGAAATCATAGCAAGATAGCTTTTTCATTATCAATGCTATGAACACAAAGCCAAGGAAAGCAAAGCTACCAGCACCATCTAGGAGAACTCACGGCCATATTATCTCTCTTATTATCATTTTTTAGAAAATCCTAATAATTATGGATTATTTTTATGGAATGGGTTAAACGAATTACAAATCTGAATGATTAGGAGTTTTTATTTTATTTTTTAAAATGAGCTTTTTATTAAATATTTTGTTCATTTGTTGTTGTTTCGCTTAATCTCCTTGTTGTTTAGCTTATTTTTTTAGGTTATTAGGGCTACTTTTTTTTTTTTTTTTCTTTTTTTTTTTTTTTTTTTAATTCTTTTAAGGGGTTGCAATGAGTATGTTTAAGGGGTCAAGATTTGCTTGGAGTAATGCTATAAATACAACAAAAAGTCTCAACATTTTCACAACATTCCCAAATTAGTATTCCATATCATTAAAAAAAATAAATTGGAGAATGTGGTTGGTCAATGTGTGAGTTAGCATGCTAATTTAGGAATGTTGTGAAATTGCTGATTTTTTATTTTTATGTATTTAACATTACTCTTATTTTTGTTAAACACAAATTCTTTAGACTCTCAAATTCGGGTGTTCAATATTTCTATTAAAGTAGACAAAACATGTTAATTTAAAATTAATAGTATTTATTTATTTATTTATTTTATTTATTATTATTATTATTATTTTTTTTTTTTGCAATTCAGGAATTGCCATTAGGATGGGACCATAATTTAATTTTCGGGGGCCAAAACTAATATAAAAAAAAAAAAAAAAAAAAAACACTAGACCACCTAAGAATAAGAAATATAATAAAATTAAAAATTAATTATGAAAAAATAAAATATAAAAAAATAACAGCTATAAAATAAGAATATAAACTAACATCTATTTTAGTATTTATAAAATATAAACAAAATACTAGATAATAATATTTATATATTTCTACTAAATCATATATTATTTATCAAAATGAAACTTGATGTTCATTTAGAAACTAAAAATAATTTATGATTGATATTGTACTAAATTTTGTTGCAAATCTACATTTTCACTATATATATAAAATTAAAGAGCTCGTTAGAATATCAAATTCCATTTTATATTGAAATATAATTTTGGAAATATTCATAATTGAAAATTTTCATTTCACTGTTAGAGTAGAAATTGAGTAAGCACAAGTACAAGTACAACTTTAAATGGAAATTGTTAAGATTTTTTATTTTATTTTATTTTTTGGGTCCTTACTAGTTTTGTAATTTTTGGAACTCCAAATGTCATATTAGTTTATGCTCATAACCATGAATTACCATTTTCAAAAATAGTTTTTCATTATTTGAAGTCTTATGAATAATACTCTTTTTCTTTTTTTCCAACAAACAAACATTATCAATTCTAGAAAAATTCATGTTCTTCTTGGGGATGCAGAGTTTGGCTAAGAATAAGCAATTGTATTAGTGGGAAAGTTTTCAATTTTAGGGGAAGAAACGAATTTTTTAAACAAATATTTCAAATCTTATCAATTAATAATGTAATTTTAAGACATTTCTAAAGTTTCCCCTTGGTCTATACAGAGTTTCACCTTTCCGCTTGGGTTTGATATTTCGGCCGACAGCTCAAAGGGAGAGACTGGGTGGATCTATATTGACCCGGTAAGCTTTTGGACCAAGACCAGAATCTAGAGTACTATTTGGTTTGAGTAATGTTAGAGATATACTATGTTTTTAATAATTGCTGGTCTGTTGTGATTATTATAGAGACATCATTTTGTTAGGTTCTACAACTAACACAACCTTTATTATACACTTATAAGAACATGTTGTGTCACTGGTTGTGGAAAAATATAAGTACTTAAACTTATTGTTTGTATTGATTAAGAGAAAGTCTAAGGACCCAATTTTTGCACAATTCTAATGTGATCAATTATGAGTGCTGAAAAAAAAAGATCTAGTCCATTTGAAAGTAATTGTCTATCATTTATATTCTATCACATCAAGTTGTGATAAAAATTAGAGCCAATGGTATGATCATAGAGTAACTGTTACGTTGTACTAATATATGTGTTGGTTTTGAACATAATATTCTTTTCATTTCATGATGAATTGAAATTTTAAAATGATTAGATAACAAAGGGAAAAGTAAAATTACTTTAATCTTCCTAAAAATTCATTTACTTTGTATTACGTACAGTTCAGGTTACATGAATTTGAAAAAAAAAAAATACTATAGGCATTAACATTTTTTCATAACTTTTTATAAAACCTTCTAAAGTGAACAGGATGTTTGATTTCCACATGATTCCTCACTAACGTCTCTTCATAATCTCTTATTCACAGTTTGTCACCTCAGTTATTATGAAAAAGGTTGTGTAAGATAACTTAATTTTCCAATTAAAGACTCGAACTTAATAATTAAACACACGCCCTGAAACGCCAATACGTACCATTCTAAAAAATATGGGATGCTGTCTTAACTGAGATCTCTGTTAATGCTTTTGTCTCAATAATAATTAAGTGGAACTTGCCTCTTCAAAAGATGAGATCCAGGTGGACCATTTAAATTTAAAAAAAAAAAAAAAAAAAAAAAAAAAAAAAAAAAAAAACTACATCTTAATTATGGTTGTCAAAATTGTAATCTAGATAATAGTGAATGTTTAATATGTGTATAAAACACTATGAATGTTTAGACCCCCAATTTTCAAATTATCAATTCAAGTTTATTATCAAACAATTAATGTGCGGAATATGAATATAAGCAAATAACAGAATTGATAAACAATTTAAACCAAATAAAATCACATCCACAGCAGAAATTAAATGGTAAAGATTAAGGGAAGAGAGATGCAAATAAAAGGACAACACAACGATGTGTTATCGAAGAGGAAACCGAAGCCTTCGACGTAAGACTTCTCCGCTGCCCTTCAAGCGGTAAATAATCCACTAAAGAATGTAGTTAGAATACATGAACAGCAAAAGACCCTTCAAGCCTAATCTACCCAGTGTACCTAAGCTTCTAAGCTTCTACTCCAACGAGGTTACGCCGAACCTATTTCTTGTTTAGCTTACCGGATTTCGCTATAACCCATAGCATCAACCAATATGAATTGGTTTCTTCCAAACCGCTTCCCAAAGCATCTAAAAGCCTCCTCACATATATGGGTAAGGTGAGAAAAAGATTTAGTTAAAGAACCTCTCAAGAATGTAACAATGGAGAGGGTGAAAGTTAAAGAATTTAAAGAGTTACTATGGGAAGATTGTGGATGAGTTAATCTTGTTTTTCTCTAGGGTTTCTATCTCAAAATTCTCTCTGGAAGCTCTCAATATTTCGTGGGTATAAGGGGTATTTATACTGGAGTGAGAATAGAATGCGAAGAGTCAGTTTTTCCATAACAGAGTAGACTGGTGATTGGGCCTTGCGACTTGGTCGAGTCGCGAGTCCAAGCCGCAAGCTAACTAAATGGCCAGTTTGGACTTTTTTTCATGTACTGGTGACATGATGGTTTAGCTTTTCTACATGCTTCACTTGTGTGCATCATCCGGCGGCTTGAGAGCCGTAAGCCACCTGCGAGATCCAGCCGCGGGTCCTTGCTTCACCGCACAGTCTTGAGCATTTCTTCACACTCTCTCACACACAACCCTTACATGATTTCTACCTAAATACGGGGTTAGTAATTGTTAAATTACAAGAAAATTTGGTATGGAATAAAGTCAACAAGATAGTTGATTAAATTCAACCTTACAATATTTCCCTTTGGCTATTTTGTGACAAAACCCTAAAACAAACTCTAGACTTAACATGTGAGTTGGGAAGAGTTGAACAAAACTCATTCACACCTAACTTTAGAATTTGTGTAGCTCTTGAATCATAAGAACAAGTATCTCCTGAAACACAACAATACAATTTGATCATTGTATGTAGAAAACTTGTAATGCATATAAAGCAAGCGCAATGCGATCAATCAAAATGAAATAAAGCAATAAACCATGACTTGACCATACAAGCAATCACTATAGAATAGTGACCACAATGCTTATTCACATAAGGAATGAACATCTAGACATGCATGCTAATAAGCTTAAATGCAAAGTTTCATCTGCATGTCCAACACTCAACCAATGCATAAAACATGAAGCATATGCATCTAGGAACAAGATCCTACTAGGGCATAAGAGTGATGTACTTAAAAAAAATGCAAAACATTAAACAGCAAGTACTACGCTACAAAGCAAAGGTACAGAACCCCAAGTACATAAATTGAATATAAACTAAGTCATGTGATAACAAATAAACATAAGCAAAGACACCCTTCTCAAAGCATTAGTACTAGGCATTTGCTTCTCAAAGATCGATACTCCCCTATTGTCATCATCTCCTCTTTTTTGTCATGGAATAGCTAGTCATCACTTTCTTCTAGCTTCCTTTGGATTTGGTCCAATTGGGTTTAGAGAGAAGTGAACTTTGTATCACAACAGATGTGATGATGGTGCGGGAGAGTAGCAAGCTCGGACATCTTGGTGCTAATGTCATTGATGGATGTCATAATGTTATCCAATTTCTCATCATAGAAGGATGAGGCAAAATGTGAACCAGTAGGAGGTGCTAAACTTTCCGTCTTGATTCCCTTTCAATTATGACCAATGCTAACATTGAGTGTACGGATGTTGATCGGACTTTGCTTTGGGTAAGTAGACTCATTGTCAAAAGAATGAACGCCTTTAAGTTTCAAAATCCTTGAAATGAGGCAGCAAAAAGGAATGCATGCCCTTGAATCAGTTTGAAGAACTGTTTTGTACAAAAGATGAAAGATATGAGCATAGATGTCGATCTCTTCATTCGAAACCAGATCATGTAGGAAAAAGGCTCTCCCTAGATTCATATATCCAGTGTTAGACAGAGGATATAGATTGTGGAACATGATTATGGTAAGCACCTTGAGTTCGGGAGATAGGGAAGAAACACTTATTGAATTCCCAATTTGGGAGAATTCCAAGTTTCGTCCAAGGGTTTCCCGAAGTAAATCCTCGTTTGGATTTAAATCATCATATAGCAGTGTTGTGGCAAGCATTGGCGGATTGATGTGTAGGATATCTGCTAGATAAACAGGAGACATGGAGAAACTCTTTCCTCGAACGCAACATTTGAGCTCATCTTCTTCAACAATGGCATTAGCATAAAATTTTTTCACTATGTTCATGTATTCGACATCAAGGTCAGAGAGAAGAAAGTTTTAATCTTTGGTGGCAAACCATATGGGAATGTTGGTTTCACGAAGAGATGATTGGTTAACAACCCTTTCAACTAGTGGTGTGGCATATCCGAAATAATTTGCATGGGTCCGGAATGCAGCATAGGATCTGAATTTGTGGGGATCATATACTCCAAACGGTGATGAGGTCCTTTTTGGCCTAGGAGAGGGGTCATCAACATCAATCACTAGCTCTTTTCCTTTGTTGCTATTGCCTTTCACAGCTGCACTCTTGAATGGAGACATTTATAAGCTGCATCACCTTACATCAAGGAGCAACAGAGACCACACAAGACAACAAACTCTATTAGCACAAAGTTAGACCCCAAGAAAAATGTGGAAAAACCCTAAAATCATTAGATTTTAATCACAATCATGTCATAGAATGCGTGTGTGTGCTACAAATAACACATTTGTGCAGCCAAAGACAGAGTGAAATAATGTATAACCAACACAACCCACATAACAATTTTATCAACACAGCAAATACCCAAATTCAACCATATTCCTCAATAAATCTCAAATCACATTAACAACTCACAAATCAAGAAGTTCAAGGCAAAGAGCTTGAAATACTTAGGAAAAATAAGAAAACCCATTCCTTTTTCTTGAAGATTGAAGTAAAAATAATAAGTAAAAGTGGGGATTTTGGTGAGGAACATGGTGGGTTTGAGAGGTTTATTGGGGAAGACAATGAACAGTCACAAAAGTTCGAGGGAAAAACCAAACGTTTTAAAAACTGACTTATTTGCACAAAACACGCGATCTTTGCGATTGGGTGAAGTTGCGAGCAAGTCGCGAGAGCACTTAAGACAAAAATTTTGAAAATTTTATTAAGTGTTTTTCGCAAAAATCTCTGAGTACCCCTCGCAACTAAAACCTCCACCCGCGAACAAGTTGCCAATCTAAGCCGCAAGAAACATAAAAACCCAAATTTTGAAAAATATTCTTAGTATTTTTGGCGACTGGAACATTGACCCGCCAGTGAGTCGCGAAAAATCTCTATGAGGGCTTGTGACTGGGACATGCGATTGGACCAACCCGCGACTAAGTTGCGAACAGGCAACACTATTTTTGAAAATTTTGACAATTTTTGTAAAAACAAAATACTTTCCAAAAACAACTAAAACACTCAAAAATCTTTTTGTGTTTGATCAACAAAAATTGAGCAAGTGAAAACACATTTAATCAAGTACAATCACACAAATGAATATGGTATTCATTGAATATAGACATGTGTGATGTGTGTAGATATCAACAATGAGATAGTCTTTAGTATAATGTGAAGTTTCAATATGATCAATTCAACCAAGACATACACAATTAGCATACACAATTAGCACTAGATAATTGACCCATCTCAATTATAGAAATATGCATATATGACCTCCCACATAACTTAATTACATAACTTGTGAAGCCTTTCATTTGGCTCCATATACATCATGGCAGAAATTTTTATATTTCAATTTGATGAGTTAGCCTTTGGCTCTTTGGGCATCATACATTTTATTTTACGTTAGTTTTCCTTTTTCCTAGTCAAATACTAGTATGTGCGTTTCCTAGTCAAATACTAGTATGTGCGATAGGCTTTTGTAACTGAATATCTCTTTCCATTTGGAGATTTACATTTGGTGAGCTCTTTAAGCAAAAAAATAAAATAAATAAGTGGGAAGATATATAGGCACAAGTCTATGCATGTCTCAAGATAAACAAAACTATTGACTAATCATTCATGACAAGTTTGAAGATTTATTTACAACAGTCACATAGATGTCAAGAGTTTTCCCACAATGATATAAGTGTATAGTTATGCTCGTAAATGCACAAAAGCCATAAGTACAAAGTTACAAGGCAAAATATGCTATGAGACAAAACTTAACAAAGTCAATCAAACTTTTTGATTTTCTACTGTGTTTTTGGATTTTTGACATAAAACAAGAAAAGATTGATAAAAAAACAACAATGTATAAACATTTAAAGCAAAAACAAACAAGCAAAACATGCTATACAAACAGCCAACAAAGTAGTGTGTGCTCTAAACTAGAGTAATCAACTCAAGACAAATAAATAAAGCACACATCACACATGAGATTCAAGGAATTGTACCAACACCGATGGTCTTACGGAGTGATTCAAACTGTGGACCATTGAGAGGCTTGGTGAAGATGTCTGCCTTTTGTTTGTCTGTATGAATGAACTTAAGACATACAACTTTATCTTCTACCAAATCCTGGATGAAGTGGTAACGTATCTCTATGTGTTTTGACTTGGAATGCTGAACTGAATTCTTGGAGAGATTTATAGCGCTGGTGTTATCACAGAAAACACACATTGTATCTTGCGGGATCCCATAGTCATGAAGTAGCTTCTTCATCCAAAGTAGTTGTGTACAACAACTTCCAACAGCTATATACTCAACTTGAGTTATAGAGAGAGACGAAATTTTGTTTCTTACTCATCCAAGAGACAAGATTGTTTCCAAGATAGAAGCAGCCACCTAAAGTACTTTTTTGATCATCCACACTTCCAAACCAATCGACATCCGAATAATCAGCAAGACAAGCATTAGAGTCTTTAGAGTACCACAAGCCATAATCCAGAGTTCCATTGATATATCTTATGATTCACTTCACCGCAATTAAGTGAGATTCTTTCGGAGTAGCTTGATATTGAGCATAAACACCCACGCTGAAAGCAATATCCGGTCTACTTGTCGTGAGATAGAGTAAACTCCCAATGATAATCAACATTGAGCTTCGTAGATGAACTCATAGGAGTAGAGGCATTCTTCTTGGAGTCTAATCCAAACTTTTTGACTATATTTCGAGCATATTTTTCTTGTGAAATGAATATGCCTTCCTTCCTTTGTTTGACTTGAAGACCCAAGAAGAATATAAGCTCCCCCACCATACTCATCTCAAACTCTTTCTTCATTTTCTCAGAAAATTCTATGGCTCAAGCATTAATAGTAGCTCCAAATACTATGTCATCAACATATACTTGAGGTACGAGAAGATAATCCTCATCATTCTTGACAAACAGAGTTCTATTAGTATACCCTCTTTTGAATCCTTTATCTAGGAGGTACCGAGTAAGCCGATCATACCAAGCTCTTAGAGCTTGTTTCAAGCCATAAAGTGCTTTCTTCAATCTCAGCCTATGGTCCAAAAAGTGAGGATCTTCGAAGCCTTGGGGTTGTTCAACAAACACTTAGATAGCCATTTAGAAATTTACATTTTACATCCATTTGGTAGAGTTTGAAGTTCATGGTGCATGCAATTGACCCGAGAATGCGAATAGACTCAAGCCTTGCCACGGGAGCGAAGGATTCATCAAAATCAACTCCTCTTACTTGAGTGTATCCTTAAGTCACTAACTGAGATTTATTCCGGATAATCTCTCCATCTTCATCGGTCTTGTTTTTGAAGATTCATTTGGTGCCGAGGACATGAACACCTTCAGGCCTGGGAGAAAGTTCCCATACATCATTCCTCATAAATTGATTCAGCTCTTCATGCATTAACTCAACCCAATTTTCATCTTGAAGAGCTTCTTCTACCTTTTTCAGCTCAAATTAATGCATGAAGAAGCTCTTCAAGATGAAAATTGGGTTGAGTTAATGCATGAAGAAATGATATGTCGTATGATTAGTCAGAAGTTTGTTTCCTTTTCTAAGGTGAAGACCTTCATCTAAAGACCCAATAATGTTACTTTCTAGATGGTTTTTAACCACTCGTGATGAAGGTTTCTTTGAAGTGGACACTTCATCATTCCGAGAGATAGGATGATAAACTTTCGAAGGAGTGAGAGGACTTGCTATTCTAGACATTTATCTAGTCTCCACTCTTGAGTTTATGGGAGTTGATTCATTTTCCGGTGTATATTCTTTAACCTCAATATCAAGGGCTTCGACCTCAACAGTGGGTTCTTTAGTGCTTGGCCCTTCTCCATCATCAACTATTTCTACTTTTGTTATAGCATCATCAATTTTCACGTTGATGGACTCCATTCTTGTCTTTGTTCTCTTGTTGTAGACTCTATATGCCTGGTTATTAGTAGAATACCCGGTGAAGATACCTTCATCACTTTTCGCATCAAACTTCCCAAGATTCTCCCGTTCATTGAGATTGTAGCACTTGCTTCCGAATACTAGGAAGTACTTCACTTTTGGCTTCTTTCCATTCCAAATTTCATATGCGTTTTTCTTCGTTCGTGCTCGAAAGTATATTTTATTGCCAATGTGACATGAAGTGTTCTGACTTCTCCCCAAAACTTTTGTAGAATTTGTTTGTTGAGTAGCATGACCCTTACCATCTCTTGAATTACACGGTTTTTTCTCCGAACCACCCCATTTTGTTGAGGAGTCTTAGGAGTTGAAAATTCCCTTTTAATCCCATTCTTTCCACAAAAAGAATCAAATCGTGCATTCTCAAATTTCTTGCCATGATCGCTTCTTATTTTGACAATAGACATCCCCTTTTCATTTTGAAGCCTCTTGCATAGAACCTCCATTTTCTCACGTGCTTCCGATTTTTCCCTAAGAAATTCACCCATATGTATCTTGAGAAGTCATCAACAATGACCATAATGTATATTTTTCCTCCTAGACTTTCAGTTCTTGTTGGCCCCATTAGATCAACATGAAAGAGCTCTAAGCATCGAGAAGTTGCAATCACATTCACATTTTGATGACTTGCCTTTGTTTGCTTCCCCATTTGACATGCACCGCAAATATTTATGACTTTTCCAAATTTTGGAAGTTCTTCAACCGCCTCAAGTTTTGAAACTTTAGCCACTTGTTTGAAGTTTGCATGACTGAACCTTTAATGCCAAAGTTCCAACATGTCAACTTGAGCACTTTTATAGGAAATTGGTGCCGTAGGGACTACTCCATAACAATTGTCGGTAGTCCTATTTCCTTTTAAGACTTGAATCCCTTCTTGATCAATAATTACACACCCCTTCTTTGAGAATTGAACAAGAAAGTCCTCATCACATATTTGAGTAATGCTTAAGAGATTTGCCTTCAACCCTTTGATGTATAAGACATCCTTCAAGAGAGGTAATCTAGGAATCTCAACAATCCCCTTGCCGAGAACTTAAGCATGACTTCCATCCTCAAATGTCACATAGTCACCAACCTTTTCTTTGAGTGACTTAAACAATGCTTTGTCTCCTGTCATGTGATGAGAACATTCGCTATCAAGATACTATAGGCATGAATTAAAAACCTTCAAAGAAGTATGCACAAACAAGCAAGCATGAGACACGCACTCTTGACCTTCAAATAGAAACTTATCTTCATTTTCCATGCTCTTGTTGGATTGAATTTTCTTTTTCAGATTATCAATCTTATCACACAAAATTCTATTTCTTCTTTTATACTTCTTAATCAAAGAATTAGACTCACATAGGCTATTGTGTAAAATGTGATTCTCATTTTCAAAATACTTCAACATGTGAACAAACATCCTAGCATGTTTTCGTGTTTTCAATAACTCTAGGAGTTCATTATTAGGACACCCTTCAAATAAATTCATAGAGTCATTATCACAAACATTTAAACCACAACTCAAGATAGCCTTTTCCATAGCTAAGGGGTCTAGGATCGCACTAGGGTAATTAAACCACAGCAAGTGCACACCGCTCCGATACCAATTGAATGTTCAATGTGTATAAAACACTATGAATGTTTAGACCCCCAATTTCCAAATTATTAGTTCAAGCTTATTATCAAACAATTAATGTGCGGAATATGAACATAAGCAAATAACATAATTGATAAACAATCTAAACCAAATAAAATCACATCCACAGCAAGAATTAAATAGCAAAGATTAAGGGAAGAGAGATGCAAACACAAGGACAACACAACGATGTGTTATCGAAGAGGAAGCTGAAACCCTCGGCGTAAAACTTTTCCACCGCCCTCCAAGTGGTAAATAATCCACTAAAGAATGTAGTTGGGATACATGAATAGCAGAAGACCCTCCAAGTCTAATCTACCAAGTGTACCTAAGCCCTCTAAGCTCCTACTCCAACGAGGTTACGTCAAACCTATTTCTTCTTTAGCTTACCAGATTTTGATATAACCCATAGCATCAACTAATATGAATTGGTTTCTTCCCAATTGCTTCCCAAAACACCAAAAAACCTTTTCACAGATATGGGTAAGGTGAGAAAAGGATTTTGTTAAAGAATCTCTCAAGGATGTAACAATGGAGAGGGTGAGAGTTGAGGAATTTGAAGAGTCACTAAGTGAAGATTGTGAATGAGTCAATTTTATTTTTCTCTAGGATTTCTCTCTCAAAATTTTCTCTGGAAGCTCTCAATATTTCATGGGTATAAGGGGTATTTATATTAGAGTGAGAATAGAATTCGAAGAGTCAATTTTTCCATAACAGAGTGGATTAGCGACTTGGCCTTGCGACTTGATTGAGTCGCGAGTCCAAGCCACGAGCTAACTGAATAGCCAATCTTGACTTTTTGTCCTGTAATGCTACAATTGGCATGACGGTTCAGCTTCTCTGCATGCTTCACTCGTGTGCATCATCCGGCGGCTTGCAAGCCGCGAGGCGCCCGCGAGATCCAAGCGTGAGTCCCTGCTTCACTGCACAATCTTGAGCATTTCTTCATGCTCTTTCACACACTACCCTTATATGATTCCCACCTAAATACAGGATTACCGATGGCTAAATTACAAGCAAATTTGGTACGGAATAAAACCAAAAAGATGGTTGAATAAATTCAACCTTACAAGTAAGATTGTATGATTTTACGACCCACCTTACCAAAATTTTTAGGATCGTACTAGGATTGCAAAAATGGTAGGATCGTAGGAGATTCTCTTGATCCGCCAATCCTACCAAAACATAAATTTTTTTTTTTTTTTTTTTTTTTTTTTTTTTTTAAGGGATAAATTTTTGTTAACCTAAATAAATGTTTTCTAGTTTCTAGTTCACTTGTAATCAAAATGAATGAATGCTTAATCATTTTTGAATGAAGAATTTAATGTTGGCTTTTCTGCCTTTTAAGCAATAATGTTGTTAAATTTGTTTGATCAATATACTAATTTATGTTCTAATATTAGTAAAATGTTTTTTATATATATAATTTTATTAGTTATGCTTGTATTTGTATATTGATTGATTGATTTTTTTTTTAACATGTTTTGTAATTGTTGTTAAGTAGTATAACTTGAATAGTTGAATATAAAGTTGTATCTTGATGTCTTTTATAGCTCTAGTATACAAATATACAATGTTTACATAAATGATGAAATGGATGATGATGATTAAGATAGTGATTATAAATTATAAGAATCTTAAAATGAGAATAATTAAATGTTTACTTCACTTTGAAATTCATCTTACTTTTGGATTTTACATTGTAGTTAGCTAGTTTCCATTTACGTGGTTATTCAACATACATTCATTATCAATGTATTTTTTGCTTTAAATAAAAAAATATGTAGGATCTTATGATCTATGATCCACTATCACACCTACCCCACGATCCTATGGAGAATTATGATTTTGACAACCTTGAACTTAACATTAACCAAATTAGCCGATTAACATGAAACTTGTCTTTTCAAAATACGAGTTTCATTTTGAACCTTGAAGAGATGAGTTTTAAAAAACAGGCTATTTTTTCAATTAACTTTCAAACAATGCTATTTTGACAAATAATTCTCTAAAGAACATTATTAAGCAAAAAAAGGCCCAAGAGTCTTAGATCCAAAAAAAAAAAAAAAAAAAAAAAAAAACTCTGATTGGGCAAAAGTACTAACCATTATAATTATAGGGTTTGTCCTTTTTGGCAAATAAGAATTATCTTTTTCTGCTTGTCTTGCTAATTTGGCCTATGTAAATTGTAAAGAACTTGCACATCATGCATCACACAATTTATATGTAATACTGAAATCTTCCTTTTCAGGTTCACAAAAGCTAATTGATAAGTTGCAATGGCAACAACTGGTGTCAATTATTCAGACGACGGTAAATGTTTAACTTTCCCCCCACTTAATAGCGTAGGTATTCAATGAGTTCTTAACGAAATTAATATGTCTGACTAAGATATCACCAAAGTCAGCACTCATTCATTTTATTAAGAATGCATTCTTAATTTATATTCAAATATATATATATATATATATATATATGAGTTGGGTTCAAGTTACACCTGGTGTAACTCTTTAGAGTTACATTTTTTTTAAACCGTTGGATTTAAGTAGATTCAATATTCTTAATATTCTTATTAGGATCTCATTAATTACTCTCATTTATTACATTCTAAACCTATCTCTAAACCCAAAAACGTTTGTTGTCGACTCTCTCTCTCTCTCTCTCTCTCTCTCCGTTTCTCTTTGTCTCCTCCACCATTGTTCCACCTTTATAGGTTGCCAGAAAAAAAAAAAAAAAAAAAGCCCACTAACAATAGAGGTTTGTGAGTGCTAAGTTTTTACTTGAATCGCCTAGCTAGGGTGGAAATATATATAGATATTGGCTAGATAAGAAACTCGTTGAACAATAGATGAGATGATTTTGTAAGCCACCTCTTATTTTGTCCAAGAAAATTCAACACTCAAGAGATAGAAACGTGAGATTTAGACATTGAGATCTGAGAATCCAAATCATTGAATACAAAATAATCATATAATAAACATTTTATTATTGATCAGAGCCCTATATTAAAAAAAAAAAATGTTTGTCATATATAGCAACATCGAGCACCTTCATTTACAGAATTATTATATGCATCATAAATTTCTATATCCCATATCCAAATCTGCAATGTCATGCACATGCCTCTCTGCGCCCATTGCTCTTGACCTAAATTCAATTAAGGAGTACTATAGTAGAATATTTTTGCTTCTATTGGCAACCTGTGATCGTTAGTGTTCGGCTTGTTGTGTGTTTTTTTTTTTTTTTTTTTTTGTTGGCAACCTATAGAGATGGAACAATGGTGGAGAAGCAATGGTGGAGGAGAGAGAGAGATAGAGAGAGAGAGTCAAACGTCAAAAAATTTTGAGATAAGAGATAGGTTTAGAATATAATAAATGAAGGTAATTAATGAGATCCTAATAAGAATACTTGTAATAATGAAGGTCTTTTTTTAACCGTTGGATCTACTTAAATCCAACAGTTAAAAAAAGATGTAAAAAGTTACACCAGGTTTAACTTAAACCCATCTCTCTCTCTCTCTCTATATATATATATATATATATGAAAATTAAACATAAAATATTTTGAGTGGAGTATAAAATGGAAGACTAAGAATAAGAATAAGACAAAAGATTTTTATTGTATGAAATACTTGCACTTCGATTTTTAGTAACAAGTCAGAAGAATTTTCTTTTACACATGAAGCAGTCATTATGGACCGTGGGAGGCTTTATTTGGCCGTGTTGAAAGGTGACTGGAAATCTATTGAGACCATGCCAAACATTCAAAGAGAAATTAGTGACCATCAAGAAACCACTCTTCATATTGCTGCTGCAGCAAGCCAGGAAGACTTTGTGAATAATTTATTGAATAGATTGAACAGCCAAGACCTAGAAGTAGTAAACGATGCTCAGAACACTGTCTTGGTCTATGCTGCTGTAAGCGGAAATGTGAAGATTGCCAAGGTGATGTTGGATAAGCATGAAGGCCTGGCAAACCTATTTAGTGAGAATAGTCCACTCTATATGGCTGCTTCATCAGGACACAGTCAAATGGCGGAGTTTCTTTATTCTAGGACTGCACGTGTGGTTCGCACGTGGGGTGAAATTGAACAGAAAAGAGTATTTATCACTTGTGTCAAGAATGACATATACGGTAAGCGTAAGTAATTATAATGTTTCTTGTTTTTTATTTTATTTTATTTTATTTTTTTGGGTCTTCACAGTTTGATTTTGTTAGGAAATTTAGACCCCAGTTGATAGAATTAACAAGTTTTAAATCCAAGTTGTTAATTAAATTTATTATGAATAAACCTTGTTAAAATAAACAAACATCAATATCATGCACAACGGAATGGTAAAAAAAAAAAAGATATGAAGACTCAAGAAAACCAATGAAACAAACTAGTTTCTTAGTAAAAGAAACCTGGGGGAAACCTTCCCGGAAAGCAATTCACTATAGTAATGAGAAGTTTCAGATCTAGTACAAAAGCTTTGTCTCTAGACTCTACAATGCCCGTAGATGAACTTACAGCAGAAAACTTCTACCGCTTTAGAACCTCTGAACTCTTCAATATATGAACACCACCCTTTTGCACTGATTCTAGTACATGATTAACTCTAGCAACTTGAAGATGTTGTTGATCGCAAAGTTCTTCACTTCCTTAATAATGAAGATCAAGAAGTATTTGGTTACAAAACCTAAAGACGTAAAAGATGTAACTTCTTGCAGAGAGAATAAGGCACTAGGTCATTTTTACATGTGTTCTCCATGTATAACGGCCTTTAAACTAAGCCTTATATATGTTTAGGGTTGTGAGAAAAGAAACCCTACACATACATGTTAGCTAGGGCCAAAAATCAGATCTGAAAATTCTGATTTTGTAGATCCCGACAAATTTAGGTTCTATCGAGCTTCATTCTTTAATATCGATAGATCTTGTTTGTCGAAGTATCTGTCGAGTTTTAATGAACAACTTTTCTTCACTTGTTTCTAGGTCCAATCTTCATGACTTTAATACTTGACTTGAACTCTTGTTTCTTGAAGTACTAAATTCATCCTAGATCTACCCAATTACAAGTAAAGTGTATTTTGTCAAAAGATTAGCCAATTACATAAAATATGTCCCTAACAAATTTTGTCATTCTAGATTTGATATGAAGTTCAAAAAATAATGGTAACTTAAACATTTAAAGTGGTCTAACAAGTTAACACAATCTAACATTTAAAGTGGTCTGAAGTTCAAAAATAATCATGGCCTAAGCTACTCATTTTTTGAATAAGGACAAGTTACACCGTTCACTCATTTTCTAAATAAGGTATCAAAATATTGATGGACTGGAGATTTGGTACGGATTTTTCTACTGATCGGTCATTATCACCTTATAGCTTAAATTTATAGTTATGATGCTCTTTTCATTTTTTTAGGCTTGAAACTATAGCACCAATAATTTGTAGTTGATAGGCCAAGAATATATTGACCCCTTTGGTAAATTAAATCAATTAATTAAGCTAAGCAAATTAATTAGATTTAATTATATGCAATATGCGTGGTAGCACAAACAAATCACCAAAAAACTAAATGCAGCGGAAATTAAATTTGGCACAGATGATTTTTTTACGAATAGGAGAAAACAACCGAGGCAAAACCCCACTGGGTGAATTTAAGGTCACCACTCTTAAGAGTCCATTATTATCAAAATAAGTGGTTACAAGTAAAAGAATTCTAGTACTTTATATCAACTTACAATTGAACTTACCCCAATACACAATTGGACTTGTAATGTAGTGACAATCTCTCTTTTCAATGCATGACTCCAAGTATAAGACTAACTAATCGATGCACGGATCCTAGTACGTGACTAACACACCAACTTGAGAAAGATGTTGGCACCAAAGTTCTTTAGTTCATCCACACAATGAAGATCAAGAAGTTCCTTGGTTACAAAACCCTTGGTGCACAAACAAAATAGCTTCTTCAAGAGAAATATGAACTAGGGCAAATTGGCTCCGGTCACAATTTGAGTGAATAATCACTTTGTTACAAGTTGCATCACCTTAGACAACCCTTAAAATAATCCTTATATATGTTTAGGGTTGTGAGAAAAGAAACCATACACAAATAACTTGGATATGTGTGAAACACAGATCTGGAAATCTGAATTTTGTAATTCTCGATAGATATAGCTTCTATCGAGAGCTATCGAGAAATATATATTAAATCTTGATAGATGCATCTATCGAGCTATCTGTTGAACTTTAATGAAATGCACTTCTTCACTTGATTCTTGGATAGATTTGCATGGCTTCAATATTGGACTTGAACTCTTGTTCCTTTATGTATTAAACACATCCTAGATCTACCTAATTATAAGTAAAGTACGTTTTGTCAAAGGATTAGCCAATTCTATATGATAAATGTTCTAACAAGTTCCACATATATCCTAACAATCTCTCCCTTTGGCAATTTGTGACAAAACCACAACAAACAAATGAAGTATGAGAGAAGTCATAAATCACTAAACTTATAATCATTTGTTGAATACAATAAAATCTAATACTAACACAAACTCTTGAAAAAGTTTGCAAGAAGAGAGTTCATGGCATGATAGATTTTGACAACTTGTATTTCTGAAACACTTTAAACAAAACTCATCAAGGCATCTTAGTGTGAAACAAAAATAAAATATTGCATACATAAGAAACATGTGCATAAAGAGAGAAAAAAAACAACACATGGAGAGATAGGTGAAAATGATAACAAAATCATTATAGATATATATTGAGCTATCACCAACTGGTCATAAGACCGATGTACAAAAAGATAATGTATCCAAAAAGAAAAGAAAAGAAAAGATACATAAATTCTCACTGCATCCCTCAGAAAATATAAACACTCCCTCTAACAAAAATGTCCTATATTAACTCTCCCCCTAAGCACATAACTACTCTCAACCCAAAACTACTTCCCTTTTTGTCACGAATGACAAAGGGCAAGTCACTAAGAATCAGTCATCTCCTCATCATTGGAAGAGCTAGCATCATTATCATTATCATCATCAAAGCCACCATCATAGTCCTTGTCCTTTGAAGCCTGTGGAGATGGAGAAGGAGACTCTACGAAGCCAAGAAGGTGAGCCTGTCGTGGTGTGATACAACTAACACGGGTGTTCACCTGATATAACTTAGTAGTGAGTGTATCAAGGCGAGCATCCATGCGCTGAAAATGTGCCATGACCGCCTTGAGGGTCACACCACTTGCAGAAGAAGAAGGAGGAGCGGAGGTGGATGGAATGGAAGGGGCTGGAGGAGTTGCCGTCTCGGTCTATGGCTGCTTCGATCGAAGCTAGGCCTCACTCCGTCAAATAGATGCCGCGCTAATGGCACCCATGACGGCGAAATTAGTAGAATCGGGATAGGAGATAGAGGAGTGGCGAATGATTTTCATGATAGTAGAAGGAAAGATAAGCTTATCATGGGTCGCCGTATTCTTATAGACATCTATAAGGGAGAGAATGAAATGAGAGGAAAAGTCTATAGTAAGGTCCTCAATGAGGGAAAGCAAAAGGCAAGCACGAGGCTCGGTAATGGAGTTATTGTGAAACAAGGGATGTAGAACAAATGTCATCGCCATATTAAGGAACCTTGGACCTTTTGCAAAACCCGAGCATAAGGTGTTTTGATGATCACCCCATGAAGAAGGTGTCTCACAAAAGAAAGACAGAAGTTCATCTTTGGACACAGTTCTCACATGTGGACATCCGGGGCAATCAGTTCCCTTGGAACATGTAACACTTCAAAGATAAGCTCCGGAGTAACTACTATACGTGCCCCTCGTACATGAGTAATAAAACAAGGCACAAAAGAATCAAAACCGTGCATATTGGAGTAAAACTCCTATATAATCATGGAGGGACAACTCACGGGTATCTCACATAGAGATTTCCAACCTTGCCTATGAATGACGGTCAAGAGAGTCATATCGGAAAAGTTTGATATAATCACACGGCGTTCCGAATGAATGCCACGTTTGGAGAAGTTCTTTGAGAAGTCTCGATGAGCCTTCTCATCACGGAACCAAACATGAAGAGGAGTAGGATCAGAAGATGATGCCTCGGAATGAAAAGGGTTCCGAGATGGAGTGGATTTGCGCTTGGGTACCATGGGCGGACTATCCGAGAGAGAGAGAGAGAGAGAGAGAAACAAAAAAGCACCATCAATAGAGAGTACCAAAAAAGGAAATGAAAAGATACGTATGCATGAACAATGCATAAGCGTGTGACATGCAAAAAAAATTGCATCATAGTTTCAACCCAATCTAAGTTTCAACATATAAACACACATCTATAATGCATGAAACATTGTAAAAAAGCAAATGTAATGTAATGCATGAGCATATAACATCATATAAGCAAAACCCAACCCAAAGATTTCACAAAATACTCATCAATTTTCAAAAACCCCAAAAATTTCAAGTAAACCTAAAACCTAGGTCTAAATGCATGAAATGCATGAAGAATGAGAGAAAAGAGAAGCATACCGGAGGGAAAATGCAAGGTTTAGGCCGAAAACCAAGTGGGTTTAAGGTTTAGAGAGAGTAGATAGTGTTTGGGAGAGAAAAAGAAGTTTTTGTCAAAGAGAAAAGGAGAGAAATGAAATAGATTTCACGTTAAAGCTATTTAAGGAAAACGCGTCTCGATGGATCGAGGATCTATCAAGATTTTGTCGAGCACTAATTCTTGATAGATAAATCTATCAATGTGCTATCGAGAATCTGTCGATAGCAAAATTACCTCGATGGATTGAGCAGCTGTTGAGAAGCAATCGATCAGACAGAAACTTTCTCGATGGATCGAGAATCTGTTGAGAAGCTATCATGACAAATTCTAAATAGCTCGATGGATTGAAAATGCAATAGAATCTGTCGAGAAAAGAAGTTCGAGGGGCTCGATAGATAACTATCTGTCGAGAAGCACATTGAGCTTGATAATCAACAGTTTCTCAAAGAGAGGAAAAACACAACGAGATGAATGCAACTAAGCAAGCTACTCAACATAGATCCTAACAACATATTAAGCTTCAAACACATCTCTCAACAAACCAAAAAAAAAGAAAATTATAAAGCATTCATGATCCAAAACACACACACACACTAAACAAGTCTAACCAATTTTATATTTAAAAAACAAGTCATTATAGTTTAGTGAGCATACATTAGCACATGTATTCCTTGTGATTGCCAAATCACATTGTACCTGCACATGTATCAAAAGTAGCAAAGAATTTGCTTGTGTGAAAACATCACAAGATTGCATAAGTGTCTGATGTTATGATGATTTGAGAAATGAAAAAATCAATTTAACTCACACATAATCATAACTGCTTGATGGGGACTATTACCTTCGAGGTACATCTTATAACTTTCACATCTCCTAGAAACACGCTTGCAACCATATTTAAAAGCATTTTGTTTTTTTTTTTGCTTTTATTTTTTTTCTTTGAATATTTTTTCTTTTGAGCATATCATGCATGGGCATACAAGAGAGAGGAGAAATACCCAATTATTTTAAGTTTTAAACATCACAATTTCACTATGCCGAAGCATACAGATGTTTTTCATAATTGGCAGGCTTTAGTGGTGAGATGGTTATTTACGCCTTTCTTAAGGATTTTTTTAGTCATTTCCGTCAAAAAGAGTGATGTGAGTGTTAATTACAAGAGATTACTTAATCTTATTTATCACAAACACAAGCCACAAGGCTCACTTGCTTAGTTGTGCATTAAAATGTTTATTCAAGCTACAAAAAATACAAAGTTTAGAAAACTTTATTTTAATGGCCATCCAAGGTGCACAAGTACGAATGTACACAAAACACACTGTTTTTGTATTTTTCTGATTTTTTCAATTTTATTTTATTTTTTATTTTTATGAAAAGCAAATAAAACAAAACTGAAAACAAGCAAACAAGAACATGTTACACAAAGCAAACATAAAACTAGACTCACTCAAAAACAAGAAAGCAAAACACACAAGTAATGCATAAAAAAAAAAAAAAAAAAAGGAGGGAGAGAGAGAGAGAGAAAAAAAGTGACTAAATCACTTTGTGCCTTTTTTCTTTCACACCTTGGAAGAACCTTTCCGTTTGACGAATCCTTGATCCGGTGGTGAGGGGGAAGAATTGAAACCATTCAAGTTTGAAAGGAACACGAGGGCCTTAAGAAGATCTCCAAGAGGAGCAAAAGAGGATGAAAACTGATTTTAGTTTCCAGACGAGATCATGTTGTTGCTCTATTGAGTGGCTAACCACTTGCAGCAATTAGGTCAAGTATGTCCTGTAGCTCCACAGTGATGACAGAGATGCTACTTCTTCTATTTAGACTTTTGGTTATTTCCCTTCTTAGTCCTAGGGTTTCTAGTCTCTTTTTGTTCAAGTTTAGGAAGTGCTCCTAAGGTAGATTTTCATTTGTCTATGTTCTCACTAGCTAAAATAGTTTTAACATCATTGTTCTCATAATTAACATTATTGGCAGGTGAGACAAACACATAGTACTAGAAGAAGCAATATTAGGAGAAGAGAAATCATACCACAAATCGGTTCTATCGTAAGCAGATTTTAAAGCTAAGCATCTCATCAAGCTTTGTACTGGAAGTCCTTTCCAATTGAGCTCAATCCTATGACAGTTTTGCTTCGATCTTCTTAGTCCTTTAAGCAAGGAAGTTTTTCTCAAATTGCAGTGCTCTAATGGTTTGATTGGCTTCATCAAAATTTGTGGAAAGCTCTTCTCGATCAAGTTCCACTTCACTTAGCTTCTTGGTGGCTAGCCTATACAATTTCTCATGCTTTTAGGAGACCTTGTACAACTTTGCATAGGCTGTATGAATGTCATCCTGCTCATCCATTTTCTCAAACTTAGACTCCACCAAGTCTTCTTCTTCATCTACCTCTTCAACAATTCCTTTAGTAGGATTTCTTGTGTGAGTGAAGGCATTCAAGATTCCCTCGTCATCATTGTCATCTGAATCATTTTCGTGCTCGGTGTCACTTAAGGTAGCAGCAAGGGCTTTGCTTTTCCCAATAGCCTTAAGATAAGTTGGACATTCTTGTTTCATATGTCCAAAGCCCCGACATCCGAAGCTCTTTGGTCCGAAGGGAAGAGTGTTCTGACCACCTTCCTTGGCATCCTTCTATCCTTTGTCTTGGTTCTTGAATTAAGATGAACTAGACTGCTTACGGTCTTTATCAAATCCTTTAGCATTGGCATTCTTCATGAATTTTTTGAACTGCCTTGTGATATAGGATTTTATCTTAGAATCTTCATCATCAGGAGACTTATCAATATCACTGCCTTTGGCCATCAATGGCATGCTTTTGCTCTTGCTTGATTTCCCGGTCTTGGTCAAACCCAATTCATAGGTTTGCAAATTGCTAACCAGCTCTG
Organism: Quercus dentata; assembly: GCA_028216015.1. Lineage (NCBI taxonomy): Eukaryota > Viridiplantae > Streptophyta > Magnoliopsida > Fagales > Fagaceae > Quercus > Quercus dentata. The sequence goes on from CP116448.1 coordinate 16,204,030, forward strand.
TCAAAGGAATTTTGTCAACGTTTTTTGTCCTTTGATTCCTCAATGGCGGTGATCTTGGCATGAAATCTCTCGGGTAAAGATCTGAGCACATTTCTTACAATCTTGGGTTCGTGAATGGTTTTCCCAAGATTAATATTCAGAGTTCTCTATGTCCTTGAGCTTGGCATAGAACTCATCAAATGACTCATCTTTCTCCATCTTAATTTCTTCAAAGCTTGTGGTAAGCCTTTGAAGTTTTGAATCCTTGACAGTCTTAGTCCTTTCATAGGTTGTTTGGAGGATAGTCCATGCTTCCATAACAGTTTTAGTAGAGGATATCTTCTTGAACTCCTTATTGGTGACTGCACTAAATAAGGCATTCTATGCTCTGTTGTTGAAGTTTTCCGCTTTGATCTTTGCATCATCCCAATCAGCCAACACCTCTTTTGGTTTTGTCAAACCAATCTCCACAGCTTGCCACACTCTCATATATACTTTCCAATATGCATAGTTAGTGCCACCAAATAAAGGAGGTATAATTAGAGACTGTCCTCTATCCATGACAAATAGGGGTCAATGGATCCCACAGCAAAGATTAACTCTAATAAGAGTGTGCCTGCTCTGATACCACTTGATAGGCCAAGAATGTATTGACCAATTTGATAAATTAATTAAGCCAATTAAATTAATTAGATTCAATTACATGCAATATGCGTGGTAGCACAAAAAAATCACCAAAAAACTAAATGCAGCGGAAATTAAGTTTGACAAGGGTGATTTGTTTACAAATCGAGAAAACCACCAAGGCAAAACCCCACCAAGTGAATTTAAGGTCACTACTCCCGAGAATTCACTATTATCAAAACAAGCGATTATAAGTAAAGGAATCCCAATACCTTATATCAATCTACAGTTGAACCCTTACCCTGATACACAATTGGACTTGTAATGTAGTGACAATCTCTCATTTCAATGCACAGTTCCAAGTATGTGACTAACCAATTGATGCATGGATCCTAGTACGTGACTAATACACCAACTTAAGAAAGATGTTGGTTGCAAAATTTTTCAGTTCATCCACTCGATGAAGATCAAGAAACTCCTTGGTTACAAAACCCTTGCCGCATAAGCGCAGCAGTTTCTTCAAGAGAAAGATGAACTATGACAAACTGTCTCCGATCACAATTTGATTGAATAGTCATTTTGCATCAAGTTGTATTACCTTAGATGGCCTTTAAAATAATTCTTATATATGTCTAGGATTGTGAAAAAATAACCTATACAAAGAACTTGGATATGCGTGAAAAACAGATCTGGAAATCTGAATTTCGTAATTCTCGAATGATATAGCTTTTGTCAAGAATTGTTGAGAAATATATATTAAATATCGACAGATAATCTGTCAAGCTATCTGTCGAGTTTTAATGAAATGCACTTCTTCACTTGATTCTTGAACAAATTTGCATGGCTTCAATACTAGACTTGAATTCTTGTTCCTTGAAGTATTAAACATATCCTAAATCTACCCAATTACAAGTAAAGTGCGTTTTGTCAAAAGATTATCCAATTCTACATAACATATGTTCTAACAAGTTTCACATATATCCTAACAGTAGTATTGTGATATTCTTTTTTCTTTTACATAGATATATCTATGAAAGAATGGGTTTCTTCATAATATATAGATTTCTATCTGATTGAGATCAATCGTGGCTCTCTAGTCTCTAAACAAAATTTCCTGGCCCGGCCGACACTAGTTAGGGGAAAAGCTAGTGCATGAGGGAAAAATAGTTGTCAAAAGAAACAGTTGCATGTCTTTTTCATATAATTATGTCATGCTTTGCCTAGTGTATCTTTATGAAAGAAATATATTCAACATGTTCGTTCTTAAATTTTTATTTTAGCTGTAAAACGTAACTAAATACCACAACACACCAAGAAGAAAAAGAATTCCATCCATGAATACTTTTGTTTGGAATATTTGTTTTTGGTATAAAAAAATGCAGGAGTAGCATTGAGAATGCTGGCGGACAAACCGAATTTAGCTAGAGCTCGTTGGAGGGAAGAGACTGTATTGCATGTGTTAGCTCGCAAGCCTTATGCATTTTATAGAGCAAGTCAATCGGGAATGTTAAGGAGACTCATGTCACTCATCAGTATTTCATGTGAGTTATTCTGACTTTGAGATTCTTAAATCTTGCACGGTGATATATTCCTTAATCATGTGGTATGACATACAAAGACATATGAGTTAAATACTTTTGTATATGGAAAGTGAAAAGATAAGTTCAACTCGTTGATTGATTTAAGTGGAATTAAATCAATTTTTCACATTAATTGATCACAAATTCCAAATGATTTTTGGTTAATTACCACAACATAAAAAATCATAGAATAAAGCAATAAAGCATAAGATAAATAACATAGGTGATTTGACGGCGAAATTAAAAACAAATAAACACATCCAAGAAAAAAAAATATAAATAACCTCGAGTAATTAAACCCTAAACCTAAAAAAATTCACTATTAGAATTAAAGTTTTATAATTGAATATACTCATATTTCTAATTTTTCCCCAGTACTACTTACAAACATAACCCAAAAATCTACTCCAGACTGCTTAGACTCTTTTAATTTGAAATTTTCCACAGAAACTGTGCCTAGTCTTCAAGGACCAAATATACTCATATCCCTTTCCTGAGCTAAATATTGGCTAACATGGGATTTCGTAGCACTTTTATGATACTTAACACAATCCCAAAGAATTTTACCATATGCAGCTGAAAGCCGTCATCTCCATTAGAAACATCTTGATTTGAGTTTTCATGTTACTATCTTTTATGACACTGAAGTTTATCCGTGATAAATAGGAGTCAAGGATCACACACTCAAAAAATTAATACTACACAAAGTTAAAACAATTAATACTACACAAAATTAATACTAAACAAATTAAGCCAATTAACACTCACGTGATCAAATTTGAACAAGTTGAAACACCACAGGTTAGTATGTCCCCAATATCATAGCACTAAATAGTAAAATAAATGACACATCTATATAACGGTGAAATGGAAAAAATATGGGTAGAAGAACTACTCAATGATTTGGATGATATATTCTAATTTGATTTAGTTCAATAATAAATCCAAAAATGAATCCACAAATCGAATTGAAGTTTTACAATCTAAGATATATCCACAACTCAAGATTTTACCTAGTAGGTAACTTACTGATGTACCCCGACAAACTTGGAAGATTTGAATTTCGTTGCAAACGTACTGTGATAGGCTTTGTGAATCAGCCTTGATTCACACTATGACAGCAACAACACACCATAGGAGATATTTTTGTTTACTCTCATAACACACAAATTAGAAAGTTGAGGCTAGGATTTTATCTTTGATTAGATTTTTAAAGTTTGACTCGGTAACCTCAACGAAGTCTTGTATAATAGGCCCCTATATAGGTGCTCCACTTAGGGTTGAAAAACACACGGGACCGACTTTATTAAAATTAGTCGCTAACCCGTGCAATGTACGGGAAAACTATTAAAAATAAGATTTTAAAAAGAAAATTTTATTAATTTTAGTTTATATCGAATATTTATTTATGGTAGTTTAAAATATTATTTCAAATCTTCATTTCATTTTATTTTAGTTGGAATAACTTATATAATTAAATGAAATGCTTATAAATAAGAGATGACATTAATAATATACTATATATAGTTAGTGATTATTCAAGATATCATTCAAATATGACAATTTTTTGGTTCTAATAAAAGAACAATATTAATGCATTTAAACACAAAATACTATATTGTCCAATAGATATTACAACTTTAAAACTAAAACATGAGTAGTGATTTTTAATGGATTGGGGTAATAGCACAACTTTTAATAGAAAAAAAAAATTGATTAAAATTTTTTTGGAGTATCACTATATTAAAAATGCCGAAAGGAAGCAAGAAATTCCACTGAAAAATGCTACAAATACATTTGGGTTTTTTTTTTTTTTTTTTTTTCAATGAGCAGGTACATTCTTGTTTAGTAGAGTCTTAATACATGAGGGATGCTCCTCCATCCAATATATCATTGTCTAGCAAACCCAGCCAGTTCTTTGCTTCAAATGCTATCTTCTCTGTTGGTCCGTTTGTTCAAGGAAAGCCACAAGAGAAAAATATATCCCTAATAGAAGAACCAACTACCAAGTAGTCCAACATCATTAAGGATGTGGCCAATGCTCAAATTGGTAGGTCCAGCTGACTTTACTTCATCTCTTGGACTATTAAATTCACACTCTATCTCTACCGCTTGAAGCCCCAAATCCACAGAGGCCATGTACACCCTTCAACAGGCTATCTAGATTGATTATTTCTCTAAACTTCCATATATTCCACAGCAAGTGTACAGGTTGTTTGCACCAAATCCACTACTAACTTCAAAGTTTCATCCACATGCCTTTGGTTTCGATTTGACCATAATAGCCAAACTCCACCGCAACTAATACAATCAACTAAATTGGTTAAAACAATTATCAAATATTGGGAATATTAAAATACAATCAACTGGATTGGTTAAAACAATATATTACACGGGAATATAAAAATACAAAACTTGGTATTATGTATATGATACCGTTGAAAGATTTAACTATCATTGCAGGCTTCTTGAATTCCACCCATCACAAAAGCCACGGCTTACATCAAATTGGCCTTTGAAATCTTGATCTCCTTCATCCCTAGAACTTGGAAAATCAAATTTCTAGACTAATTGAAAATTTATAAATATTTCCAACTATCATCTAACGATGAAATTATTATATCTTTTCAAGAACAAAAAGGAAAACATAGACCAAATGTTCTATGTAGCAAATTTGAAACCTATCACCAAGAAAAAGAATTAAACCTATTGGAAATTCATTAATTGGTACCAATGCAAGTAATTGGTACCAATGCAAGTAATTGGTACGCTAAAATATATTAATGAGTAGATAATGGTGACGATGAGAGAATAAAACTTTATAGGAAAAAAATAATATGAATAAATTACTTGTGTATGCTTTGAAGCTACTACCATCTCTATCAAAATTTTGAGGAGAAAAATAGAATGAAATATATTAATAAAATAAATATATAAATTTTATTATTGATGCATCGATTTCTCTAATGTTAAAGTGAAAAAATAATATTCACTCTCACAACAACTCAAAACATTTACTTAATATATTATATCATCCATACCATCTAGCCACCACTTCCATTTCGGGTGATCATCTCTAACCACCCTCTAAAATTTTGTGGTTCCCTATGTTTCCTACCCAACACAAAATTCTGCTCCCCACCATTAAACAAAACTTCGCAAATAAGTCTTGTCACATTTAGAGATCTCAAACCAACCATTTTCATTGTAGAAACCAAAATACACACTCAGTAGTTCCACCACTATAAATTATACAACAAATTGAGCTATAGCAAATATTGGTAACACAAAATCTCATAAAGGATTTAAAAGTATATTCCAAGAGGAAAAAAACAACAAATTTTTAATACAAATAGTTAGAGTCTACCTTTTTATTTGGAGTATGTACATGTTTTCTTAAAGAATATAATCATATGAAACTTGAAAGCAAGTTCAAAGAATAGGTGCAGTACATAAAAGCTAGTCATTCATTTAAGTTGGAGAAAAAAATCCATTCTGGTTCAATTGAAAAAGCATAAAAAAATGACAGTCATGTTTTTACATCACACAAAAAATGACATTGAGAAAATACGGCCAACAAATACATCTCACCCCGATTAAATCAACACACAGCATCACATTCCCTACTTATCTTCCTCCTTACCACTCTCCATGTATTATGACTTCTAGAACAACAACAAAAAATCACTTAACAAATTTTATCAAACGACGTGTGTAAAAAAAAAAAAAAAAACTTAATGAAAAGAGAGAATTTTAAAAAGAAAAGAGAGTACCATGTTGAAGCAACACCAGCATCAATATAACCAAGGGTTGTTTTTTCTCTCAAGGCCTGTGCAGGCTCCTTTGTGCCTAAAAATTGAAAACATAAAATGAGGTTTTTGTAGGTACCTATGTATTTTTCAGTTATGAAGTTAACAGATTAAAAATATGTAATATGCCTTTTGATTTTGCATAATGATAGAGGTATTTGTTAAAGCTTGCTATTTGTTAAGTCTCTCTTAACCCTCTCTCTAAATTTCTGCCTCAAATTTATAATATCTAATACCATGCCCATCTTGCATAATCATATATAAATGAGTTATATAACTCTCAAACAACTATACTAACCAACCCCGACCTTCAAAAAAAATTCCCAAAGAATCCAAAATAGCGGTAGCCCTAACATAACATTCTGTAGGCTATCATATAAGACAACCCAGAGATTATAATAATTTATAAAAAGGGAAAACCAATGTAAATGAAGACGACAATAACACCATATATCAAACCAAAACAAACCCAAAATTGAAATAAAATAGAAGAATCCCAGGAAACAAAAATCCAATAAAAATTGCATAACCAAAAAAAGGGAAAAAGAAAATCTAATTACAAAAATTTTGTGATTCTTCTTTGCCATAGATTTGACAACAAAGTAAGAAGAAGAAAACGTGGAAATCTGCAAAGAAAAAAAAAAACTTAAATCCAGAGCAACCCACAACCACAAACCAACAAAATTCCATGAAAACAAAAACAAAAAAAACTTAAATCCATAGCAACCCACAACCACAAACTAACAAAATTCCATGAACAATTGAAACGGATAAAGAGAGAGCAATATATAGAAATTAAGGAGAGTAAAAAACATGTTTTAATTACCTTAAAATAAAACATGATGGGCTGGATTGAGCGACGATGGAGAGGCAAAGAGAAATCGATGCAGTGGCGGTGATCCATGGTGGCGGTGGCGGTGGGAGGATTGAGTTTTGGCGTGCAAGTGTATATTAGAAAACAGAGAGGTTGTAGGGTTTAGACGTGAAGGCTAAAGAAAGAGTTGTAACTTGGATTAGGGTTCTAAATTGATAATTCTAATATAATATAATACTAATAAAACGTTAAGAAGAATTAAAAAAAAAAAAAAAAAAGAAAAGAAAAGAAAAGAAAAACTTAGTGTATGTTTTAGCTAAAAAACGTTAAGAAGAATTAAAAAAACATTTTATTTAGCAAAAACGTTAAGAAAAAAAAAAAAAAAAAAGTGACGTGAAAGCTATTGGGGGGGAATAAATGGAAAAATTCTAATATAAATAAAACATCAAAAATAATTTAAAAAAAAAAAAAAGGTGACATGGAAAATTGTGGAGCTAGCAGAGGCTTCGTTTTTTATATATATATATATATATATATAGATATGTCACTTATTGAATTCTTGATTCTTGATCGATTGAGATACAACCAGTCATCGATTGAAAATCATCTATCGATTAATTGATATGCAATTGAAAGGCTTTTGAAGCCTCAATTTCAATAGTGTCGATCGAATGACTATCTAATTAAAAAATGTTTCTTCTCCGAGTTGCATCTTTGACTCTTAGGGTTCGATTGGATTGAGTTTATTTTTGTTGAAACTGAAAACTAAAACTGAAAACACTGTAGCAAAATAATTTTTAAATATGTAAATAGTGTCGTGAGACCCATTTTTAATGAAAAATTGCTAAAAAGTGGAATTTGTAGGTCCATGAACAGTGCACGGATGCACTGTTCATGGTTGACTTAGTCAAATAGTACAGCTAATTAAAAAAAAAAAAAAAAAAAAAAAAAGAAGTCAGAAAACACACCGCAGGATTCAGCTGAATCCAAACGGTCACTTAATCTTGAATGTTTGATAATCAAAACAGATCGAATGACTATCTAAATTATGAAAATTTGTCTTCTTTGAATTGCATCTTTGACTCTTAATCTTGAATGTTTGATAATCAATACTGATTCAGTTAAAGTTACAATGTCATGAAATTTGCCAACCTAATCCTAATAATCCATTCATAAGGAATATGTATTCCTTGTAAAAGCACACAAGAAGGAAAGGGAATAACTATTCCATTACAGTGTACTAAACACATTCACTCTTTATACTCTCGCTATTATTTGATTCTTCTAATAAATTAAATTTCATTGAGGTATGTCTACTTTCTTTTTCACTGTCAATTCCAGGGTTGAATTTAGAACAGGAAAACTCAACACAATCTCTGGCCAATAAATTGTTGAAAGAATGTCTTCAGCAATACAAAGATGTTGTTACGAATTTTAATGAATTCAGAGAGATTCCAGAAGCTCTGTTTGCTGCGACAGAAGTAGGCAACGTTGAGTTCTTGGTCAAGCTTATTCGTTTTGACTTTAGTCTATTATGGGAAGAAGAAAATGGTAAAAGGATATTCCATATTGCTGTTGAGAAGCGCCATGAAAACATCTTCAATTTACTTTATGAGTTAGGCCCAATTAAAGATCTAATAACAGATAAAAAAGCTGATGGTAAAAACAACATGTTGCATTTAGTTGCAAGAATGGCTCCTCAAGAGAAGCTAAATGCAATATCAGGAGCAGCTCTTCAAATGCAACGTGAACTTTTATGGTTCAAGGTACTTATTCATATGCTTTGAGTAGTAGGTGTTAAACCATCTCCTAGAATGTTAACGCATGTTTCCACATAGATTTAGTTTCTACTTAAATTCTTCTGCTTTTGGACTAACAAGTCACTCCATGTGATATTTCCTATGATTTGCAATGGAAGGAGGTGGAAAAGGTTGTAAGCCCTACATTCAAAGAAATGAAAAATGACGAGGGGTATACACCCTATGTTTTATTTGAGAAGAGCCACGAGACGTTGAGGAAGGAGGGAGAGGAGTGGATGAGGAATACAGCACAATCATCTATGGTGGTTGCTACACTAATCGTCACTATAATGTTTAGTGGCCAACCAACGGATGAATTAAAACTTAATCCTAATCTTCTTCTGGTCTATTCAATTTCAAGTGCAATAGTATTATTTTGCTCATCAACATCCCTTATAATGTTCTTATCCATCAATACCTCGCGTTATTCATGTGACGACTTCCTTGTATCGTTACCTATTAAGTTGATAATTGGAGTAACGTCACTCTTCATCTCAATTGCTGCTATGATGGTCGCATTTTGTGCATCCTTCAGTTCGAAATATCACAATCATCATGGATTTCCATTGATTGTTGTTCTGTTAGTGGTATTTACTTTCGTGCCAGTATTATTTGTGTTGCTGAAGTATCGACTATTAGTTGATATAGTCCAATCTACCGGTTTTCGGTTTCAGCCACATCAACGTGTACTTTTCGAGGAGGCATCTAATGCTCCACTATGTGGCGGGTGTCTTCCTTCCCATAGATCCCACGCACCTGGGAATGCTGCGAGTGTCTGAATCCAACACCCACTTCATAAATCTGGCTTGTAAAATAATTAGTTACTATAGAAGCAAATGCCAGTCTAGTAGTGCGACTAGTCAATCTCTCTGTTGCTTTCCTTTCTATGAATGCCTAGAGTGGATATGAATAAATTTGTACTATAACGCTGGATGATGTTATGCAAGTCTTATCTTTTGCATTTTTGTATATATTGTTGCATCCTTTGAATTATGGTTTTGTGTATTTACCTACAGTGTTATTTTGTACTAGTTTTGAAACCACGTCATTGAACGTGAAAAAGGGGGAAAAAAAGAGAGAGAATGAAAGTTGGGAAAACGGAAGAGTACTATATATATGTAAACTAAAACTTGTATAAGATAAATCAACAATCCAAACTACCTAATTATAATTGATGGTTTTTAGACCCCTTAAAACACAATTGAATTAACCTAGGTAATTAGCTAAGTTGTTACTTAGTCCAATTTAACAAATCTAGGTTATCACAATCACAAAGATCATATCATACAAAGCAGCGGAAAGATAAATAACATAAAGATATGTTCACCCAAGAAAGCAAACCGGTAAAAACCTGGGGAGGATTTGACCTAGCTATCCTCAAGGTAAACTTGAATCTACTATCTTGAAAGAATTGAAGTTTATACAATAAGACTTACAAGCCCCCACGCTCGACTTCTTATTGCTACCAACTAGTAGAACTTTCTGACACGACCATGTGCAAGCTCCGAATCCACGGACTCCTTCTTTCTTGGATTCACCAGCAGATACAAGCACACCCGCTTGTGTTTTCTTTAAACTTCAATGGCAGCAACCGAGATGATCATCAAGGTGTAGATAATATCTCCTCCTTGAAAACCCTAAGTTTGTGTAAAAGAAAACTCCTCTAGATTTCACAAGAGATTTACACGAACAGCAATATGAGCAACCTTTAGAGAGCCTTTGGGTACAAAACCCTAAATACAAAAGGAGGCACAAGAGGCACTCTAATCTCTCTAAAATGTGGATAGAGCTTGCCTTTTATACTTAGGACAAATTAGAAAATCCTAAACGTTTTAAACAACTAGGGCTGAGTTGGAAATCTACAGAAAAACACATTTTTCCCGAGATTTGATCATTCGAGCCTAAGCTTCGATCGATCGAGCTAGGCCGAAATGCACAATACTTTCTGCATTAGCTCGAATCCAACTTTACATAAAATATACAACTTTGAGCAAGACTAAAACACTTCTAAACACATTGTTTTGATCATGGTTTGCCAACAATACACATTAGAGTTTCAAATACATAAAAACTTAAGTTTTTAGAACCTAACAATAATTAATCCAGAGGAGTCTTAAAGGCATACAAAATCAATTCTATAATTCGAAATGATATTTTAAAATACAAGGCAAATGTGAACTTGCCCTTTTTACCCGACTCATGACACAAAGAAATTATGAGACTCTTATCATGTTTCTACCATCCTACCATTTAGACTCTGCTTGGGAGGAGGGAATGAAATGGAATGGAATGAAAAGTATATTTTTAGAATATTCTTCCCTCCCTCTTGCTTGGGAGTTTTAATGGAGGGAATGGAATGGTTAAGAGGGATTACTCATTCCCTCCTAACCCCTCAAAATTTCAAATTTTTGTTCCCCCCAAATTGGGAGGAATAGGAGGGAATGGATTTAGGTTTAATGAAAATTTTATTGAAATTCCTAAATTACCCCTTGAATCTTAGCCCTCTGTATTCTCAACCAAACCAACCGTACAAATATTTTTGCTCTCTCTTTGTTGCTCCTTTCTCATGCTACTGCTAATCACAACCAGCCGTACCAATATTTTTGCTATCTCTTTGCCGCTCCTTTCTCACGCTATCGCTAATCCCAAACTGTGAGTTTTTCAATTGTTTTGATTCCATTGATTTATTTACTATTAAAAAGTTTTTCAATTGTTTTGCTTTCATTGTTTCAATTGTTTTGTTTCATTTTTTTTCCCCCGTATTCGGTGAGCTGGAACAGGGTACATATTCTGTAAGTTACGTGAAACAACTATGTGATATGACTAGATTGTTATCATCTTCATGAAAGCTTCAAACTGATCTCTAAGCAAATGAGTGGGTGATCTCTAAGCAGAGATTTTACCAAGCTCTACTTCAGAGCACCCACAATATGAAGCTTTGTTGTATTTCATTATGGCTTTTGAATATGAAGCTTTTCGCATGAAAGTTCAAAAACGTGTACAAAACACCTTTGAACGTTTAGACCCCCAAATTACAACTTAACCAATACAAGCAATATGTCAACCAACTAGTGTGCGGAAACTTAACACATGCTATAATACGAAATTGGTTAAAGACTATCTAAGCTATAACAAAATAAAACCACAGCAGATAATAAAAAGGCAAACATAGAGAGGAAGGAAGATGCAAACACAAGGACAACATGCGATGTGTTATCGAAGAGGAAACCGAAGTCCTCGGCGAAAAACCTCTCCGCCGCCCTCCAAGCGGTAAACAATCCACTAGAAAATACGGTTGGGATACAAGGACAGCAACAGACCCTCCAAGCCTAATCTACCCAAAGTGCACCTAAGCCCTCCAAGCTTCTTGCTCCAACAAGGTTGCGCCGAACCTTTTTCTTTTCTAGCTTCCCGGATTCCGCTACTAGACCGTAGCATCAACCAATGAAGATTGGTTCCTTCCTAATCGCTTCCCTTAAATCCAAACAACTGTCTCACAAAGTGATGATGATGGTGAGAACCAGGTTTGGTATAATGCCTCTCAAAGATTTGACAATGGAGAGGAAGAGAGTAGAGGAATTTGAAGAGACTCTAAGGTATAGATTGTGGGTGAAACAATCTTGTTTTTCTTTAGGGCTTCTCTCTCAAAATTCTCTCTGGAAACCCCAAATCAATCGTGGGTAAAAGGGGTATTTATACTGGAGTGGGAGAGGAATGTGAAACATCAGGTTTTACAAAATAGGAGTGGCTCGCGACTTGACCTAGCGGCTTGACTAAGTCGCGAGATCGAGTCGCGAGTTAACCGTATGGCCGATTGTCTGTTTTGTCTGTAGTGCTCCTAGCTAGCATGACTGTTCATCTTCCAAAGCATGCTTGGCACGTGTCTTTTGCAGCGGCGGCTTGCAGCCGCGAGTCACCCGCGAGTCCCAGCCCGCGAGTCTCTGTTTTCTTGCACACTCTTGAGCAATCTTCACTCTATCTCACTCACTACCCTTACAACAAACCCACGTAAATACGGGGTTACTAAATCTTTGAATTACAAGCAAATTTGGCACGGAATAAAGCCAATTAGATGGTTGAATAAATTCAACCTTACAATCTCCCCTTTGGCTATTCCGTGACAAAACCCTAAAAAGAGACTCTAGACTTAACATATGAGTTGGGAACAGTTGAACAAAACTCACTCACACCTAACTCTAGAAGCTATGCAGCTCTTGAATCGTATGAACATGAATCTCCTGAAACACAACAATACACCATGATCATTGTAAGCAGAAAATTATAAATGCATATGAAATAGGCAATATGTGATCAAGCAAAGATGGAGTTAAGAAACAAGCCATGGCTTGATCAACCAAGTGAACACCACAAGGTAGTGATCACGGTGCTCATTCACACTTGGAATGAACACAAGGACATACAAGTTAACAAGCACAAGGCAAGACACTTGTATGCTCAACACTCAACCAATGCATAACACACAAGGCATATGCATCTAGGAACAATCCTACAAGGGCACAAGAGTGACAAGACATAAACCAAAATGCAGAACATTTAGATTAAAGTACTGATTTCAACATAGCATAAAGGCTGCATTAAGCAAGGTACATACCATAAAGCCTACAAACTATGCATAAAACATTAACCCTAAAAACTTACAAAAGCACAATATATCAACTTAAAGTGAAAATTGAAACTGAAGAAGAATGTAAAGACACTCTCCCTTAGGTAATGACACTCCCCCTTAGGTAATATCCTCCCCCTCCGATCATGCCTATCACTCCCCCTTTTTGTCATGGAATAGGCTAGTCATCCTCTTCTAGCTTTCTCTGAATTTGATCCAATTGAGTTTGAAGAGAAGTAAACTTCATATCCCATTGAGTGCTTTGATGGTGTAGAGAAGCTGTGAGTCCAAACATCTTTGTATTCAACTCGTGGATAGAGGATACAATGCGATCAAGTTTCTCATCTAGGGAGAGAGTGCTAAACTGAGAGTCACTGTGAGATGTAGAAGTTTCTGGTTTGGCTCTCTTCCGACTATGTCCAATGCTTGCATTGAATGTACGCATGTTGATTGGACTTGGTTTGGAGATAGGAGATTCATCGGCCGTTGGATAAATTCCCTTGAGCTTTAAGATCCGTGAAATGAGACTGCAGAAAGGAACGCATATCCGAGACTCGGTTCGAAGAACCGTTTTGCGCAGAACATGAAAGATATGAGCACAGATGTCTATTTCCACATCAGAGATTAGATCATGAAGAAACAAAGCACGTCCGAGGTTCATATACCCAGTGCTTGATAAAGGGTACAAATTGTGAAACATCACAATTGTAAGCACTCTCGATTTTGGAGAAAGAGAGGAAAACGATGGATTTGCCATTGGGTGAGAACTCCAAGTCTTGACCAAGACTTTCTTTGAAAAGCTCCTCATCGGGATAGAGATCATCATAAACCGGTGAATGTCGGAAAATGGGTCTGTTGATGTGAAGAATTTCTGCGGATATGTAGGAGAGAGAGAAAAGCTCTTTTTCCGAACCAAAGACTTAAGTTCATCTCCTTCCACAATTGCGTTAGCATAAAATTCTTTACCAACTCTTCATACGCGTCATCCGGATCGAGAGAGAAGGTAATTCCAATCCTTGTGAGCAAACCATTTCGGAATGTCGGTGTCATGAAGTGAGGACTAATCCAAAGCTCTTTCTAGTAATGGTTTGGCATGTAGAAAGAAATTCTCATAAGACCGATCGCTGCATATGATCTCGAACTTGTTGGGATCGAATCTCTTTGATGAAAAGCGAGTCCCTTTTGGTTGAGGTGGGTAATCATCAACATCAATTCTGGTTCCTTCCCTTTGGAACTACCTCCTTTCAATGACTTTCTTGAATGGTGACATGACCTGTTTGCATTATGAACAAGGGAATGACAGAACACAATCCAACAGACTATATTAGCAATGGGTTAGTGGAAATTTAGGGACAATGAAGAAACCCTAATAGCTGGATGAAAATGGTGAGAAAATAGCAATGAGGGACACAAATGGCCCAAATTGAACTACACAAGAGAGGGAGTCCAAATAGAACCACATAATCGGTGAAAAAGGACCCACATTCAACAACACATCAACAGGATACCACACAGGATCATAGTGAAACACGACATCAATCAGCCAGATCAGGACAAAAATAGCTAACCCTAGCTAAGCACATGATGAAGAACACAACCACCACAATAAACTAGCTCAAAAACAGAAACACAAGCTTCCATAAGCTAAGCATGGACAAAGAGTAATAGTTGAGCTAAAAACCCATCACAAAATCACAATCAAATGTGAATAATCCGGAGGGAAAACCATAACAACAAGTAAAATAGAGTTCAAGACAGAAAAACCATACCGTTAGTCGACGATTTTGAGGTGAAAAGAGGCAAATAATGGAGATCGAAAATGGAGGCACGGTGTGAATGGGTAAGAGCAGATGAGAAAGACAATGAACAGTCACAAAAAGATCGAGGGAAAAATAAAAAGTTTAAAAACTGCCCTCGTATGTCCAAAACACGCGATTTTCGCGACTGAAACGAGTCGCCAAAAAGTCGCCAGATCAAGCCGCCGAAACACTCAAGGACAAAAATTTGAAAATTTTTTCTAAGTGTTTTTCGCGATCGAAGGTCTACCCATGAGTGAGTCGCGAAGTGAGCCGCATAAAAATCTCACGAGTAAACCACGCGATTGGACCTTCCACTCGCAAACAAGTCGCCAAAAATTACTCGCGAAGACGCGATCGAGGCACGCGACTTGACATACCCGCGATCGAGCCGCCAAAACAGGGCAAAACTGGATTTTTGAAATTTTCAGATTTTTCAAACAAAAGACTTTCCAAAAATACCTAAAACACTCAAAAATCTTTTTGTGCTTGAATTAACAAAGATTGAGCATGTGAAAACACATTTCATCAAGTACAATCACACAAATGAATATGGCATTTATTGAACATAAACTTGTGTGTTGTGTGTGGATATCAACAATGAAATAGTCTTTCGTCTAATGTGAAGCTTCAATGATCAATTCAACCAAGGCATACACAATTAGCACTAGATCATGTGACCCATCTCAATTATAGAAATATGTATATATGACCTCCCACACAACTTGATAACATAACTTGGAGCTTATCATTTGACTCCACTTTTAATCATAACATTTGATTTTTTTGATCTTTTGAGGCAATCATCTCTCATTGTGAGAGTGATATATGACATTTCACTTTAAAGAACAGGCCTTTGGCCTTTTTGAATAAACATTCACTTTAATAAAAGGTCGCTTACCCTTTTTCCTAGTCAAATACTAGAATGTGCGACAGGCTTTTGTAGCTCAATATCTCTTTTCATTTGGAGATTTACATTTGGTGAGCTCTTTATAGCAAAACAAAAATAAAGAGTGGGAAGATATATAGACATAAGTCTATGCATGTCTCAAGATCAGCAAAACCATTTACTAATCATTCATGACAAGTTAGAAGATCTATTTACAACAATCACAAAGATTTCAAGATTTCTCCCACAGAGATATGAGTGCAAAGAAACAAGCAATGCTCGAAAATGCACAATGCCATTAGCACAAAGGTACAAGGCAAAACAAGTTTTGAAACAAAAACTCAACAATGTCAATCAAGCTTTTCGATTTTCTAATTTTTATGTGATTTTTGGATTTTTGACACAAAAGAAGAAAATGATTGAACAAACATAAAAAGAAACAACAGTATTCACAAATGAACAAACAAACAATAAACATGTTGCACAAAGAGCTAATCAAAAAGGTATGTGCCCCAACACAAACAGACTTATCATATTATAAATATGTGAAGCACACAACACACAAGAGAGTCAAGGAATTGTACCAACACCAATGGTCTTACGGAGTGATTCAAACCGTGGACCATCGAGAGGCTTTGTGAAGATATCCGCCTTTTGATTGTCGGTGTGTATGAACTCAAGACACACAACTCTTTCCTCTACCAAATCCCGAATGAAATGGTAACGTATCTCTATGTGTTTGGATTTTGAATGCTGGGACAGGATTCTTGGAAAGATTGATGGCACTCGATGTTGTCACGAGAAGACACACATCGTTTCTTGAGGAATTCCATAGTCATGAAGTAATTTCTTCATCCAAAGAAGTCGAGTGCAGCAAACTTCCAAAGCGATGATGTATTCTCGCTTCCGCAGTAGATAGAGACACTGATTCTCGCTTCTTGCTCATCCACGAGAAAAGATTGTTACCAAGATAAAAACAGCCGCTGAAGTGCTTTTCCGATCGTCTACACTGCCCCAGTCAACAAGATCTCGAATACCCAGCAAGACAAGCATTTGAGTCTTTTGAATACCCACAGACCATAGTTTGCAGTACCATTCACATATCGAATGATTCACTTAGCAAAGCGATCAGATGAGATTCCTTCGGATTAGCTTGGTACCGACACAAACGCCCACACCGAAAGCAATGTCCGATCTACTGGCTGTAAGGTAGGGCAAACTCCCAATGATGCTCCTATACAATGTAGGACTTACTTCAACTCTCGACGAATCCACATTCGGTTTAGTGGAAGAGCTCATGGGAGTGGAGGCATGTTTTTTGGAGTCTAGTCCAAACTTCTTGACAATGTTTTCGGCATACTTCTCTTGAGATACAAAAATACCCTCCTTCGTTGTTTGACTTGAAGACCCAAGAAGAATGTGAGCTCTCCCACCATACTCATCTCAAACTCCTTCTTCATCTCCTCGTAAAATTCAGTAGCACGATCTTCGATAGTTGCCCCAAACACTATGTCATCAACATAGACTTGTGCCACAAGGAGATAATCTTCATCATTTTTGACAAACAGAGTTCGATCGGCGTACCCTCGCTTGAAACCTCTATCTAGAAGATAATGTGTAAGACGATCGTACAGTGCTCTAGGCGCTTGTTTTAAGCCATAAAGGGCTTTCTTCAATCTTAATACATGATCCGGAAAATGTGGATCCTCAAATCCTTTTGGTTGCTCAACAAATACTTCTTCATTTAGATATCCATTCAGAAATGCGCACTTTACATCCAATTGATAAAGTTTGAAATTCAAAGTGCACGCAATGGACATGAGGATTCGAATGGATTCGAGTCTTGCCACCGGAGCGAATGATTCATCAAAATCCATTCCTTCTACTTGAGTGTATCCTTGAGCTACTAACCGAGATTTGTTTGAATTATCTCTCCATCTTCATCAGTTTTGTTTTTAAAAATCCACTTTGTGCCTATAACATGAACATTCTCGGGCCGTGGAGCAAGTTCCCACACATCATTCCTCACAAACCGATTCAGCTCTTCATGCATTGACTCAACCCAATTCTCATCTTGAAGAGCCTCTTCAACCCTTTTTGGTTCAAACTGTGCAAGATAAAAGTGATATGTTATATGATTGGCTAGCGAGAATGTTTCCTTTTTCGAGGTGAAGACCGTCATCAAGAGATCCTATGATATTACTTCCCGGATGATTCTTGATAACTCTTGAAGATGGCCTTTTTGAAGTGGAAACTTCATCACTACGAGAGATAGGAGGATGAACTTCTGGAGGAGTAAGAGGACTTGATGTTCTAGACATCGATCTCGTTTCCATTCTTGGGTTGATGGGAGTCGATTCTACTTCTGGTATAGGTTCTTCACCTTCTATATCCAAAGCTTCTACCTCAACATCGGGCTCTTTGGTGCTTGGCCCTTCTACATCATCAATCATTTCCACCTTAGGTAAGGCATCATCAATCTTGACATTTATGGACTCCATCACAGCCTTTGTTCTCTTGTTAAACACTCTATACGCTCGACTTGTAGTAGAGTAGCCAAGAAAAATACCCTCATCACTTCTCGCATCAAACTTCCCAAGATTCTCTCGATCATTTAGGATATAGCATTTACTTCCAAACACCCGGAAATATTTCACCTTAGGCTTCTTCCCATTCCATATCTCATAGGCAGTCTTCTTTGTACCAACTCGAAAGAAAATCCTATTGCCAATGTGACACGAGGTGTTGACAGCTTCTCCCCAAAAATTTTGAGGTATTTGCTTGTTAAGCAACATGACTCTTGCCATCTCCTGAATCACACGATTTTTTCTCTCTACCACTCCATTTTGTTGTGGAGTTTTGGGAGCTGAAAATTCTCTTTTAATTCCATTCTTCTCACGAAGGACTCGAATCTTGCATTCTCAAATTCCCTCCCATGATCACTTCTAACTTTGGCTATCGGAATCCCTTTTTCGTTTTGTAGTTTCTTGCACAGAATCTCCAACCTCTCACAAGCTTCTGATTTTTCTCTAAGGAATTCAACCTAAGTGTATCTTGAGTAGTCGTCCACAATGACCATAATGTATCTCTTCCCCCCTAGGCTTTCAGTTCTGGTAGGCCCCATTAGATCAACATGAAGTAACTCTAAGCACCGAGAGGTGGCTATCACATTCACCTTGTGATGACTTACCTTAGTTTGCTTCCCCATTTGACATGCACCACAAACGGTCTTCTTCACTTTTCCAAACTTAGGAAGTCCCTCGACTGCTTCAAGTTTGGAGACTTTTGCTACTTGTTTGAAGTTGGCATGCCAAGCACTGTTCAAAAGCTAGTTTTATATATATGTGTGTGTAACATGTGAATATTAGTATCTACTTTCCACATTTGAAAAAAAAAATACCCATATTTTAGACATGGTGTATAAGGTGGAGAAACTATTGGTGTACCAAATTCATCCCTTCTCAAACTCAAATTTTTTAGTTATATTGTTGTAATAACAGAAAACAGCTTAAAGTTTGATTCATATGCTTATATATAAAAGTAATTTTGAATATTAAGTTATCAACATATATTCTTAAATTTAAGTTGGAATGAATTTGGCAAGGAAAATTTAAGATTCTTAGGTGCCCTCCCAGTTCTTAAATATTTGGACCTAAGTTTCAATATCATGGAAGGGCCTCTTTTTAGCGACGGTAAGTGCATATTTAAATTTTCTTCCTCGAGAATACCATGAAGAAGTTTAGACAAAACATAAATTTACTAACCAACTTTACCTTTATTGACATTTACTTTCTTCATTTAAAAAGCACAAAATGCTTCTGTGCAAAACAAAATGCTTGATACATGCAAATGATTGCGGCAGTATGCCTTCAATATTTACTGTGCATTTTAGCCCAATTTTTTTGTCCATTAAAATATGAAATGTGTTATTCTACTACATCTTCCCTCCATACTGTTAGTTTCAATCTGACAAATGGATATCTCTTCACCGGTGATGTAGAACCAGTTAATCTAAGCAACTTGGAGGTCCTCAACTTGAGTGGAAATCGTCTTAATGGAAGCTTGCTATTTAAGGGTAAACATTCCTATCATCTATTTTAACTACAAGAATAATTTTCTTGTGACAAGAAGTTCTTTTAGTATAAGCCAATATTTTAAATATTTTCACTTGACACTATCTATCATCAATTCTTCTTGCGGATATGGCTAACTTCAGCAGTTTAGAGATTTTAGATTTGAGTTTAAATTATTTCTCCATATATCGGAGCATTATCTTTTCTCAAGGTTATATCATTATATTTTGTTGGACTTAAAGGAACTTTACCCATTCAAGGTAAGAATCTACTATGAAATCGAACTTTGACAATTTATTAGTTTTACTTGTTAATCTGCTATTTGAAGGATTATTATACAATATTTATTCATGCTTATTTATGTTATATTATATTCTATTAACCTTATAATGTACTATTTTATGTTAACCTTATAATATCATGAAAATTTAATTGAAAGTTTGGTTCATTTTTTATAGATATTTTAGTCGATTTTGCCAATATTTACAAATTTAATACCTTTATTTTATTTAAATTAATTACTAAATTAATTATGACATCATCACAGTTCAACCTCGGTTGAACCTCAGCCTAACCTTAAAAACCTTGAACTTTTCCCTTTACCGGTTTTTTGAGCGGTTCGGGTCTGAAAACCATGATAGAGAGTGCGTTGCTGGGAATTGTTCATTGCAATTATTATTATTATTATTGTTATTATTATTATTATTATTATTTGGTTTTAAAAGGTGAATTGAAAGAAATTCAAACTCATCCATTAGCTTTTGTCAGGAAAACTACAAAAAAACAAACATAAATTTTATCTTGAAGCAAAGGAAAAAATAAATATTCATGAGAGAGAGACACACACACATAAGAGAGAGAGAGAGAGAGAGAGAGAGAACCTAGTAACAAGGAATAATAAAGCATTAATATTTTTGGGTATTTTGGAATTTTAATATTTTTAGCTATTAAAGAGGTTAAGGAATAGTTATTACAGACATCTTAATAAGCAATAGTTATTCTTCATTTTAAAGAATAGCTATTCATAAGGAATAATTATTCATTGTAATAGAAACTCAACCAAACAACTAAACAATTATTCTTATGTATTAGCTATTACATTACAGGGTCTATTACAGTGTACCAAATTAACCCTTAGAGTTTGATTCATATGCTTATATATAAAAGTAATTTTGAACAGTAAGTTGCCAACATATATTCTTTTAAAATACAATTGATAATCTAATTTGAATTTCACATTGTAGCTTTTGAAGTGATCCCCCCACCCCCAAAAAAAAAAAAAAAAAAAACAAAAGGAAGTGATATTGAGAATCTTATAAAGGGGAAGAGGGGAATGAGATTTTTTTTTTACAAGATAGAATTTCTACTCTAGCCTAATCTAAATGTATATGTGTGTGAAGCTCCCTTCTGGAGACTTGAACCCCGACCCTTACCCCTTACACCCCACAAGTATTTAGACTTGTAGAGTGACCATCGGACTAAGGGTGCACGGTGGGGAATGAGATTTTTGAAAAACTTACATTACAACACACACTCAAAATGCCTTAACGCTTAGAAGGGTAGTACAAGGCTTTCAATGTGGGACCTTACCTAGTTATTATTTTTTTGATAGATAAACACACAGGGTGCATGAGACCTTAGACCAGTGAACCCAGTACAATGAATTTGTAAAGAGTGGGTTAGAGAGCTAGGTTCTATTGTATGGACAATAGTTAATATGATGTTCTTCACGATCAAGCAGAGATGAACTGAGTTTACCAAAGAAGATTGGTCCTCGGCACGGTCCGAGGAGCTTTTTCTGGAGCCTTTGGTGTGATAGGGGTTTCAGCCCCCCCTCTGTCTCCCTCCACCCTCTTTTATAGTAGTTTTCTTCCTCCTGAATTGGGTTCCCAGTCTTGATACTTGTCCCACCAGCCCTTCCCTCCAGTTGTTGGGAGTAGTTGTAAAGGTAGAAAAACATGGCTATGTCAGGTACAAGGCACTGAATGCAATAATGGCAACCTTTCCCTCAGACATTTCCATTTTCTCTGTTGTCCTTTTCTACTTTAGTACTTTTCCTGTTCCGCGGAATGACCTAAAGTGTCACTACCAATAACAGGTTGCTCCCTTTCTTCTTGGCTACATCCATGCCGAGGAGGGTTCTTCCCATGGCCGATAAGGGGTTTTTCCTTAGCCTAAGCCCTTGGCCCAATGTAGACATTGACATGGGTCTTCCGGTCTTTTACCCCCCCACAATAGCCCCTCGAGATTCTTTTTTTCTTCCCCATGGGAGGAAAGGAGGATCTTGATGTGATGACTGCCCTTTCGCACCCATTTTGCACTATTCCTGGTTGTGAGACGTTCTTTTCTTTTATCCAAGCCACGTTCCTGCCGTTTCGGTACACGAGGCGCGCTTTCATTAAGGTCTCTTTACGAGGTGACGTAAATCCAACGGCTGAAGACCGCATTGGAAATTGAACGAGATTTATCTCACTAGTAATTCTTTCTTAGAGATTTAGGCGATTTAATTGCCACTGGGTTCGCCTCGGATATAAGACACATGGGGGGAGATCGTTCTTCTTTATTCGTAGACCCTTAAGTTCTGCGAGAGTTTTAGGCTTTTAACTCTCCAAATGTTCCCAAGAGCCCCACCAAGGTAGTGATTGAGATTTGAGGAGTGAAATGATCAAGGATAAGGGCAAGGGTGAAGGAGCCAAACCCTCTTCAGAAGCCACGGGGCTCTTCGAGATTTAGAATGACACGATTAAGGCAAGGGAGGCAGAGGCCAAAGATCTTTCTCCCCTTCGACTGGATAAGAAAGAAGTCTCTCTTCCTTTAGCCAAAATCCGAAGCAAGTGTAGGTTGCATTAGATTTTTGGTGTGACAAAATTTGGATTTCATCGGCCTTTGTGTGTCACGCGTATACGGATTTGGGTTTCTCCTCATTGGTACCATCCATACTTGCTTAATTGCTGCTGGAGCAAGATTGTGGATTGGGCTTCTCTGCTTCTTCTTCTCTCCCAGCGCCGGTGCCATCCATACTTGCTCGATTGCTGCTGGACCAAGATTGAGGATTTATCGTTCCCGTGGATTGCTTTTTATAGTTAGCTTTTGATATAGGCTTGTCTAAGCCCTTTTATGTATAATGTTCTTCTTTATCTAATAAAAAAGACGACTTTATTTCATTTTGTGTACCTTTTCTTTTCTGCAATAGTTATTTTGTGAATGGGTGTGCTAGTATTTTTTCTTTTGAATAGTACCTAGAATTGACGCCGTTAATGGTAAAGAGTTGTCACCCTGAACTTATCGAAACCGACGGGCACACCACTGTCGACTTTAAGTAAGTTAACTATATAGGACTAACCAAGAAAACAACTGCATGTTCTACATCGCGAATAGTGTGACCGCCCAAGGACGCGTAACTTAAAGTAAAAAGTCCGAGGGGATCACCGGGTACTAAGCTTCTTTTCCACATTTCTGATGATGTTTATAGCTTTAACTCGCTTTAGGCGTCTGGTTCGAGGACCGAGGCATGATTGAATTTAGTTTAAACGCTTAGAAAGGTACCATCGTGTGTTAGTTTCCACAAAACCGGAGGTCCGAGGACCACGCAAGACCTTTGTTCCGTCTAGGACCTAGGTTTTTCTTGAAGTAGCTAGTTTCCCCAAAGGTTTGAGTCTGAGGACCATGCAAGACCTTAGTTCTATCTAGTACTTAGATTTTTCTTTTGAAGTGACTAGTTTCCCCATAGGTTTGAGTCCAAAGACCATGCAAGACCTTAGTTCTGTCTAGTACTTAGATTCTTCATTTGAAGTAGCTAGTTTCCCCACAGGTTTGAGCTCGAGGACCAAGCAAGACCTTGGTTCTGTCTAGTACTTAGATCTTCCTTGAAGTAACTAGTTTCCTCATAGGTTTGAGTCCGAGGACCATGCAAGACCTTGGTTCTGTCTAGTACTTAAATTTTTCTTTTGAAGTAGCTAGTTTCCCCATAGGTTTGAGTCTCAAGATCATGCAAGACCTTGGTTCTATTTAGTACTTAGATTCTTCTTTTGAAGTAGCTAGTTTCTCCATAGGTTTGAGCTCGAGGACCAGGCAAGACCTTGGTTCTGTCCAGTAGTTAGATCTTCCTTGAAGTAACTAGTTTTCTCATAGGTTTGAGTCCGAGGACCATGCAAGACCTTGGTTCTGTCTAGTACTTAGATTTTTCTTTTGAAGTAGCTAGTTTTCTTATAGGTTTGAGTCCGAGGACCATGCAAGACCTTGGTTCTGTCTAGTACTTAGGTTCTTCTTGAAGTAGCTAGTTTCCCCATTGGTTTGAGTCCAAGGACCATGCAAGACCTTGATTCTGTCCAATACTTAGATTTTCCTTGAAGTAGCTAGTTTCCCCAAGGTTTGAGTCCGAGGACCATGCATGACCTTGGTTTTATCCAAGACTTAGATCTTCCTTGAAGTAGCTAGTTTCCTCATAGATTTGAGTCTCAAGACCATGCAAGACCTTGGTTCTGTCTAGTACTTAGATCTTCCTTGAAGTAGTTAGTTTTCCCATAGGTTTGAGTCTGAGGACTATGTAAGACCTTGGTTCTGTCTAGTACTTAGATTTTCTTGAAGTAGCTAGTTTCCCCATAGGTTTGAGTTCAAGGACCATGCAAGACCATGATTCTGTCTAGTACTTAGATTTTCTTGAAGTACCTAGTTTCCCCATAGATTTGAGTCTGAGGACCATGCAAGACCTTGGTTCTGTCTAGTACTTAGATTTTCTTCAAGTAGCTAGTTTCCCCATAGGTTTGAGTTCGAGGACCACGCAAGACCTTGGTTCTGTCTAGTGCTTAGATTTTCTTGAAGTAACTAGTTTCCCCATAGGTTTGAGTCCGAGGATCATACAAGATCTTGGTTCTGTCTAGTACTTAGATTTTCTTGAAGTAACTAATTTCCCCATAGGTTTGAGTCCGAGGACCATGCATGACCTTGGTTCTGTCTAGTACTTAGATTCTTTTTTTGAAGTAGCTAGTTTCCCCATAGGTTTGAGTCCGAGGATCATGCAAGACCTTGGTTATGTCTAGTACTTAGATTTTCTTGAAGTAGCTAGTGTGCGTTAATTTCCCCAAAGCCGGAGGTCCGAGGACCCAACATAGCTAAGGTTTTGTTTAACCTTTTCAAATGATTCGGGTTTGGCTCTCGGTTTCCTTCTTTGGAGGGAATTCAGTGAATTGGACTACTAGGCCCGCGAGAATCAGCCCCTTGACAAGTGCACGAGGCACACACTTGATGTCAGAAGCCCCTAGAATCGTGCTCCATTTGACAATCCTTGCCACGTAATCAACACTTCGAAATGTAGACCTAAGCGGAAGTTGAGGTATGACGATGACGTTGTATTCTTGGAAATAATGGGGAGGCTTTCGTGTAGCTTGCATCATCGCCAAAATAGTCTTATCGAGGGACTCTTATCGATATGATCCCCCATGATTAACCGTTACATTCGCCAACGCACAAACTCTTTCCACAAACGGCGCCAATTGTAGGGTCACGTTTTTCAGCCCAAGCCCAAGATGTGTGGGACCTTAGACCAGTGAGCCCGTTACAATGAATTTGTAGAGAGTAGGTCAGAGAGTTAGGCTTTAGTGTATGGACAACGATTAATATGGTGTTCTTCACGATTAAGTTGAGATGAACTGAGTTTACCAAAGAAGATTGGTCTTCGACATGGTCCGAGGAGCTTTTTCCGGAGCCTCTAGTGTGATAGGGGTTTCGACCCTCCTGTCTCCCTCTACCCTCTTTTATAGTAGTTTCCTTCCTCCTAAATTGGGTTCCCAGTCTTGATACTTGTCCCATCAGGCCTTCCCTCTAATTGTTGGGAGTGGTTGTAAAGGCAGAAAAGCATGGCTATGTCAGGTACAAGGCATTGAATGCAATAATGGCAGCCTTTCCCTCGGACATTTCCATTTTCTCTGTTGTCCTTTTCTGCTTTAGTACTTTTTCTGTTCCGCGGAATGACCTAGAGTGTCACTACTAGTAGCAGGTTGCTCCCTTTCTCCTCGGCTACATCCATGCAGAGGAGGGTTTTTCCCATGGTTGAGGAGGGGTTCTTCCTTGATCGGGGCCCTTGGCCCAATGTAGATATTGACATGGGTCTCCTGGTCTTTTATCCCTCACAATATTCTATTAACCTTATAATGTACTATTTTATATTAACCTTAAAATATCATGAAAATTTAATTGAAAGTTTGGTTCATTTTTTTATAGATATTTTAGTCTATTTTGCTAATATTTACAAATTTAATACCTTTATTTTATTTGAATTAATTATTAAATTAATTATGACATCATCACGGTTCGAGCTCGGTTGAACCTCAGTCTAACCTTAAAAATCTTGAACTTTTCCCTTTAAACGGTTCTTTGAACGGTTCGGGTCTGAAAACCATGATAGAGAGTACGTTGCTGGGAATTGTTCATTGCAATTATTATTATTGTTGTTGTTGTTGTTGTTATTATTATTATTTGGTTTTAAAAGGTGAATTGAAAGAAATTCAAACTCATCCATTAGCTTTTGTCAGCAGAACTACAAAAAAACAAACATAAATTTTATCTTGAAGCAAAGGAAAAAATAAATATTCATGAGAGAGAGAGACACACACATAGGAGAGAGAGAGAGAGAGAGAGAGAGAGAGAGAACCTATTAACAAGGAATAATAAAGCATTAATATTTTTGGGTATTTTGGAATTTTAATATTTTTAGCTATTAAAGAGGTTAGGGAATAGTTATTACGGACATCTTAATAAGCAATAGTTATTCTTCATTTTAAAGAATAGCTATTCATAAAGAATAACTATTCATTGTAATAGAAACTCAACCAAACAACTAAATAGTTATTCTTATGTATTAGCTATTACATTATAGGGTCTATTACATTGTACCAAATGAACCCTTAGAGTTTGATTCATATGCTTATATATAAAAGTAATTTTGAAAAGTAAGTTGTCAACATATATTCTTTTAAAATACAATTGATAATCTAATTTGAATTTCACATTGTAGCTTTTGAAGTGATCCCCCAAAAAAAAAAAAAAAAAAAAAAGGACGTGATATTGAGAATCTTATAAAGGGGAAGAGGGGAATGAGAATTTTTTTTTTTTTTTTTTTAATAAGATAGAATTTCTACTCTAGCCTAATCTAAATGTATATGTGTGTGAAGCTCCCTTCCGGAGACTTGAACTTCGACCCTTACCCCTCACACCCCACAAGTATTTAGACTTGTAGAGTGACCACCGCACCAAGGGTGCACGGTGGGGAATGAGATTTTTGAAAAACTTATAATACAACACACTCAAAAAGCCTCAACTCTTAGAAGGGTAGTACAAGGCTTTCAATGTGGGAACTTACCTAGTTATTATTTTTTTGATAGATAAACACACAGGGGTAGAGGGAAAAGAATTTTTGAAAAATTTACAATACGATATACACCACAAAATGACTTAACTCTTCTTTTGTTTTTTTAAAAGTCAAAAGGGCCTAACTCTTTGAACGTGTAACGCAAATAATTATTTTAGTTTTCCTTTGGTTATTGAATAATTGCTTTACACAGTATTTAATTTATTGCTTTTACTTGTGTGTTATGATCAGCAAACCCGTTCTCAAGAACACGAAATGAAGACAATGACTTCCAATCGTTACAAAAAGTTAATAAATAAATTACTTTATTTTCTTACAAATAAAAGTTTGTAAAATTATACTGTAAATTGTTACTTATTTTAATATTTTCCCTTGCTCATGCTTTCTCACTAATTGATAATTGCTACTATTACCGGTGCTTTATCTTTTCTTTAACAGCTACTACCGACATGGCAACACCTATAACGTTTGGGATTTTGACATAGACTTTGTCTCTGGCTTCATAAATAAGAAAGGCAGATACGATTGCCAACATCTATATTTATATGATAAGAGCACAATCATAAAACTTCGCACCAATCCAAAAAAACAAAAAGGATAGATAGCGGTGTGTGGGAATGATTGTTCCATAAAACATATTTGATTCTTTATAGCACAATTAATCAATGCATTTTTTTTTCTTGTTTTACAATTATTGTGCTAATGCATAACATGATGTGACACTTTTTCCGTTTTGTTTTTGTTTTGTTTTTTTTTTTTTTTAGAATGACTTTTCGCATTTTGTTGACAAATTTAACAATGGATTATTTATTTATTTATTTATTTTTTTTTTTAAGAATCTGATTGTTTGTCTAAACTGAGAAAGCTAACAAGCTTAAATTTAAGGGGGAACAACTTTGACAATAAAATTTTAAGATCCTTAGGTGCCCTTCCAGTTCTTAAATCTCTGGATTTAAGTTCCAATAATATGTGGCTTCTTTCGAGCAAAGGTATGTGCATATTTTACAATTATTGTGCTAATGCATAACATGATATGACACTTTTTCCATTTTTTTCTTTTTCTTTTTGAGAATGACTTTCCACATTTTGTTGATAAATTTAACGATGGATTTTTTTTTTTTTTCAAAATCTAATTGTTTGTCTAAACTGAGCAAGCTAACACACTTAAATTTAAGGGAAAACAACTTTGATGAGAAAATTTTAAGATCCTTAGGTGCCCTCCCAGTTCTTATATATCTAGATCTAAGTGACAATAACATGATGCCTCTTTCTAGAAAAGGTATTAGCATATCTAAATTTTCTTCATTAAGAATACCAATAAAAAGTGTAGATCTAACTGAAATCTTGTAACAAATATTTACCTTTATCAAGATTTACTCATTTCGTGTTAAAAAACACAAAAAAAGCTTCAATGCATTAACTAATGCTTTTGATATATGCAAATGATAGTAGTAGTATGACTTCAATATTCAATGAATATTTTAACCGAAATTTTTGTCCATTCCAATATAAAAATATATTTAGTTCTACTATATATTTCTTCTATAATTTTGGTTTTAATATGATATATGAATATCTCTTCACCGGTGATGTAGAACTGGTTTATCTAAGCAACTTAGACGTCCTAACCTTGCAACATAGTGACTTTGAAAGGAGAAGGTACAGTACCTTTTAGATCCCACAAGAGCACCTCCAAAGTTTTTTTGAAAACGTGTCTTAGGATTTCTTTTAAATACTATGTGAAATAGATCTGAAACCCTAATCACTTAATGGGCTTAACAAGTTGATGGGCTTTAATTCAATTCTGTAAAACCCGTCTTTCGATCAATTGAACATATTCTCTTGATCGGTCGACATGTTTCGAATTTTTTGAACCTGCAACTTTCTTTTTCTTGTATTTTGACTTGCAATACCTTGAGTATTGTCCAATATACCTTATAGACTATATAAGCTATATCTAGACAAGTTTGTGCTCACGGTTTGCCAATTGTTCTAAACTTTTAGAACCTAACATACACTAACTCTATTCACTTTCCATTTACTTTTTTATTCTTTATTGACGTATCTTGAGACTGAAAGAAGAGAATAAGTGGTAGTTATAGTGTGTGAAGAAAAAAAAAATTAAAAATCAAGAAAAATTGATATTTTAATGTAATGAAGTGTAAAATAGATAATGTGATATGAATTTTTTTAAATTGAGTACGTAAAATAGAAAAATTGGGTTCTTATATTAAAATAGGCGAAATTGTTTGTGTGAGCTGATGTGAATATTTTTACTGGTACTTTATCTTTTCTTTAACATCTACTACTGAACACCTATAATAACGCTGGGCTTTGACGTAGATTTAATTAGTCTTTCTCTTGGCTTCATAAATAAGAAAGGCAGATACCATTGCCAACAATTCATATTTATATGATAAAAGTGCATACCTATGGTATGCCTTAGTGTTAGAACCCCTTTCTCTCTCTCCTTTGTGTGTGTGTTTGTTTAAAAAAAAAAAAAAAAAAAAAGGTAATTGTCCCAAAAACGGTTACCAAACATAACCTAATCCTTTTGATATATACAAATGATAGTAGTAGTATGCCTTCAATATTCAATGAGCATTTTAAATGAAATTTTTGTCCATTCCAATATAAAAGTGTTTAGTTCTACTAGATCTTTCTTCTGTACTATTGGTTTCAAGCTTATATATCAAATTTTGAATATCTCTTCACCGGTGATGTAGAACTGGTTTATCTAAGCAACTTGGAGGTCCTTATCTTGCAATTTTGTTCCCTTAATGGAAGCCTACCATTCAAGGGTAAACATTCCAACATCTATTTTTATTGATTTTCCCTCAATTAATCTCCTTAATGGAAGCCATTTTAAATACTTTCTCCTAACATACTGTCATCAATTTCCCTGGTAGATATGGCAAATTTCAGCAATTTGGAGATTTTAGATTTGGGTTATAATGATTTCACTGGAAGCATTACTCCATATATCGGAGCGTTATCTTCTCTCAAGACTATATCATTATCTTATAATAGACTCAATGGAACTTTAAACACTCCAGGTAAGAATCTACAATGAAATCAGTCATTTTCAATTTTGATTAGGAGTGTGAGAACAATTGAAAGAGAATGGTTAGTAATTTGATATAGCTCAATCCTTATTTGCTGCAACTTGGAAGCATAACATTTGACCATCCACTTTTTCTGAATGTAGAAATTATTATACTCCCATCTTCCCCCAACACCCCCCCCCCCCCCCCAAAAAAAAAAAAAAAATCATTTTAATCCCACAGGACCGACTCTACCCTTTGTTAATTCATAATTGAGCCAATTTGCCTAAGGCAGCCGTATAGAATAAGGTCCCATAATTTTGGCCCTATAGTAGTACAATATTATATTTTGTAACAAATTTAAATAAATTATGTCACATAATTATTATTATTTGAAAAGTGACAAAGCTTAGCCACTCTTTTTCTATTTCACATCTAAACTTATCTCCTACCTAAAATCAATTATAACAAAAAAAAATTAGGAGCCTTAGACATAATATCAGTAATAAATAAGTTTTTAAATAAACTTGAATGCAATTCTTCCCAAAAGAAAAAATTTGAATACAAAAATTTAATTAGTAATTTTACATCTAAAAAACAATAGTAACAAATTTTAAGGAAAAACTTATAATATAGAAATTTATATAAATAATATTATATTGATATCGAAATATAAGAGAATATTTGACTTAAAATTGTCTTCTTAAGCCTCAAATCTTTTTTCTCAAAAAAATAACGTCAAATCTTATTGAGTGTGATTTCATATATTAATTAGGTTGTGTTGTTGATTCTTTCGGTGGCACAAGTTTAGGATAGACACCGCTAATCTTTTATTGCTTTTGATAGAGTTTTGTGCGCCGAAGAAACTTGAAGAGATAGAGCTTGCTGGTAATGACTTTGAAGGGATGCTTCCTCTATGCCTAAACAATTTGACATCTCTTTCGTACTTAGATATATCTGGCAACCGGTTCAATGGAAACTTGTCTTCATCTCCAATAGCCAACCTAACATCCCTTGAGTACATTGATTTGAGTTATAATCTTTTTGAAGGTTTATTCTCATTCAGTTCATTTGCTAATCACTCCAAGCTTAAGGTGATTCAATTTTTGAGTGATAACAACAAACTTGTTATAGAAACTGAAAATCACAGTTGGGACC
Source organism: Quercus dentata (assembly GCA_028216015.1). NCBI lineage: Eukaryota > Viridiplantae > Streptophyta > Magnoliopsida > Fagales > Fagaceae > Quercus > Quercus dentata. The sequence goes on from CP116448.1 coordinate 16,235,585, forward strand.
CTTTGTTTCAATTAAAGGTCCTAGTACTGCCTAATTGTAATCTTAACAGGCTTACCGGCAACTTTCCTAAGTTTCTCTTGGACCAACATGAATTGGAAGTCGTCATTATTTCTCACAGTAAATTGAATGGAAGCTTCCCCATATGGTTGCTTGAAAACAATACTGGACTACAACTGTTAAATCTTCAAAGTAACTCTTTCACGGGTGAGTTTCATTTGCCATCAGATCACTACATGAATCTTCGTTGGTTGGATCTCTCAGACAATCAATTTGATGGGAAACTTCAAGAAAATATTGGAAAGTGGATTCCAAAATTAGAAAGTCTAAATTTATCCCGAAATCAATTTGAAGGAAATCTTCCATCCTCAATTGGTGACATGAGTAATTTAAGGAAATTGGATTTGTCCTTCAATAATTTTTCTGGAGAGGTACCAATGGAATTGGTTGCCAATTGCACTTCTTTGGATCTTTTGAGGTTATCTAATAATAACTTTCACGGTGAAATTTTCTCAAAGCACTTCAACCTATCCTTGTTTTCTTTAGAATTGCAAAATAATAATTTCACAGGCACTCTTCCAGTTGTACCCTTAAAGGTAGAGGTGTTACTAAATATTGGCAACAACCACATGATAGGTACAATTCCTCTATGGATAGTAAATGGTAGTACGTCACCATCAATTGCTGTTGACTTGAGTATCAACTCATTCGAAGGCCAGATTCCATGTGGACTAGCTTCATCTGGAGTAATAAACCTTTCTCATAACTTGCTTTCAGGATTGTTACCTTCTTGCTTGAATCTACGGTATGTTAGGCACTTGCTATTGCAAGGGAACAAACTCACTGGGTCATTACCAAAAGCTATTCTCAATTCATCATCTCTTGTGACATTGGATATTAGAGATAATCGCTTTATCGGCAGCATCCCTGATGAAATTGATGGACTTTCCAACTTAAAAGTTCTTTCGTTAAGTGGCAATCATTTTAGTGGTGTGATTTCAAAGCAGTTGTGTCGGTTAAAGAGGATAGGCATAATGGATCTTTCCAATAACTCTTTTTCTGGGTCAATACCGTACTGCTTTAACAACATATCCTTTGGGAAGCTAGTTGCTAGTGATTTTGTCTATACACCTAATGCTTATGCTTTGCTAGTAGGTTTTTATTTCCCATATAAATCTGTTCTAAATACGGATTTTATAGTTGAAGGGTCATCTTCGCTCTTCTATGAACAAGTTGAGATTGAGATTGTGACGAAATATAGGGCTGACTTGTACAAGGGTCTCAACCTTGATTTGATGTCTTCATTGGATTTGTCATTAAACAAGCTAATAGGAGAAATCCCACCAAAGCTGGGACAGTTATCTTCACTACATGGACTAAACTTGTCTCACAATCAGTTGACAGGTCCTATTCCAAAATCGTTCTCAAAGTTGACTCAATTAGAGAGCTTAGACCTTTCTCACAACAATTTGAGTGGGGAAATTCCTTCGACATTGATAGATATAAACTCTCTTGAAATTTTCAATGTGGCTCACAACAACTTATCAGGTAAACTTCCAGACTTTAAAGCACAATTTGGAACATTTGGATATAGTAGCTACGAAGGAAATCCATTTCTTTGTGGTCCACCACTGGAGAAAAATTGCACTGAGATAGATGAGTCACCTCCATCACCACAAAAATCCTCAAAGACAAGTGATGGAAAATGGTATCAAGTTGATCTTCTAGTTTTCTCTACTAGTTTTTCGGTATCTTACATCATCTTCTTTTTGGGTGTTGCTAGTGTTCTTTATATTAATTCTCATTGGCTGCAACAATGCTTCAATTTGATTGAGGATCGTATATATTGGTATTATTATTTTGCTTTAAATACCCTAAAAAGGCTTCTGAACCGTATGTGTCGTTAGACTTCTATGGAAATCTTTGGCGGTTGTATTGATATTACCTATGTGTATCAACGTATGTGTATTTTGGTTATGAATAATAATTATCATGCTCTATTATGAAATAAAAAGTTCACTTACACTTCTTTCATTTGTGCTGTAATCATGTGATTAATTAGTCAATCTCTTGGACGATCATGTTATAATTTTATTTTGAAATAACTTGTGGAAAGTTTATATATATATATATATATATATATATGTCACATGTGCAATACTTATTTTATTGAATATAATAATATTAATATTTAGGAAAATTAGTTATAATTATAACATGTGATGAGGAAAAAAAATCAGACAAGATAAATTGGTAAGAGTTATAAGATTGTTTCATTGGTATACATTATGTGACATATTACTGGAATGAATTCACAATTATTTAATTAATTACCACTATCCTTGTGGTGTATTTGATTGCCACCTCCATTGTGGGGTTAATTCCGGGATCATTCCGCATTATGCTTAGCACAAAATTATTATTATCAGTTAACTTAAGTGCGTGATTTTGCTTTTAGCTTCTTGATTATTTGTGCCACTAAATTTATTTTCATTGGATTTGAATGAATAATTCTATACTTCTCCAATGAAGGAGATCCATCTGGCGTAAAATGCATTAGGTAGACCAACATATTTTTTTAATTCGATGTTAGTTTGGAAGCACATATTTAAAATGGTGTGCTTTTGGAAATAGAATTTTATTTAAAAGTCACTTTAGCCATTATAAGGCTAAAAGAATAATTTATTACTGATAAAAGTTGAATAAATTACTAAATAAATAGTGAGTGTTTGTGGGTAACAAAGCTGGTTGGGTCATACCTATGAAAAATGTCATGGATTCCATATTTCCATGGTCTTGACTCATGACCCTGAAAAATGCTACATATATGTTGGATGTGAGAAAAATGCTACAAAATCCTTATGCTTTTCCCCTTGGACTGTTGGATTCCTTTGAAACGAAGTCATGTGACTTAAACAAGGTGTTAATGAATTTAATCAATACGGCACTGTTTTGCAACATATACAACAACTACTTTATGGAAACGGCAGCGTATCATTTAGGTTCCTTAGCTCCGGAGTTGGTTGTTAACTGTAATTAGCACGTGCTCTTTTTCTAATAACAAACTTTCCCGCTTGATTTGGAATTAGTTTCAGATTAGTTTTTCCTTTTCTTTCTTCTTAGTTTTTATATAAATAGCATTAGCCTTGTATCTATACTCATTCTATTGTACTCTTTCATCATCAATAACAGAATTGAGTTTTATTTAGAGAGAGAGAGAGAGAGTTCTTTGATTTTTTTACATTAGGCTATGGATATACACTATACAGTTAAAATAAGAGAAGTTTGCCATGAAGTCAAGGATTTTAATGAAGGGTAATTCTATGGTACCCCCTGAAAAAGGGGGGGTACGGTACCCATTAGTAGGTAACTTGTTATATCAGGTTACTTTTTTCTCACATTTGTGATTTCATCCTCACATTGTGCAGTTCCAACATCACATATGACAGTTATTTTCTCACATTTGGTGGTTCCCATACTTTTTTTCACATTTGATGGTTCCATCATCACATTGTGCAGTTCCAACATCACATGTGAAAATTCTTTTCTCACATTGTGCGGTTCCCTTACTTTTTTTCTCATATTTGACGATTCTATTCTCACATTGTGCGGTTCCAACATCACATGTGACAGTTCTTTTGTCACATTGGATGGTTCCCTTACTTTTTTCTCACATTTGATGGTTTCATCCTCACATTGTGCAACTCCAACTTCACATGTGACAGTTCTTTTGTCACATTGGGTGGTTCCCTTACTTTTTTTCTCACACTTGACGGTTCCATCTTCACATTTTGTAATTCTAACATCATATGTGACAGTTATTTTCTCACATTTAGTGGTTCCCTTACTTTTTTCTCACATTTGACGGTTCCATCCTCACACTCCAACATCACATATGACAGTTCTTTTCTCACATTTGGTGGTTCCCTTTCTTTTTTCTCACATTTGACGATTTCATCCTCACATTGTGCAGCTCCAACTTCACATGTGACAATTCTTTTGTCACATTGGGTGGTTCCCTTACTTTTTTCTCACATTGGATGGTTCTATCTTCACATTTTGTAATTTCAACATCACATGTGACAATTCTTTTTTCACATTTGGTGGTTCCCTTACTTTTTTCTCATATTTGACGATTTCATCCTCACATTGTACAGCTCTAACATCACATGTGACAGTTCTCTTCTCACATTTCGTGGTTCCATTTCTTTTTCCTTACATTTGACGGTTCTATCCTCATATTGTGCAGCTCCAACATCACATGTGACAGTTTTTTTCTCACATTTGGTAGTTCCTTTACTTTTTTTTCTCACATTTGATGATTTCATCCTCATATTGTGTGATTTCAACATCACATGTGACAATTCTTTTGTCACATTGGGTGGTTCCCTTACTTTTTTTTCACTCGTGACGGTTTCATCCTCATATTGTGCAATTCCAAAATCACATGTGACAGTTCTTTTGTCACATTGGGTGGTTCCCTTACTTTTTTCTCACACTTGACGGTTCCATCTTCACATTTTGCAATTCCAACATCACATGTGACAGTTCTTTTCTCATATTTGCTGGTTTCATCCTCACATTGTGCAGTTCCAACCTCACATGTGACAGTTCTTTTGTCACATTCGGCGGTTCCCTTACTTTTTTCATATATTTAACTATTTCATCCTCTCATTGTACAGTTTCAACATTATATGTGACAGTTCTTTGTCACATTCGATGGTTCCCTTACTTTTTAATCACATTTGACAGTTTAATTCATACATTGTGCAGTTCTAATATCACATGTGACAATTCTTTTGTCACATTTAATGGTTCCCTTACTTTTTTCTCACATTTGACGGTTTCATCCTCATATTATGCAGTTCCAACATCACATGTAATTTTTCTTTTGTCACATTTGGTGGTTTCCTTACTTTTTTATCACATTTGACGGTTTTATCCTCACATGTGATGTTGGAATTATATAATGTGACAGTTCTTTTGTCACATTTGATAGTTCCATTATCACATTAAGTCTTACCAACATTACATATGGGCATAGCCAACCCTTACCAAACCCACCAAATTACCTAATAATCGAAGAATATATATAACAAAAATTCTCTTAAAGTCCCTAAAATTCCGAAATACCCTTAAATATACAAAAATTACCAAAGCGCATTCTAACAATTAAAAACTTACCAAAAGTAACCCCGAAACTCTCAAAAATTATTGGGATATCCTTAAAACCTAAAAAATGACCGCGATGACCCTAAAATCTAAAAAATGACTGAAATACCTTCTAAACCTAAAAAATAATCAAAATACCCTTAGTTACAAAAAAAATTGCCTAAATGATCATGAAACCTAAAAAATGATTGAAATGATCTTATAACTTAAAAAGTGATAATAATGCCTTTAAAACCTAAAAAATGACCATAATGCACTTTAAACCTAAAAAATTACTAAAATGACCCTAAAACCTTAAAAAATTTTGAAATACTCTTGAAACCTATAAAATGACCAAAATACCTCATTAAACTTGAGAATGGCAAAAATACACCCAAAAATTTCAACAATTATCGTAATACACTTAGAACCTAAAAAATGATCAAAATACCTTTAAAACCTAAAAAATGATCGAATGACCCTAAAACCTAAAAAAATGTCCAAAATAGTTATAATTAAGATGTTAATAATGAATTTTACATATACTTTTATTGACTCATAACAATCTTGGTGATAATTAAAATGTTAACAATGAATTTTCCCAAAATAGTTATAAACTTGAAAATTAACAAAAATACCTGAAAATTAAGGATTTCAAAAAATAGTCCTAAAAATATATAAAATGACTAAAATACATTTTTAAACTTTCAAAATTAAAAAAAAAAAAAAAAATCACTGAAAATGAACAAAGTAGTGCTAAAAATACCTATAATGATTACAATACTAAATATTTTGAAAATGACCATAATAGCGTCAAAACCACTCAATTTGGCCATGTTAGAGTGATATCTTGGATTTCTTTTTTAGTGATTGTAAAGATATTTTGGTCATGTTAGAGATTGTCAAGACAACTTGGTGATTATTGACATCTCATGAGTATTTAATCAAACACATCTCAACTTTTTTGGTGCTTTATGGTGTTAATTTTCTCAATGAAAACAAAGGTGACCCAAAGCAAACGTTATTTGTTAGGAAACATTTGCTTCTCTAAATGATTCCAAAGAAGTTATATATTTAGACCATACAATGATGTAATTGTGAACCATAAAGAAGAAAAAGAATTGAAACCTAAAACAATTTAGGCCTCGGTGTGTTTTCTTGAAGAACTTGAAATTGAAATCTAAAACAAATTTAGGCCTTAAAGCATGTTCTTGAAGAACTTGATATCCTAGATATGAAGGGAAAGAGTGTAAAATTTAGAAGCAAATAAATTATACATTCTAATTAAAATAGCTAATGATATTCTTGTTAGGAAATAACAAAATGAAGCAACCAAGCAAAAGCGAAAACACACCTAACCAGCAGCAAGCTATAACTACATTTCAAAATCTGCCAAAATGCAATGTTATCAACAGTTAACAATTACATTCAATTGTTTTCAGTAAACATGAGCACTCCTAGCCAACCTCACACGGGCAACATCACAAATCTAATTGTCAACAACATTGCATGTGTGCATACAACACATACATTTGTAATCATGATTCATGAATGATACAAATTCAATCTCCCTTTCAATAAAAGAGAAAATTCACTAAATTGCAGCATTTTCTAAAAAATTCAGTCATCAATTTATACAAATCACTGTCATTTGAGTAACCGAAAATAATCATGTAGTGGAATATTTCTAGCATTTTCTATTATTTTGGAACATTGTTCATTTTCTTTTGAAAGCACTAGATTTGATACCAACTTGTATCACAAACGTTCCGACCAGTTCTCCTACAAAAAGTAGACACTGTTGATAAAGAAGCGATTAAAGCAAATTATGTGAAAACCGTAGAACAAGTGAATATATAATGAATTGCGTGAATCTTACTAATAAATTAAAAATGATCCAAATGGTCTTTTCGGAGGGCTAACTTGGAGAGCATCTTACTCTTCATCAACATCTTGCTCTTCAATGTTCTTCACTCTCCCCAAACTCCTATCGCAATATACATGAAATAAAAACAAGGTAAGCAATAACATACATTAAAAGGTAAATAAATTTCACAGTTGAAACATCCTAGAAATGTTTTTTCACTCTAAAGTATTTCTTGCCCTACAAGTTATACCACTCCATCTTTAAATCTCCTTTTACTAAACTTAAACTCCAAGTACTCTGTTTTAGACTTGCTTAACCTAAAACATTTAGATTCTAAATCCTCCCTCCAGATTTGCAACAGAGGAAAGTTCAGGGGAAGTTTATGTCCCCTTTAACCCATAAGGTTTTAGGTATGGTAATTGGTGAACCTATGTACCACTAACACTTGTAGTCTGTGGCCTTGTGGATTTATTTTTTGGTCTGGCATTATTGGTTCAACCTGTCAAAAAGTGAAAAGCTTCTTCCATTTCACTCATTGCTGAGAAAATATATTGGGAATTACTAAGAGGCAAGCCTACCTGCATGTGTGAGCAGAGAAGTCTCACACATAGAAACACAGGGCATAATAGTAATGACAGAGAAAGAAAGAGAGAGGGAAACTGGAGTTTGGGAAGAGTGTCTTTCTTGTCTCCACAAGCAGACAAGTGAGTTTGGCCTAAACGCCATGCATGGTTGAAACATACCATCACCCTAAAAAAAAAGTTTCAAATATCTTACATTTTCTCCAGCCTCATTTCATGCCAAAATGTGTGTGAGAAAAGAGAGATTGCAACCCCACCAACCCAAATTTCCAAGATGGTGTCTATTATTTGTCGAACAATGAGGGGGGGGGAAAAAGTTAACCAAAAAAAAAAAATTCAAGTTCCGGACAGCAATAGGAACATTCAATCAAATTAAACAAAGGAGGAACATAAGGGCCAAAGAAGAAGAAAAAAATAAAGGAGGAAGTTAATTAATAAAGCGATTCAAATATTCCCTTGAATTAGAGTAACACTTAAGAAAGTGTGTTTGCTTTTTAAATTAAAGAAAAGGCCAATATGGCCCGCAAAAGCTTTCTTAAAATCTCAGTTTTGAGTAGAAATATGGGTGTCATTTTGTCCACCTCTTTAATCAAGTCTCTCAAAGACCAAGCCAGTAGCAACCTAACCTTGGAACTCATATATTTACACGCTATGCAAATTTTCACTGCAACAACACACATGGGATGGAGGGACAATGTTATGATTAGAGGTAAAGCAAGCAAAGCAGGCACCATAATAGAAATCCAAAGAAGTATAGTATAGAAATACCTAGCTATAGCTTTAGCTTTAGCTTTTGACCTCCTCTAAGTCTATTGGTCTAAATTGGGAGAGAAAAAGTCCTAGGATCTGGTGAGTAAAGAAGAATAAGAAGTGCAATGGTTTAAGGCGTGAGGGAATCTGTTGGTGAGGTTGTTGGCTATTTTGCCTATTTGCTTGCCATGGGAGGTTTCATAAATTAATGCTATTCAATCTTTGCAGCTTATTATGAGAGACTCATTTCAGGATATGGAGGACAGCGATTCTAAGGCATTGAAGTTCATTCAGAGAATGATTGAGATGCAGGGGATAGATGAACTCAGTTGAGTGGCATGTGAAATGGTTTGATTGATTGAAATAGCAAGAGTTCCAATTGTAAGGGTTGATTCAGCCGGTCTCATCAATGGATGGAATGTAAAAATTGTGCTATTTGCTTAGTAAATAGGATTGTGCTAATTTAAGTCAAAACCCTATAAAACAAGTACTTCTATAGGCTGGTGAAGAAAAGAAGAGTAAATAATATGGGCAATGTTTATTTCATAATGACACATACCAATTGTAGCACATAACTGTCATGATTTCAGTGCAAGAAGTGTGTGCATAGTTGTATGCAATAACTGGTTTGCACTAATATTTACCCAAATAACTGAATATCAAGCCTCAAACAGGCATATGGGCAATGCATTGGAGTGACTAGGAACAAGTTGCTGCAAAAGTCCCAGTGAATTGACTTAAGCCTGGTCTCAAGTAGATAATCACATCACTTCAAAGTGCTATATGGCGGTGAGGTTTTTTCTTTTATCAAGAAAATTAAAAAAAAGGGAGAGAGGTAATGTGTGCCTTGAAATTGGACATGAGCAGGTCTATGACATGAGCAACTAAATTTACCTAGTGAGACAGTCATAAAAAAAATTAAAAAAAAAAAAAAAAAAAAAAAAAAAAAAAAAACCTTGCCATTGAGTAAGCACTAGCATAAAAAGTAGCGATCCGTTTCATTCTAGTTGGCCATCTAAAAATGCTATTGACTGATTCAACATGACAATATAAAATAACAGGATGGTTCTAAAAATTTCGTTATTTTGATCTACAATCTCTTTAATTTTTTTTTTTTTTTTGATAAATCAGAAAATTTTATTAGCACAGACACCATAAACAACCCGAGATGCAAATAGCAAGCCAAAGTACAAAAAACCCAATTCTATATTAGCCAAAATGCAACACAACAGCTCTCAAACTCTAAAACTATAAAACTAGAAAACACTCAAAACAAAATTCAAAATTTGATTCCGAGATGCTGCAACAACTACAAAATTACAACTTAGTTGTACACCACATAGAAAAGAAATGAAATAGAAACAAAGAAATAGCAACTCTATATCCGTGTCCTCCCTATGACATAAAAGAAAAAAATTATTTCTTTATAAAAACCCTTCCCCCTTAAATACATAGTCGTTGCCTTTTTCCTTTGCTAACCAATAAAATAAAATCAATACAAATAAAATTTCAACACCACACTAACAAGAACCCACACCCCCCGATAAGCAGAACACAAAGCCACAAGTTTTGGAAACTGAATCCCTAAAAAGCATTTCAAGAAGCACTTTCTGTGCCACTTATATGAAAGAACAAAATTGGAACCTCACCAAAGCCACGTAAATTTGCCAACGTTACGGTGAAATGAAATTTAAGAGCGAAATTCCAAAATTTTCTCAAAAATCAAAAAAGAAAAGGGGCATAAAACAATGACAGAGAAATCAGGGTTTTGTTTGATTCTTACCTTAAACAAAATCAAAACAATTTGATCCCTTAAAAAACCCTCAGTGGTGAGTAAATGAGGACGCCGATGGGATGAAGTGAAGTTGACGGACATGGGAGAAGAAGCGATCTGAGGTTTTTTTAAGAGAAGGAAAAAGAGGGAGCACATGAGAGAGAGAGAGAGAGAGAGGATATGGAATTTTTTTTCTAAATAACAATAAATATTAAAAAATTTAGTTGGAAAAAATTAAGCTGAAAATGGAGTTTCGAAGGGGCGATTTCCATAATAAAAACGCCGCTATAGGTCTATAAAACGTCACTATAGGGCTTAAAAACGCCACTATAGGACTCCATAAATCTGTACTTATGAAAAAGATTTTTCAGGAAAACGCCGCTATAGGGCTTTAAGACGTCCGAAAGACTTAAAAACGCCACTATAGGTGAAATTTTTTTTGCATGAAACTCGAGTCTTAAAGACTTGAGATCTATGTGGCCTTTTTGTAATATGGATCTCGAGTTTCTAAAACTCAAGATGCTACTTTCCTTATTATTTCAAACGTTGCCTAACTAACTATATACAATTCTTTTGCATTGTTGTTTTGCACATTATCTCGAGGATATGAAGTTGAGAGAGAATCACCTTTTTTTCGTTTTTTTTTTTTTTTGGCTTTTATATACTAACCTAGTCTCCCGGTAACAGGTTTCGCACTAAACTTAAATCAACGGTCACAATTAAAATAACAACAATTAATGGTATAGATTTGGGTGGGTACCGTACCCCCTAAAAAAAATAAGGGGTACAATAGAATGACCCTTTAATGAATTGATGGCATAGTTATTAATTTTATAGGGCAATAAATTCCACATCCGATGGTATAGTTATGATATTTGATAATAATGATATTCCAAAGGCTGGTGTAGTAAATTATGGTAACTATGGAAGCATGAAATTAAAGGAAGCTTAATTTAGCACTTGCAATCACAATTAATTTTTATTGTGGGTTTGCTATAATCTGCAATGGGAGATTTGAGTAAGAACCAAACAATTTTATGGATAAAGTAGGACTAAGGATTTTATTTATCAATTTTTTTTGTTATATTCCTCACTGTGTATCTCTCTTTTCTATTTTTTCTCTCAAAATCCCCCCTGAAAGATCCCCTCTTTTTTGTTTATCTCTTCCCTTTTATACTCTTCCTTCTTCTTCTTTTTCATCCTTATTCATTCTTTAATTACCTCATCTTCTTCTCCAGCATGATCTTTAGCATGTGTTGTCCTTACTTAGTTGAGCAGCTTTTTGTCCCATCGGGCTCTCATTTTCTCAAGATTATGATGAACAAAGACTTTTAGGGCTTTTTTTTTTTTTTTTTCATATTTTGATAAGTTATCTATAGCATTAAATATAATTGTGTCGGGTAGGCTGTTGTAGATCTATTAGGAAGCTTTAGAAAGCATCCTCGAATATCCTCGTAATTTCAAGAATTACTCCTTGAAAGCTCAGAACATAGGTTAATCCGGAGGCCGGAGGGTATGGCCAAAGTGCTTTACCTCTGATGGGTTCCGTGGTTACTCATGAACTGATCCAAGATGTCGGGTCCCATTGGGTCGGGATCCGAGGTTAAGGCAGTTTGGGGAGGTTTTCTTTGATCCCTTATTACTCTTGGTTTGTATTCCAAAATATGTACTGTGAGGTTCTAAGGAATTAAGAATTAATGTATTAGAACTTCATTTTGTAATGTTGGCAAACCATGATCAAAACGTTTTTATTGCTTTAGTATTTTATTGCTTTTACTTGTGTGTTATGATCAACAAACCAATTCAAGAACACGAAATGACGACAATAAATGCCAATCATTAATAAATTGTATTTTATATGGTTCATTACTTGTTTTTTCTTACAAATAAATGTTCGTAAAATTAGATTGTAAATTGTTACTTATTTTAATACTATCCTTTACTTATGCTTTCTCACTAATTGCTACCATTATGGTATTTACATCAATCAATGCAAAATAGAAAAATGTATCAATTTTAGACATTCAACTCTCAAAATCATCCTCATCAATCATGTTAAAAATTTGTAAATTTACAAAATTACTACAGTAATTGTGTAAATTTACACAAGTACTATTCACTTTACATATATTTATTTTTTTTTTTTTGTATCTCGAGACTGAAAGAAGATAATAGGGGGTAGTTATAGTATGTGAAAAAAAAATTAAGAAAATTTGATATTTTAATGTAATGAAGTGTAAAATAGATAATGCAATGTGAAATTTTTTAAAAAGTGAGTATGTAAAATAGAAAAATTAAGTTCTTAGACTAAAATAGATGAAATTTTTTGTACAAGCTGATGTGAATATTTTTACCAATACTTTATCTTTTCTTTAACATCTACTACCGAACACCTATAATAACGGTGGACTTTGAAGTAGACTTGGTCTTGCTCTTGGCTTCGTAAATAAGAAAGGCAAATACAACTTCCAACAATTCATATCTATATGATAAAAGTGCATACCTATGGCTTATAATCATAAAACTTCACACCTATCCAAAAACATATATATCTATTTTAGAAACATATTTGATTCTTGATAAATTTTATTTATTTTATTTTTATTTATTTATTTATTATTATTATTATTATTTTTTTTTTAGGATGACTTTCCGCATTTTGTTGATAAATTTTAACAATGATTTTTTTTTTCCTCAGAATCCAATTGTTTATCAAATATGAGCAAGCTAACACAATTAAATTTAAGAGATAACAACTTTGAGAATGAAATTTTAAGATCCTTAGGTGCCCTTCCAATTCTTAAATCTCTGGATCTAAGTCCAATAATATGTGGCCTCTTTCTAGCAAAGGTACGTGTATATCTGAATTTTCTTCGCAAGAATACCATGAATTTTTTTTGGTAAAAACGTAAAACCGACCCTCTAACTTTCGGCTTTTTTCATTTGAGTCTTTTAACTTTCAGTTTTATCATTTCAGACTTCTAACTTTAATTTTTGTCAATGTGGTATTCCATTAGAGCTCAGTTAGCTGATGCCGTTAAGGTTTTTTTTTTTTTTTTTTAATTTCGAAACTAAAAGAAAATAAGAAAAATCTGTAAAAAAAAAAAAAAATGTAAGGGGAACAACGGACTCAATGACCGAATGTGAATTGGTGATTTCAACACCTCCACGATGGCACTCTCGCGACTCGCGCTAATCCCGAAGCTCGACTCGGCCAGGTACCACCAACTCAACTCAAAGACATCGTTCAAGGACCAACTCAGCACCCTCGGTGTCCCTTACCTCGCCAAACGCCTCCCTTTTTGAATGTGTCTGATTGGAAATACTCGTTTCCGCCATCCCTTTACGACATTCTAGTGGCTGCGATTTCGAGCCCGGGCTCACTCGGTGGGGCCAAGTGCAAGCCGTGCATGCCCGTGTGTCAAGACACATGCGTGGCCAACGTGATGTTATCGCTTTGCAAATGGTGGAACTGGACCAATTGGAGGAATGAGACGCTTGAGCTCTACGACGCACATAGGGACTGGGAAAAAGGGTGGGAGAAAATTTTTGACCAAGTTATTGGAAAAAAACTCGTTGAGTCGAGGAAGCGAGCTAAGAAGATGAAGTTGAAGCAGTGTGTGGATGATTTTGAGGAGATGAAGAAAAAGAGGAGTGAGAGTTGGGAGAGTCTAGAGGTGGAGGTGATGAAGTTAATTTTTTTTAATTCCAAAAAAAAAAAAAAAAAAAAAAAAAAAAAAAGCCAAAACAGCATCATTTCAGCACCATTAGCGGTAGTAGCTAATTGAGCTCTAACGGAATACTACATTGACAAAAATTAAAAGTTAGAAAACTAAAATGACAAAAGCGAGAATCAGAGGACTTTAATGAAAAAGGTTGAAAGTTTGAGGATTAGTTTTGCATTTTTGCCAAAAGTTTATACAAAACTGAAATTTTATAACCAATATTTACTTTTATCAAAATTTACTCTCTTCGTGTTAAAAGGCACAAAATGCTTCAGTGCAATTACTAATGCTTTCGATATATGCAAATTATAGTAGTAGTATGCCTTCAATATTCAATGAGCATTTTAACCGAAATTTTTGTCCATCCCAATATAAAAATGTGTTTAGTTCTACTAGATCTTTCTTTTGTACTATTGGTTTAATTTCAAGCTTATATATGAAAATTTGAATATCTCTTCACCGGTGATGTAGAATTGGTTTATCTAAGCAACTTGGAGGTCCTTATCTTGCGATCTTGTAGTCTTAATGGAAGCCTACCATTCAAGGGTAAACATTCAAACATCTATTTTTATTGATTTTCCCTTGATAGATCAATTAATAGCCTTAATGGAAGCCTACCATACCCTAATTGCTTACAAGCCATTTTAAAGACTTTTACTGACACTACTATTGTCAATTCTCTTGGTAGATATGGCAAATTTCAACAGTTTGAAGATTTTAGATTTGAGTGAAAATAATTTCACTGGAAGCATTACTCCATATATCGGAGCGTTATCTTCTCTCAAGGCTATATCATTATCTGAAAATGAACTCAGTGGAACTTTAAACACTCCAGGTAAGAATCTACTATAAAATCAAGTATTTGCAATTTTGATTAGGAGAGTGAGAACAATTAAAAGAGAATGGTGGGTAACTTGATATAGATCAATCCTCATTAGCTGCAACTTGGAGCATAACATTCGACCATCCACTTTTTCTAAATGTAAAAATTATTTTACCTCCACTTACCCAAAAAAGAATAAATAAAAATTTTCATTTTAATCCCACAGTACCGACTCTACCCTTTGTTTAACTCATAATTGAGCCGATGAGCCTAAGGCGGCCGTATAGAATAAGGTCCCATAATTTTGGTCCTATAGTGGTACAATATTATATTTTTGTAACAATTTTAAATAAAATATGTCACATACTTATTTAATTTTTTGTTTTTGAAAAGTGACAAAGCTTAGCTACTCTTTTTATGTTTTAAACTTATCTCCTACCTAAAATCAATTATAAGAAAACCATTACGAGGATTAGACATATTATCAGTTATAAATAAGTTGTTAATAAAACTTGAATACAAAAATTTAATTAGTAATTTTGCGTAAAAAACAGAGATAATCTTATTGCTTTTGACAGATTTTTGTGCACTAAAGAAACTTGAAGAGTTAGATCTTGGTGGTAATAACTTTGAAGGAATCCTTCCTCCATGCTTAACCAATTTGACATCTCTTAGTTTGTTAGATATATCTAACAACCTATTCAGTGGAACTCTGTCTTCATCTGCAATAGTCAGCTTGACATCTCTTGAGTACATTGATCTGAGTTATAATGTTTTTGAAGGATTATTTCCATTCAGCTTATTTGCTAATCACTCTAATCTTAAGGGAATTCAATTTTTGAGTGCCAACAACAAGCTTGATATCCAAACTGAAAATCCAAGTTGGGACCCTTTGTTTCAATTAAAGGTTCTAGTACTGTCTAATTGTAATATAAACAAGCCAACTGGCAACCTTCCTAAGTTTCTCTTGGACTGCATGAATTGGAAGTTGTTGATATCTCTCATAGTAAGTTGAATGGAAGCTTCCCAATTTGGTTGCTTGAAAACAATACTGGACTACAATTGCTAAATCTTCGGAATAATTTTTTGAGGGGTCAATTTCATTTGCCATCAGATTATTATATCAATCTCCTCTGGTTGGATGTTTCTGACAATAACTTTGATGGGCAACTTCAAGAAAATATTGGAAAGATCATTCCAAAATTAAGAAATCTAAATTTATCTCGAAATTATTTTCAAGGCAATCTCCCATCATCCATTGGTGACATGAGTAACTTGGATACATTGGATTTGTCCTTTAATGATTTTTCAGGAGAGATACCAATGGAGTTGGTTGCTAATTGCACCTCCTTGGATACTTTGAGGTTATCTAATAATAACTTTCATGGAAATTTTTTTTCAAAGAACTACAACCTATCTATGGTATTATGTTTGGTATTGAAAAATAATTAATTCACAGGGACTCTTCCAGTGGTATTCCCTAGGATTTTGGGACTCCTAGATATTAGTAACAATTACATGTCAGGTATAATCCCCATATGGGTAATAAATGATACACCGTCTTCTCTTGACCTGAGTAACAACCTTTTCAAAGGTCATATTCCGTGTGGAATAAGTTCAACAGTTTTAATAAACCTTTCTCATAATTTTCTTACCGGATCGTTACCTTCTTGTTGGAATCTGCAGTATGTTTGGCATGTACTTTTAAGTGGGAACAAACTCACAGGATCATTACCAAAAGCTATTCTCAATTCATCATCTCTCCTGACCCTCGACATTAGAGATAATAGCTTTTTCAGTAATATCCCTGAAGAAATTGAAAGACTTTCTAACTTACGAATACTTACATTGAGTGACAACCATTTTAGTGATATGATTCCAAAGCAGCTGTGTCGATTAAAAAAGATAGGCATAATGGATCTTTCTAATAACTTTTTTTCTGGGACAATACCATACTGCTTTCTCAACATAACCTTTGGGAAGCTAGCTTCTAGTGACTTTGTCTACAAAAATAACCCTTATTTGTGGAAATTTGGTTTTTCCCTCCCATATAAATCTCTTATAAAAAGGGATTTTGAAATTCAAGAGACAGTATTTAAGCTCCTGTATCCAGTTGAGATCAAGTTTTTGACTAAATATAGGTCTAACTTGTACAAGGGTCTCATCCTTGATATCATGTCTGCATTAGATTTGTCACTCAACCAGCTAATAGGTGAAATCCCACCAGATCTAGGACAACTATCTTCAATTCATGTGCTAAACTTGTCCTACAATCAATTGATAGGTCCTATTCCAAAAACATTCTCAAATTTGACTCAATTGGAGAGTTTAGACCTTTCACACAACAATTTGAGTGGAGAAATTCCTTTAGAATTGACTAATTTGACATTTCTAGAAGTTTTCACTGTGGATCACAACAACTTATCAGGTAAAGTTCCGGACATGAAACAACAATTTTCAACATTTGAAGAGAGCAGCTATGAAGGAAATCCATTTCTTTGTGGTGCACCACTAAAGAAAAGTTGCCTCGATACAGATGAATCACCTCCATCATCACAAAAATCTTCAGAGGCAAGTGATGGCAGATGGTATGAAGTTGATCTTCTAGCCTTCTTTACAAGTTTTTTGGTATCTTGCATTATTTTCTTTTTGGGTGTAGTCAGTGTTCTTTATATTAATCCTCATTGGCAGCAACGATGCTTCAACTTGGTTGAGGATTGTATGTACTGGTGTTATTTTTTTGCTTTAAATACCCTAAAAGAGTTGTCAAGCCGTATGTGTCATTAGATGTACTCAATTTCTATAGAAACCTTTTGTGGTAGTATTGATAAATACCTATGTGTATAGGTATGTTTGGTTTTGAATAACTGTTATCATACTCTGTTATGAAACAAGGAGCTCACTTGCAGTACTTTTTCATTCGTATTGTAATTATTGTGACTAGCCACTATCATGTGTAGGTCTGTTATAATCTATATATATATATATATATATATATATATAACCGAAACTTTTGCTGGCACCACAATTTTCCACGTCAGCATAAAAAATAAAAAATAAATAAAAATTATAACTCCTCAAAACCCTAGCAACCTTACCCCTCTCTCAAATTAAGAAATATAAAGCCACGGTTTCTGCAAACTCTCTCTTTCTCCGGACGTAGGACCCCTCTCTCAAGTTAAGAAATATAAAGCCACGGTTTTTGCAAACTCTCTTTTTCTCCGGACGTAGGAAGCCCTAAAGCATTCAAGATCTACAAAACCCTAGCAACCTTACCCCTCTCTCAAGTTAAGAAATATAAAGTCACGGTTTTTGCAAACTCTCTCTCTCCAGACGTAAGAATCCCTAAAGCATTCAAGATCTACAATGCACGGTATAAATTTTAGCTTATAAAGTTCAGCTTTTGTAAGGTTAGTTTGTTTATATATTTAGTCCTTATGTTTAGGTTTAGGTTTTAAGAGATTTATATATTACTACTATGTGGCTGAATTTCTCGTGACATCAATTTTATGTTTTTTTTTTTTTTTTAAATTGTCTTTTAATATATGCATGTTTTATTATTTTCTAATAGTTTTCCCGTGTATCGCACGGGTTAGCTACTAGTTTCATTTTAAAATAATTCATAGAGAAGTTTTTATATGGGCCTTGTGAAATTTATTTTGTCGTATATAATATCATTAAAAATTAGAAAAAATAGTTACAATTATATTATATGTCATGAGGGAAAAAAAACAGACAATGTAAAATGATAAGAATTATATGATTATTTCATATATATATGAAGAATGTGAAATATGACTTCGATGAATTAATAAATATTTGATTAACAATAGACTGTGGCCTAAGGATTGCCTCCTCCATTGTTGGTTAAATTTCTTTGGTTTGAATCCGTCCACCTTAACCTTAACAAAAAATAATTATTATTTAATTATCATTTAACTTAAGCACAAATATATCACAATTGGATAGGAGTAAGATCAGATCATAAATTTTCTAGCAAATTTAAATTATTCTTGTTTAGAAAAATAAATGTTTGACTCTATTGTTTTTGAAAAAATTGAAATTAAAAAAAAAGGTTAAATTTCCATACAAATTCTCGAGGGGTCAAGTTAGGTTTTTTAGACCACTTGATTTTACAGCAAAATTATCAACTTCAAATAATTAATCCGTTATGAATTAATAAGTGGAAAACAATCTCTAAAAATAAGCCTTTTTTTTTATTGACCAAAAATATTTTTCCTGTGACTTATCTTTTCTGATGCTACCAAACACTAGAAAACATAGAAAACTATTTTTATACAAAGTTTTCCATTAAAACAAACAAAGCGCTAGATTCAGAGATTGATTTCCAGGTTAATTGCCACAGATTAAATATGTCACCAATAAAGTGATAAAATAGTAAATTCAATAAAAATAACATAAGACAACAATAGGGTGACCCAACAAAACCTATGAAACATACCGTTTCACGGTAATAATCTGGAGGGATTTAACCTATAAATTTCAAGGTAAACTGACCCACTAGAATAGAATTGAATTTTACACACTAGACTTAATCCTAAATCTTCTCTTTTCACTAGAATAGAATTGAAGTTTACACACTACACTTAATCCTAAATCTTCCCTTTTAAAAAAAGACTTAACCCTAAAACTCTTTGTGTTTGACTTTGAGGTTTGGACAAGCAACTTTAATCTGCACTACGACAATAGTGTTGATTGTTAGTGGAGGCTTAGATCAACTCTTTGAAAAACTTAGGGTTTCTATCTCTCTAACCTCTTTATAAGTCGTGCTTAATGGGCCTTTATATAGACTCTTCATTAAGGTTACAAAAACTAAAAAACCCACATGTAAAGTCGACTAAATAAATCACATCTGATGGGTAAGAAATTGTGCAACATTTGGGCCTGATGGATTCGAAATCATGGGCCGACATTAAACAGGGGCCCAAGGCTTAGCCTCGCTTAAAATGCTTGATACGCACGTTTAAAACCCAAGGGAATCCCGGAAAATCAGGAATTCTAGAAGATCCGCCTTAATGAAGAGACTCGCTCTACAAGGAAATATTTGCCCATCACGTTTGGGATTTCAGGAAAAAGAGTCCTATAAGGAAAAGACTTCTAGTCCAAGGAGGAAAGACCGAATTTCTTCTACTATAAAAGCTTGAATACTCTCGCAAATCAAGGTACGCAAAAAACACCCTCTCTAGCACTCTAGAGTTGAGAACAATTCTAACTTGATCGTCGGAGGGTATTTGGTCGACACCACACCGGTGCCCACGGCAAGATCACTTTCTTTTTCTTTGTAGGTTGCTAGTTGCGGCGAGCGTGGGATGTGTGACTCACTGGTGATTTCACGGCCTCATCGATTGGCGTCGTCTGTGGGAAACGCGAGAAAGATTGTCGCCTCCCGGATGTAAGAGTTGCATGGTACTCACTCGTTCAATGGCCACCACCAGCAACGCCCAAGGAGACGAACCGCCAAGATCTACCGCACTGGAAAGGCAGGTCCAGACCCTCATGACGGCGGTCGAACGACTCACAAAGCAGAATCATGATGCGGAGGAACAGCTACGTCAAAGGGATGCAGGACTTAACCCTCGTGAACGAAACCAAGAAGGTGACATTGCCGAGCGAAGGGAGCGGGAGAATCCAGAGGACAGCAACATCCCAAGCCGACGGGAGCGGCAAAACGAGAGCCTTCCGTCTCTCACGGATCCTGCGCCCCCCACCTATCATCGCAGAGATGCGGGCGATAAAGGAGCAGATGGAGGTCATGATGAACGCCCTCAAGGGGCGGGTGTCCTCCGACCTCGACGATTTAGTGAACAGGACCGACTCACCATTCAATGCGTCCGTCAACTCATCCCCCCTGCCACCGAAGTTACGAATGCCTCGGATCGAAAGTTACGACGGGGTCAAGGACCCCCTCGATCATCTAGAGACCTTCAAGACCCTAATGCACCTTCAGGGGGTACTTGACGAGATCATGTGCGGGCGTTCTCGACCACACTAAAGGGACCTGCGAGGGTTTGGTTGATGGGCGACACCGAACTCCATCAACACTTTCAAGGAGTTGAGCACCCAGTTTACCTCCCACTTCATTGGCGGACATCGGTACAAGAGGTCCACCGCGTGCTTGATGAGCATCAAGCGGTGAGAAGACGAGACGTTACGAGCCTACATAACCCGTTTCAACAAAGAAGCCCCGTCGATCGACGAAGCGGACGATAAGATACTCGTAGTCGCGTTTACAAGCGGGCTACGGAAGGGGAAGTTCTTGTTTTCCTTGTACAAGAACGACCCGAAGACCATGGCGGATGTACTCTACGGGGCTACCAAGTATATGAATGTAGAAGACGCACTGTTGGCCCGCGAAGAGAAACCTAAGAAGAGGGAGAGGCAGGAGGATATGCGACAAGATAGAGGGCGAAAGGTCGCTAGAACCGGGGATCGGCGTGATGAAAGGCGCGGACCCCCACGGGAAGATTCACCAATTTCACCCCATTAATCGCCCCAATCGACCAAAGTATCGATGCAAATCAAAGATGAAGGAGCATTGACATTCCCAGGGAAGTTGAAAGGAGATCCTAACAAAAGACCGAGGGACAAGTATTGTCGCTTTCACCGGGACCACGAGCATGACATCGCCAACTACTATGACCTCAAGCGGCCAGATTGAGGCAGCGATCAGACAGAAAAGTTACAAAGGTTCATCGGCAGGGAAAAAACCGACAAACCGGAAGAATAGACCCCACGACGGGAGAACGAGCGCCCCGGACCACCAATAGGGGACATTCGGATGATAATAGGGGGCACAACTATAGCCGGGTCTTCCAAAAAAGCCCGCAAAACCTACCTTAGGACGGTCCATAGCGTCCAACTCACGAGATCCGTGCATCAAGATGCCGCGAATAGGTAACCCCGTCATACACTTTTCAGAGGATGATGCTCGGAGACTTCACCATCCTCATGACGATGCTGGTGGTCACCCTACTGATTGGGGATTATAATATGCATCGGTACTCGTCGACAACGGCAGCTCGGCGGACATCCTGTACTATCCAGCATTCCAAAGGATGAGAATTGACAAGGAACAATTGTCCCCAACGAACGCCCCACTCGTAGGATTTGGGGGTGCAAAGATATTCCCTTTGGGCGCAATAACTCTAACAAAGATGACAGCGGTGACTATCCTCAAGAAATCACCAAGGAAGTAACATTTCTCGTGGTCGATCGCTCGTTTGCCTACAACGCCATCCTCGGCCGACCAACTCTCAATTCCTGGAAGGCGGTAACTTCAACGTACCACCTAATGATTAAATTCCCGACGGAGTACGGGGTAGGAGAGCTGCGGGGAAATCAAGTCGCTGCCCGAGAGTGCTATATTGCCATGATAGAAATGGAGGATCAACGAAAGAAACGATGTGTATCGGGAAACAGAAAATAACGGCAGAGCGGTTGAAGAGCTGGAAGAAGTAAGACCGACGACGCACGGCACGAACGGACAACCAAAATCGCACGCTAGCTTGATTGGCGGTGCGACGAGACGATCACAACTTTCCTAAGAAGTAACCAAGACGTCTTCGCTTGGAACCATGAAGACATCTTGGGTATTGACCCATCGGTCATGGTCCACAGGTTGAATGTGTCACCCTCTTTTCCTCGATCCGGCAAAAGAAATGAGCCTTCGCCCGGGAGCAGGATAAGGCCATAGCCGAGGAAGTTCAGAAGTTACTAGGGGCAGGCTTTATCAGAGAAGTATACTATCCCGACTGGCTGGCAAACGTCGTTATGGTGAAGAAGGCAAACGGGAATTGGCGGATGTGTGTAGACTTCACCGACCTCAACAGAGCTTGCCCCAAAGACAGCTACCCGCTCCCACGAATAGATACCCTGGTGGATTCAACCGCAAAACATCGGCTCCTAAGTTTCATGGACGCTTTCTCGGGCTACAACCAAATCCGGATGGATGTATCTGATCAAGAAAAAACCTCCTTCGTCACCAACCAGGGATTATTTTGCTACAAGGTAATGCCCTTCGGACTTAAGAACGCCCGAGCAACGTACCAGAGGCTAATGAACAAGATGTTTGCACATCGAGATAGGCAGGAACGTTCAGGTTTACGTTGACGACATGTTAGTCAAAAGCCCGAGCGAAAAAGATCATCTAGATGACCTCCGAGAAACGTTCGACACACTTCGATCATTCAACATGAAGCTAAATCCGAGCAAGTGTGCATTCGGGGTCACGGCGGGAAAGTTCCTGGGTTTTATGGTGTCCCAGAGAGGAATAGAAGTCAACCCGGAGAAGGTACGGGCCATAATGGAGTTGGAACCCTCGAGGACGGTCAAAGAAATCCAGAGTTTAAATGGAAAGATTGCGGCCCTAAACAGATTCGTCTCAAGGGCGACGGACAGGTGCTTACCATTCTTCCGAACCTTTAGAAAGTCATTCGAGTGGATGGATGAATGCCAAGCGGCCTTCAACGACTTAAAGGCGTATCTCTCATCTCCACCATTGCTCAGTCCTTCCGTGCAAGGTGAAGAACTCTACCTTTACTTAGCAATCTCGCATGCCGCAGTGAGCGCAGCTTTAGTAAGGGAGGAGGACGGGATACAAAAACCTGTCTACTTTACCACCCGTACACTCCGTGGTGCAGAGGAGAGGTACCCCAGGATGGAGAAGTTGGTTTTCGCACTAGTAATAACTGCACGGAGACTTAAGCCGTACTTCCAGGCACACACAATCATTGTCTTAACAAACAAGCCACGAAGGAAAGCTATGAACAGCCCGGAAGCGGCGGGAAGAATGACCTTGTGGGCAATAGAGCTAAGCGAGTTCGACATTCAATACCACCCGCAGACGGCCATGAAAGGACAAGCAGTAGCTGACTTCGTCGCCGAATTTACCCTCGGGGAGGACCAATTGGCGGAAGTAAAGGAACAATGGAAAATATACACAGACGGATCCTCAAACAAAGCGAGCGGAGGAGGAGCTGGAGTTGTAATACAAACTCCGCAGGGAGACACGATACAATGCATGATCCGCCTGGATTTTCCAATAACCAACAACGAAGCAGAGTATGAGGCCTTAGTGGCGGGACTAGACCTCGCAAAAGCCGGGAGAGCGGAGAACGTAATTGTCCATTGCGATTCGCAAGTAGTAACAAGTCAGATCAATGGCAACTACGAGTGCAAGAACGATAGAATGAAAAAATACTTGGAAGAAGTGAAGTACCGGATCAACAAAGATTGAAGTCGAATTCGTTCAAATCCCGAGGGAAGAGAACGGGTGGGGTGACCAACTAGCAAAGTCTGCATCAGCCGAGTTCGTAGTGGTCCCCGAACAGGTATTGTCGTTCGTGCAAACATCCTCATTAATCGATAACGAAACAAACATGCAGGTTGAGGACTCTGAGGGTAACTGGACTACGCCATTGATCGCCTACCTAAAGGCCGGGGTGTTACCGGATGAGAAAGGTGCCGCCAGAAAATTAAAGGTCCAGGCATCACGATTCGTGGCCGATAAAAGACATCTTATATAAAAGAGGTTTTTCTCGACCATACCCGAGGTGTTTGTGCAAAGAAGAGGCGAATTATGTAATGAGAGAGGTGCACGAGGGTATCTGCGGAAACCACTCAGGGCGCGGTCCTTTGGTACATAAACCGATCCGTGCGGTGGTACTACTGCGGCCTACAATGATGAAGGATGCACAAGCCTATGTCCAATCTTGCGACAAATGCCAGAGGTTCAGCAATTTCATCAGGCAGCCGTCCGAAGATTTGACACCTATGACGGCACCTTGGCCGTTTGCGCAATGGGGACTTGACATTATGGGCCCCCTTCCTACAAAGCGATCGGGCGATTAAAATTCCTGGTCGTTGGCATAGACTACTTCACCAAGTGGGTCGAGGCGGAAGCCTTAGCCACCATCACGGAGAAAAATATCCGAAGTTTTGTCTGGAGAAACATCATATGCAGGTACAAGATACCCAGGGTATTGGTCTCGACAACGGCAAACAGTTCGACAACAATGCTTTCAGAGACTTCTGCGCAGAGCTAGGGATCGGGAATCATTACTCGTCACCCGCACACCCCACAGGCGAACGGGCGGGTTAAGGTCACAAACCGATCCCAACTCAAGATAATCAAGACCCGTCTTGAAGGAGCAAAAGGCATATGGCCGGACGAACTACCTAGTGTCCTATGGGCATCTTGGACCACAAAGCAAGAACACCCTTTGGAGAAACACCGTTTCGACTTGCGTATGGGACAGAAGCTGTCATTCCTGCAGAAGTGGGGCTCACCAGCTACCGGGTGGAGAGCTACGACGAAGATGTGAACAAAGAAGCTATGCGCCTCCGGCTTGATTTATCGGACGAAGTCAGATCGACGGCCGAGCAAAGGCTAGCACGCTATCAGAATCTCATGGCGAGGCATTACAACAACAAAGTAAGGCATAGGGACTTCGTGGTCGGGGACCTAGTGCTACGGAAAGTAATGGGTGCCGCCAGAGACTCCTCACAAGGAAAACTCGGCCCCAATCGGGAAGGACCCTACAGGATCATGTCATGGCAAAGGAAGGGCACCTACCACCTCGAGACATTGGATGGAAGAAAGCTATAGCACCCATGGAACTCAGAGCATCTTCGGAAATACTACCCATAGAAAGAAGAAGAATTTGAGAAAGATTTTCAATTTCCCCTATTTATTTTTCTGTTAACTTTTACTACGTTTTCTCCAACTTTTGATACAATCTTTTTGTGCCTTTTTAAGCCCAAGGGGGTAGGCACTTGGTTTTTTTTTATTATTTATTTATTCACAGACAACTTAATTTTTCGCATGGATATGGATATGCTACAAGGAAAATGTCCACAAAAGTGGACGGATCACCACGACGATAAAAGAACTGTCCACAAAGTCCATAAAATGGACGGTGTATTTAAAGGTGATATAACCGCCACAAAGTGGACGGATCACCACGACGATAAAAGAACTATCCACAAAGTGGACGGACCATAGAAACGGTGAAAATTCTTACAAGTCCATAAAATGGACGGTGTATTTAAAGGTGATATAACCGCCACAAAGTGGACGGATCACCACGACAATAAAAGAACTGTCCACAAAGTGGACGGACTATAGAAACGGTGAAAATTCTTACAAGTCCATAAAATGGACGGTGTATTTAAAGGTGATATAACCGTCACAAAGTGGACGGATCACCACGACGATAAAAGAACTATCCACAAAGTGGACGGACCATAGAAACGGTGAAAATTCTTACAAGTCCATAAAATGGACAGTGCATTTAATGGTGATATAATTGTCACAAGGTGATATAACCGTCACAAAGTGGATGGATCACCACGACGATAAAAGAACTATCCACAAAGTGGACGGACCATAGAAACGGTGAAAATTCTTACAAGTCCATAAAATGGACGGTGCATTTAATGGTGATATAACCGCCACAAAGTGGACGGATCACCACGACGATAAAAGAAGCGCCCACAAAGTGGACGGACCACCGAAACGGTTAAAATTTTTACAAGTCCATGAAATGGACGGCCATATTAAAGGTAAAACCACCACAAAGTGGACGGATAGTATATCCATGAGGCCACCTAATAGACGGATCCAATTAGAAGTGAGATAATTACCAAAAAAGTGGACGGATCCCCATGGTAGATAAAAGCTTTCAACAAAGTGGACGGATCAAAAATCCAATACATTCGCGTGTTCATAGATTGGACGGACCCTCCGAAAGGTAAATTTGTCCAAATTAATAAATCCCATACAGAAAGACGGAGAGAAAAATCCTCACGGATGCAAATACTCAATCAACAACAAAGATATGCATAAACATATTGTCAAAAAAAAAACATTGTTCAATATGAAGGCTGACATAAAGCGTAAATAAAAGTTTAAAGTGCACATTAACTGCTCAAAACATACAAGAAGGAACAAACCGTCCTCAAAATACAAAAATTACAAGAGATCAATCAACTTTCTTAGGGTCGGCATCGGGAATGTCCTTTGGCATGGCTGATTCTCCGTCACCCCGAGCTGTTTCATCTCCGAAGAGGTCCTCCGTATTTTCGGAAGCGAGGGAATAGCGAAGTCCGGCCTTGGTCGTCAACCTTGATCATTGACACATCCAGCTCGGGATAGACCTTCTTGATCGGACGAAGTGAGTCGTCAAAGCCTTGCAGAAAAGAGTCCCCCACCTCGCTCAACAAGGAATCTGAGTCGCGGTACTCCTTGACGGCTACTTCTTTAGCATGACGGATCTCTTCCTTGAGTTCTTGGATCTCCTTCTCCTTCTTCTCCAAGGCCGTCGACGCCTCGTCCGTCTTTTGCTCTAGCTCTTTCCTTACTTTCTCAGAGAGCTCCAGCTTCTTCTCCATATTGGACTTCCATTTATGGAGTTGACCAAGCTCTTCCTCCGTCTATTCCGCCTTTGCATGCAATCGGTCCAAAGTACTCTCACGGTTGAGACATCGATCCAGTAATCCCTTCATCATGACCAAGGACTACAAACAAAAAGAGAGCCCGTCACGTAATGTGTTAAACAAAAAGGAAATACAAACATAATTGATGGACATAACTTACTTGAGCAACGACAAAGAGGCCCGTCTCTCCCATAGCCTCCATCGAGTGATTTCCTAGATCCTCATAATCCTCCGCCGTGATAATAGACGCATGACTTCTCTAATGCAAACTTGGAGTCGTCACGAAGGAGGGGAGGAGGTCTCTCTTGTTTGGTGTCCGGGGCCTTCATAAAACCCTTCCCTGTCCTATGCTTAGCTGGGGTGACGGCCTTAGCACCCTCGGCCATCAAGCCAACAACTGGTTCAAGAGAAATCTTGGGTTGTTTAAACGGACGGTCGGGTTTTGATGTCGGCTTCCTCTTCGAGGATGGAGCCGACCCCTTTGGAGCCACCTCGCCGGATTCCTTCTTCTTGACGGCTTGAGATTTAATCAAAGCTCTCCTTTTTGCGTCCTCCATCTCTGCAAATTACGACGGATGAAATTAAACTAAATAGGGATGAAATTATTTGGCCCAGTAAAATTGACGGGCTTACGCCTGTGAACTCGCTCGTCGTATCTAATGGCCTCTTGAGTGGGCTCGGGGACCGTCCACAGTACCAATGTATGGTCTTCGGGTTCACCAACTTGGCCCAGTCCTTTCCTCCCGGCTTAGTTTTTTCGCAAATCTTTTCAAGGAAACTGAATTCCTCAAGGCTAACTTGAGGGCACCGTCTACCCGCAGGGAAAGACGATCAAAATATATATATAAAAATGGACGGGTATGAAAGGTATTACGAAAATAGGACGGGTGCATACACGATTGATTTATCACTCCCCAGGTTGTGTCAACTGGCATGTACTCCGTCTCCCCGGACAGTTCATCCATCTGTCACCTTCCAGGAAGAAGTAACGACTCTTCCAGTCTCTATTTGAGTCCGGGGTCTCAAAGATCACCTTCAACAAGGGGCTTCAACTAGCAAAACTATACATCCCCCTTGATTTATCAATCTCATCGGACGGTAACAGTGAAGAAACTCACGGACCGTCAATCTCCTTTCTCCATCCGACATTGCACCATAGAGAATCTCCATTGCTATGAAGACCCTCCAGGCGTTCGGAGATATCTGGGTGACGAACAATCCCAGATAGTGCAAAAGTTCCCTATGAAGTGTACTGAGCGGAAACCGAAGTCCCGCCTTCAACACCTGCTCGTATACCCCAACACCTTCTACCCCTTCGTAGTAACATTTCTCCGACACATAGGGTAGATGGATGGGAATGTTGTCCGGAATTTGGAAGTTGGTTCTAAAAGTTCTGAAATGTCTCTCCTCGATGACGGATGTGAACCTATGCACCGTCCACTCCGGTAACATGATGAATCGCCTTAGTCCATCAGCACCTACAACGGACTCCAGTGCTTGATTTTCGTCGTCAACAGAACCCTCTATTTCAACTATCTCCATATCCTCATTTGTTGAGGATGAAGAGGAGGCAGACGGACTCCTATCTTCGCCGGGACTCTCTTGGTCTTTATGACCGGACGGGTATACATCCTCGTATTCCGTCCCGTCACGAACCACCGACGGGTTACTTGACGCACTAGACATTTCCTACAATGGACGATGAAACCTAAGACCGACGGGTTTGAAAGTATTGACGGGGTAGTAAGCCTAACAAAAATGCAAGGACGGAAATGTAACTTAACTATGATATTAAAATAAATACTCACCACACTTGGTAGAGGATAGTTGACGGTTGGGGTGATCTGCGGATACCAGTCCTCGACGGAGTGCTCTGACAAGGGTGACGACTTCGCTCTGACAAACGATTTCTGGCTGAAAATAGTAGAAATGGGAGAGTGATGCGCTTTATATATATGGGAGATGCACGGAAGACGAAGCGACGCTTCAATCCGATACAATGCCCATTCCGAGATTGACACGTGGCATACCCAATAAATATTGACAATCTGTCAAGACGCATCGCCAGATTGTACCCTTTGTGGAACCGTCAACTTTATGAATCTTCACCGACGGGTTGATCCATCCGAAACGTCGGTTTCTCAACCGTCATCATTATGAACCTTTAATCGTCATCCCCCAAATTTATCTAACCGTCACCCTAATGCTCCGTCCATTAAAAACAATGACGGACCATAGGGTGAAGGGGGCAAATGATGGGTAAGAAATTGTGCAACATTTGGGCTTGATGGATTTGAAATCATGGGCCGACATTAAACAGGGGCCCAAGGCTTAGCCTCACTTAAAATGCTTGATACGCACGTTTAAAACCCAAGGGAATCCCGGAAAATCAGGAATTCTAGAAGATCCGCCTTAATGAAAAGACTCGCTCTACAAGGAAATATTTGCCCATCACGTTTGGGATTTCAGGAAAAAGAGTCCTACAAGGAAAAGACTTCTAGTCCAAGGAGGAAAGACCGACTTTCTTCTACTATAAAAGCTTGAATACTCTCGCAAATCAAGGTACGCAAAAAACACCCTCTCTAGCACTCTAGAGTTGAGAACAATTCTAACTTAATCGTCGGAGGGTATTTGGTCGACACTACACCGGTGCCCACGGCAAGATCACTTTCTTTTTCTTTGTAGGTTGCTAGTTGCGGCGAGCGTGGATCGTGCGGCTCCTTTGGTGATTTCACGGCCTCATCAACATCAAACCCGAAAAACAAGGGTCAAACTCATCTCTCAATCGGTCGAACTTGCAATCAAACTTATAAAAACTTAGTTTTCATCCACAAATAACTTTCGTCTTGGACTTATAATTTTACATTAAGAACTCAACAAAGCTCAATCTTTTTGTCATTGGTTACCAACACCTCATCCGTTGGACCTAACATGTCATATTCATATCTTAGATTTTCTTGTATAGTTTTAGAAAAGATAGCACTATTTTTCATGTATTGAATAATTGAATAGCCAATGTTTTCAATGCAACTTAACACCAAAAATTGGCGAAAATATTTTCTGAAAGTATTTTTAATGGAAACAAACACAAATGTATGGTAAAAAGGGGTGATGGGATAAAATAATTAAAAAAATTATTTGACAAAATTTTAGAGTGCATAGCCTTGTAGGGATATGGATCCTCTCCATTTCAAAGAGAAATGAAGGGTATCCATTTCATGGACAAGATCTATTTAAAATAGATGTAAGGTGTAAAATGTGTCACCTTAATTAAATCTTATTACTCAACTCATCAACATGACTGTGGTTTTTCCTAAAATAAAAATAAAAATACGAAACATTAGCATTATCGTTAAGTTTTAGTTTTTTTGCTAAAAGCTATTGGGTATGGTGGTGTTGTGGTCATTGGAGTTGCTGATAGTGGCGGTGGTGGACTTCTGCGGCGATGGTCTCATCCTCAAAAAGCCAACCGCCATGACCGCAATCTCCAACCTCTTCCGATCATGACGCCTTTGTCAGCAATGGACTTGCGTTTTTCTTTCTTTTCCTTGTCCTCTGGGCCTTTGGCAAAAAACTTCACAGCTTTTTTTTTTTTTTTTTTTTTTCTTGGGGGGGCAAATTACAATTTAACCACTTATGATTTGGATGAAATTCAAGTTATCTATTTGTGGTTTGAAATTTAACACTTTACCCACTTAAGGTTAGCTAAGTTAGGGCTTTGTAACCCATCTTTGTTTAAAACATGACTAGATATGTAATTTTGCTTCACTTTTATGTATCTTTCCTCCAAAAAAAATCTATATATATATAATTGCAGAAGTTGAGAGAAAATAAGTTCCTAGAATTAAGGAGGTAATGACAAATAGGAAAAATTCCTACTTAAAATTCAGACATGTGTAACTTTAAAAAGCGATACATTATATTGTTTGGTATCTCTATAACACCGTTTAAGAGTAAAAAATTATAATTTTTTCATTACGTTAAATCTTGTTTGGAGCGCTCTTGGTATAAAAGAAAACTAACCGCTTAAAAAATAAATAAATAAATAAATATTGCCACACGGAGAAAGGAGAAAGAGAGACCAAGAGAAAAGAGAGACAGAGAAATAGAGAGGCGGAGAACGGAGGAGAGAGAGATCGAGAGATCAAAAACTGCAGTTTGCAATCAAGAATGAAAAGATGTCTCTCACTTCCTGTCAGATTTTCCGCCATCACCGTAAGTCTCCACTCGCTACCCGACCATCGGAATCGCTATTGGTAAGTTCTGTTTTAAATTTAAAAATTTAGGGTTTAGGGTTTTTATTTGGAGAATCAATTGGGTGTTAATTATGATTTAGATTGGTATTTTGGGTCAGATTTGGTTTTGATTAAGGGATACGAAGATAGAGGAACCAAGCAGAGTTCGTAGCGATACGAGAGAAAGGGAAGGAGACAAAAAAATTTGCGGCATAGTGGAGATTTAATCTTGGCGAAAGGTCAAGAAGGATTGCCCAAATTTTCTTTTGTTGGATTTATATTTTGGGTTAGAATCCAATCCTACTTTTAATTTTGATTTTAGGTTTTTGAATGTTTCGGTAGATATTTAGATTCCAAAAATAGCAATTGATAGAGATCATAAGGCAGAGAGAAACATTTGAGGACTGCCATTACCGCCATTCTGGCCTTCCACAATCATCCGGTCTCTTGCTGACTTGCCATCAATAAGTTTCGATTTTGTAAAACATTTTTTACTTTTTGGGAAAGAAATTGGCTTTAAATATTATTTAGGCTTGGGATTGTTTTTGCTATATGTATTTGGTTGAGATTAAGGTATTTTGATTATTTTGGTTTGATTTTTTTGCTTAAACCTTATGGTGACAACCTTTTCTTTGTTTACATATAAAGAAACCGAAACATTTAGAATCAACATTAAGAGAAAGTTGGTAACTATAAGTCACGCACAAAGACGAAGAGATGGACAACGAGAAAGAGGAAACAGAGTATTCCCACCCATCGGCAGGTAAAGCTTTTAAATAAAAATAACAAATTCGGCTTTAAAGTCTAGAATTTGGGTTGGAAACGTTTGAACTAAAGTCTTTTGGTTAGAATCAAATAGTTTCTTTAAGAGATTTATTTTATTTTGGGTATTTGTGTTAGATTTAATTTTGTTTAGGGTATTTGTTTTTATAAAACATCAATTGACTCAAATTTAAACTTCGCTTTTAAGATAATGTGGTGTTGAAGAACTCACGTGGCTAACATATTTTATTCTTTACAAATTCTCATCACAGTTTTAAAAAATCATGTGGGTTGCATGTTTTGTTCATTAAGAATGATACTGCAGTCCCATGGTTTTTCCTATATTTGCTAGGGATTGACAAGCGATATTTTAATTAGTTCATGCATGTGATTTGTATAGTGTATATTAGGTTATAGTACCTTGGTATCTACAGAAAGGAATAGCTCATGAGATTAATGTTCATAGTTTTCCTACTTTTTTTTACTTATTTTATCTTTATGTTTATTGCCTAAATGGTTTCCTTCTTTTGTTGCTGCCAAACCCACATGAAGAAACCATGTTTGAATGAGACATCTATAATCGATGAATTTTTACCCCGCTAATCCTGTTTTGAATGTACCTATTATATGATTTATATCATTATCATATAAAATATGAGTGGGGTGGGGGGTTAAATTGTGCTGCTTCTTCTTTGCTAATTATAAGTTTTTAGGACTATGCATGATTTGTTGTTCTGTTTGAATTTTTTATTAGTTTTTTTTTTTTTTTTTTTAGGAAGAGACGAATTTTTTGTTAGTTATGTACACAATGCAAGTTAATTTAATTTCTTTGTTTGACTTGATTTCATGTGTGATAATTCAGATCCTCAAACCCACCTTATTAACCAATATTATTGACAAAGTTATATTATAATGAAAGTTTTTTGTTATGTTCTATAATTTCACAGCTTTAACACAAGAGTTCCTTTTCTCCCCCTACTTGGATCAAGCCGCATTGGTTTTTGGTGGACTTAGGAAGAATTTTGCAGGGGTGGGTCATTTGAATTAAGCATATAATACAAGTCTGAACATTGTTTATGTTGTTTTAGAAGATTCTTTTTAATTTTAAAATTTTAAATTTATTTACTTTTAAACTTAGTTTTTTCCGTTATACTATCCTTGGTGATATTGTAAATAAATAAATGTTGTAAGAATTCTTGTTCTTTAGATAGTATAACTATAATTGAGATACAAAATTTTAGTTGTTCGATAAAATAGAATGGATTTACTACATTACATGAATGAGTATTTTATTGTATTTTTATGTCAAGTTGATGGTATTTTAAATATGTAAAATATTTCCGCGCATTGCGCGGGATAAATGCTAGTAATAATAATAATAGAAATACAAGATCAAATAAGATTAAAAAAAAAAAATCCGGTGAAACACTTATATCATGAAATTTCAAACCACATGTAGGCAACTTAAATTTTGGTCAAATATTAAGTGGTAAAGTGTCAAATTTCAAACCACGGGTAGGCAAAATTATGTCATTTTAACACATCAAAAAACTTACATTATTATTTTACCACATTATTTTACAATACACCATTCATCACATGTTCTATTCTTTGATTCTAAACATTAAAATAATATATACAACACATCAAATAATATATTGACTCAAAACTCAGCCAAACACAAAATACAACTCAACCATCGCTACAACCACCGCCACAAGAACCAACACAAGAACCAGCCAAACACAAGAACCAACAACCACTGCCACAACCAAGAGCTTCCTCTACCACCCAAAATACAACTCAAAACAAACATAACCAAATACCCACAACAAACCGATTACTAAATCACCACCAACGACAAATCAACCGCCACAAACTACAACCACAATCACCGAATCCTCCAACAAATTCCAAATACAAAAACCTCACAACAACAACAACAACAACCAAAAAAAAAAAAAAAAAAAACTCAAAATCTTCAACAAAACTGAGAATAAAACTCAACACACTACAACCATAAACACCATTGGCCCAAAACTCAACCAATCACATCCACAACCACGACACCACCACTGGCCCAAAACCCCAACCCAATAGATCAATCAATGACCAAACTCAGCCAACCATCGCCCTAAAACCCCAGCCCAATCGACCCAAAACCTTGACCCACAACCTACACAACGCCGATCCAAAACGCCGACCCAAAACCCACACATCGGAACCCATCCCAATTCTCACACCCACAACTCGATTAAGAGAGATCTGAAGGTGGTAGGTCGGAAGATGTAAGAAGGTTGTTGGCGTGGCATGAGGGACGATGCTTTGAGGTTGGCAGCAAGTTGTGGAGAATGAGGTGGCGAGAGTCATGGAGGATGACGCAATTTTAGACAAATATGGCTCTAGTCTGGGTTTGGTCGAAGTAGGAAGCAAAGATCGGTGAGCAAAGATCTTGAGCAGGGAGGAGAGAGAGAGAGAGAGAGAGAGAGAGAGAGAGAGATATACCCCAAAGTGAATAAAGAAATGTGAAACCGCACTGTAGTATGTTGCAAAAAATTTAGAAATTTGGAATATCTCATGAAGCATGAATATTGGTGTTTAGTGTGTCAAATGCCAAATATTTTGCATTTAACACACCTTTTTTTTTTTTTTTTTTTTGATAAAAAAACTAAAATTCCATTAGCATAAACTAGAAACAAGTATATCAATTGAGAGAGCATGTTCTAAGAAACAAGGGCTCTCCTCAATCCAAGCAACATATTGCTCAACACCCCGAGCATGTTTTGCTAACAAGTGGGCTACCCGATTACCTTTCCTACCAACATGTGAAATAGAAAATCTATGAAAAGCACTTAACAGAGAACTAATTCCATACACAACTGATGCAATCGAAGATGGTGGAGGAGAAATGCCAGCAATAGCATTTGAAACCAGAACAGAATCTCCCTCAAGATTAATCTCATGAAATCCCATATCTTTAGCAAATGTAATGCCTAATTCATAAGCTTTCGCTTCGACTTCCAAGGATCCCAGATGCTGATTTAGCTTTATTGACAAAGCTCCCATGAACAAACCTTCACTATTGCGTATTACCACTCCTACCCCAGACTTTTGTTGTTCCACAAAGACAGCCCCATCAACATTTACTTTAAAAACAGAAGCATCAGGAGGTGACCAAACCTGTCTGCATTGTTTTGCCGAGCCTAATGCAGTACTTCCAGAAATTGCAGATGTTGCAGCATATAAAGAAGTTGAATTTGTAGAAACTGCATTTGCAGCAACAGATGCAGAAACTACATTTGCAGAATTAGATACTGCATTTGATGAATCGCCAGAACTTGGTGAAGTTGAAGAATTTGCAGCCTTGAATGATTCAATATATGTTCCACACCACTTGACTAGTTCAAATCCTATGATAAACTGTTTTCCATTTCTTTTCTCATTTCGCCTAGTCCACAAAGCCCAAGCAATGGTCACAGCTAATGAGAGTACTTCCTCACCACTTTTCTGAACATGCACCAGGAACCAAAACAACTCCATAAAATCATTAAAAAATAGATGTTGCAGCCTGCAGAAAATAGAAGTAAGAGCCCAGGTACCCGAAGCACATAAGCAGCTCCAAAACACATGACCAGAAGATTGCATTTAACACACCTAATGGTAGTAAGTTGAATTTTTTTTTTTTTTAACTAACCAATGTTAACCTTTTGAGTTACTAATTTTAAAAGAGGTGGCGAAACTATAGCCCTTAACTATCTTTGAAATGAATCTCAGCCTTTAAATGGACACCCATTTCATTTTGAAATGGAGAAAATCCGGATCCAGCCTTGTAGTAGGTGATCGAAAAAGAGTGTTGACAGTTGACAAAGAAAAGAACTTTTTAAGCAACAATGAGAGAAGGTCCAAAGCTCTACGCCAACAAACTCAAAAATTTCTAACCTTTCCACAAAAAAAAAAAAAAAAAAAAAAAAAAAACAATATTTTTTATGTTTTTGAGAAACAGTAACAAGGGATTCCAAAAGCAACTTCAGTGCTTTTGTTGTTTTTGCTTTCAGTATTTTTGGTTTTAGCATCTGACTTTTGATTGATTGACTGCTTGCTTGTGGTCTTTCACAAACAGCACAACTGAAACAATTTCAAGAGCACCAAACAAAAACCCAACGAGTTTCTTCACCATCAGCAATGGTCACTCGTGAGTCTACTGCTCTGCCACCTCGCCCACCACCAAAAGTCATTTGCTCGGTGTTACAAGTTTCTCCGGCCTATGCTCGTGGCTTTCAATCTTGCTGTTGGAGGTCTCAAGTCCCTTTCTTTTTCTTATTCCTCAACTTTATAATTCACTGTTTATCTTAATTTCCTATGTACGTTAATGTATGTGGGTGTTTATTTCGTATGCGAAGTGATTAAATTTATAAAAAGATGTAATGGGTTTTGAGATTTCAGCTTCAAAGATTGTTTTTTAAGCTTATCGGGTGCTTTGATTGTTTTTTAAGCTTATCGGGTGCTTTTCATGATGTTATTGTTGATGGGTACTGTTGTTAGGATAGGGGTTATGGTTTTAAATATCTCATTTTTGGAGGAATCCTTGATGGGGATGCAGAATTACGATTAAATGGGATTTGGTGTTCCATGGTTGGGCTTGTGTGGGATTTATGATTCTCCTTAGTTGAGGAATTGTGTGATAAGATGTTGATTCTAGCCTCTATGGATTTAGATCTTAATTGGTTATGTCATATGTGACATCTAACTACTAATATGCACTAAAGAGTCTAGGAACGCAAATGTGTAAAGAGTGTTGATAAGTATGGGGTTAATATATTGTTCCTATTAGAGGGGAAATAAACATTTTATGTCTTGTGTGGGATTTATGATTCTCCTTTGATATCCTTGGACCAAATGGCAATGTCCCCACCAACCCTCCCCTTCCCAGTTAGTTGAAGTAGAGGCAAAATCACTGTTTGAATCCCATGTCTCGATTGTGTCGAGTTGTTTAGTTTTCTATTGATAAAAACCATTATTTCTCGACTTAAACATTTAGTTCACTACAGGTTTCAATCCACGCTCCTTATAAATGGATGCATATTCCTTCATTTTGGAAATCTATGAGTTTGTTGTTGTTGGAACTTCTTCTTGTTTTGTTAAAAGGAGTAATATGATAATAGCTCATGGCATTCTTCATTGTATTAGTACAACCTTATGGTTGCCAAATCAGAGTAATGGTTTTGGCTATTTATCATGGAAAACAGCCAATGATCAAATAAAAGACTTGTTTGTCTATCATTCTAAGTATAATCATTACAAAAGGTGGGAGAAAAAGACACACAGAATGCAATTCTTGCATAATTTTTAATCGGTCATCTAAAGCTCTACTACTTGATATGATTAAAATCATATACCAGTGATTTTTGGCTTTATCCATGTCTATGATGAGCAATATGTTGGATAGACAAAATTAGTATCAATTCCTTAGGGTGTGCATAGTATCTTGCATACTGTATGTGAGTAAGTTGGATGGATTCATTCAACTGGCTCATTAGGAACTTATAAAGTTATAGGTGAGTAGCAACATACTCTATTTGCTCAAACTCACTTACCTACTTAACTAGTTATTGAACAAATATTAATGACTTTATAAGTAGGGGTAAGGATGCCTACCAATCGCCACTCTCCAATCCCACAAAAGTGCGTTCTTTGTGCACTGGGTATGATCTTTTTATTATATAGGTCCTTCATCTGATGACCATTTTTAATAACTTGTTTGTCTCAGTCAGGTTTGAGAAAGAAAAAGTGGAGTATAAAAGAAGACTTCAGGGGTGGTAAAACTGGTTTCGTCACATTGACATCGAAGTAGACTGAGCGGTCTCATAAAGGAAATATATTCTTTACTTGATGGTCGTATATAGTTGAGAGGTATTCATATCTAGGTTTGTGGTCAAATTTGGTCTTTTCCCCCTTTGTTTTTGTGTAATTTTTCTATATAAGTTGTTAGTCTTTATTTTTTAATCTAGATAAGTTGTTAGTTTAAACTTCTATTAACACTGTCTTGAAGCCTATCACAAAGTTGTCTATAGGGCTCTAAATATGCTCCTTAAGAAGAGTTTCTGTGAACTTTTGTAGCTTACCTCTTTGTGCGGACAAAGAAGAAAGATGAGCACTTAGAAGAAGAAGGTGCAACTCCAGTTTCAATCCCTGCTACAAAAACTTCTCCTATTGCTGAAAAAACCTTACCCTTGCCACCTGTCACAAAACCTGTGACGGTGCGGGAACCAATTCCAGAGGATCAGCAGTGCGAACTTTTCAAGTGGATGTTGGAAGAGAAAAGGAAGATCAAACCAAAAGATCCTGAAGAAAAGAAGCGCATTGATGAAGAAAGCCATTCTCAAACAGTTTATTTGAGCAAAACGTATCCCTAGTATCTAATTATTTAACACTATGTTCTCAAATTTAGAGACTACTATAAATGAATATTTCCTTTCTTTTTACATGAAGTTTTAGTTTATCCTTATGTCAAATCTCTTTGAAGTTCTTTAAATCATTGTTGTTCAATGCAAGGAAAATGTTATAACAGTCAGGAAAATGACTTCTTTCTCTTGTTCATGTAACAAATATTGCATCATAAGATTTTCTGTTTTAGGTGAGGACTCAAAGGGATCATATTCATAGAGGGTGGGGTCACCACTTAGCCCAAATCACTCAGATTGATGGCTAAGTCATCAACCTTCAACTAAAAGATAACAACTGAAAATGATAATAACGATCAGCTCTCTGCCGCATTGTTTTCAATGACCTTAGGATACAATTGCTGACCATTACCTTTATCAAATGGCCCAGCCAAGCCCATAATAGCTACTACTATTATGTTTATGTTGGTGGGCTGGACTGGGATTAATTTACTATCCTCTTTCAAACCAGCTCTTGCATGGTCCACTCACATCAACCAAATCTAAAAGCCTTTTGAATCCTCGCTTGAAGTAAAATACTAAAATGATGTAATATTAATAGCAGAGGTTAATTTTTTGTTCAAAAGATTCAAAGCCATTCATTATCCAAAATTCGACCATGCATATTTAATTAATGAATATTAATAAATTAAAAATCAAATTAAAGACTTTGTAATTTAATTAGAATTTGTTTAATATTGGATTGCTTTAACCCACGATAGTTAAGAGTATTAGTTTTAAACTAATTAATTTAAACTTACATGGTTTAATTACTCAAAAAAAAAAAAAACTTTTAGGGTTTTTATTTTTATTTTGAGTAAATAGTAATATTTATTAGAACACACACAAAAATAGTAATACTAGTATTTTAAACTAGGTTTATAATACAATACATAACCAAAATAAGTGGTTTACTTTGCCCCTATTTCAAAATATGTTCTTCCAATAACTCAAAAAAAAAAAAAACTTTCATTTTTTTTTTTTTTTAATTTTTAGTTTTCACATATATCTTTTAAGAAAAGTTAAAATTAGATTTAAATGTTGCTTCTTCTTTTTCCCTTTCAATATCTCTTAAAAAATTTAACCTAAATATTTTCTTTTTGTGTAATAGTTACTTTTTTTTTTTTTTTTTTTTTTTTTTTTGAGAATGAATACGTGTAAGCTTTATTACTCAATGGATGAGATATCTGACATAACAAAAGACATTATGTCTAGAGGAACAGACTTTATCCAGACTACAATAGGAAAAGAAAGCCTTGTTCTTTGGGCTAAGGCATGGGCAACAGAGTTGCCTTGTCTACCCACATGAGAGAAGGAACAGACTACGAAAA
This sequence comes from Quercus dentata, assembly GCA_028216015.1. Lineage (NCBI taxonomy): Eukaryota > Viridiplantae > Streptophyta > Magnoliopsida > Fagales > Fagaceae > Quercus > Quercus dentata. The sequence goes on from CP116448.1 coordinate 16,275,477, forward strand.
GAGCTTACATAAGACATTGTATCTTTTAGAATAAGACCAACAGAGGAATGCTGCATTTCTCCATGTCTTAGAGCCTTTATCACCAACTCAGAATCTCCCTCGAATGACAATTGTTGAAAACCACATTCACAGGCAAAGAGGGCTGCCCTTCTTGCAGCTAACATCTCCAAGGCCACAATAGATTGTGTAATAGTTACTAATTTATGCTATTAATATTTTATGTATAACATATGTTGACAGCAACAACGAAGTGGTTGTCTACCCTTGGGAAGATGTTGAGCATATTTTCTATAACGGTAAGTTCGAAAATTTTGAGACCTGTACATAAATAGGGCAGGTAGAACTAGGATTTTTTTTTTTTTTTGGCTGAAATTTGATTTAGTAGTGTTAACGCATACCTCTCACTATATTGTTTGTTTTTAGCTTGAATAAAGGAAACTATTCATGTGAGTTTCTTCACTATATTATTGCATGTTAGAAAAAGGTTGAAGCCAAGGCCAGCAAATCCATCCCCTCTAGGCTCTAACCCCATTAGGCTTTCTGGAAAGAGCACCCCACTGTTATGTTCACATCAATCTTTTTTATTTATTGTATGTTTTAAGCTTGTTTTAATAAAAGGTAAAAATACAAATAGCGGACTTAAGGAAAAATTTTATCATATTGGGTGCTTTTGAAGTTGAGGGTATAAATCAATAATTTTAGAACATATTAGATGACTAAAATTCTTTTCTTTTAGATACAAATACTATATGTTTTATATAAGGATAATTATTCTCTTACACTCGTTTACATTACCCTTACATATCATACATTTCATGCTTTTAAAATGTGAACATCAATAAAACAATATATGCATCACATGAATGTTGTGTGTACGCAGACAGAGTGGGCCATGGTGCCTTTTAACTTTTCAAAACTCCTCCCTCCCTCTTGTATTTTTGGTAAAAAAAAGCATATATATTAAATTTGGACATAAATTTAAATAATCCTCTAGATTTTTACTATAAGCATGTAATTAAAGTGTATTATACGTAATTTAATTATGTTTTATGTTTATTAAATGGACCTGTAAATTTTTAGATATGTCAAACACTTACTTGATGTGAATATTTTTTTTACATGAGAAATTTTTATATGTTAAATAAAAATTACAAATATTCTTCATGCATAAACAATAAATAAAAATGTAATATATATAGCTTGGCTCCCTAATTTTTTTTTTATGTGTACGTAATGTACAATAAAACAATATTTTTTGCTTTTGATAAGAATAAAAAACAGTATTTTCTGCTCAAAAGCACTCAATATGATGAATGTGATTTTTTTTTTTTTTTTTTTTTTGATGAAAAGATGACAACTTTATTAAGAAGAAGATAATTCAATACATTTTGAGCCAAAACTAACTCGATAAAACCTACAAGATAAATTCAGTAAAACTTTTTTGATGAATGTGATTTGATCTAATATTTAGCTACAAAATTTGTTATAATTTAAGGCTCTAATCTTAATATTTTTTTTATTGGAGGTGAATTTTGACAAATTTACCGTTAGATTACATATTCTTCTTATATCCTCCATACTTGCAAAATTTCTAAAAAAATTAAAGATCAATAACTATGTCATCAATCAATTTTTTAAATAACAAGTTTTTGTAGTTTAAAATTATACATAAAATATAAGCTTATAAATCATATAGTAAATAATATTTTTTAAGGGGTCAATTTCATTTGTCATCAAATTACCATATCAATCTCCTTTGGTTGGATGTTTCCAACAATAACTTTGATGGGCAACTTCAAGAAAATATTGGAAAGATCATTCCAAAATTAGGAAATCTAAATTTATCTCGAAATTATTTTCAAGGTAATCTCCCATCGTCTATTGGTGACATGAGTAACTTGGATACATTGGATTTGTCCTTTAATGATTTTTCAGGAGAGATACCAATGGAGTTGGTTGCTAATTGCACCTCCTTGGATATTTTGAGGCTTTCTAATAATAACTTTTATGGAAATTTTTTTTCAAAGAACTTCAACCTATCTATGTTATCTTGTTGGGCATTGAAAAGACTCTTCCAGTGGTATCCCTTGGGATTTGGGCAGTCCTAGATATTAGTAACAATTACATGTCAGGTATGATCCCTGTATGGGTAATAAATGATACACTATTGGGTTCTCTCCACCTGAGTAACAACTTTTTTGAAAGTCATATTCCGTGTGGAATAAGTATAACAAGTATAATAAACCTTTCTCATAATTTTCTTACTGGATTGTTACCTTCTTGTTGGAATCTATAGCATGTTGGGCATGTACTTTTAAGAGGGAACAAACTCATAGAATCATTACCAAAAGCTATTCTCAATTCATCTTCTCTTTCGACACTGGACATTAGAGATAATAGCTTTTTCGGTAATATCCCTGAAGAAATTGAAAGGCTTTCTAACTTATGAATACTTATATTGAGTGACAACCATTTTAGTGGTATGATTCCAAAGCAGCTGTGTCGATTAAAAAAGATAGGCATAGTGGATCTCTCTAAGAACTTTTTTTCAGGGACAATACCATACTGCTTTCGCAACATAACCTTGGGGAAGCTAGCTTCTAGTGACTTTGTCTCCAGACATTACACTTATTTGTGGAGCTCGGGGTTTTCCCTCCCATATAAATCTCTTATAAAAAGGGATTTTGAAATTCAAGGGATAGAATTTAAGCTCCTGCATCAAGTTGAGATCGAGTTTTTGACTAAGTATAGGTCAAACTTGTACAAGGGTCTCATCCTTGATATCATGTCTGCATTAGATTTGTCACTTAACCAGCTAATAGGTGAAATCTCACCAAATCTAGGACAACTATCTTCAATTCATGCACTAAACTTGTCCTACAACCAATTGATTGGTCCTATTCTGAAAACATTCTCAAATTTGACTCAGTTGGAGAGCTTAGACCTTTCTCAAAACAATTTGAGTGGAGAAATTCCTTTAGTATTGATTGATTTGATGTTTCTAGCAGTTTTCACTATAGCTCACAACAACTTATCAAGTAAAGTTCCAGAAATGAAACAACAATTTTCAACATTGGAAGAGAGCAGCTATGAAGGAAATCCATTTCTTTGTGGTGCACCACTAAAGAAAAGTTGCCCCGATATTGATGAATCACCTCCATCATCACAAAAATCTTCAGAGGCAAGTGATGGCAGATGGTATGAAGTTGATCTTCTAGTCTTCTTTACATGTTTTTTGGTATCTTGCATTATTTTCTTTTTGGGTGTAATTAGTGTTCTTTATATTAATCCTCATTGGCAGCAACGATGCTTCAACTTGGTTGATGATCGTATGTACTGGTGTTATTTTTTTGCTTTAAATACCCTAAAAGAGCTGTCAAGCCATATGTGTCATTAGATGTACTCAATTTCTATAGAAACCTTTTGTGGTAGTATTGATAAATACCTATGTGTATGGGTATGTTTGGTTTTGAATAATTGTTATCATGCTCTGTTATGAAACAAGGAGCTCACTTGCAGTACTTTTTCATTCGTATTGTAATTATTGTGACTAGCCAATGTCATGTGCGGGTCTGTTATAAGTTCATTTTAAAATAATTCATAGAGAAGTTTTTATATGGGCCATGTGAAATTTATTTTGTCGTATATAATATCATTAAAAATTAGAAAAATTAGTTACAATTATATTATATGTCATGAGGGGAAAAAAAAACAAACAATGTAAAATGATAAGAATTATATGATTATTTCATTGATATATGAAGAATGTGAAATATGACTTCAATGAATTAATGATTATTTGATTACCAATAGCCTGTGGCCTAAGGATTGCCTCCTCCATTGCTGGTTAAATTTCTATGGTTTGAATCCGTCCACCTTTAACCTTAGCAAAAAATAATTATTTTTTAATTATCATTTAACTTAAGCACAAATATATCACAATTGGGTAGGACTAGAAGTAAGTTCTGATCATAAATTTTCCAAAAAATTTAAATTATTCTTGTTTAGAAAAATAAATGTTTGACTCTATTGTTTTTGGAAAAATTGAAATTTTTTTTAAAAAGGGTTAATTTTCCATACAATTTCTCCCGGGGTCAAGTTAGGTTTTTTAGACCCCTTGATTTTACAGCAAAATTATCAACTTCAAATAACTAATTTGTTATGAATTAATAAGTGGAAAATAATCTCTGAAAAAAGTTTTTTTTTTTTTCCTTTTTGTTGACCAAAGATAGTTTTCTTTTGACTTATTTTTTCTGATGCTATCGAATACTAGAAAACATGGAAAATTATCTTTACACAAAGTTTTCCATTAAAACAAACAAAACGCTAGATTCAAAGATTGATTTCTAGGTTAATTGCCATAGATTAAATATGTCACCAATAAAGCAATAAAATAGTAAATTCAATAAAAAATAACATAACACAACAATTGGGTGACCCAACAAAAACTATGAAACATACCGTTTCACAGTAATAATTTGGAGGGATTTAACCTATCAATTCTAAGGTAAACTGACCCACTAGAATAGAATTGAAGTTTATACACTAGACATAATCCTAAATCTTCCCTTTTAAAAAAAGACTTTACCCTAAAAACCCTAAAACTCTCCGTTTGTTACTTTGAGGTTTGGACAAGCAACTTTAATCTACACTATGACAACAGTGTTGATTGTTAGTGGAGGCTCGGATCAACTCTCTAAAAAACTTAGGGTTTCTGTCTCTCTAACCTCTTTATAAGTCATGCTTGATGGGTCTTTATATAGACTCTTCATTAAGGTTACAAAAACTGAAAAGCCCACATGTACAATCAACTAAATAAATCACGTCAAACCTGAAAAAATTGAATTTGTAATTCTTGTTCAGCTGAACTTCAAATCAAACAAGGGTTGAACTCATCTCTCGATCGGTGGAACTTGCAATCAAACCTACAAAAACTCAGTTTTCTTCCACAAATAACTTTCGTCTTGGACACATAATTTTACATTAAGAACTCACCGAAACTCAATCTTTTTGTCATTGGTTACCAACACCTAATCTGTTGGACCTAACATGTCATACTCGTATCTTAGATTTTCTTGTATAGTTTTAGAAAAGATAGCACTATTTTTCATGTATTGAATAATTGAATAGCCAATGTTTTCAGTGCAACTAAACACCAAAAATTGGTGAAAATATTTTCTAAAAATATTTTTAATGGAAACAAACACAAATGTACGGTAAAAAGGGATGATGGGATAAAATAATTAAAAAATTCTTTGACAAAATTTTAAAGTGTGTAGCCTTGTAGGGATATGGATCCTCTCTGTTTCAAAGAGAAATGTAGAGTATCCATTTCATGGACAAGATCTATTTAAAATAGATCTAAGGTGTAAAATGTGTCACCTTAATTAAATCTTATTACTCAACTCATCAACATGAATGTGGTTTTTCCTTAAAAAATAAAATAAAAATAACTGCGGTTAAACACATTATAGGTTAACGTTGTTTTACATAAAAACCCAAAACATTAGCATTATCGTTAAGTTCTAGTTTTTTCGCTAAAAGCTATTGGGTATGGTGGTGTTGTGGCCGTTGGAGTTGTTGGTAGCAACGGTGGTGGACTTTTGCAGCAATGGTCTCATCATCCGAAAGCCAACCGCCATGACCGCAGAATGCCCGACCTCTTTCGATCATGATGCCTTTGTCGACAAAGGACTTGTGTTTTTCTTTCTTTTCCTTCTCCCCTGGGCCTTCAGCAAAAAACTTCATAGTTTTTTTTTTTTTTTTTTTTTTTTTTGAAAATTACAATTTATCCACTTATGGTTTGGATGAAATTTAAGTTGTCTATATGTGATTTGAAATTTGACATTTTACCCACTTGAGCTTAGCTTAGTTAGGGGTTCGCGACCCACCTTTGTTAAAAACATGACTAGATATATAATTTTGTTCCACTTTTATGTATCTTTCCTTCAAAAATACAAAAAAATAAAAATAAAAATACAATATCAAATAAGATAAAAAATAAAAATAAAAAATCTAGCGAAACACTTGTATCATGGGATTTCAAACCACATGTAGGCAACTTAAATTTCGATCAAATATTGAAAATATGTGTGGGTGAAAAAGTGTGTGGAAATATGTATATTGTTGTTTAAACACTGAAAACTATTGTTTAAAATACACTACCAAATAGCCCCTTAAATTTCTGCCGCCCACAATTCATAAGTCCGTAAGTTGTAATTGCCATTTTTATTTTTTAAAACTAACCAATGTTAACCTTTTGAGCTACTAATTTTAAAAGAGGTGGTGAAATTATAGCCCTTAGAGTATCCACATCAGTGGATGCAAACTTTCCATCTATTTTGCATAGAAAAACTACTTTTTCTATTTTACACACCAATTTTTACAAAACATCCACATCAATCTATCTATTCTACACATTTATTCAATAAAATATTCATTTTTTTACAATTTTTTATTATTTCCTCACTCACTACCCCTCTCTCTCATAGACCCAACACTACCAACGATCACTCCACACCTAGCCACCATCATCACTCACCCAACCACCATCATCAAGGAAAGCCAACCCATTCAATCTGGCCAGAGTAACCTCTCTACCAAAAACCCACTAATCAAAGAATGAGAAACATAGGAAAGCCAAATCATTACCCACCCAACCCGAAACCCACTAATTAAACAACGAGAAACAAAGGAAGAGTGAGGTGATCGGGGAGGCTTCGTGGTGATCGGCGGCGGTGGTGAGAGATCAAATGCTGCAAGAGGTTTAATGGTTTTTTTGGTCTGTTGATTTGATCAAATGAGAAAAAGGGAGAGTGAGGTGAGAATGAGAGCAACCAAAGACAAAGAGAGAGAAAAAAAATACTAAAATATTAAATGCCGATTACTACAAAGAACAATGTATATATGCACGGTTCTTGTAGCTCTTGTGCATTTATGCACAATTTTACATCCACTAATGTGGGTATTTTTTTGGTCAAAATGCGTAAAATGAAGGGTTTTTGTATTTTGCAAGACTTTGCATCTGCACAAAATTACTGTAGCACTTGCATTTATGCACAATTTTACACCCACTAATGTGGGTATTTTTTTAGTCAAAATGGGCGAAAATAGCCAAATAGCACATTTTCGCAAACTATGTTACAATCTACCACTGTTTCAAAAATATGTAGGGATTTTCCACTTTTTGAGTACTCGAGTTTGATGAAATCGAATTTTCCATGGTACTCAAGTTTATGGAACTCGAGTATCATGAAAAAATTTAAAAAAAAAAAAATTATAGTACAATAAAAAATTTTCAAAATTTTTCAGAGTATATTTTTTCAAAGAATTCAAGTTTTTGGAACTCGAGTTTTACGGAAAACTCGAGTTTCAAAAAAGTGGTAGATTCCTACATATTTCCAAAACAGTGATAAATTATTATTTTTTTTTTTTTGCTAAATAGTGGTAATGGGCCTTTTTGTTGACAAAATGTGTGAAATGAAGGATTTTTATTTATTTTGTAAGACAACGTGGATGCTCTTAGATATCTTTGAAATGAATCTCGGGGCTAAAATTGGAAATTAACCTTGTTTGCCAAACAATATAGTTAGTAGACACTGTTTAGAAACTATATTTTTTTACTAACATCTCAAGTTTAAAAGACTTAATTTAGGGCCTATAAATTGAGTCTCAAAGACTTGGTTTCTATGTTACGATCACGTCCGATTTGGCATTTTTTCCACGTGGCATCTACTTGGAAATCAAGTCTTAGATACTCGATTTATATCTCGACAATTAGAAGCTCAGTTTATATGTGACGTGGTTGGTGGTTGATCATGTGGAAGCCACCTGGAAACCGAGTCTCTAAGACTCGATTTCATATAGGGCTTTTTCAAAATTAAACGCCTCTTTGCTCTAACGCCTCTCTCCACTCTCACTCACCCTCTCACTCTCACACAGACCCTCCACTCCCACGCCTCTGTCACTCACCCTCTCACTCTCACTCTCACACCTCTCTCACACCCTCTCCACCCTCACACAGACACCCTTTCATGCTCGCACCTCTCTCACTCTCACGCCTCTGTCACTAAATGCTTATCACTCTTGTGCAGTATGGCTACTGCAAATGTTGAACAAATTGACCATGCACAGCCTAGACCCATTGACGGGTCAGTGTTGACACTGATGGCCGACCATCGGTCCGAAGCTATTTGGAATGGGTAGGTAAAACACGACACTAAAGATTTAAATAATTTAGATTTGAAACCTATGGCCAGTGGCATGTATATGCTTACTTCACATGCCGTTTTTTAAAATATTTTCTATATATGGATTGCACTTGGTTTGATTTTGTATTCTAATGGAAACTACTTAAAATGGTGATTAGAAAACGGTGATTTTAATATTTAAGTATTTTTCTGCTTTGATTTGGTAATGAATTTTTCATTCATCAAAGCTAAATAAATTAATTCATAATTTATTCAGTAAAAACAAAAATTTATTAATTCATCCAAGCCAAATAAAAAATATATCCGTGATAGTTTCCTTAATTAGTTTCCTTTGATAGTTTACAGCCTGCTGCTGCCTATGATTTGTAATACTGTTGTAAAGTGGTTTGTTGAATAAAAATTTTCTAATTCATTAAAAAAAAAAAAAAAAAAAAAAAAAAAAAAAAACACTTTGTAGTGGCAGCCTTATCAATAGAAGGTCAGTGTATTTGTGACTAATATTGCAAAGTGAGGCTCAACTGGATTAGTATTTTAATTTACCTATTGGCTTTAGATTGAGTTCATGTAGTATTTACCTGGCTTATTTTAACTCATAATCCGATAACAACGGCGAAGAACAACACAAAAATAAAAAGAAAATCTTCTCTTTATTCTATCGGGAATGCGTGTTAACTGTAAGTTTTTTGCATTAGTTACAATATTTATATGCTCATTAAAGTTATGGCTTGGTTAAGTTGTGTATGCACTTTATGCATGGAGTAGATTTACTTTGCATTGCTTTTCGCTTCTTTATGTTTTCCTTTTCCATCCGCTTGATATTTTGGAATGTGTTATTCGAATCGCATCCTTTTTCCATTATTTTCATCTTCAAATCATTCAACGTCTTCAACTTACGACGTATTATCATGTAGTAGCATTCAATACTCGGCCCTCTAAATGGGAATCCATCAATCTCTTCAAGATTGACAAGGGGTCCACCGTATTATACATTTATATCAATATTCTTGAGAGATTGTGAACCTATTAGAGGTCAAGTGTATGTTAGTTACATATTTTATCTCTTTCATTTAACATCAATTACAAAACCTTTTCTATCTACTCAAAGTACAAAAATTACAACTTCTTACATCATATGCATATACAAAACACACCCCACATTTTCATATACTCAACCCACATCACATACAAACACACTCAATCATTATCATCTCATTCTCCAAAAGAAAAAAAAAAAAAAATCTAAAGACAAAACTCACCCCCATTACAAAATTTCAAATCATTCTAACAAAAATATAAAGAAAAATATCAAACCAAACAACAACAAAAATAGTCACGATAAAAAGCCTAACAATACAAATATATCTACAATATTTTTTACTTTTTATAAAAGCCTAGCAAATATATAAACTAACTTGTTACATCATATGCATATACAAACCCCACATTTGCATATACTCACCCTATCACATACAAATACACTCAATCATTATCATTTGTTTCTAAAAAAATAAAAAAATTCATTAATCATACTCAAACCAAAAAAAAAAACTAAACACACAACTCACCCCATTACAAACTTTCAAACCATTCTATCAAAAATATAAAGAAAAATATCAAACCAAAAAAAAAAAAAAAAGTCATGATACATACCCATAAAAGAACCTAACAATACATATATGTAACTAACAATTAGAGAGAATGAGTGCTATAAAAACCTTACCCGACATGAGGATGTGTAAATAGGGGGTGAGTTTGATTTGAAGTTTTGTAATGGGGGTGAGTTTTGTATGAGAGTGAGAGAGAGAGAGAGTGAGAAAGGAAGAGAGAGCTGCTGGGTTTTTTGGTGTGGGAAACGGAGAGATCCGGACCCACATTATGAGGAATAAGGAAAACGCTTGTTTGCCCTAACCACATGGATGTTTGTGGACCAAACCTTGTAAATTGAGTCTCTAAGACTCGATTACTCTTTTTAAAAACCGAGTCTCTAAGGCTCGATATCTAGTTGGAGTCCACGTGGATGCGGGTGAGCACATAAATCGAGTATTTAAGGGTTGAGATATAAATCGAGTCTCTAAGACTCGATTTATAGGTGGACGCCATGCAGAAAAGCGCCAAGTCGGACCTGTTCAAAACATGAAAACCAAGCCTCAAAGACTTGGTTTACAAGCCCTAAATCGAGTCTCTTAGACTCGAGATGTTAGTAATATATATACTTTCAAAACTTCGCCTACTAACTCTATTGTTTGGCAAACAGGGTTAATTCCCAATTTTCGCCTAAATCTCGGCCTTTAAATGGACACTCCATTTCATTTTGAAATGGAGAAGATCTGGATCCAGCCTTGTAGTAGGTGATCGAAAAAGAGTGTTGCAACGATGAGCGAAGGTCCAACCGTCCAAAGCTCTACACCAACAAACCCAAAAATGTAAGCTCAAATAATTTCTATGCTTTCCAAAAAAAAAAAACAACAATATTTTTTTTATGTTTTTGAGAAATAGTAACAAGGGATTCCAAAAGCAACTTGAGTGCTTTTGTTGCTTTTGCTTTCAGTATTTTGGTTTTAGTATCTGACTTTTGATTAATTGATTGCTTGCTTGTGGTCTTTCACAAATGGCACAACTGAAACAATTTCAAGAGCACCAAACAAAAACCCAATGAGTTTCTTCACCATCAGCAATGGACACTCATGGGTCTTGACTCACCACCACCAAAAGAGTCATTTGCTCGGCGTTACAAGTTTCTACGGCCTATGTTCGTGGTTGTCAATCTTGCTTTTGGAGGTCCCTTTCTTTTTCTTATTCTTGACTTTGTAATTCTTTGTTTATCTTAATTTTCCATCTACATCAATATATGTGGGTGTTTTTTTCATATGCAAAGTGATTAAATTTATAGAAGGGTGTAATGGGTTTTAAGATTTCACTTCAAAGATTTGTTTTTAAGCTTATCGGGTGTTTTTCATGATGTTATTGTTGATGGGTACTCTGTTGTTAGGATAGGGGATGGTTTTATATATCTCATTTTTAGAGGAATCCTTGATGGGGATGGAGGAATTCTGATTAAATGGGATTTGGTGTTCCTTGGTTGGGCTTGTGTGGGATTTATGATTCTCCTTAGTTGAGGAATTGTGTGATAAGATGTTGATTCTAGCCTCTGTGGATTTAGATCTTAATTGGTAATGTCATATGTGACATCTAATTACTAATATGCACTAAAGAGTCTAGGAACGCAAATGTGTAAAGAGTGGTGATAAGTATGGGGTTAGTATACTGTTCCTATTAGATGGGAAATAAACATTTTATGTCTTGTGTGGGATTTATGATTCTCCTTTGATATCCTTGGACCAAATGGCAATGTCCCCACCAACCCTCCCCTACCCAGTTAGTTGAAGTAGAGACCAAATCACTGTTTGAACCCCATGTCTCTATTTTGTGTTAGTTATTTATTTTTCTATTGATAAAAACCATTATTTCTCAACTTAAACTTTTAGTTCACTACAGGTTTCGATCCACGCTTCTTATATGCATATTCCTTCATTTTGGAAATCTTGGACTTTGTTGTTGTTGGAACTTCTTCTTGTTTTGTTAAAATGGGGGAGTGTGAGGAATAGCTCATGGCATTCTTCATTTTATTAGTACAGCCTTGTGGTTGCCTAATCAGAGTAATGGTTTTGGCTATTTATAATGGAAAACAACCAATGATCAAGTAAAAGACTTGTTTGTCTATCATTCTAAGAATAATCATTACAATAGGTGGGAGAAAAAGACACACAGAATGCAATTCTTGCATAATTTTTAATTGGTCATCTAAAGCTCTACTACTTGATATGATTAAAATCATATACCGGTAATTTTTGGCTTTATCCATGTTGATGATGAGCAATATGTTGGATAGACAAAGTAAGTATCAATTCCTTAAGGTGTGCATACTGCATAGTATCTTGCATCTTTATGTGATTAGTTGGATGGATTCATTCAACTGGCTCATTAGGAACGTATAAAGTTATAGGTGAGTAGCAACATATACTATTTGCTCAAACTCACTTACCTACTTAACTAATTGTTGAACAAATATTAATGACTTTATAAGTAGGGGTAAGGATGCCTACCAATCACCACTCTCCAACCCCACAAAAATGTGATCTTTGTGCACTGGGTATGATCTTTTTAATATATAGGTACCACATCTGGTGATCATTTTTAATAGCTTGTTTGTCTCGGTTAGGTTTGAGGAAGAAAAAAATGGAGTATAAAAGAAGACTTCAGGGGTTCTAAAACTGGTTTCGTCACATTGATATTGAAGTAGACTAAGTGGTCTCATAAAGGAAATATATTCTTTACGTGTTATGGTCCTATATAGTTTAAGAGGAATTTATATCTAGGTTTGTGGTCAAACTTGGTCTTTTCCCCCTCTATTTGTGTGTAGTTTTTCTATATAAGTTGTTAGTCTTTTATTTTTAATCTAGATAAGTTGTTAGTTTAAGCTTCTGTTAATAGGGATGGCAATTTTTCCCCACCCCGCTTGACCCGCCCCTCCCCGTTTCTCCCCTTAAGAAGTTAAGAGTTTCCCGCCCCACAAAGGCGGTGGGGCGGGGATGGGGCAAGAACAAAGCCCCGCATCACGGGAAGGGGGGGGATGGTTTTAGGCTTTTTAGACCCACCCCGCCCCTCTCCGTCCCCGCCCCGCCCGCGTTACTAAAGGTTATAATTGTAAAATTTCCATACCCTAAAACCCTACTATTTAAACAAACATATTAATATTAGCATATTTTATTCTACCCAATGTGATTATTTGCCTTTATTTTGTTGTATTATACTATGAGATTTTTATTTATTTTTTTTTTTAATGATTGTCTTGATAAACACTTGGATATATTATTCAATTTTTTCTAAAAATTGATTTAATTTGATAGGATAAATTTAGTTGTAATTTCAAGTATATTTTTATTAATGAAATAGGTTTCATTAAAAAAATTATACTAGTTGTATTAGGGCAAATTAACAAAAAGTAGAGTTTTACGGGGTGGGGTGGGCGGGGCTTTTGGGGCCCCAAGGGGCGGGGATGGGGTGAGAAAGTATTCCCCGTCATGCGGATATTCTGTTTTAGGATGGGGCAAGATAAAACCATGGGGGCGGGGACGAAGACCCCATCCTTCGGCCAGATCCCGCCCCATTGCCATCCCTATCTGTTAACTTTGTCTTGAAGCCTATCACAAAGTTGTCTCTAGGGCTCTAAATATGCCCCTTAAGAAGTTAAGAGTTTCTGTGAATTTTTGTAGCCTACCTCTTTGTGCGGTCAAAGAAGAAAGATGAGCACATAGAAGAATAAGGAGCAACTCCAGTTTCAATCCCGTTGCAAAAACTGCTCCTATTGCTGAAAAAACCTTATACTCACCATCTTTCACAAAACCTGTAAAGTTGTGGGAACCAATTCCAGAGGATTAGTAGCATGAACTTTTCAAGTGGATGTTGGAAGAGAAAAGGAAGATCAAACCAAAAGATCCTGAAGAAAAGAAGCGCATTGATGAAGAGAAAGCCATTCTCAAACAGTTTATTCGAGCAAAACCTATCCCTAATATCTAATTATTTAACACTTGTTCTTAAGTTTAGAGATTACTATAAACTAGCCGCAGATCCACGCGATGCGTGGGAAAGTGAGAATATTATTAATGATCTTTTTATGGTTTAGATCTTAAAAGAAATTATTCCATTGCAATGACCATCATCAACTTTTTCAACAAACTTTAACACCTATTTCTTTGTTTAAAAGCCAAAAAATTAAAAGAAACGATTAATTTCCATTAATCAAATTACTAAACTACAACATTCAAGCTTTAACTACAACTTTTAACAGTGAACAAAGAGAAACCATCTAAACCTAGGAAACAAAGCAAAAACCATTAAAAAAATTAAAACAAAAATAAATAAATAAAAAACGGTAAACACATAGATTCGCCATTGCACCTTAATGATAAAAAAAAAAAATATGAACCTTCTTAAACTATTTACCCAAAAATCTTTGCTACTTTTATAACTTAATATATTAGGTTACTAATTCAATAAAAACATTTGCACTTGCATAACAACACAAGCACATGCTATAAAACAGAGTGGAAGATCATATAAGAGTGAACAAAGTCATATGGTGTTTAAATAAGAAAACAAACAGGAAAATTCAAAATTTACCAATTCAATATCATAGGATTACTGCTTTGTGTCAAAATTGAAAGAAAAAAAAATTCTTTTGCTTTCCAAAAGCAAAGAAAAAGTCTTTGAAAAAACTATTGTTTAAAACACCAAAAAAAAAAAAAAAGTGCGATTTTTTTTTAAATTGAGATTACCCAAAAACCATTTAGTCCACAAAAAGGGAGGGCAAGACTAATTTAGTAATTAAGAAATCATATCAACTTTAGTGGGGAAGACTAATTTAGTAATTAATATCATTGCCCAATTTTCTTCACACCTTAGCTGAAAAACCCTTCATTGGGGGATGCAGAGAGGAAAAAAATTTGTGACTACAAAAGCTGTAAAGATGCTCACCTACAAATATCATAATGATCAAAATAAATAAAACCCATTATACAAAATTTAACATTTAAATAAATAAATAAATAAAGCAGCACCTAGTGTTGCATTCAAGTCTTAAAGGTGTAATTTTTGATATGGATACTTGAAGTGAATCATCGAATATCTTGTTTTCTAATTCTTTGAAACCGTAAAAGACAGGAAGAACAAAAGGAGGAGACAAGAAATGAACTTTTAGGGGGGGTGGAACATAAAATTAGTCGACTAACTTTTCACTATAAAATATAAAATAGTAATGTACATACAATTTAATAATCAATATACAAGTTAAGTAGTTTATAATTCAATATATGCTACAAAATGTGTATCTAATTAAAATTAAACAATCATCGAGACAAAATTGACAAAAAGATTTAATATCTTTAATCAACTATGAAATGGGCAAAGTATAATGACTAAGATAAAAAAAAAAAATACTAATAATTTAAAAACAATCATTCAAACTTCAATGAATAAAAATCATCTAATAAAATACAAGTACAACCAAATACATGCTATATTATTTTTATCTATAAATTAATTAAATGATAAATAGAAGTAAATTTTAATAAGGTACATTTATAAATTATAATGTTATATGATATGTTGATTAATTTAAAAACAAATAAATATATGATAATAAAAGAAAGAAAAAAAAAATTACCTCTATACCTAGGAAAGTGGGAATGCTTGAATATGCTTCACAATCAAAGGGCCTACATGGCTCAAACAAACACAATTGCTTTTGTACTCAAAAAAAAATTTTAACCATACACGTGGGTGGTTGTCTCTAGTTTTTGCAATATTTATTCACTTGTTTTACATAAAGAATAGAAGCTTTGTTACACTTAACATTGTAAATGACAAAACATAGAGGAAAGTAAAACAGGAAAAGAAAGAAAAAGAAGAAGGTAGAGTTGAATTTGATGAGAGAATGAGAGCTGAGTCACCATGCCGGAGATAGAAGCAATGGGACAAGAAAGTGAGAGATAGAGAGAGAGGGAGAGAGAGTTACCTGTGTAGAAAAATGTCTGCAATTGTGTGGTGATGTGGCACCTCCAACCTTCAATCTTACTACTGCTGTGGGGGCAAGTAAACCCTAAAAGAATTAAAATAGTTGTGCATCTCAAAATTCTCATTAATTAGATTAGAAAGCCAAAGGTCCGAAGTTTTGAAATTGTCTTTGGAAGAAAGAGAGGTTGGCGTTAGCAAGTTGAATGGTCAAGTTTTGAAACCATGAAACACAGGTAGAGGAAAAGGAGGGGAGACAAAAAGGATTGCCGTTAAAGAGTAAAGACTATTCGGATTGGGTTTGGGCTTTATGGATTGGTGGACGTACAACATTAACGTAAGGATTTTCTTTTTAGCAGTATTTTAAAATTTAGGAAAAGTATTTTAAAATTATAAGAAAAATTAAGGAAAAAGAATGGTAATGATATGGTTGCTGATGTGGTTCGGTGTAAGTGTAGCAACATTAAATACTACGCTTCAGTTTTTAATAATATATAAATGAATATTTTCTTTCTTTTTACATGAGTTTATCCTTATGTCAAATCTCTTTGAAGTTCTTTAAATCATTGTTGTTCAATGCAAGGAAAATGTTGATAACAGTCAGGAAAATGACTTCTTTCTTTTTTTTCATGTAACAAATATTGCATCATAAGATTTTCTGTTTTAGGTGAGGACTCAAAGGGATCATATTCATAGAGGGTGGGGTCACCACTTAGCCCAAATCACTCAGCTTGATGGCTAAGTCATCAACCTTCAACTAAAAGATTACAGCTGAAAATGATAATAACAATAACCTTAGGATACAATTGCTGACCATTACCTTTATCAAATGGTCCAGCCAAGCCCATAATAGTTACTACTATCATGTTTATGTTGGTGGGCGGGACTGGGATTAATTTACTATCCTCTTTCAAACCAGCTCTTGCATGGTCCCATTCACATCAACCAGATCCAAAAGCATTTTGAATCCTAGCTTAAAGTAAAATACTAAATGATGTAATATTGATAGCAGAGGTTATTTTTTTGTTCAAGAGATTCAAAGCCATTCATTATCCAAAATTCCACTATGCATATTTAATTAATGAATATTAATAATTAAAAATCAAATTAAAGAATTTTTAATTTAATTAGAATTTTTTTAATATTGGATTGCTTTAACCCAAGAGAGTCAAGAGTATTAGCTCTAAACTAATTAATTTAATCTTACATGATTTAATTACTCAAAAAAAAAAAAAAAGAGAAGAAAAAAAAAAAAATAGTTTATTTTTTTACTCTCTTTCAATAACTTAAAAAAAAAAAAAAATCTTTCGAAAGAAATTTTTAAAAATTTTGAGTTTTCACATATGTATTTTAAGAAAAGTTAGAATTAGTTTTAAATTTTGCTTTTTTTTTTTTTTTTTTTTTTTTTTTCTTTCAGCATCTCTTATAAAATTCAATCTAAATATTTTCTTTTTGTGTAATAGTTACTAATTTATGCTATTAATATCTGTTCGTCAAAACTATTTATTTTATTATCCCTTTTTTATTTCTTTAAAAATACTAAATATTAACTTTGATGTTTATTAATTTTAAAATTTCTTATGCCATGTGAGTACACAAATTTTGTGAAAAGTAAAAATTTATGAATACAAATCCTCTACACCATTTTTTGTTTATCACTCTATGTTCCACTAATTACTATTTGCTATGTTTTGATTTCACTTTCCTTATAAAATAACTGAAGTTTAAAATAGAAAGCGATCATACACATGAAAAATAGTAATTGGTGGAACATAAAGTAGTCTAGAGAATTTGCATTCAATATTTATCAATGTTGGTTTCTGTCCACTTTATAACCAAACAAGAGCATCATGGTATAAATAAAACGTTTAAAATTATTTTTGGAAAAAAAAAAAAAAAAAAACATAAATGAAGAATAAAACAATAACTATGACAAAATTTTAGTCAAAATTACACGTACAACTTTTAGCTATGGGAAGACTTTTGCTCTTACGATGAGGAGAAATTTTTGTATGTGCAGGGCGTATAAATTGTTTGTCACTTCACTTGCGACTTGCCGCCTTACAAACACAGTCACAAAATTCACTCTCTTTCTTCCACTGTTGTGTATACGTACCTTTCTGGCTTCCGCCCCTCCGGTTGCCGCGGCGGCGGCGGCAGCTGGGTTTCACAACAGCAGCAGCCATGAACTCTGAGACTGCCATTTTAGAGAAGAAACCTCTAGATGATGCTAAGAAGAAATTCAAGAGGCGTCCTCTTTATTCATCGATGATGATTCTAGTTCTGAAGATGAAAGGACTGACGATGCTAACTTGCCATCACGAAATGTTGCAAGTTCTGTCCAAAGGCACTCTGCTACTGCAAATCCTGCATATCTAGTAGTGGGTCATTGACTTATCCTCAACTTGCAAGTTATTTTTTTTTTTTTTGACATTGGTGAGATAATGTTTATACCTACTTGACAACAGATTATGTTATTGAAGAACCTACCCCTATTCAAGCTCAAGGATGGCCAATGGCTCTAAGGGGCCGTGATCTAATTGGTATTGCTGAAACTGGGGGTAATTTCAGCGATTCACCTTAGCCGTTGGATTTTTTTTTTAATCAAAAAGTTTTTGGATATTTGATTCCTTCAAATATCGTCCGTTCATTTTGATATAAAAAAATTTAAAAAAAAAAAATCGTCGGTCATTTATAGCAGATAGCGGTGATGTCAGAATCTACATTTCTGTACACGTGTACAAAAAACAAACACTCACAACAGTTTCAAACTTCTTAGCGCCAAATTCCTCTCTCGTCACTTTCCCAGGTAAAAAGAACCCTTTACCTCTCAATCCAACGGCTACAAACCCCTAATCCATCTATTACCCAATCTCACCCGTCAAAACAATCTTTCAATTTCATCCGTACGATCTCCTAGTCCACTCATCGAACCGTCAAATTTTATCCAATTTCAATTTTTCAAAACCTCGAGAGGGAGAGAGAGAGACTGAGACAAATCCTAAGCTAAAGCTAAGCTATAATAAGCTGATACGCTTATCTCTTCCGTACAAATCTACGTTTTCCGATTCCGATCGTCGTCGTGTTTCGGACTCAAAACGACACTGTTTTCGTCTCAGTCAGTGCGTGAGAGAGGGGTTTTCTTTGGCACCAATTTTGGCCAAGAGACGGTGGCGTTTCACGGTTTCAATGTCACTGCGCTAAAAATTTATTGAGGTTTTGAAACAGTTTGTTTAATATATTCTGTGTATTCGAATTCGATTATATAGATTTGGTTCTGAACTTTGTGTTTGTGTTTGTGTTTGTGTTTCAAGATTTTTCTTGAAAATGGAGAAGGACGACGAAACGAATTCAGATTCGGCGCCCAAGAAATCGGCGAGGTAATTGGATTTCTCGCAGCAGAAGCCACAGCCACAGCCACAGCCACAATTGCAAATGAGATCACAGTCACTGTCACTGGTTCATTTTACTCATTTTGAGGCAGCTTGTTTTTGGTGAATTTCCCCCCTACTCCTTCCCTCTCTTTCCTTTTTCTTGAAACTGAGGGTAATTTCCCAGGTTTAATACTTATGCCCATTTTGAAAGTTCCTGCTTTTGTGGTATGTGTATCTGTTTGTAATGTGCGATTATGTTATGTGATTGGCTCTTATCTTGGACTTTGCATAGGTGATAATAGGATCTCAAGATTTGAAAGCTAACCATGCTATATACGCTAGCACGTTGACATTGTTTCATTGATAAAACAGATGCAAACCATATCACTCAGCTCTTTGTTGCGTATGTTGGATATTTACCTTTATTTTTATTTGCACTCATTTGTTATGTTTTCTTTCCTGATGCTCGTACTCTGTTATTTTGAAAGATTCATTTTTTTAGTTGTTGCTTTGCTATATTTAGTGGTCTCTAAATTGTCTCATGAACACCTTTTTTTTAACCTAAGTTGGTGTTATTTGTCACATGGATCCTACTTGTATGTTTGTTTGAGCCACTTGTTTTCATGTCTATGGATATTGGATATTGCCCTTGAACACTTCCCCTCTGTGCATAATTGTTGCCAGAATATGGTTTCTGGGGGTATTCATTTGACATTTTGTGTTTATTTGCTACAAAAACACACTAGCATACATGCAGAAATGTGTTGAGATCATAGATTCTCTGATCTAAATAAGCTTCTGATGTGCGAGATCGTTGGCCTATTGCATTTCTTATAACTTATAATGCTCTTTTGTTTCGTGGCAGATGTGAAGGACGTGAAATATGTGATAAATTATGACTTCCCTCGATCCCTTGAGGACTATGTTCACCGTATTGGTCGAACAGGAAGGGCCGGGCAAAAGGAACTGCATACACTTCCTTCACTGCTGCAAATGCTAGATTTGCAAAGGAACTCATCAGCATACTTGAGGAAGCGGGACAGAAGGTCAGTCCTGATTTGGCTGCGCCTCCTCCCCCGTCAGGTTAGTTGGCTAGCTTGAATATTCTTAGACACACGCGCGTGCATACACTTGCACGCTTGTCGTGGTGTTTACATGTGTGAGTGCGTGAATTTGATTACTAAATTTGACTGTTTCAATCAATCAGGTCATGGGGGTTTTCGAGATCGTGGGAGGGGTAATGGTAGTGGTCGCTCATGGAACTAAATATTGAAGGTAAACCGGTTCTCACGTTGTATTTTGGAGGGAAACTTTTAACATGTATGATAAGACGATAGGAGTTTAAATGTCCTTTTTCATTTATGTTGAATTTGTTTTCAATTATGTAGAGGACTAACTGTAGTTAGTGTTGGATTATGTGAGATAAAACATTTGTTTATATCATTAAAGGTTTTGAGGAAGAAGATAAACAATTGTATTTTCATTTTGCTTTGTAGACAAGAAAGTCTACTAAAACATATAATTTCCTTTTATTTTTTGGAGGTGATATATCTTAGAGAACTACTACATACAATCGTTGCTTCATCTACAGTGGAGGCTATTGAATACTAAGCTAAAACATATGCATTATTTATGGTTAAAATCTTTTTATCACAAATCTCAAGATTTTCAATTCTATATCAAGACCTTTAAAAATTCTGTCACAATTTATTTGATTGCAATTTTCTTCTCTAAGAATAATAAAAATGGAAGCCAAAGTAAGCATATTGACATAAAGTACACTAGTGTTAGAGAGAATGTTAAGAAACAAAGGTTGTCCATGAGCTCTTGATTATTGGCCCCAAAAGGTCATAACTAAAGGTTTGTTGGCTGAACTATATAAAGATAACGTGGAACATGTGGGACTTGTTAGCTTATAATTTGATGTTTGTTTCACAACACTTTCATAACAAATCATAGGTGGTAATTTATTAACTTGTTATTGGTTTTGACTTGAACTTACTATTGAAATTACTTTGTTGTTCACCAATAACTACTTGTAACAACTTGTCACTTAAGATTTGTTATGAAAATGTTGTGAACATAATATTTCTCTTTACATTTAGGCCTTTATTTGGTTATTTATAGAGAATAGGGCAAAATGTTTTTTTGTGCACATAAAGTATAAATATAAAGAGAGTTTTATTCGTGGTGGATATATGAAGGGGGACTTGAATGGCTAATAGGTAGTCTATTCATAAAAAATTGATGGCTTATAAAGTACTAGCATTGTACCATACATTGTATTACATGGAAGACAATACTGGTTATAATCAAGTGTTTTACCGCTATGCTTTATGTATTGGATTGTTTATTAAAGTGGGAGAATTTCACAACTAGATGATAAAGGTAATATCCTAAGTATATTACAATGATCATCACTCATCGAGTTAATTAAATGCCATGTGAGCCAAGTGAGAGAATGTTAGGAGACTTATTGTGGTCCTCGTACAAGTTACTATAATTGATTAATTACAATATACTTAGATTTATTTTAGAGTGATAGATAAAGAACTTCTTTTAGGAGTATATTTGTTACATCACTTCAAATGTCATTAGTGAAATAATGAATTCAATTAATATTGTTAATTATTATTAATTTAAAATATAAATAATTAATTTATGTTATTAAATAAGTATAAATTTAATTGCTTATTACGTCACAAATTTGACCATTGATTAAATCCGATCAACTGAAAAAAATGAGAAACCATTTTCTTGTTTGGGCAAATTACAATTTACCTACGTGTAGTTTGCTCGAAATTTAAGCTATTTATCCGTGGTTTTAAAAGTTAGCACTTTGCCCACACGAGGTTCACTTCATTAGACTTCAATTACCTACCTCTGTATATAAAAATCAAAATCTAAAAGTATATTTCTTAAAATGGTGAAGCTTTGGCTTAAGAACATTTTTCCTCTTGATAAGAACATTCTTAAGCCTATCAATCCGAGTAAAACTCTCAAGGGGATATTCATCAATGAATGTTTGAATTTTGCATGTCTTGACTTATGGATGTTGTGCAAATCACAAATGTTAGCCTCTTACAAACTAATTTTTAGGCATATTTTGATATGATAAACTTATTCTGGACTACACAAAACCAAATTATTATATTTTGGGAGAGAGGCCATGGGGAGATTAAGGATTTGGGCCATCTAATCCAACTGGTTCATCTCCAACTCTACTATTGTGCTTGAATGGAGTTCATTTTGGGTATTATCAAGAGTTGATGAAGATGAGATAGAAGCGGTAGATGTAATGATTTTTAATTTCATCATAATTTTAGTATTACTTCGAATTTTTATGAAATAATGAATTTTTAAATTTTGGATGTAGAAGTCAGAAATGTACTTATTTTTTAAGTTGCTGGTGTGATGTACTCCATGTAAGACTCCACTTTGTATATTGTACTCCTTTAGCATTTTCGTACTTTCAAGAGGATTTCTATGTTTATCTTGTTGTGAATTACAAATAAGTGATTTGCAGAACATCCATAAGTCAAGACATGCAAAATTCAAACATTCATTGATGATTATCCCTTGAGAGTTTTGTTTGGATTGATAGGTTTGAGAATATACTTATGAAGATGAAAAATGTTCTTAAGCCAAAACTTCACCATTTTAACAAATATACTTTTAAATCTTGATTTTTTTTTTTTTTTTATGTATTTTTAATCCTGAAAGTACAAAGGTGGGTAACGAAAGTCTAACGGAGTGAATTTCAAGTGGGCAAAGTGCCAACTTTTAAATTATAGGTAGGCAACTTAAATTTCGGTCAAACAACATGTGAGTAAGTTATAATTTTTCCTTTTTGTTTCTTATATTCTCTGTTTGATCTGATTTTTAAAACCTTTCTAAGGGAATAAATGAAATTGGAGTAAAATCAATGAGCATAATTTTTTTTTTTTTTTTGAGGAAAAAAATCAATGAGCATAATAAAAACATTATGAAGGTGAAATTTTTTTTTTTTATCAATATTAATTTTTAGGTGTATTAAAAATTTATTGATGTGTTAACAAGGATGCCACTATTAATGGTTTACTTTAGTCCACCACAACCTACAAGGAAGGCACACTATTTTAAAAGTTATTATTTTGTGTAACGCTTGTTTGCAAATATACTTCTTACATGTCAATATATTTACGAAATGTTGTAGGTTTGATTAGTTCAACTGATAAAATTTTTTATAGCTGAATAAAAGAACAGTGATTTAATTCACACATAGAACAAAAACCAATTGATATCTTGGTCTGATTATAAAGAGCGCAATCATCGAAGTGGACGTCATACATTGATATTCTACCAAAAAAAGAAAAAAAAAAAAAGAAATGTTTGACGTAATGCCACCTCTCATCAAGGTCAAAGGAATAAGGAATTTGCTTCTTGCAATGAGGAAAAAAAAAAAAAAAAAAGTAGCTTTAATTCTTCTTAAAAGTGACACACGTGCTTTAAACGTGAGAGATGGCCAAAATTATTGCGGCGCCAATCAATACAAAAGAAATCAAGCAACTGATTGCTTGAATTCAAGAATATTGTGGAGCCCAAGTACCGAACAAAACAAAGAAGTAAATTGTTTGGAAGGAGGCAAGCTGATCATGGTTGTTAGCTTGTTGCCATGCATCCAAAAAATTGGTTGGAATGTCAACTAAAAGGTAAAGAACAAATACAAGCATTTAAATTTTTTTCGTGTAACAGGAGGAGAATATCTTTGATTTTTATTTTCGTGTATTTTTCAAATGAAAGATATTTAAATTAATTTTTTTCAAAAATATTATTTAGTATTAATTTTCATATATTAAAAAAAAATGCAAACTATGTTATTTTGGAGGTTACTAATGACGCAATTCTAATGGAGACTAACAAAAGGCATGAATTGAATAAACTTGAAAGTTAAAAAATTTTATTAAATAAAAATAAAGTTAGAGGAAATGAACTTTAATCAAAGTTAGAGAGTCAATATGTAATTTAGTCAAATATTAAATATTGACAAATAAAAAGAATGGGAGAGAAATGGGGAAATTGGAATTTGAGTTGTAAACACTAAATTGTAATAGATTTTTTCACAAAATATGTAGAGACAGCTCAAAACTTTTCATTGTTCATTTCAAATTCCTAAATTTTAGAATTTCTTAAGACTTCGCTATAAAATTGCCCCTACTCAAAGTCACATATTCTATATTTTTGAAAAAGTGGAGTCACTTGAATAGCATGTTTACCACATCAAAATAATACTACAAAATCAACGTACCAAACATATTACCATCTTTTAACAAGTTTCTTTTTTTTGATAGGCCATCTTTTAACAAGTTGACTAAATGTAAGGCAATGTTTTAAATAGTCTTTTTTACCATTGCTCTTTGGTCCTGCAATAGAAGACAATGGCCGTAGAAATTTGACAAATCGAGGCGTGGTTAAGAGAATGTTGGCACCCAGAAACAGGCCACTTGGAATCTGTTTCTCTATAATCATTGCAATGGCAAATTGGTCATAGAAGCAGACCCCGTGGAGCGTGCTATGGAATGTAGATGCTCGGCATTTTCCAACTGGCTTTTATCCTTATGAATAGGAATGGTGTCAGGACTTTAAAGTTAGGAGGATAGCTTTTATTTGTTGGTTGTGTAGCAGCTCCAGCCTCCGATTTTATTGCTTTAACAGTTAATGGTTTTTTGTTTATTTATTTGTGTTTTTTATGAGTGCGTTTAAGTATAGACAAAATTATTTTGTTTAAAATTTTTAAAGGACCAGGCTGTTTGTTTTGGGTAAGGTTGGTTAATTGAGCTTAATTATTTTTAGCTTTACTATTATTAATTTTTGTTGTTGGACAATTTTTTTGGGCTTGTTTATTTTGTTTTAGATTTTAGATATGACTTTAAAAGAAGGTAAATGCTAAAGTTACAAACTTTTTTTTTACAAATTGTTAATGTGATGAGTGATTAGTAAAAGCTAAAAAGTATAAACACTTCATTTGAAGTGTTGTACCAATGTCATATTTGCCATGTCATGTTATAATTTTTCAAAAATTGCTTATGTCTTCATATCATACTCATACATGTACTTGTGTTTGTGTCCATGCATCCTAGAGTAAAAGTTACTATGATTTTTTAGTGTAGTTTATAGTGTAGTTTTGTGTTAGAATTCTATCCCTCTCTTTTGTGTTTGTTTTTTTAAAAAGAAATATTTATTCTTTTATTGTTTAAAATGGTGTGTTGTATGTGTTAGGGTCATACTTTTTGTAAATTGGCTAATCCTTTGACAAAATGCACTTTACTTGTATTTGGGTAGATCTAAGATGGGTTTAATATATCAAGAAATATGTTGTTCAAGCATATCAAGTGTTTGTATTAAAAGACATGAAGATTGGTCTAAGAAACAAGTGAAGAAAAACTGTTCATTAAGTCTCGACAAATAGCTCAACAAATGCTTGCTATCGAGAGTTAATGTGAAGCTTAAGAGGTAGCTCGACAAAGCAACTTCATTATCAAGAATTACGATTTTCAATTTTCTAGATTTGTTTAGGATTTCTTTTCTCACAACTCTAGATATATATATAAGGCTTATTTTAAGAGCCGTCACATTTGGATACAGAGAACTAGATATTTATTTTCTCTATGGAAGCTACTGCGTTTGTACGCCATAGGGTTTTGTAACCAACTGCTTCTTGATCTTCATGGTTGATGAAGTGAAGAACTTTGCAACCAACAACATTGTTCAAGTTGCTGGAGTTAGTCACATACTGGGATCCGTGCAAAGGCTTAGTCATAGATTGGAGATTTGTGCATCAAAGGAAAGAAGGCTATCACAAGATCAAGTTTAATTAGGTATTGAAGCATAGGTTGGTATTTTAAAATAGGGCAGGGAGTGGTAAAATTCTTTATACTTGTAACCGCTTGATTGTTGATTAGTGGATTCTTGGGAGTAGTGACCTTAAAATCACCTGGTAGAGTTTTTGCCTTGCAAGAGATTTTTCCCATTTGTCAACAAATCACCATGTTAATTTATTTTCCACTGCATTTAGATTATTTGGTGATTTGTTGCTCCCTTTCATGATTTGCATGCAACTGAACCTAATTAATTAACTTGGGTAATTGAATTAATTAACCAAGGTCAATCTATCTTGACCCAATAGTATGTAGTACATCCTGCTTTTAGAGTTACTATAACTTTTGAGTGAAATTTGTGATGTTAGAATCTCATCTCATCTCATTTGTCATCTCCCCAGCGTGTTTGTTTCTTGAAGGGGGAAAAAAACAAATTGCTTCTTTAGTGTGTGTCTATATATATATATATATATATATATATATATATATATATATATATATATAAATGCTCCTTTGGTATTTTAAAAGAGTTAGAAGTTTAGAACTTTAATGTTAGAGCTATAGTAATAAAAAATTTTGTACGATAGTCTTTCAACTAAGAAACTCTTAACAAGCTAAGAGATTTGTACGTCAATTGATACCTCCTAGTATTTTCAATGGACATGTCCAAATTCAAAATTTTCTTTTTCAACTATAGAATTAAAAAAAAAAAAAAAAAAAAAAAAAAAAAAAAAAAAAAAAAACTCTTAATAGAATGTTTGATAAATTATAAAGAACAAAGTTTAGTTACAAAATTGGTAACTTAAGGCTACAACCTTAATTGTTCCATTTGGAAATAGCTTATCTAGCTTTTTGCTGAAATTTTTATGATAAAAGTGTACTACAATGCACTTGCACCTTGTAAAAATTTGAAAAAGTGAGAAAAAGGAAAAAAATTAGGTTTTAAAAAACTGTACATAAAATTTAAAAGTTAAAAGTTGATGTCAACCTCAATATTCATTTATTGGAGGTGAATTTTGACAAATCCACTATTGGATTATATTTTCTTCTTCTTATATCCTCAATACTTGTAAATTTTCTAGAAAATTAAAGAATAATAGCTATGTCATCAATAAATTGTTCAAATTGCAAGTATGTAGTTTAAAATTATGCATAAAAAATAATTATATAGTAAATAATTTTTGATTGGCACAAAATTTGACCTGTGTATTAAGAGCGTAAAAAAAAAAAAAAAAAAAAATGCAATCTAGCAGTTAGATTTTCAAAATATGTAATACTGTTAATGATATTGAGTAAGGTTGTTATATTAAGTTACAACCAATTTTGTAACTAAATTTTGTCTAATTATAAAAACAAGATTTTAAATATCAAGATTTACAAAATATGAAGTGTAAATTATAAAGTTTTTTTTTTTTTTTTTTTTGGGGGGGTGGAACTCTTAATTTCAACCTTACCTATAAAACTAAAGGATCCTTTAAAACTTTTTAGCAAAATTATCAAACGTTCAGCAATTTGTACTAAAAAGGCTTCAAGGTTTTTAAAGCATTTCTATAACAATGCCTTAACACTACACACACACAGAGTTAGTAACAGAGCTTTTGTGCAATAGAACTTTAAGACTTTAAATAATTTATTTTTTGGTAAATTGCAAATTACAACCCTAAAATTTGGCGGTATTTGGATTTTACATTTTGAAGTTTTAGAATTAGATTTTATCTCTTGAAGTTTGGGAGTATTTGGATTTTAAACCCTAATGTTTCAGAATTTAGATTTTATCTCTTAAATTTTAATGGTGTTTAGATTTTACTCCTTAAAGTTTGGGGTGTAAAATCCAAACACCCCAAACTTTAAGGAGTAAATTCCAAATTTTGAAACATTATGGTTGTAATTTGCAATTTACTCTTTATTTTTTAGTATTTTAAGTATATGACAATCATCATTGAAATTGGTAATTTTATACCATATTGATCAATACAAGTTGGCAATTTTCATATTGGTCACTAAGCTAGGAGCGATTATGCCCCTACTTCATTTTAGATTCAGTTCTTTTAGGTTGACATCATTTGCCACAATTATTATCGCATCTGGATGATATATTTAATTTTAATCGGTGAACTGTCACTTTCAAATGGATTCAATACATTTTTTCCACAACTCAATTGCACATATATTGTGGCAAAAATTATGGTACAAAACGTATTTACACGTACTTTCTCTTTCAATTTAAATACCAGCCATTTCAACTACAATCATTCTAGCAAAGTTTCACCTCTTTTTCTTCTTCTCTCTCTTTTCTCCGTCAATTGCGTTTCCGAACTTCACACATATGAACTTTCCTTGTTCTTTCTATTTAGTTCTTTGTCAAATTAATGGTTGGTTGGTGTGTGTGAATCTATATGATCTTTTCATCCTTCTTGTTTCCATCACGTTTATGTATAATATTTATTTATTTAGTGCTATATACGCTGGTGGATCAGTCCACATGTAATTGGCAGGCATATTAGTCTGGGACATGTGTGTGTTATTTATTTGCTAAATGTAAAAAGGAGGGTCTCTAGTGTGGGTTTATTGACCTCACGTCACATGAAGGTAATGGGTAATACCACATGTATCACACATGTCTTGTTGGGGCGATCGCTTGAACCGCTCATCTCTGGGAGTTTGGACCATTTCGGCCCTAGAAATTTTGGGCCTAAGGCGAAAACTAAAATGAGGCATTTTTTTAATATTTATATATTAATTAATTTTATATTTTTATATTATAATATATTTCATTTAAAATCTATTTTTCTTACTTTTTGAAATGCAAATTGACTAATTAAAATTTTGTATTCAAGTTCTTTTAACATCTTATTTTCAATCGATAATACTGCTAATTGACTAATCCACTCTAAATGAACCCATTTCTACTAATAAATCTCTTAATTTTGTGTCAATATTTTTCCAATTACCTAGATCATAAATATTTGTAGGAATGTAATTCGACATGTCATTATTATTTTCATTTTATTCTAAATTTTTTTGAAGTTCATTATCAAGATTTGTTGTATTGCAAAATTGAACATCATTATTATCTTGCAATTGTATCGTTTCATTATCTTCTAACTCTTTTTGGTGGATTTCTTGCACATTTGTGATATTTTCATCTAAATTTTGTGTTGTATTTTGTTTATTACTAATAACAAATTTATCCAGATTTTTTGGAGTTTCATTTGAAACTATTTTTTTTCCTACTACCCTTCTTTACCAAAACTTTGGAGCCCCTTTCCCCTTTGGGGCCTTAGGCAATGACCTAATTGGCCTAATGGAAGGGCTAGCCCTAGTTGGGACAAGGACTTCTACTATCAAGCCACACCTCTGTGTGGTTGTTTGGGACATGTGTTTTATTTATAAAGTTTGTTAATAAATTAGTGATGTGTCATCAATAAATCATTCAAAAAATCATTTATTACACTGGTGTAATATGCTAATTTCATTCATTATGATAGAAATTTATACTTCATAGAAAGGGAAATGTTAACGAATCATTGTAAGTACATTTGTTAGTAAACTATTTTAAGAAAGTTTTATGGGAAAAGAGAGAGCAATTAATATTTTGACAGTTTTTTTAATTTCCTACATAGAACCCACATGTCAGTGAGATATGGGTCTCGTGAGCCCATCTCAGGAGATACTTTCTCTATTCTTTCTTTTAGTTTTGTTTCTTAGGGTTGCATGCCATTGTGCTGGCTTTTATGTACAATTTCCGGGTAATGGCCTAATGGGACGAGTACTTTTCTTCTACTTTTATCATTTTTGTCAAAAAAAAAAAATCAACAAAGCTAATGGAAAAAAAAAAAAAAAAAAAAAAAAGCGTAATAGGGATTTTTCTGAACCCGTTAAAACAGAAATTAGAAAATTCGATGAGTGCTTTACTTGAAACTTACTAGACCAAAAAAAAAAAAAAAAATGAAGAGAACCTTTTTCTTTTTCTTTTTGTGAGAAACAAAAATGTAAAATTGCAGAGAACCTAAATGAACATGCATATGAATTCCGACGGAACCCAATTACACATAACCCATGAGAGACATATATCCATACACATAGTTCCTTCTCCTAAGTCTTAACTATTACTAAAATATAAAAAAAAATCTTAACTATTATTATAAAAAACGTCTTAACTATTTGTTGCTAAAAAAGTGTTAACTATTTGTTCCATTACCCTTATCACCTACTCCTGAGTTAGTATCATTAGGGCCAAAAAGTACTAAAAAAGAGCTTTAGATAATACACAAAAGTTATAAAAGATAGAGAAAAGCTTGTCCACAATATTTTCATAATACTTTCATAACAAATCTTAAATGGCAAGTTATTACTAGTTGTTATTAATTGGTAGGCAAAAAAGTAAATTTAATAGTAAGTTCAAATTATAATCAATAACAACTTACCAAATATGATATGTTGTGAAAGTATTGTGAAAATATTGTGAACGTAAAACCTCTTTAAAAGATAACTATTAGCATCTACAATCTAGCTTCTATAGAATGAAATAATAGTTTTTGCCTGATATAAAGAAAACATAAAGAAAAATAAAAATAAAAAGAAATGTTGAGAGCTTTGTAGTTTAACTGGTTGACATTTTTTTAGTGTTTTTAAGACATTCAAGGTTCAAATTCCCCCTTCCTTGCCATGAAGTTATATATATAAAGATAGACACATATTTGATCATAAAGCAAATAGTAACTACTTCAATTAGTCGTCACAATTGAGCTTTTTAAAAAAAAAAAAAATCATTAACCATTTTTAACCTTATAAAAAAATATAAATAACTTCTTGTCTAGCACGAGATATATATATATATATATATATTGTGAAATAGTAGAAATTCTAATATTCAATGTTCTGTTTTGAGACTAGTAGAAGCGCATTCACATGGACAGAAAGATAAACTATTAAATGAAACAACAATATTTAACATGGTTTGATAAGCTCCATACCTACATCCACATGCAATGAAACACCAGCTAAATTTACTATTAATGATTGGATTACAGCAACACTTAATCAAATTGACTCACACACCATGCAAATATAAACAAAACCTCTCACAACTCACAAACCTTATTCTCACAAACACAAACTCACTTGCAAACCTCACACACATATACTCACAATCCAAAAACCCCAATACACTTAAAAAACTCATACACTAACAAAACAAACTCTTATTAACTAATACCACATGTATCTTTCAACTAAAACAAATTTACCAAACTGCTCTAAGAAACCCACTTTATGTTCTTCTAAGTGTCTTCTCCCCATGTGGAAGGATTTAAGAAGCCACCAAATCCTTTGCAATAATATTTATTTATAAGGTTTCGATTATATTTTTTCATGTACAATGATCCATATTCCTCTTCAACAAGATAATTTTTTTTTTCCTTTCATATCAAGAAAAATCCACATCTCGTTAAGAAACCTAAACCAAATCTAATTACAAATTTGATGCAATATTTAAAGGGATATTTATACAACACTTAATTGATATAACAATGAATCTAATAAGTAAGAAAATTTATATTTAAACACATACAAATATTTAGGTTAAATGAAAATAAGTAAATAACCCAATTGAGAGTGATTCTATAAGGTATATCTGTTTGTTTGTTTAGATCCCTGAACACTCAAATTGTTTAACCTATTTAATTAACCAAGTTAACACTTAGGTTTATTATTCAGATATAGGTCAAACGGCAATAAATCATATCATGTAGTGCGGAAAAATAAATAAGACAATGATATGATTACTCAGGAAAACCAATGAAACTAACCGTTTCAAAGTAAAAAAGCTGGGGAGGATTTAAATTGATCTATCCTTAAGGCATACAAATCCACTATGATAAAATGGAAGTTTACAATAGATTTTCTCCCTAAAATCTAAAGCTACCTTTTGTAGAACTTATTCACACGACTATATGCGACTTGAATCCACGGACTCTTCAATCTTGAATTTGTTGCACACAAACACCCACGTTTGTGACTTTGAGATCTCACTCAAAGGTTTTAGATCACCATTAGTAGTGGATCTTGTATGCAGCAACTTCTACAACACTAGATCTTGAGATTCTTCAAGGAATATTGCCGATAGAAGAATTTAGAGAGTTTTAGGTACAAAAATCCTAGATCTGCAATTGAAGGCACATGATGCACTCTTTTCTCTCTAAAAACCTCTAAAAACCCTATCTATGTTAGCTTATAATGTCCTTTAAATATTATAAAAAACAGATCGCAATTTGAGCTTCAAACGGACAAGTTATGGGCTTTTTACGTTTGCTAATTTTTGCTGATCTGCGACTTTCGATCGATTGAGCCTGATCGATCAAATCCTTCCGATCAATCAAGCCAGTTTGATTTTGAATTTTTGAACCTGCATCTTGTATGTTCTTTGAATTTTGACTTGTAGCACTTTGAGAATTATCTAATATGGCTTCATAGACTTTAAGATTTATATCTAGACAAGTTTATGTTCACGGTTTGCCAATTGTTTTAAACTTTTAGGACCTAACAATATCAATGCGGATTAGGATCCCATACAATACCTAGGGTATTGCATGGACTCATTCATCTCACACAGGATTTTTATTTCTTTAATTTGTAATTTTTTATTATTATTTAAAGATTGAGATTGAATTTTTTTAAAAAAAAAATGAAAATGAAAATTCTCAATCTCAACAATAATTGAGAACAATTGCACATTGAAAAATACCCCTTAATTTGATCGGTGTGAATGCTGTCATCAAGTGGTTAACATGAAGATTAATCTAAGAAAAAAGTGAAGAAAAACTGTTTTACTGAAACTTGACAGATAGCTTGATGTAATGCTACTATCGAGAGTTAACGGGTAGCTCGACATAAGCTCAATCTATTGAGCTTTATGAATTCAGAATTTCTAGATCTAAATTTCAGCCCATGTTGAAATATTTGTTTAGGGTTTCTTTTCTCACAACCCTAAACATATATAAGGCTTATTTCTATGTAAAGCTACTGCTTTTGTACACCATAGGGTTTGGTAACTAAGTGCTTCCTAATCTTCATTGTTGATGAAATAAAGAACTTTGCAGCCAACAACAACCATTCAAATTGTTGGAGTTAGTCACATATTGGGATCCATGCAAAGGAGTTAATCATAGATTGAAGATTTGTGCAACAAAGGAAAGAAGGCAACTACAAGATCAAGTCTAATTGGGTATTAATGCAAAGGTTTAATTGTAGGTTGGTATTTCGAGATAGGCCGGGGTAGTGGTAAAATTCCTTATACTTGTAACTCACTACAAGAAAATGTATTTTTAGTAACGAAAAAATTTGTCACTAAAAGTCCTGTTTTTTCGTCACTAAGAACCTTGATGTGATTTAAATTGGACTTTTAGTGACGAAATTCGTTTTCGTCATTTGTAGCCCTGCCGCTAAAAGTCCTGGCAACGAAAAATTTTGTCATTAAAAGTCCGATTTGTTTAAAAAAAAAAAAAAAAAAAACTTTTAGCGACGAAAACGTTTTAGGCCGCTAAATGTTTTCCTCGCTAAAAACAATATTTAGTGACAAAAATATTTCGTCACTAAAACTATTTTTGGGTACATATAGTGATGAAAGAATTCATCACTAAAACTATTTTTAAGAAAATCCAAACACATATAGTGACGAAAATTTTCGTCACTAAAACCATTTCTTACAAAATTCCGCTACATTTAATGATGAAATATTTGGTCACTAAAACAATTTTTGTTGCCATATTTGTGACGAAAAACTTCGTCACTAAAACTTATTTTCTATTTTTATTATTTTCATGGCATTGATATTAACTCAGTAACTTTGTCATTACATTATTAAAACCTCACATTTGATTAACACATTTATTTCAACAATACATTTATAAAAAATCGATCTACATTCCACAAGTTAAAATTAAAATAAGTATCCAATTCAAACTCCTTCCATACAATAATTGTTTGCAACACATACAATAATTGTTTGCAACACATACAATAACTTAAGATGTTTTATAACAATACAAAAAATGTAGCATAATATAATTAGAACCAATGGAAGATGTCCTCATATGTCTTCAAATAATGCCTAAAGGAAATCCCCTAAAGCCACCAATAAGAAATCTGCACAAATATAAATCTTTAGTCAAATATAATTCTACACAATGCCAACAGAAATTTCACTTCTATATCTTTAGTATCATAAACTAAAGATTGAATAACCTATCGCGTGACAAATATTAGTTTCAAATGATACATAAAAAATGAAGTGTTTTAACTTAAAGATAAAGTACTAACCAATAAGTGATTTAGCTTGAAGATGAACCACCTCCATAGGTAAAAGTGTTATCATAACCCTTGCTCCTCGAAAAATTAAGAATATTCTTTTGGACCTCATCTTGCTTAGCTCGCGCCTCTTGCTCCTTAGCTCACTCCACTTCATCCCTAGCTCTTGCCTCTTTGAGCTCAATTATCTCACTTTTTAACCGATGAATACACTCCACCGAGGAACTAAATGAGGTAGTGGTTACTAGAGAAGAGGAAGGTCTCATGCCAAGTCCTTTTACAATACCCGATTTCTTCTTAAAAACCAAGTTTGAGATCTCCTCTTGTGTAAGGGAAATTGCATTAGGATCTTAACAATGATCCTCTTGCACTTTGAGAATAGTTTCCTACCATTTGAAAGAGAAAAAAACAAGCAGTCACAACATTAATAATACATATGTTATAGCTTTACAAACATGATAAAGATGGAATAATAGGGATGGAATGATACACATACATATGTCGCTTCATCCTCATGGTGTATCCACCTATTTGAATTTGGATTGAAATGAACATCTTTGTAGATTTTTGCCAATTTAGGAACTTGACCGCCATTATTATTTGTCTAATTAATTAACATTCGAGTGTTAGTTATTTATAGTTAATTAATCGCAACATGTAATACACTAAGGTTTAAGAAAATGAAAAAACACACCTCCTCATCAACCCTAACAGCAAGTGCTTTTGTCCCGCATCTATGTTTGCCTGAAGTTTTGCTCCTATCTTCAGAGTTAATTCTTGATTTTTCATAATAAAGAACATTCAAGATATTTATTAGATCATGAATAAAACAATATACATTTACTTCATCTAAGTATTAATCTAATCATTTGACAACATAATATAGTAAATATGGGATAATAATAATATACGCATAAATAATTTTTCCAACATCACAGATATAGAGTTTTACAAGTATTTAAATCATATAAAATACTATTCATCACATCTAATCAATAATACTCATTCACATTTGCAAGAAATGAAAAACACTCCCAATATGAATTTAAACCACCTTATAACACCATGACAGCCACCCGGTTGTTCTAACACAACAACCCACCACAAAACCAATTTCCAACATCACAAATATAGAGTTTTACAAGTATTTAAATCAAATAAAATACTATTCATCACATCTAATAAACAATACTCATTCAAATTTGCAAGAAATGAAAAATATTCCCAATATGAATTTAAACCATCTTATAACATCATGCAAGCCACTCGTTTGCTCCAACACAACAACCCACCAAATAACCAATTTCCAACATCACAAATATAGAGTTTTACAAGTATTTAAACAAATAAAATATTATTCATCACATCTAATCAACAATACTCATTCAAATTTGCAAGAAACGAAAAACACTCACAATATGAATTTAAACTACCTTATACCATCATGCATGCCACCCGCTTGCTCCAACACAACAACCCACCAAATAACCAATTTCCAACATCACAAATATAGAGTTTTACAAGTATTTAAACCAAATAAAATACTATTCATCATATCTAATCAACAATACTCATTCAAACCAACAATCCACAAGAAAACCAAACACAAACATCACAACTATAATGTTTACAAGTATTGAAATCTACTATTCAACACATCTAATCAACAATATCCAATCATAATTCAAAAGAATGTAAAACACTCCCAATATGAATTTAAACTACCTTATAACATTATACAAGCCATCCGCTTGCTCCAACACAACAACCCACCAAATAACCAATTTCCAACATCACAAATATAGAGTTTTACAAGTATTTAAATCAAATAAAATACTATTCATCACATCTAATAAACAATACTCATTCAAATTTGCAAGAAATGAAAAATACTCCCAATATGAATTTAAACCATCTTATAACATCATGTAAGCCACCCGCTTGCTCCAACACAACAACCCACCAAATAACCAATTTCCAACATCACAAATATAGAGTTTTACAAGTACTTAATCAAATAAAATACTATTCATCACATCTAATCAACAATACTCATTCAAATTTGCAAGAAATGAAAAACACTCACAATATGAATTTAAACTACCTTATAACATCATGCAAGCCACCCGCTTGCTCCAACACAACAACCCACCAAATAACCAATTTCCAACATCACAACTATAATGTTTACAAGTATTGAAATCTACTATTCAACACATCTAATCAACAATATCCAATCATAATTCAAAAGAATGTAAAACACTCCCAATATGAATTTAAACTACCTTATAACATTATACAAGCCACCTGCTCGCTCCAACACAACAACCCACCAAATAACCAATTTTCAACATCACAAATATAGAGTTTTACAAGTATTTAAATCAAATAAAATACTATTCATCACATCTAATAAACAATACTCATTCAAATTTGCAAGAAAAGAAAAATACTCCCAATATGAATTTAAATCATCTTATAACATCATGTAAGCCACCTGCTTGCTCCAACACAACAACCCACCAAATAACCAATTTTCAACATCACAAATATAGAGTTTTACAAGTACTTAATCAAATAAAATACTATTCATCACATCCAATCAACAATACTCATTCAAATTTGCAAGAAATGAAAAACACTCACTATATGAATTTAAACTACCTTATAACATCATGCAAGCCACCTGCTTGCTCCAACACAACAACCCACCAAATAACCAATTTCCAACATCACAAATATAGAGTTTTACAAGTATTTAAATCAAATAAAATACTATTCATCACATCTAATCAACAATACTCATTCAAACCAACAATCCACAAGAAAACCAAACACAAACATCACAACTATAATGTTTACAAGTATTGAAATCTACTATTCAACACATCTAATCAACAATATCCAATCATAATTCAAAAGAATGTAAAACACTCCCAATATGAATTTAAACTACCTTATAACATTATACAAGCCACCTGCTTGCTCCAACACAACAACCCACCAAATAACCAATTTTCAACATCACAAATATAGAGTTTTACAAGTATTTAAATCAAATAAAATACTATTCATCACATCTAATAAACAATACTCATTCAAATTTGCAAGAAAAGAAAAATACTCCCAATATGAATTTAAACCATCTTATAACATCATGTAAGACACCTGCTTGCTCCAACACAACAACCCACCAAATAACCAATTTTCAACATCACAAATATAGAGTTTTACAAGTACTTAATCAAATAAAATACTATTTATCACATCTAATCAACAATACTCATTCAAATTTGCAAGAAATGAAAAAATAAAATACTATTTATCACATCTAATCAACAATACTCATTCAAATTTGCAAGAAATGAAAAACACTCACAATATGAATTTAAACTACCTTATAACATCATGCAAGCCACCTGCTTGCTCCAACACAACAACCCACCAAATAACCAATTTCCAACATCACAAATATAGAGTTTTACAAGTATTTAAATCAAATAAAATACTATTCATCACATCCAATCAACAATACTCATTCAAACCAATAATCCACAATAAAATCAAACACAAACATCACAACTATAATGTTTACAAGTACTGAAATCTACTATTCAATACATCTAATCAACAATATCCAATCATAATTCAAAAGAATGTAAAACACTCCCAATATGTATTTAAACCACCTTATAACATCATACAAGCCACCCACTTGCTCCAACATAACATACCACCACAAATCCAATTTCCAACATCACAAATATAGAGTTTTACAAGTATTTAAATCAAATAAAATACTATTCATCACATCTAATCAACAATACTTATTCAAATTTGCAAGAAATGAAAAACACTCTCAATATGAATTTAAACCACCTTATAACATCATGCAAGCCACCCGCTTGCTCCAACACAATAACCCACCAAATAACCAATTTCCAACATCACAAGTATATAGTTTTACAAGTATTTAAATCAAATAAAATACTATTTATCACATCTAATCAACAATACTCATTCAAACCAACAATCCACAAGAAAACCAAATACAAACATAAACATTACAACTATAATGCTTACAAGTATTGAAATCTACTATTCATCACATCTAATCAACAATACCCAATCATAATTCAAAAGAACGTAAAACACTTCCAATATGTATTTAGACCACCTTATAACACCATACATGCCACCCACTTGCTCCAACACAACATACCACCACAAATCCAATTTCCAACATCACAAATATAGAGTTTTACATGTATTTAATTCAAATAAAATACTATTTATCACATCTAATCAACAATACTCATTCAAATTTGCAAGAAATGAAAAACACTCCCAATATGAATTTAAACCACCTTATAACATCATGCAAGCCACCCGCTTGCTCCAACACAACAACCCACCAAATAACCAATTTCCAACATCACAAGAATATAGTTTTACAAGTATTTAAATCAAATAAAATACTATTTATCACATCTAATCAACAATGCTCATTCAAACCAACAATCCATAAGAAAACCAAACACAAGCATCACAACTATAATGCTTACAAGTATTGAAATCTACTATTCATCACATCTAATCAACAATACCCAATCATAATTCAAAAGAATGCAAAACACTCCCAATATGTATTTAAACCACCTTATAACACCGTGCAAGCCACCCGCTTGCTCCAACACAACATACCACCACAAATCCAATTTCCAACATCACAAGTATAAAATTTTATAAGTTTTTTACTAGAATTTACTTACTTTGCTCAAGCTAAGCTTACAACTTTCAGAAAAAAAAAAAAAAAAAAAAAAAAAAAAAAATCCAAAGTTATTGCAAATAATGTGTATTTAGCCTGCAAAAGAAAACTTAAATTTATAAGTCCTTCAATCTTGAAAATGATACAACTACCAGAAACAATAAAAAAGAAAAAAGTATACCTATGAAAATTAATGAAGAAGAGTTAGGAGCTTAGTTGATGACTGTAAGGAATACATGGGTATCAACATGGAATTAAACTATTAATTATTACAAGAAATGCCCAACATACCTATTTATATAGGCCCATGTTGTAAGTGCTGAATTAAAAAATAAAAAATAAAAGGCCTTACTTCAACATCAATTGCAATACCATCGGCTATAAAGATGCTATGAGGATGTGGAGAGATAAAAATTGATGAAAAGCTAATTTAAAAAATTAGTGAATTTAGAAACCCAGAAAAGTAGCCAAGAAATATTAAAAAATGGGACATGTTACAGAGGATGTTAATGGTACCAGTTGTGCCATCAGCCAAGAGAAATGTTTGCACATAATAAAGTATGAAAACTGAACACAACATCACCATAATTATAATACAAATCACAAGCATCCACATAATAAAAAAGAACCTAACCAAAGAGGCACACACAAGCAAATCTACTGCCTAGCCCTCTATTTGGTTGATATGAAAGCCTTTTACCGGATAATATACCAAACAATTGTCCATTGTTCATTTAGTTTCCTAAATTACAAGACATACAGCTCAACTACAACATATCATAGCAAATAGAGGGCTATGTAAAATTTCGAAATTTACATTTTCCAAGTTCTAATAGTAATAAATAGAAAATAGTGCCAAAAAATTCTCACAATTAAAGGGTAACTTTTTCCTATCAACAAGCCTTGACTTTTCTCTGTACAAAATGAGGATTCCGCAAACATCTTAACATCTTGAACCAAAAAAGGAACCCCAAATTTACTGCAAAAGATAGAATTTTGATTAGCTCTAAAACCAAAAAAGAAAAGCAATAAATAAATATAATTTCAGAAGTCTCTTACTTGAAGTAGTTAAAAAAAAAAAAAATTTGAATCGGTGAAGGGAAGGCGAAGGGTCATCGGTTAGAAGTGGAAGCCGAAGGGTCGCCGAGAGCTGAATCGACAAAGGGAAGGCGAAAAGTCGGTGTGGGTGGAAGCCGAAAAGGTGTGGGAGTTGAATCGGCGAAGGGAAGCCGAAGCGTCGATGTGGGTGGGAGCCGAAACATCGCTGGGGTTTGATCGGCGACGACAATCAAGCAAAAGCAACAACGGCAAAAGCGATCCAAGCAAGCAAACAAAAAGCGGCGACGACAAGCAAAAGCGATGACGGCAAGCAAATAAGACGGCGAACCGATCGCAAGCGTGACGGCAAGCATAAGCGACGACGAGCAAAAGCAAAAGTGAGAGCAAGCAAAAGCAAAAGCAACGGCGAGCAAAAGCAAAAGTGACGGCGAGCAAAAGTGATGGCAAGCAAAAGCAAAAGCGACGATTCGGCGGCGATGGCAAGCCTAATTGACGGCCGAATTGGCGATCTGCGGATGGGCTGTGAGGGAAAGAGAGAGTGAGGGAAAGAGAGAAAAAAAATCAGAATAAGAGAAAAGTGAAACAAAAAAAAAGGGGCTAAAACTCATATGTATAAAACTTTTAGAGACGAACTCAGATTCGCCGCTATTGGATACCTTTAGCGACTAACAGAGATTCATCATTGATAATGAACCGATATTTATATTTTATTTTTAGCGACGACTTATTTTCGTCGCAATATGTTTTATTCAGCGATGAAATACTTTTCATCACTAATAGTGTTCTCACTAACACCTTTAGCGACAAACATTTTCGTCGCAAAAAACCTAAACTTTTAGTGACGAAACGATTTGTCATTTTGTAGCTGAATTTAGTTTGGCACCAAAAATTTTTCACTTGGCGCCCGACTCTTTGGATACCTTTAGCGATTTAACCGGGTTTCGTCAGCGATAAAGAATCAATATTTATGATTTTATTTTTAGCAACGACTTATTTTTGTCGCTATATGTTATATTCAATGACGAAATCCTTTTCGTCACTAATTGTGTTCTCACTAATACCTTTAGCGACGAACATTTTCGTAGCAAAAAATACAACTTTTAGCGGCTAAACGGTTCGTTGCTGTAGCTGAATTTAGTATGGCACCAAAAATTTTTCACTTGGCGCCTGAGTCATATTAGTATGAAACTTTTAGTGTGGAACTCGGATTCGTTGCTATTGGATACCTTTCGCGATTTAACCGGGTTTCGTCAGCGATAATGAACCGATACTTATGATTTTATTTTTAGCGGCGACTTATTTTCGCCGCTATATGTTATATTCAAGAACGAACATTTTCGCCGCAAAAAATTTAAACTTTTAGCGACGAAATGATTCGTCATTGTAGCTGAATTTAGTTTGGCACCAAAAATTTTTCACTTGGCGCCTGAGTCATATTAGTATAAAACTTTTAGTGAGGAACTCGGATTCGTTTCTATTGGCTACCTTTAGCGATGAACTTGGATTCGTCGCTAATAATATACTGATATTTATGTTTTTATTTTTAGCGATGA
The DNA here is from genome assembly GCA_028216015.1 of Quercus dentata. Lineage (NCBI taxonomy): Eukaryota > Viridiplantae > Streptophyta > Magnoliopsida > Fagales > Fagaceae > Quercus > Quercus dentata. The sequence goes on from CP116448.1 coordinate 16,317,174, forward strand.
CTTATTTTCGTCACTATAAGTTATATTCAAGGACGAAATATTTTTCGTCACTAATAGTGTTCTCACTAACAGCTTTAGCGACGAAAGTTTTCATCGCAAAAAATTTAATCTTTTAGTGACGAAAATTTTCGTCACTGTAGTTTAATTTAGTTTCGCACCAACATTTTTTGCTTGGTGCTTGAGTTCAACACAACATATAGCAACGAAATCTAATTTTCGTTGCTAAATATTACTAATTTTTTTATAAATAGCGATGAAATTTAGATTTCATCGCTATATAGTACTTTTTTGTGAGGAAAAAATTTTCCTCACAAAAATTAAATCACTGAAACTACATTTTGTTGTAGTGATTGCTTGATTGTTGATTAGTGGATTCTTAGGAGTGGTGACCTTAAAATTACTCGGTGAGGTTTTTTCCTTGCGAGAGGTTTTCCCCATTTGTCAACAAATCACCGTGTCAAATTTATTTTCTGCTACATTTAGTATTTTTCATGATTTGTTGGTGCCTCCACGATTTGCATGCAATTTAACCTAATTAATCAACTTGGGTAATTGAATTAATTAACCGAGGTCAAGCTATCTTAACCCAACAAACAACAAATAACTTTATAGATTAAAGCTAATTGAAACCCGCTAAGAAACATTAAACATACAATCATTATCAAAATTGTTAATTTCTTACCTTCATAGATACACAAATTTTCATACAAATCATTAGACTGGTACAATTAATTCCCTTGCAACACGTTAGATATAATTCCAGCCATTCAGCTAATTGTACCAGTAATTTCCGCGTGTTAAGACTAGCACAAAAATCAACCCTTCTAATTACTGTTCTTTTCCTTTGTTTTTCATTTTCTTTACTCCGTCAATCACGTTTCCCGGCCCCTTCGTCTTCTTCTTTGTCCCACCTTCCTCGCACATGAACTTCAATATTTCTCCTCTGTGTTCTATGTCAAATAGTTGATTGGTATGTAAATGTATCATTGTAAGATCTTTCAATTTCCTTCTCCCTTCACGTCCACGTTAAGTGAATTTTACTTTTTTAAGTGTTGGATAAGCTGATTGAGTAGGGCCACATTAGTTGGCCAACATATTATTGGCCAAGATTCTTAGGAAAAAAAAAAAAAAATATATATATATATATATATATATTAGTGAGTAACTATTATTGAAATATTTCACTCCGTTAATCAATTTGAAATTAGGTTGGATATGGTATTCACAAATCACAATGTGGTTAATAAAACCCTGTAAATTTTCATAGTATTAATATTTAACAATTAATATCTCTTATATCAATAAAAAATACCATTACCCTGTTCAATATTGCTCAAATTACTTTCATCATTATCCTCAAGAATAATGACTTCATCATCACACTTCTCCAAATTTCAATAATGGCTAATAAAACAAAAGGTGTAATACAAAGTTGTCGGAACCCGTAAAAATATAAAAGAATAAGATAGAAAGTGTGATGAATGCTTTACTCGAAACTTACTAAACTAAACAAAAATTAGAGAACTTAAAATGACCATGCCAACGAGAATCGCTGATTCCAATCACACATAACCCATGATATATATATTATACCATGTAGTGCAGAAAAATAAATAAGACAATGAAACCAACTGTTTTAAGGTAAAGAATCTGGGAAGGATTTAACCTAACCTATCATCAAAGCAAACAAATCCATTATAATAGTATGGAAGTTTACAATAAATTTTCTCCCTAAAATCTAAAGCTACCTCTTGTAGAACTTTCTCACACGACCACGTGTAGTTTTGAAAGCCACGACTCTTCTATCTTGAATCATTTGCACACAAACACTCACGTTTATGACTTTGAGATTCCACTCAAAGGTTTTGGATTACCATAAGTAGTTAATCTTGTATGCAGTAACTTCTACAACACTGGATCTTGAGATTCTTCAAGGAATATTTCGGGTAGAAGACTTTAGAGAACTTTGGGTACAAAAACCTTAAATCTGCAATTGGAGGCACAAGATGCACTCTTTTTTCTCTAAAAACCCCATCTACAATTGGAGGAATATGGCCGGTAGAAGACTTTAAAGAGTTTTGGGTACAAAAACCCTAGATCTACAATTGGAGGCACAAGATGCACTCTTTTCTCTCTAAAAACCTCTAAAAACCCCATCTAGGGTTAGCTTATAATGTTCTTTAAATACTACAAAAAAACAGATTGCGATTTGGGATTCAAACGGACAAGTTATGGGCTTTTTACGTTTGCTGATTTTTGCTGATCTGTGACTTTTGATCGATCGAACCAGTTTGATTTTGACATTCTGAACTTGCAGCTTGTATGTTATTTGAATTTTGACTTACAACACTTTGAGCAGTGTCTAATATGACTTCATAGACTCTAAGATCTATATCTAGACAAGTTTATGTTCATGGTTTGCCAATTGTTTTAAACTTTTAAAACCTAACAATATCAATGCGGATTAGGATCCCTTACAATACCTAGGGTATTGCATGGGCTCATTTGTCTCACACATGATTTTTATTTCCTCAATTTGTGGTTTTATAATTTGTAATTTTTTATTATTATTTAAAGATTGAGATTGATTTTTTTTTTTTTTTTAAATTTAAAATTCTCAATCTCAACAATAATTGAGAGCAATTGCACATTGTAAAATACCCCTTAACTTGATCGGTGTGAATGCTGTCATCAATAAAGAAGCTGGTGTTCAGTGGAGGTTGACAAACTTCGTTTCCGACATTCAAGATTTAATTGAGAATCAATGTGAACTTAAGAAGGATTGCCTAGGTCTTCCGACATTCAATGTGAACTTAAGAAATGTTTGATTGGGCTTGGCTGGCCGCCCCTACTTTTTGTAAAGTCAATTCAGAAGGATTGCCTAGGTCTTGCTCGACAAGAAAGATTACTTCTCTATTGCATGGGATGTTTTGCTGTTTTGTTTCTCTCCTTTCCTGCTATAAAAGTTTTTGTTTCAGTTAAAAAAAAAAATGACAAAACCCAAACCCGAAAAGTTTTAGCATTTAATAAACGAGAAATATTAGTAGAGTAATACTACAATTACAAACTATTTTATAACATTTATACAAACTGTTGTTGTGAGTAACTTCTTATTGGCTTTCATTTAGGCCTATTATAAATATTACTTTTTTTATTTACCAATAACCACTGACCATATCAACGGTTTGTAAAATTATGTTAAAAAGTTTGTGTTTCTAGCATTACTCATTTTGGTAAAAATATAGGTAAAATAAACACCATGCTTTAATAAATGCTTTGTTTATTAGGTTCAAGAATTATTATTATTTGTTTTTTTGGGTTGTGGAACTCATTATTTTATTTTTTTTCAGTTTTTGTCTTCATGTGATGTAGCGGAGGGTAAACATGAGATTGTGTTTCTATGATTTTAGTTGAAACCGTTTAGGTGACAATTTTAACTTTAACTTTTAGAAATAAAAGGGTCAAAATGTAAGTTCAATAAAACTCAAGGAGCGTTATATAATTTTCTCTAAACTTTTCTATATAAGAAGACTTAGCTAGAAATGAAAGTTGGTGCTTCACAATATTTCTCAATGGAGTGGCCTTTAGTGAAGTCTTTACTGTGGGTTTTAGTACTTGTTGCTCACATTCATGAGCTAAGAGCTTGCATTGAGGAAGAGAGGATGGGTCTGCTAGAATTGAAGGCATATCTGACATCCAATACTAATTATACAAAACCCCTTCTGCCATCATGGGTTGACGACCTAAAGAGTGAGTGTTGTAATTGGGAACAGATCAAATGTAATGACACCACTGGCTACGTGATCAAGCTTTGGCTCTCCAATATAAACGATGAAACTCACGTCTATGCTGATAATGAAAATTGGTTCTTGAGCGAGTCCTTGTTGCAGCCTTTCAAGGAGTTAAGAATTCTTGATTTATCTCGCAATGGAATTCGTGGTTGGCAAGAAAATAAAGGTATGTGAGCCCTGTTTCTAATTTCAAACACCAAAAAAAGAAAAAAAAAAGTTAAAAGAAGAAGAAACACAATCATTATAACTCTAGTCAGTAACATATGCAATGCACAAGAAATTTTATTCTTTATCTAAATATGAAATTTGATAATTATGTTAGTTATTAACAGTCTTTTATTTTTGTCTAAATAAGAAATTCAATATGGTAGTTATTAAAAAATAATTTTTATAGTTATTAATAGTCTTTTATTTTAATTGCGGCAACAATTTACTGCAGATTTAAATATAGAATATGATTTAAACTTAATCAATATATATTAGAATAATGACATGTAAAATTGTTAGGTCTCAAAAGCTTATATGACAAAATATATAAGGTCAACAAAAATCAAATGTCCTTGGTTTTAGAGTAATGCTACGTCTACAACATTTTTATAATAAATTTTTAAAGAACTTTTCTTAAAAAAATTTCAACATTTTTTGAGTTAATTTGTTATTCTTTATTCTTGATTTGCCTTTCTCTAAACTTGAAAACTATTTTGAGAGAGATTGAGAAACATTTGAAAGGAAAGTCAATCTTGAGGGGGGACAACCCACAATGTGTACCAATCACCAGGGAAGTTAATACTATAATGGGATCGATCATACCAGAGAAATATACCATACTGGCCATTAAACCAGTATTGGTACTCCTCCTCAGTGTATCGAAAAATACCAGGTTGTATCGTCTTATTTCGGTTGTACTGGCTTGTATCGGCCTTTTGGCTAGTACAATAAAAAAATAAAAAATTGAGAAATAAATATTAAAAAATATTTTACTTAATCTAATATATTTGTTAATATATTTAAGCTAATATGTAGGCTTATAAAATATGTGGATTTAAATTTTTTGTTGATAAACATAAAAATTAATAAATTCATACTTACATAAATAATACAAATATATATATATATATATATATATATATATATATATATATATAAATTGTGGTAAACCCAAAACGGTACACTGGTATCAACTGATACTGAAATATTTCATTTCCCTAACCAAACCCAAACAGCCTGACCTCGATCTGAAATTGACTCGCTTGGTACCAACTCCATCATTTCAATCAAACCTATTTCCTCACAAACATCAAAAGCTCAAAGTCAACAACTCATTTTCTTTATAAGCTTCATCCAAAACCCCAAACTCATCTATATTCCCAAAGTACAAAAGGGAAAATTACATTTTTCCACCCTAAAATTTACCACAATTTACAATTTTTTTTTTCCATGTACTACCAAAATGCATGATCAACCCCCAAATAAAATACTTTGTAACACTTAACCTTCTACCGTCTGGTTTGCTATTAAATATATAATGAAATTTAGTTTTAAAAATTCATTTTACTCCTTTACTATCTATTTTGGAGAGAGAGGTAAATTAGTCTTTCAATACTAAATTCTGTTAAAGTTAGCACCAAAACAGGTGGTAGGGAGAAATTGAAATAGAGTTATAATTTTGGAGGGTTAATCGTGCATTTTAATATTTCAGGAAATAAAGTATAAAATGAAGGGCAGAAAAATGTAAACAAAAAGGCAATTAGACGAATGAAGTCGTTCCAATCCCTCCCACACCTAAATAACAAAAATGAAACAAACATCACCACTACCTTTTCATTATCACCGATTCATGAATCACCAGCAACCTTACAAAAAATACCACACCTCAAAGGCTACATTCCACAACAAGCCCTCAAAACCCAACCTAACCAATTAGACCAAAACCCATTGTACCACCATTCTCATGGTTTCTACATCTCCCACTCCGATGTCGTTCTCCACCATTGTCATCAGGGAGCACATGGTGGTTCTCTGGGACCTCTATGGTGTGCGTCAGACATTTGGTGTCAAAGTTGGTTACAGAGGGTTCTACATAGACGTGGTAAAATGGTCGGGTCAATCGGGTTGCGGGTCAAACGGGTTACGGGTCATTTTAAACGAGTTAAAAATGGGTTTGGGTCAATCGGGTTGTGGGTCGGGTCGGGTTGACCCGTATTTTTCACATGATTTTTTTTTTTTTTTTTTTATAAAGAAAACAACATGTATTTGCCATTTAGAAAGTCATGCAACAAATTACTTGATGTAAAATGCATTACTTTGAATTCACCAATTATATCAAGAATGAATTACACTTATTAATACTTATTCAATAATTTTAAAATCATACAAATCCTAACATTGCTATCTAAAACAAAATAACACAAAGATAAGTAAAAAAAAAAAAAAATACACAAGTTTTATTTCTACACAATATCAACATCCCAAAATATAAAACAAAATTTTCTTTATAAAAAATACCATGAAAAAACTCAAAACAAAATTGAAATATTTTATGCCTTATTGACCTCATCTACATTTACGCTAATTGTACATGCTTTCTAGTGAATACTTCAGTGCAACACTTCAATGCATTCAATAAGATTAAGACTCTCTAGAGTTTTTAGGGTACTTTACTACAAAGAATTCTTTAAATCCTAATTTTTCCTTCAATATGACTAATGTAATTCTCTTCATCTATGATTTAGAACTGAGTAATCTAAGAAATTCGGAGGTACTCATCGTGCGAGAGAATCGACTCAATGGAAGCCTACCATTCAAGGGTAAAATTCAATCATACATTTTTTAACGGCTAAAATAATATACTTGTGAGAAGAAATTTCTTTTAGTATCCACAAGTATGCCATTTTAAAGATTTACTCTTTACACTATCTCTTTTTAATTCTCTTGGCAGATATGACAAATTTCAGAAGTTTGGAGATTTTAGATATGAGTGGTAAAATGTTCACTGGAATTTTTTTCTCCATATATTGGGACACTATCTTCTCTCAAGGCTATATCATTATCTTAAAATAAACTCCATGGGAACTTAAATGTTAAAGGTAAGAATCTACTATGAAATCTGGCATTTATACTTTGTTAATGTTACCTGTACTTATCTGACATAGATTAGGAGTGTAAAAACTAAAAACATGTGAAGAACAATGACTGAAATATAATCATTCATGTTAGGTTTTATCGGCACATTCCGTGACAATGTAATTTTGTTTGAATATGTAATGTGTCACCAAGAGTTCAAAATTACAAGTCCAAAATGTAGTTCAAAAAAGACACTTGTTTGATTGATGATTGATCAATCAAACAAGTGTCTTTGATAGCCATTTGATCGTAGCTTGACCGATCAAAAGAAGATTCTTGAAACTTCCTTGATAGCAACTTGATCGATTGAAAATCTTGAAACATGGATTTTGACATGTTTTAGTTGAGTTAGTGCTACCTTGTTTTGCATGCCTTATACCCAAAAATATATAATGTACTTAGTGACATGTGCTACAAAAGAGAAAACCTAAACCAAGAATCATCAACCCATGAGTTGAAAGACCTAAGATAATTATCATCTGCTGTGTTGCTACTAACATGGTGCGGATCAAGAGTTGAAGCCACAGAGCCATCTAAGTGTGTTGTTACAAATATAAAATCTACAAGGTTTTATGCAACCCCGTAGCATTTTTATCTTTCAAGGTTCTCCATTGGTTTTTCACTTCGTCACCATATTGCTGAATTTATCATGAATTACTTTTTACATATGGTGACATGCTTGCTTGGGGTGATTAACCTATGACAATCTTGTTTACATAATTTTGTTAATTGGCTTAAGTAGTTTAATCTACTGGTTGATAATCCAAGTGGTCAAAATATATTCTTTCCAATTACTATTCTGGCCAGTAAACTAATTGATTGTCTTGTTGATTTTTACATTGGCGCATAATTAGGATGGACACTATTAATGTTATTGCTTTTGACAGATTTGGGTATGCTGAAGAAACTTGAAGAGTTAGATCTTTCTGACAATAACTTTGAATGGATCCTCCCTCCATGCCTAGGTCGTTTGACATCTCTTAGGTTATTAGATCTATCTAAAAACAAATTCAGTGGATATTTGTCTTCATCTGTGATAGCCAACTTGACATCCCTTGAGTACATTGATCTTAGTTATAATCGTTTTGGGGGTTTATTCTCATTCAGCTCATTTTTCAATCACTCTAAGCTCAAAGTGATTCGATTGAAAGGTGAAAACTACCGGATTGAAGATGGTAACAAAATTGTGAGTGAAAGCAACACATTTGAAATCGAAACTGAAAATCCCAGTTGGGAACCTTCGTTTCAGTTAAAGGTGCTAGTGCTACCTAACTGTGATTTGAATAAGTTATCCTCCAACATTCCAAAGTTTCTCTTTTACCAACAAGAATTGGAATTGGTTGATATCTCTCACAATAGGTTGAAGGGAAGCTTCCCTGTTTGGTTGATTGAAAATAATACTAGATTGCAATTGCAAAATCTTCGGGATAATTATTTTGGGGGTCAATTTCATTTGCCAATAGATCACTGCAGTAATCTTTCTTGGTTGGATTTCTCTTACAATAACTTTAATGGGCAACTGCAAGAAAATATTGGAAAGATGATTCCAAACTTACAATATCTGAATATATCTCAAAATCATTTTGAAGGTTTTCTCCCATCCTCAATTGGTGACGAGTAATTTGGAGAAATTGGACTTGTCCAATAATAATTTTTCAGGAGTGGTGCCAATGAAATTGGTTGCTAATTGCACCTCCTTGGTAGTTTTGAAGTTATCTTATAACAAATTTCATGGTGAAGTTTTCTCAGAGGGATTCCAATTTTTTAACAATAGCTTACGTATTTTGGAAATAAAAAACAATCAGTTTACAGGTACTTTGCCAACTATGGTATCAATAGCTGGTAGTCACTTGGGGTTCCTAGATATTAGCAACAATGGCTTCTCAGGTTTAATTCCCAGATTGATGGTAGGAAATTTGTGGTACTTATGGTCTCTGGACATGAGTAATAATTTTTTCGAAGGTTCATTTCCATGTGAAATGCAAATGCATGCATATATTTTACTAGACCTTTCTCATAACTTGTTTTCTAAATGGTCACCTTCTTTCGTTGATATATATACTATTCGACATCTATTTTTACAAGGCAATGAACTCGCTGGACCATTACCGATACTTTCTTTCAATTTTTCACTTCATCTGGTGACATTGGACATTAGAGATAATAAATTTTCTGGTAGAATCCCTAATGAAGTGGGCGTGCTTTCAAATTTAAGAATATTGTTGTTCAGTGGCAACAATTTTAGTGGTGTGATTCCAAACAAACTGTGTTGGTTGAAGAATATTGCCATAATGGATCTTTCCAAGAACAATTTTTCTGGAACAATACCGCATTGCTTTCATGACCTAAAATTTGAGAAGATAGATGCTTTTGATGGCCTTACTGAACCAAATTCCACTTTTTTGGAGTTCAGAGATATAATTGTCCCATATCAAAGTATCCTCAAAAGGAATTTTGAAAATTTTGAGGTAGAACGAGAGGTTGCTGCAGAGATTGGCATTGAGTTTGTAATGAAATATAGATCTTACTTCTACAAGGGTGGCATTCTTGATCTCATGTCTGGATTGGATTTGTCAATCAACAAACTAACAAGTGGCATCCCTCCAGAGTTAGGACAACTATCTCCAATTCTTGCACTAAACTTGTCTTACAATCAATTGACAGGTTCCATTCCAAATACATTCTCAAAATTGACTCAGTTGGAGAGTTTGGACTTTTCTTACAACAATTTGAGTGGAGAAATTCCTTCAACATTGATTGATCCGTACTTTCTAGCAGTTTTCAATGTGGCTTACAACAACTTATCAAGTAAAGTTCCAAACATGAAAGGACAATTTGGAACATTTCAAAATAGCGATTATGAAGGAAATCCATTTCTTTGTAGATCACCACTAGAGAAAAGTTGCACCAGGGTTGATAAATCACCTCCATCACCAATAAAATCTTTAAATGCAAGTCACCGAAAATGGTATGATGCGGATCCTTTAGTCTTCTCCACAACTCTTATCGTATCATATGTTATTTTCTTTATTGGTGTAGCTTGTATTCTTTATATTAATCCTTCTTGGCGACAACGATGCTTCAATTTGATTGAGAATCGTATGTATTGGTGCTAAAATTTTGCATTTTATAAGCTAGAAAGGTTGTCAAACTGTATTTGTCATTAGTTATACTTAATAGGTGATGATGGACACCTATGTGTCTATTTGGTTATGAATAGTGGTTATTATGAATATGAAACAAAGTGTTTTGTTTACAATTTTCCAACCTCTATTGTAGTTTTGTTTTGAAACAATTAGAAGGAAGTTTTTAATAGCCATATGTAATGCTCATTTGCTTATAAAAAAACATGTAAGTCATTTTGTGGCATATGATATCTTTAAATGGGAAACTAGTTTCAATTGTACAACATAGCATTAAGAAAAAAGAAAAATTAAATAACGTGATTTATTAAGAATAACAAAGATAATGTGAATAAATTGTGAAAATTCTGTTTTGACCCCTAACTGTTCTAATTAACATACTTGAATTTCACTTAGACGCAACATCAATTCAAATAGTTGTAAAAAATTGACATTGGTAAATTAAATACTCTTGCATCACCACAATCAATAAAGAAGTAAAAATAAATCATAAAAAACACAAGGATTTGGTGACGTTGTGGGAAGCTTCCGAAGGACTTCAAAAAAAAAAAATCCAAAAACACTCTAAGAGTAAACCTATCCCATAAGGAATCCTCTATAAAAGAAATTTTTATTAGACAGACTTACAAACCTTTTAGCTAATAAGTGTATTGTAGCGATGAAAGAAGGGTCCGTTTGGATACAACTTATTTTGCTGAAAACTGAAAATACTATAGCAAAATAATGTTTAAATGTGTGAATAGTACCGTGGGACACATTTTTAATATTTTTTGAATAAAGTGGTTGTGGGTCCTATGAACGGTGCATGAACAGTAACTTTGTCTCCCGCATGCGGTGTAATCACGTGCATGAAGCAGTACGCGATTCGTTCATAAGCAAAAAAAAAAAAAAAAAAAAGAGAAAACACAAAACGTGCAAACGCACAAACGCAAACACGGATCCAAACCGCACCTAAGGGAATTTATTTACTTTTGGAAAATGGAGGGAAACTTTTAGCAACGACAATAAATTTTGTTGCAACGACATTTACGTCACTAAAATAAGGTTTATTTTAATGATGACATCTATCATCGCTAATAATCATCTTTAGTGACGACCTTATGTTTCGTCACAGATATGTGGCCAAAAATATATAATAAATATATTATATATATGCTTTATTTATCACCGATGACACATTGGTGGTCGCTATTAGGATGCTATTATCAATGACACAACATGTTGTTGCAAATATATCTACCTAAATATAATGGAGGGTAAACTTTTCACACTAAAAAGTGGTGGGAATGAAGCTGGACCATCCACCTCTACACAACACAATATGTACGGCTCTACCCAATTTGGGCCATCAACATCTACCTGTAATGAGTCGACCACCTTCAATAAGTATAATCTAATTAGTGTGAACGAGTATTGCATGTCTTTATATCAACAAATTGGATCATCCACTTCCCTAAGACATGGATTTGAGGGTTTGTATAGCTATGACCATTATCCCCAACCTAGTTCAAGACCTCCCTCCTATCACCCATTGCCACCTCCATCCTATTCTGGGCAATACAATTATGACCAGGATAGCCAATCCCCTTCCCCACAACATTTGTATCCAACTTTATATGATGGCTAACCCATGTCTAATCCATTTCAAAATAATCCATATCCACATGGGCAATACAGCTATGAACAACATGACTTGTTCATCACACCACAACCTTCCCAACCACCCCCTCATGTTGGTGATTTCTGCACGCCACCAAATACATGGGCATGTGCTTTGAACTCTAAGGAAGAGGCCTCCATAACAGACTATGAGGAATATGCCTCCATTAAGGATAGTGGGGAAGATGCAGAAGTCAGATGATGAAAGTGACAAAGGTGGTAATTATCAAACAAATTTTGATATTAGAATGCAGCCAAGGCACATGGGGAAAAGTCCCTCTTCTAAGATGGTTGTACCTGTGCAAGCACAAAGGTACCCTCAATGAGTGAATAGGCATCCTCCACGTTGTGGAACACAATAAAAATTTCATGTACCCCATCGTGGCAATCACCAATCAATATAAAATGACTGTCTATTAAGAATATATTAAAGTATTATCATTTTTTGTGCATCATTATAGCAAAAAATATTATGCCTAAATAGTATACCAATCACATTATACTACTAACCACAATACCTTTGTGAAAATAAGAAATGTGTACACATATTTTGGCACTTGAAATTAGAGCCCAATTAATCTAATCATACATTTATTTAATATAATTGTCCAATCCTACAAATCCAACATAGAATTTATATGTTTAGCAACAATTGTAGGCGCAGAATAGGTAAAAAAAAAAAGTTTCAAACTTCTATTTTTGTAGTCGATCTTTTTTCCTTTGCATGATGGCTACTATGGTGTACATTTCTATTTTCGTTCTCCACAACCTCTCTTCCAAAGCCTCGTAAAAGTGTCAAAGAAAAATAAAACTTTCACCATATAATTTTCGTCCAAATTTATAGCAGCAAATTTTGAGTTAATTTCGGCCTTCAAAAGTTGTGATTTTCAAAAAACTCAAAACTGGAAAGTTGTAGATATTTAAGTCACGGTTCCAGCCCATCCAACCTTGAGTCAATTGGATTTTTGAAGAGAGAGATACGCAGAAAATATTGATTAGTGCTCAAATATGATTTTTCCTCTTCAGATTGTGGCCCTTTGATTTCTTTCCTTATTTGAAGCTTTCAAACATGGTAAATAGCCCAAGCACACCATAAAAAGTATACATTTTAAGTATGCTTGTCAATGGAATTAGTACCAACTTGTTATTTCAAATAATACAAACTAATAATACAATCCAACTCCTAAAAAAAAAATACGGTCCAACCAATCCTTTCAAGTAGATTGAATATTTATGTTGGGTCATTCGGTTTGACCACTAGTTGAGCCAGCCATAGTTTGAGTGGGACATGTTCTTCTATTATGGCTTTCTTGCCTATAGAGACTGCACAATGGCCTTCATTGATGCTCTGTCCCTAAATCCATTTCATTTCGAAGCCATCTTGATCTTGGTCAACCTTTTGCATGGTGCTGATTGACATTAGGATACAAGACCGGGAAATTAGGCTCATTCCAATGTACACTGTTTGGAGCCAAGTGAAATCTAGGTGCATAAAAAACAACTTGTTCTTCCAAATGGTAGTAGTGGTCAATATATCACATTGCAAATATGCTTTGATATTTACACATGGCAATGACATGTGAGCCTGGAATCTTATAAACTTGCCATTTTTGACAACTAGAAGTTCTCCGCCTCATATTTACCTCATGACGATGATTACCCTTGTATGCGGTGTTAGGCTTTATTGGTGTTTTGACTTCAAATAGACCATCTTCATGATTAAGCACAAGAATCGAATGATTTCGTGCCTTTTTTTTTCCCATTTATTGAATCTATTCTTTGCATTGGCTATAATGCGTTCACTGGTTGTAACCTCTGCGCGTGCCTTAGTATACCAATCGGCAAAGTAGGCTACACAACGGTAGTATGTAAGTTTGACTAATGCAGTTATGGGCAAATTTCTAACACTTTTTAGAATACCATTGAAGTTTTCAGACAAGTTTGTGGTCATTACCCCATAACGATGTCCACCGTCAAGTGCTAACGTCCACTTCTCGTGATTGGTATATACCTTAAATACTTATCACCATCCGTATTTAATTGAGTAATTCTATCCCTGGTTATTTGATATGTTTGTACCTGATTCTCCATGCCCGCCCACGTTACCATAGCTTTCAAGTTTTTATTCCCAATTTGTTTATTGAAATTGCTAGCCACCTGGCGAAGGCAAAAACGATGGTACCAATGTGTTGATTGACATATAGTTCGTATCGCTGAAATTATACCAGGGTGACGATCGGATATGACACATAACCCATCCCGATTAATGACATTATTCTTAATACAACGCAAAAACCAACTCCAGCTGTCATCAGTTTCCTCATCCACAATGGCAAAGGCAAGTGGAAAAAGTCTATTCTCACCATCCTACGTTGATGCAATTAGTAACTTACATTTGTACTTACCATATAGGAAAGTTTCATCTATACTAATCAACGGCCTACAATGTTGAAAACCTTCAATTAATGGACTAAAAGCCCAGAACACTGTCAAATATCGCACGCCTTTGGCGAAGAAGAAGGTAATGTTCTCAAAATAACCTTGCTGCCCGCGTTTGAATTAGTCAAAGTTTTCAACCATTTTGGCAATAATTGGTAAGTTTTGGGAAATTTAGACCCCGGTTGATAAAATCAACAAGTTTTGAACCCAAGTTGTTTTTTAGATTTATTATGAATAAAACTTGTTCAAACACACAAACATCAATATCATGTCCATATCATGCACAACAGAAAAGTAAATAAGACAAGATATCATAACCCAAGAAAACCAATGAAATAAACTAGTTTCACAGTAAAAAACCTAGGGGAAACTTTTCCGAAAAGAAATTCACTATAGTAAAGAGAAGTTTCAAATCTAGTACAAAACATTTGTCCCTAGACTCTACAATCCCCGTAGATGAACTTATAGCAGAAACCTTCTATCACTTGAGAACCTTTGAACTCTTCAATATATGAACGCCACCCTTTTGCACGAATCTCAAGACTTGACTAATACCAGCAACTTGAAGATGTTTATGGTTGCAAAGACCTTCACTTCATCAATAATGAAGATCAAGAAGTTCTTGGTTATAAAACCCTAAGGCGCAAAAGACACAGCAACTTCTTGTAAAGAGAATAAGGTACTAGGTCACTTTCTGCATGTGTTCTCCATGTATAACGGCCTTTAAAATAAGCCTTATATATGTCTAAGGTTGTGAGAAAATAAACCATACACATACATGTCAACTAGGGCCAAAAATCATATCTGAAAATTTTGATTTCGTAGATCTTGATAGACTTAGCTTCTATCGAGCTTTGTTCTAAAATTTCGATAGATCTTGTTTAAATCGAGGTATCTGTCAAGTTTTAATGAATAGCTTTTCTTCAGTTGTTTCTTGGTCCAATCTTCATGGCTTTAATACTTGACTTGAACTCTTCTTTCTTAAAGAACTAAACTCATCCTAGATCTACCCAATTACAAATAAAGTGCATTTTGTCAAAGGATTAGCCAATTACATAAAATATGTCTTTAACAATCTTCCCCTTTGGCAATCAGTGACAAAACCACAACAAAACAACTAATCATGAGAGAAGTCTTAAATTACTTAACTCATAACCACTTGTTGTATTACAAAATAAATCTATCCTAACAACAAACTCTTAAAAAACTTTGCAAGAAAAGAGTTCACGGCATGATAGACTTTCACAACCTGTCTTTCTAAAACACTTAAACAAAACTCATCAAGGCATCATGTGTGAAATAGAAATAAAGATTGCGTACATAAAGAAACATGTGTATAAAGAGAGAAAAGAAACAACATGGTTTTAAAACCGTGCACGGTAAAAGAACTGGAAAAGCGACTAATTATCGGTTTTATGGTGGACGAGAGTCCACCGATGGTCGAACCGGTGACGTCATAAATAATTTAATTATTATTTATTTAAATTATATAAATAATTAATCATTTTTTAATATACTAAAACAAACAAACCAATAGTAATAAAAAAAAAATACAAGTATATAAGTATATAACATCTTTTTAAAGAATTTAACATATTAACATTACAAAACATTTATCCTTAACATAATAAACTTTCAACAAAACCAAATAAATAAGTCCATTAGTCATTACATTTACATCCAAATGACAAATAACAAATAAGTTTATTACATCTAAATAGCAAATAAGTTTTAAAGTTTCAAATAAACAACTACTGAGTTTTAAGACCCAAGCCTCATTTGTTATGAAGAAAATTGAAATCAATATTATCATGTGAACCAAATGCTCTACCACTAGCATCATTATCATCATCCTCATCCTCATCTTCTTCATCTTCAACATGAATAGGATGATTTTTATCTTTAAATCCAAGAGGAGCATCATCTTCATCACCAAATGATTCCAAATTGATGTTATCATCATCCTTAATCACTTCATTGTCCATATCTATACAAATTCCAAAACCAAAGAATAATAAATGAAATAACAATTCTAATAATCATTTCTCATAAATCATAAATAGTCTAATTAAAATATGCAACAAGCCAAAGAATTGTTATAAGCTAACCTATTTGTACATGGCTAGAAGACCCATCTTCGATTGGATAGGCTCCCTCTTCATATAATGCATTCTCTATCTCCTCATGATCCAGAAATAGAGGTTCCTCATCTTCCACTATCCAAAATTCAATTTTATCGAAACTTGCATAATCAGTAAGATCAAAATCGAACTTCTTCCTTTTGACTCTATATCATAAGATGAACATAATAAATAATTAGTAACCAAGTCACTTATATTTCACAATCACAAAGAACCCACTTGACCAAATTAGTGAATCACTCATATTTCCCCACAAAAACATTGAAACAAAGAGATTATATAATATATAGTATATACCTTTCTTTCAATCAGTAGTTATAATGAACAAACACAAGATCATTAAGTCGTTGATGCTCCAATCTATTTCTTCTTTTGGTATGTATTTGTTAAAAAACACTCCAATTCCACTCACATCCCGAAGAGGCAGTTGTTTGGCTAAAGATTTGAATTACAAACTTTTGTAATGTTGGAGCACAAGATCCAAACAATTTCCACCACTCATCTAAGCTCCATATACAACACAAAACAAAGATACAATGAATCAATAAACACAGCTATACTTATCCCAAAAATATAAAAAAAGAGCTATAATCTTTAAAACATATTTTCATTTTATTATTAGCTAAAGTAAACAATATCTTATCCGATTGAGATGTCTTGGCTGATTCTTGAGCAAGTTGGGTTCTAAAAGTTTGTTCACACTTTTGAAATAGCCTTAATTCCTCCACCAACTTCAATCGACCAACTGAAACTTTTGATTCAATAACATCTGTCACAGCAGATTATGTCTTTAGCCTCTTATTAAGAATGGATGAGTCATATTGGAATGCAGGATTCAACCAATAAGCAAAGACATGAATATCTCTATAGAATTGATTATCCCAACGATCCTTGATAATATTAACATAAGACTCCCATAGTCTCTTCTTGTCCTTGAAATTTTTTTTGATTCCATCAATTACTCTATACATGCCATCATATACATAACCCATAACTGGTTTTTCATCAGAATCAGCAATGCAAATCAATGGTGACATAATATGCACAATTACATGATAATCATTCTAAAATTGATTGTCAATAATGATTTTCACCACTGCCTTTGCTTTCTTATCTTTTGCATATATTGATTCAACATAAAATTTGCTAGTCACCAATACTTGTAATTCATGCTTATTTTCCTTAAGACTCCCTAAGGCAAGGAAAGTAGTAGCAAACCTAGTTGGCCCCGGACGCACAATTTCTGTCCAATTTTTTCTAGTCCTCAACCAAGCTTGCAAAGCCACATGATTATAGATGAACACTATGATCTTGGATGCACGCTTTGCAAGTTTAGCCACATGATTCATCTTCCCAATCTCCTTAAAAATTAGGTTTAGGCAATGTGCTGCATAAGGTGACCAACTAATGTTCCTATATTTTCCACACAAAATTCTTCCAATAGCTACATAATTTGCAGCATTATTAGTGACCAAATGTACTATATTTGCAGGACCAACCCAATTAACAATTTCATCAAACAAGTTACTCAAATTAATAGCATCCTTAACCAAGTCAGAAGCATCAACCAAACGTATAAAAATAATTCCTTTAGGACAATAGACAAGGAAATTAATTTATGTTCAATGCCTAGTATCAGTCCACCCATCAGCCATTATTGTACAACCAGTGTCAGCCCAATATGAACGATGAGAATCAACAATCAATTGGACTTCTCTTTTTGCATCTCTCAACAAAGGCACTTGAAGGGCATGAAAATTTGGGCCTCTATATCCAGGACCATAAGAAGCTACAGAATTGAACATAGGTTGATAATAACTAGAATTCACAACATTAATTGGAATGCAAGCATCATACATTCATCTTGCTACAGCCATATCAACCCTCCACTTCTTTTCTTTGCCAACAAGCACACTTTTAATAGAAGGTTGAGCCCTCGGTGTTGTTCTAAGAGCGAAGTAATTACCAATGTCACCAACCTTTCTCTTGCCAAGATTGGATCTTGGTGGAAAACTACTAGGACCACTTCCATTCCCCCTTCCTAACCCCCTACCTCTAGGAGTAATTTCTTGAACATCTTCAAATTCTGGTGAGTCCTCTAATGGCGAATAATTAGATGCTTCTTGATCCTTTTTTGTTTGTTCTTTAGATTTTGAAATTTCCTTCAAATTCTCAACCATTAGAAACCTAACATCATAAGGTACACCCATACATGCAGCCACATCACCTTTAATTCCAACTAGATGTCTTTTCATCCTATTGATGCCCCCTCCTTTATAACTTTTCCTACAATGTATACATCTATAACTACTTTTTCCGTCTTTTACCTCTTGAGTTACATGATCCCATGTAGGATCACATTTCGCTCTCACAGATGAAGAATTAGCATTAGACCTGGTTGTAGAAGCATGTTCATTTGATGGTATTGAGGCAGACTCCATTTCACTTAACAATTTTAGACTAGCAGCAACCATTTTATCAACAAATAAATTCATCAACACAACATACACAAACAATAGTGAATAATTTCAGACTGATAACAACCATTTTATCAACAAATAAATTTATCAAAACAACATACATAATCAATAGTATAATACTCTGTAAACTATTAATCAATAATGCTCTGTAAATAAAATCCACAACATACACAAAATCACAAATAAACTAAAATGCTATTATAATCTAATAATTGAAGTTATCACTTACCAAAATAAGAACCTGAGATGAAGCAGGACATGAACCGAGAATCTGAGATGAAGTCGAAAAAAAAAAAAAAAAAAAAAAAAAAAAAAAAAAAAAAAAACTCCCCCTAACAAGATGAAACACAACTCCCCCTCCAAAGGCATGTATTTCTCCCTTTAACATGTAGAATCTTAAAAAGAAACCACATTTCTCCCCCTTTTTGTCATGATTGACAAAGGGTACAAGAAGCTAAAAATATTTACTTGAGAAATATAAAGATGATCAAGGGGACACAAGGAATCCATATAAATGCATGAATGTAATGAAACAAGATGTTATGGGTGACAAGATAATAGAAAGATGCAAAAAATGTGAAAAACAATGCATGCAAGAGGGTCTCGACAAATCGAGAAGCTGTCAAGCTAGCAGAAAGCACATAAAATTACCTCGATAGATTGAGATATGTGTCGAGAATCTATCGAGACGCTACCCAAAACTCTCGATGGATTGAGAATGTATCGAGAAGACAGAGAGCACAAAAATTTGTCTCAATGGATAGACCTAGCTGTTGAGAAGCTATTAAGGTCAAATCTAGAAATCTTGATAGAAGAAATTTGTTTTGAGCTCTTTGTCAAGATGCTATCGAGAAGGTATCGAGCAATTGTCAAGAAGAAAAAGCAAGATTTTCCAAGGAAGGAAAAACACACAAGATGAATGCAACAAGATAGCTACTCAAACAAGCATCCAAGCAACATGTTAAGCACTCAAACACAACTTAAATCTAGATATAAAGCATTTCTAGATCAAAAGACACACATTCATACTAAACAAGTCTAACTAATTTTATTTTTCAAAAACAAGTTAAGACAGTTTAGTAAGCATATATTAGCACATATATCTTTTATGATCCAAATCATATTGTACCTGCACATGTATCAAGAATAGTAAAGAATTTGCGTGTTGTATGTGAAATAAAGTAAAAGTGCATAAGTGTTTCATATTATGAGACATGAGAAAATCGAATACTGTGACATACTATCATAACTATTTGATGGGGACTATCACCTTCGAGGTACATCCTATAACTCCCACATCTCCTGGAAACACACTTGCAACCACATTAAAAGGATTTTGATTCTTTTTGCTTTTATTTTTCTTTACATATTTTTCTTTTAAGCATAGCATGCATGGGCATATAAGAGAGAAAATAAATACCCATGTAAGCCAAAACATCACAATTTTGCTATGATGAAGCACACAAATGTTATACATGATTGGCAGGCTTTAGTGGTGAGATGTTTATTTATGTCTTTCTCTTAGGATTTTCTAATCCTTCTCGTCAAAAAGAGTGATATGAGTATGAGATATAAGAGACAATCTTAATCGTATTCATCACAACAATGAGCCACAAAACTCACTTACTTAGTTGTGCATTGAGATGCTCATTTAAGCTACTAGAGATATAAAGTTTAGAAACGTTGTTTCAATTGCCATCCAAGGTACACAAGTACCAATATATACAAACACACACTGTTTTTGAATTTTTCTGATTTTTGCCTTTTTTTTTTTTTTGGAAAACAAAACAAAATAAAAACTAAACAACCAAACAAAAACAGACAAACAACATGAAAGTATAAAGATATATGCAAATGTATGAAAGCATGATTCCAAAAACAGAAAAGAAATCAAAAAAAGAGAGTCATACTTTAAATAGAAAGAAATAAAGTAGAGGACAGATAGAAAAGACACTTAAGTCTTAGGCTCTTTCTTACCCACATAGCACAAGTCTTTGGGCGTGAAGATGAAAAGGCACGTGTCCTAGTATGTCTACTAAAGCATATAGAAGAATTAGAATTCTCCTAAAATTGAGTTAAAAAGCTCAAAGCTTTTAATAACTCTCCAAAAAAATGTGTTAAACCTTGAGAGGGAACCTATAACCATTTGAACACTTGCTTATAAGGATACAATTTGAAGCAATTAGGACGAATTTGTCTAGAAAAACCACAATGGTGACAAATATGAGTAGTTTTTGAACTACTAGACTTCCTAGAGTGAGATCTAAACAAGGATTTAGAATTAGCCAAATCAGTTTTGGATTTCATACCTTTATCACCTTTCTCAAATTGGGGCACAAAGACAGTCTTTGATCCAGAAGCCGTGGAAGATGAGGGGTTGGAGGAAATAGCATATCCTAAGCCGGTCTTATCAGAACTAGGCTTTTGAGCACTCAATACCTCATCAAGTTTTGCACTAAACATCCTCTTTATTTGAGTTTTAGCTTGACTAGGCTCAACCTCGAGATTCTTCACCTTCTTTTCTAATGAGGTGTTCTCTACAACAAGAGTCTCAACTAACCTTGTAGTCTCATCTAGTTTGACTAACAATTTAGCTTTTTCAGTTTTTACCTCATTAAGCTCTTTTCTACAAAGATGAGAAGTCTTTTCAGATTTTATAAATTCAATGCATAGCTTATCATAGGCTTCTTGAGGGGTCAACTCCTTTGGTACTTCATTATCAGAAGAATCCTTATTGTCACTAGCACTCTCCACAATCACCTTATCGGTTGTGGCAGCAAAAGCCATATAATGACCACATTCATCCTCATACTCATCGGAAAGATCACTCTTAAAATCACTCAAGGTAGCAACCAACACAATACCTTTTGAATTCTTAGTCTTTTCCTTCATAAGATAGTTTGGGCACTTTATCCTCATATGACCAAAACCTTTGCACTCATGGTATTGGATGAGGGGTTTCTCATTCTTGCCCTTCCTAAAGGATTCAAATTTCCTAGGGGCTTTGTTCTTATCCCTTTTCCTATATTGAAGAAACTTGATAATCTCATTAGCTATGAAGGTTTAGTCCTCATCCTCATCTTCATCTTCATCTTTAAAGTCATCACTCTCTTCCTCTATACCCTTAAAAGCTATTAGGAAGATATTTTATGTAATTGGCTAATCTTTTGACAAAATGCACTTTACTTGTAATTGGGTAGATCTGGAATGAATTTAGTACTTCAAGAAACAAGTGTTCAAGTCAAGTATTGAAACCATGCAAATCTGACCAAGAAACAAGTGAAGGAAGTGTTATTCATTAAAGCTTGACAACAATCTTGACAGAAAGACTTCTATCGAGATTTAATGTTGAAGCTTGACACAAGTTGTATTTGTCAAGAATTACGAAATTAGACTTTTTAGATATGATTACATGCATATTCCTATGTATTTATGTAGGGTTTCTTTTCTCACAACCCTAGATATATATAAAGATTATTTTAAAAGCCGTCGTGCATGCATTGTGTGATTGAATGCAAAAAGTGACCTAGTTCATCATTCTTTCAGAAGAAGCTCTCTTCGTATGCTAAGGGTTTTGTGACCAAGGAGCTTCCCGATCTTCATTATTGATGAACTCAAGACCTTGCAGCCAACAATCTTCTTCAAGTTGGTGAGTTAGTCACATATTTTGATTCGTGCATCATTGTTTAGTCACGTACTAGGATTTGTGCATTGAATGGATAGGTTAAAGAGTTTGGTAAGATTCCTTATACTTGTAACCGCTTGTTATTGATAATAATGGATTCTAGGGAGTAGTGACTTTAAATTCACTTAATAGGGTTTTGCTTTGATGGTTTTCCCCATTTGTAAACAAATTACCCGTGTCAAATTTATTTTCTGCTGCATTTAGTTATTTGGTGATTTGTTTGTACTACCACGCCATTACATGTAATTGAACCAAATTAATTAACTTGGCTAATTAATTAATTTGCAAGGGGTCAATTCATTTTAACCCAACAAGAGCCATATTCCTACTCTTTCCACCTTTTTCCATTTTAAATAATCACATCTCATAGGTTTGAAGGTTCCCTACAAGCTTAGTCAAAGGAATTTGATCAATGTTGTAAGGTTGAATTTATTCAACCATCTAATTGGCTTTATTCCGTGCCAAATTTGCTTGTAATTCAGCATTTAGTAACCCCGTATTTAGGTGGGATTGTTGTAAGGGTAGTGAGTGAGATAGAGTGAAGATTGCTCAAGAGTGTGCAAGAAAACAGAGTGTCGCGGCCTGGGACTCGCGGCTGGACTCGCGGCTTCAACCCGCGAGACCGCACACGTGCCAAGCATCTTTGGAAGATGAACAGTCATGCTAGCTGGAGCACTACAGGACAAAACAGGACAATCGGCCATACGGTTATCTCGCGATTGGAACTCGCGATCGAGTCAAGCCGCGAGGTCAAGCCGCGAGCCACCCCCTGTTTTGAAAAAAAAAAAAAAACTGGCGTTTCACATTCCTCACCACTCCAAAGTATAAATACCCTTTTAACCCACGATTGAAAGAGAGCTTCCAGAGAGAGAATTTTGAGAGAGAAACCCTAAAGAAAAATCAGATTGTTTCACCCACAATCTCTACCTTAGAGTCTCATCAAATTCCCTCACTCTCTTCCTCTCCATTGTCAAATCCTTGAGAGGCCTTATAACCAAACCCTGGTTCTCACCATTATCATCTCCGTGAGATAGACGTTTGGAGTTAAGGGAAGCAGTTAGGAAGGAGCCAATCTTTATTGGTTGATGCTACGGTGTAGTAGCGGAATCCGGTAAGCTAGAGAAGAAAAAGGTTCGGCGCAACCTCGTTGGAGCAAGAAGCTTGGAGGGCTTAGGTGCATTGGGTAGATTAGGCTTGGAGGGTCTATTGCTGTCCTTGTATCCCAACTATATTTTCTAGTGGATTGATTACCGCTTGGAGGGCGGCGGAGAGGTTTTTCGCCGAGGTCTTCGGTTTCCTCTTCGATAACATATCCGGTGTTATCATTGTGTTTGCATCTTCCTTCCTCTCTATCTCTGCCTTTACATTATCTCTGTGGCTTATTTTATTATGGCTTAGATAGTTGTTTAACCAATTCAGATTATAGCATATGTTAAGTTTCCGCACATTAATTGTTTGACATATTGCTTGTGTTGGTTAAGTTGGTTTTTGGGGTCTAAACGTTCAAAAGTGTTTTTGTACACGTTTTTGAACTTACAATTGGTATCGAGCGGGTACACTTGTTGTGGTTTAAATACCTAAGTGTGATCCTTGACCCCTTGTGTTTATTTGCCATGGATTGTGCTTTGTATGACTCTTTGCATGATTTGGTTGGTGATGAATGTAACATGCCACGTGTTTGTGAAAATGCCTCTATGAGTGTTAATCCTCATAAGTGTGATGACATGTTATTTGAATCTATGGGTGTTGTTGACAAACTCTTCAAGAAAAATGCTAAGAAGGTTCAAAAGAATTTGAGCAAGTTATTTTGTGAAAAGGATGATTTGATTGCTAAGCTCAATGAATCCAACAAATTGGTTGAGAAATATAAAAACTTGCTGAAATTTCTCTTGAAAAGCTGAAAGAGTTTGAATGTTTGAATATGGACTTGGATGCTAAACTTGTTTTGTCTAACAAACTTGTTGATGATCTTAAATGTGAAAATGAATCTCTTAAGATGCATGCCAAGTGTTTGATTGCTGAACCTATTGTTAAAAAGGATGATAATGTTTGTTGCAATCATGTTGTGGTACCCGATTTTGTGCCTAGTGTGTGTTCTACCTTAAAGGACAAATCGGTGTACATTCCTCCACATAAAAGAAATCAAAAGGTGGGAGAGAAAGGCTGTTAAGTCAAAGCCTTCGTTTAGGTCTCAACCTAAGGCTTTGGATGGATCTAAGTTTGTTCCAACTTGCCACCATTGTGGTGTGATTGGTCATATAAGACCTCAATGTCATAAGTTGAAGAGGGAACAAAACCATGTTGCTAGATCCATTCCCAAAAAGCCTAGTGGACCTAAACACATTATTTGTCACCATTGTGGTGCCTTTGGTCATCTAAGACCTCATTGCTCTAAGTTTCAAGCTCTTAAGAGAATCAAAAGAAAAGAGAAACTTGAGCTTTTTGGAAGTTGTGCTAAAAAGAGTAAACTGGATTTGAGTGAAAATAGCATGTTGTTAAAGAAAATGTTTAATGCTCTTAACTCCTTGACTATGTGCATCTCCGGTTCTCATTCTTCCAACCCTCGTCTCGCTTCTCTTGAGACACTCATTCCAAACAATCGTTCCGTTTGGATGAGGAAGGGTTCCTATGGTTGAGCTTTTGCTCTTTTGGTCCTTGATCTAATTCTTTCGATCTTTGTAGGACCCTTCATGCATTAAATGTCATATCTTCATGCATTTTGTGCATCTTGCATTTATTTGTATGCATTGTAAGTTCAAAAACGTGTACAAAAACACTTTTGAACGTTTAGACCCCAAAAACCAACTTAACCAACACAAGCAATATGTCAAACAATTAATGTGCAGAAACTTAACATATGCTATAATCTGGAATTGGTTAAACAACTATCTAAGCCATAATAAAATAAGCCACAAAGAGATAATGTAAAGCGAGAGATAGAGAGGAAGGAAGATGCAAACACAGCGATAACACGGATATGTTATCGAAGAGGAAACCGAAGACCTCGGCAAAAAACCTCTCCGCCGCCCTCCAGCGGTAATCAATCCACTAGAAAATATAGTTGGGATACAAGGACAGCAATAGACCCTCCAAGCCTAATCTACCCAATGCACCTAAGCCCTCCAAGCTTCTTGCTCCAACGAGGTTGCGCCGAACCTTTTTCTTCTCTAGCTTACGGATTCCGCTACTACACCGTAGCATCAACCAATAAAGATTGGCTCCTTCCTAATCGCTTCCCAGAACTCCAAACGTCTGTCTCACGAGAGATGATAATGGTGAGAACCAGGTTTGGTTATAAGACCTCTCAAGGATTTGACAATGGAAAGGAAGAGAGTGAGGGAATTTGATGAGACTCTAAGGTAGAGATTGTGGGTGAAACAATCTGGTTTTTCTTTAGGGTTTCTCTCTCAAAATTCTCTCTGGAAGCTCTCTTTCAATCGTGGGTTAAAAGGGTATTTATCTTTGGAGTGGTGAGGAATGTGAAGCGTCGGTTTTTTTTTTTCAAAACGAGGGGGTGGCTCGCGGCTTGACCTCGCGGCTTGACTCGGTCGCGAGTTCGATCGCGAGATAACCGTATGGCGATTGTCTGTTTTGTCTGTAGTGCTCGACTAGCATGATTTGTTCATCTTCGGCATGCTTGGCACGTGTGCGGTCTCAGCGGGTTGAAGCCGCGAGTCCAGCCCGCGAGTCCCGGCCGCGACACTCTGTTTTCTTGCACACTCTTGAGCAATCTTCACTCTATCTCACTCACTACCCTTACAACAATCCCACCTAAATACGGGGTTACTAAATGCTGAATTACAAGCAAATTTAGCACGGAATAAAGCCAATTAGATGGTTGAATAAATTCAACCTTACAATCTCCCCCTTTAGCTATTCCGTGACAAAACCTAAAACAGGACTCTAGACTTAACATGTGAGTTGGGAACAGTTGAACAAAACTCACTCACACCTAACTCTAGAAGCTGTGAAGCACTTGAATCATATGAACAATATACTCCTGAAACACAACAATACACTATGATTATTGTAAGCAGAAAATTATAGATGCATATGAAACAGGCAGAATGTGATCAAGCAAAGATGGAGTAATATACAACCCATGGCTTGATCAACCAAGTGAACACTACAAGGAAGTGATCACGGTGTTCATTCACACTTGGAATGAACACAAGGACATACAAGTTAACAAGCACAAGGCAAGTTACTTGTATGCTCAACACTCAACCAATGCATAGCACACAAGACATATGCATCTAGGAACAATCCTACAAGGGCACAAGAGTGACAGTACAATAAACCATAATGCAGAACATTTGGAACAAAGTACTGATTTCAACAAGCATAAAGGCTGCACTTAAGCATGGTACAAACCACAAGGCCTACAAAATATGCTTAAAAACATTAACCCTAAAAGCTTACAAAAGCATATGGGTACAAACACATTATATTGAATAAAAACTTAAACAATATAAACTAAAAGTGCATAAAGTTTCTCCCCTTCAAAGTGATTAAAGTTTCTCCCCTTCAAAGTGATGAAGCTGTGATGCACTTGGAACATATTTATACTTGTACCCTGAAACACTTGCACAAACCACATTAGACCCTCAAGGTAAAGCAAGTAATAAATGACAAGTATAGAAATGACTACAATGATCACATAGCAAAGCAAATGATCATCGAGCATGCATTCAATGAAGTATAATAACATAGGGATATATGCATGTCCAAAGCACAAACATGATGCAATGAGAACACCAAGGCAACACACAAAGCACCATAAAGCCAACAAGAAAACAAACAGGTTTTCTAGTTAACACAATGTCTTCTCCCCCTTGGTATATGCATCTCCCCTATGGAATATCTCTCCCCCTATAAATGTGCATGAGAAATAGAATTTCTCCCCCTAAGGATGTGCACAAGAGTCATATAGAAAAGACAAAATACTCCGAAACATTCTCTAGAGTATACTCTCCCCCTTTTTGTCAGGAATAGACAAAGGGTCAAGAAGAAGCGAAGGCAAGAGATGAAGGTATGAACAATGCTAATGATGCATTGTAGAGAATGTTTCGGAGTATTTTGTCTTTTCTATATGACTCTTGTGCACATCCTTAGGGGGAGAAATTCTATTTCTCATGCACATTTGTAGGGGGAGAGATATTCCATAGGGGAGATGCATATACCAAGGGGGAGAAGACATTGTGTTAACTAGAAAACCTGTTTGTTTTCTTGTTGGCTTTATGGTGCTTTGTGTGTTGCCTTGGTGTTCTCATTGCATCATGTTTGTGCTTTGGACATGCATATATCCCTATGTTATTATACTTCATTGAATGCATGCTCGATGATCATTTGCTTTGCTATGTGATCATTGTAGTCATTTCTATACTTGTCATTTATTACTTGCTTTACCTTGAGGGTCTAATGTGGTTTGTGCAAGTGTTTCAGGGTACAAGTATAAATATGTTCCAAGTGCATCACGACTTCTCATCACTTTGAAGGGGAGAAACTTTAATCACTTTGAAGGGGAGAAACTTTATGCACTTTTAGTTTATATTGTTTAAGTTTTTATTCAATATAATGTATTTGTACCCATATGCTTTTGTAAGCTTTTAGGGTTAATGTTTTTAAGCATATTTTGTAGGCCTTGTGGTTTGTACCATGCTTAAGTGCAGCCTTTATGCTTGTTGAAATCAGACTTTGTTCCAAATGTTCTGCATTATGGTTTATTGTACTGTCACTCTTGTGCCCTTGTAGGATTGTTCCTAGATGCATATGTCTTGTGTGCTATGCATTGGTTGAGTGTTGAGCATACAAGTAACTTGCCTTGTGCTTGTTAACTTGTATGTCCTTGTGTTCATTCCAAGTGTGAATGAACACCGTGATCACTTCCTTGTAGTGTTCACTTGGTTGATCAAGCCATGGGTTGTATATTACTCCACCTTTGCTTGATCACATTCTCGCCTGCTTTCATATGCATCTATAATTTTCTCGCTTACAATAATCATAGTGTATTGTTGTGTTTCGTGAGTATATTGTTCATATGATTCAAGTGCTTCACAGCCTTCTAGAGTTAGGTGTGAGTGAGTTTTGTTCAACTGTTCCCAACTCACATGTTAAGTCTAGAGTCCTGTTTTAGGGTTTTGTCACGGAATAGCCAAAGGGGGAGATTGTAAGGTTGAATTTATTCAACCATCTAATTGGCTTTATTCCGTGCTAAATTTGCTTGTAATTCAAAGATTTAGTAACCCCGTATTTAGGTGGGATTGTTGTAAGGGTAGTGAGTGAGATAGAGTGAAGATTGCTCAAGAGTGTGCAAGAAAACAGAGTGTCGCGGCCGGGACTCGCGGCCGGACTCGCGGCTTCAACCCGCCAGAACCGCACACGTGCCAAGCATGCCGGAAGATGAACAAGTCATGCTAGCTGGAGCACTACAGACAAAACAGACAATCGCCATACGGTTATCTCGCGATCGGAACTCGCGACCGAGTCAAGCCGCGAGGTCAAGCCGCGAGCCACCCTCGTTTTGAAAAAAAAAAACCCGACGTTTCACATTCCTCACCACTCCAAAGATAAATACCCTTTTAACCCACGATTGAAAGAGAGCTTCCAGAGAGAATTTTGAGAGAGAAACCCTAAAGAAAAACCAGATTGTTTCACCCACAATCTCTACCTTAGAGTCTCATCAAATTCCCTCACTCTCTTCCTCTCCATTGTCAAATCCTTGAGAGGCCTTATAACCAAACCTGGTTCTCACCATTATCATCTCCGTGTGAGACAGACGCTTGGAGTTTCGGGAAGCAGATTAGGAAGGAGCCAATCTTTATTGGTTGATGCTACTGGTGTAGTAGCGGAACCGGTAAGCTAGAGAAGAAAAAGGTTCGGCGCAACCTCGTTGGAGCAAGAAGCTTGGAGGGCTTAGGTGCATTGGGTAGATTAGGCTTGGAGGGTCTATTGCTGTCCTTGTATCCCAACTATATTTTCTAGTGGATTGATTACCGCTGGAGGGCGGTGGAGAGGTTTTTCGCCGAGGTCTTCGGTTTCCTCTTCGATAACATATCTGGGTGTTATCGCTGTGTTTGCATCTTCCTTCCTCTCTATCTCTCGCCTTTACATTATCTCTGCTGTGGCTTATTTTATTATGGCTTAGATAGTTGTTTAACCAATTCATTATAGCATATGTTAAGTTTTCGCACATTAATTGTTTGACATATTGCTTGTGTTGGTTAAGTTGGTTTTTGGGGGTCTAAACGTTCAAAAGTGTTTTTGTACACGTTTTTGAACTTACAAATGTCCTTCACTTCTTCAATGGCAGTGATTTTGGCATGGAATCATTCAAGAGGGGACCTAAGGATTTTCCTAACAATTTTGGGTTCCGTAATAGATTCTCCAAGATTGAAGGCAAAATTCACAATATCCTTGAGTTTAGCATAGAACTCATCAAGTGTCTCATCCTCCTCCATCCTTATTTCTTCAAAACTACTAGTGAGTTTTTGAAGTTTAACGGTCTTCTTTGCATTGGTACCTTCATAGGTAGTCTTAAGAATAGTCCATACTTCCTTAGCAATTTCCATGGATGATATTTTCTTGAATTTCTCTTTGGTCACACCACTAAACAAAGCATTCAATGCCCTCTTGTTGAAATTTGTTGCTTTGATCTTTGCTTCATCCTAATCCACCGGCACTTCCTTTGGCTTAACCCAGCCGACTTCAATGACTTGTCATACTTTTTCATCAAGAGCCTGCAAAAAAAGCTTTCATACAAACTTTCCAACATGCATAGTGAGTACCATCAAACAAAGGAGGAATCAAAAGAGATTGTCCACGATCCATGACAACGGGGGTCAAGGATCACACTTAGGAAATTAATCCAATTAAAGTGTACCTGCTCTGATACCATTTGTTGAGAAATTTAGACCTCGGTTGATAGAATTAACAAATTTTAAACTCAAGTTGTTAATTAGATTTATTATGAATAAACCTTGTTCAAATACACAAACATTAATATCATGTCTATATCATGCACAATGGAAAAGTAAATAAGACAAGATATAATGACCCAAGAAAACGAATAAAACAAACTAGTTTCATAGTAAAAAACTTGGGAGGAAACTTTCCCGAAAAGCAATTCACTATAGTAAAGAGAAGTTTTAGATCTAGAACAAAACATTTGTCCCTAGACTCTACAATCCTGGTAGATGAACTTACAACAGAAATCTTCTATCGCTTCAGAATCTCTAAACTCTTTAATATGTGAACGCCATCCTTTTGCACGAATCCCAATACATGACTAACTTCAGAATCTTAAAGATATTATTGGCTGCAAAGTTCTTCACTTCATCAATAATGAAGATCAAGAAGTACTTGTTACAAAACCCTATGGCGCAAAAAATGCAAAGAATCGTTGATACCGCATTTTGTCCGCCTTTGATTTGCATGCCCGACCTTGAAAAACCCAAAAATTTCATTTTCTCTCCACAGGGTCAAGAGAACATATATAACGGCGTAGTGCAACCCGTTTGAACACCAGAACACTTAAAGTATCTTTTTTCAGCCAAAATGACAAAAATGCCCCTAGTCAACCCTAGGTTGACCGAAGGTCAAACAATGTCAAAATCCTCACAAAACAACATTTTTCAAGGTTTTATATCAAACTCGAGTTCCTCGGATAATTTTAGCAAGTTTAACCTGGAGTTGACTCTTGGTGGGCCCCAAAAACCCTAATCTTGATTTGCTCATCAAAATAGGTTGAGATCAATGCCATTGCGAAGAAAATCAAATTCTCATTCCAACAACTGTTCATGGGTTAAAATCGGAGTTAAAACAGTTAAGATATTGAGAAAATCGTGAAAAGCGCAACAATACACTTCCTAAGGTCATAACTTTTGATCCAATAGTTGAAATTTTAATTTCTTTAGTTTTATGAAAACTAGACATCCTTAGTTTTCTAGGGACACCAAGATTGCCTCAATCTGAGTCCGAAAAGACCTCCAAATACGCGTCCAAAGTCAAAACTGAAAAAGTGCATAAGGACGAAATTGCTGACGTTGGCCGGGCCCGACCCGATGCACCAACAAGGCCTATAAAAGGCTCCTAGCAACTCAGATTAAGGGGGAGAGGTTTTGGAAGCTATTTGGGCATCTTTCTGGGCATTTTTTCTCTCTTTTCTCACCATATTTCTCTCCTAAAAAACATAAAAACACATCAAAACTTTTTGATTCTTCTCTCTTCTCCAAAAATACAAGGTAGTGTTCATATCCTCCATCTTCCTCTCCTTGGTTCCATACCTTGGATTTGAGGTATAGGGGTATGGATGTAGCTTTTTGGCTACAATCCATACCCCTTTTCCTATTAAACTTCATCAAGCTTTTTATCCTTTCTTTTTGCTTGAATAACATAATTTATTGCTTTCTTTAGCATGTTTCTTGCTTTAATTTGCTTCTAACTTAAATCTCCTTGCTTATTATGCCTTATGCCATGTTCTATGCTTGGATCTACCTTTTTCATGTGGTGCTTGTGTTTGGATCTACAAGTTTCCATGCTTTCCATGTTTATGGCTTGATTTACATGTTCTATGTTAGTCTATATGCCTATCTCCATGCTTGTGCCTAGATTTATGGGTCCCTATGCTTGCTTTTATGCTTTACGCCATGATCACATGTCTAGACATATGCCTATGTTTACATGTCTACATGCTTAGATCTACATCCTTACATTATTATATGTTTAGATCTACATGTTTTCATGCCATGTGTCATGATTTCATGCTTAGATCTATCTTTTCCTGGTATTTTTGTTTAGATCTACATGCTTATATGCTTGATATCATATTTTTTTCCATGCCTTGCTTAGGTCTACATGTTTACATGCATGTTTCTATGCCTATATGTCAAGATCTATGTTTTCACATGCTTGCATTCTTAGGTCTTCTTCTCTATATGCTCTATGCTATTTCCCATGTTAGATCAATATGCTTGCATGCTTCTTGCCATGTTTATGTGTTTAGGCCTAGGCTTTGTTTGTCATGCCATGTGCTATTGTAGCCCTTTTATTCATTTTATCGCATTTTCTTGTGTTTTGGCCTATTGGTTCAGACCTGATCTAGATCCTATAGTCTTTGTCATCATCCATACACCAAGGCCCACATCAAAGGGTTTTGATCATCCTATTTGCATGTCCATGCTTGCTTGCTTCTATGCTTTATTCTTGTATTAGCCTCTCTAATTCTAGGCTTTGCCATGTTTGCTACCCTTTGCGGGCTTGACCTTGTGTCACACGGCCAATTTTTCACTCAAATTTTCTACCCGTGATGGCCCTAAGCCCCTGACTTAGTCTCGCCCAACACCACACACACCGCAATAACACTTAGAACAGATTATCTAAGGACGTTTAAATACATAGCACACACAATATTTACAGGGAACCTACCCCCAACCTTTATTACTTAATCTCAAGTACAAAGAAAACCCTTTTACAAGCCCTAGAGAATTACACAAAACGTTCTCAAGGCCAATACACTTTGCTATTGATGGCTCCAACGACCTTAGGGTTAAAGACAGAATTAATTGCTTTGGCGATTCTTGCCTAGTAACCATTTGGGTCTTGGACAATCTACCACTTGTGGTCTAACTTAAGACACCTTCAACTGCTACTATCTTGGCCTACTCTCCACGTTTCCAGCCCCTACACAGTAGGTCCGATCATCAGGAAAGCTAGGAACTGCTTGCAGTAATCGCCACCGCACATGCATGGCCTATGTCTCAGCAAACCATGGGGCCGCTGCTCATCCTCCATGAGTCCACACAACTTGTTCCCATATGTTTTGGAGAGGCTTGGTCCATGCTCAAGGCCTTCCATCAACACTACTGCCCACATAGCATGCCCACATGCAGCACATAAATAACTACCATCAACCCACTAGCCTTTGTCCATGCATCTAGGTAGCCCCCACTAGCTCAATGTCTTGAACACAGCATTCAATCATCACAGCAACCCAACCCCGCCTTGCACTTCAGCCACCAAGCCCACACCCAAGGAACCAGCAACTAAGCCACCAATGCCATGCATCATCACATAGGGTCAATACCACCTACTGCTGCCCATCATCATAACCATCTCTGCCCACCATGGTCCTCCTTTGCCATGGCCTTGGGGCACTATGTGGAGTAAGGTGCCTTTACATGCTACCCCTCATCACTGCTCACTTATCCAAATCGAGTAGGGAGACTTGGCGGGTCCCCCTCAAAAAGCCCTTAAGAGCATTACTTGTCAGGCATGAAGAGCCATGAGTGTGTTGAGAAAACATGCAACCAAGCAATTGGCCCAACGCTGCCCAAGCACCCTTATTCCTCATGACTTCATAGCAACACATAATGCTCCTAACATCTTGTATGGTTACCAAAATGTGCAACATTCCTTATAAAAGGATGCATATTGCTTCATTTGGGGAATTTTGGAGTTTGTTGTTGATGACATTTCTTCTTGTTTTGTTATGGTCCTATATAGTTTGAGAGGTATTCATATCTAGTTTTATGGTCAAACTTGGTTTTTTCCCCCCTCTGTTTCTATGTTGTTTTTCTATATAACTTGTAAGGGTTTTTTTTTTTTTTTTTTTTTTTTTTTTTTTTTTATTTGTTACCTTAAGCTTTTGTAATAATTATCTTGAAACCTTTGATTTAGTTGCTTGACAAAATTGTCTCTGGGACTATAAATCCGCTTGTTATGAGTTTCTGTGAACTTTATACTTTTATAGCCTACCTCTTTGTGCAGACAAAGAAGAAAGATGAGCACATAGAGGAAGAAATTGCAACTCCAATTTCAACTTTCAAACACAGCTACAAATACTGCTCCCCTTGCTGAAAATCCCTTCCCCCCTCGCACCCATCATAGAGCCTATGATGTTGCATGAACAAATTCCAAAGAATCAGCAATGCAAACTTTTCAAGTGGATGTTGGAAGTGAAAAGGAAGATCAAACCGAAAGATCCTAAAGAAAAGAAGCGCACTAAGAAAAATCCATTCTCAAACAGTTTATTTGAGCAAAATCTATCCTAGTTTCTAATTATTAATACTATAAATGAATATTTTCCTTTGTTTTTACATGAAGTTTAATTTATCCTATATTCAAATATCAATGAGTCTCCCAATTTTCTGCAAAAATCATGTGCAAAATCTTCATCTAATTTCATTGAAGTCTTTAGATCATTGTTGTTCAATGCAAAAATAATGTTGGTGTTAGTCGGTAAAAGATAGCGCAGACTAGTGACTTCCATGTTCTGCTACTTGAAGAGCAGATGAACCATTTATGTTTTTCATGTAACAAATGTTTCATCATCAATGATCACTCAGATTTTCTATTCTAAGTGAAGACTTAAGGAGCGGAACCTCAATTTTGCCCAGCCAAAATCACTCAGATTGGTGGCTAAATCACCCATTAACCCTCAACTAAAAGACAAGAATAGAAAATGATAATAACAATAAGCTCTCCTCATTGCATTCAACAATCTTAGGATACAATTTTTGACATTTATCTTTGTCAAATGGGAAGTGGCCCAGCCATTAGCCCAGCATTCAAGGCCTGTCCCTAATGCTAAGCCCCTATCAAACCAAGCCCCGGATTGGTGCTTGTAACCATTGCTTTCAATGAATCATATCATTAGGGGTGTGCATCCAAACAACCAACTTAACAAAACCAACCCAAGCTGATGACCTTGGGGTGGTTTCATGAGTTGTGCATTGGGTTAAAATTTTATTTTGAGCCTTGGATAGGTTTTTTTTTCCATCCATATGACCCAACTCAATCCATCTGATATATAAATTTATTTTATTACCTTATTTTAATTTGTTTGGTAAGAATATTTTGGTATTTTGAGAATTAGTTTTGATAAATTTTGGAATTTGGAATACAATTTAGACATTTATGTGAATTGTAAAAATTTATTGAAAGAAAAATGTTTGAATAGTTGATGAAAGTCCAATTGTTATAAGAGATGAAACGTCAAAGCGTAATTCACTAATCCAATCTAACCCAACTTGGGTTGGGTTGAATTGGGTTGAATTTTCTACACATGTGATTGGTTGGAAATTTCACATCCCCACCTTATCAAGTTGGATTTTGAAAAAAATTATCCAACTTGATTCATTCACACCTCTACATATCATAATAATTCAAGCTCGTAAGCCATTTCTAGCCAGTTCTCTAGGCTGCACAAATGTCCAACAACATCCACTTAAAAGTTAAAACCAAATAATAATAATAAAATACCATTTTTTTTTTCTTTTATGGTCCATTCACTGCATTTTCCTTCTTATTTCACATTTTGATCAAAGTAGTCAATAATGTATCAGTGATTTAATGACCATTTTGTATTGATTAAAGAAATGAAATATTTTAGTTAATATCAATGTACTATTTTAATTTGTAATTATTAATATATATATATATATATATGTATATAATGAACATGTATATTTAATTAGAAGTTGTTTCTCAAAAAAAAAAAAAAAAGAAGTTCATAAATTATTAAGAGTTTAAAAATGTAAAACCTTACATGTTCACACCATCGTAATTCTTAATAAATTTAACTTTTGTTTTTTTAGAAGACCTAATCAATTTAACTAGATGTATACTTTGACCCACTTATTCTAGCCAATGAAAAACATGCATAGAGTTTGAAAAAATTCACCATAAAATACAAATAAAAGAATAAAGTATTACACATATAGGCTTAGCAATCGCGTGAGGTGGAGGATTAAGTCAAAAGAAAAAGTTTATAGACACAAAAAAAAAGTGGACATTTATTGATATGACAACTTGTTAATAGTAGGTAAAATTTTAATGTTGGTGATAGATCTAGAAAAAACTAGTAAAAATTTGCTAACTCAACTAATATGAAAAATGTTGTCAAATTTGTGTGGTTGTAACGGTAAAAACGAAAATATGATTAAAAATATTAAACTAAAAGATAAAACGAAAGGAAGCTGTAGTAGTAGCAGTGGTCGACAAAGAAGATATAGTAGTGGTCGACGATGAGGAGAAGAAGAAAATAAGCTGACAGCATCAAAGTTCCACACTTTAGTTTTAATATATTGTTAAGAGTTTAGGTAGAAAGACCTACAGACAAGACTTTGAGTTTTATTAAGGGAAAAGCTCAAGAATGACTTAAAAGGAATTGGTTTAAAAAAGAGAAATTTTATGTTGGTAATATTTTCAAAATATTTTTACACAAATTTTAAGTGATAGATTGTTATTGATTGTCATTAGTAGGTGAAAAATTAATTTTAATAGTAGATTTAAATTAGAACTAATAACAATTTACAACCTATAATTTGTTGTAAAAGTATTGTGAACGTTTTTCATATTTATTCTAAAAGTAGTATCAAAATTTTTCTAAAATAATCTATTTATAAATCTCTTTAACCGGACCCATTAAAAAAAAAAAAAAAGAAATAATGCGAGGCCGGCATCTATTTAACAATTCACATGCTCTATTTATGTGTATCTATAGTTCATAGAAGCATTTAATCAAACACATAATTTGCATTACAAAGCCACAAACCAAAATAGAAATAGAAAATAAAGATAAACCCAAAATAAATCATTGAAATACTATGAAATAAAATGCACAAACAAATCAAACAAAACCCACGAACAAATTAAAAACTAAAGTTGCTCTTACTTTTGAAATTAGCAATAATTTAATATTGTTAATTGCCGAATAGGTGATGAAGGTGCTATAGCAAATATATTACCACTCTAGAAGTGGATGGAATACACATCCAATGATATATGCATGCCTAAAGAATATAATTACAAAAAAATTTATTTAAAAAATCAGAATTTCACTGTGCTTGACAAATTGCAAAGAGATAGAGATGTAGACTTCAGCCTTATATCTTCCCATTCCATCAATTGTTGCTAAGCATGCAAGGAGGTCAAAATAGCTTCCAATTTATTATAAGATTGGGCGAGGAAGAGAGAGCGTGATAGAGTTGAGAGAGACAAACTGTAATACCCCAATTTGATTTTATGATCATCACCATCATTGTCATTATTAATATAGAGTTGAGGTACTATATGTGTGTGCACAATAAGATGGGAGTAGATAATTTTGTGATGCTACAAAATAGGTGACAAAATTAAAGTTTTAGTGTATACAGTTTAGTGCGGTAGTTAAAATAATAAATAAATAAATAAAAGAGGAAGATATTTTATGAGCTTTTTGGGGACCAAAGAGATAAGTTCTAGTGGGTTTTAAACTTCAGCCCACTACTCCACCAAGCCCACATCTTTGATACGTTAAATATAGGGTAGAGGAAAAGATAAATTAGGGTTTTCATTGGAAGAGTTTCTTAGTAAACGTGGATGCCAAAGAAAATTTGAGAGGGAGAGAGAGAGGTGGCGTGATAGAAGAAGGAGGCAAAATTGTTTAGAGGCAAAAGGTTTGGCTATGAAATCAAGGTGAGAACCCCATCTCAATATTACTATACTGTTTATAAATCTTGAAATATATTTATGGTTTTGCCAATGTGGTAAGATTAAGTCATGTCAATTTGATTACGGTGAAAATATGTTTATATATTAGCGTTATTCAAATAAAGATCTAATGGTAATACTCTTAAATTTATGGTAGTGTTGTGATTTGTAAATTTGTGATTTCCAATTAGCCTTTGTTAGCTTTAATTCCGTGCCAAATTTGATTGTAATTCAGTCAATCATTTCCCTATATTTATGTGGGTTTAATTGTAAGGAATGAGTGTGAGAGATTGGTAAAGAATCAAGCATGTAATGAAGATCAATGCAGTTTCGCGACTAGTTTGAGAAAAGCTCGCAAGTAAAGGAACCTGCAAAAAGGCCACATGTGAAGTACATGACTAGGATGAAGAGTCATGCCCGCTTGTCATTTCGCGAGTTCTTCAAGAGAAAGGCCATCTTGTCAGGTATCCGTGAAACTCTTTATTTGGTAAAAATGAAAAGTTCTTTCCTAAATTCTTTACACACACCATATATACTCTCATTACCCATGAAATTTTAAGGAGTCCTTTTCGGAGAGAAAATCCTATCAAAACACTTGAGAGTTAGAGATTGTCATACTTACAATCATCTACACAAATTCTCTTGGTTTTCCTCTACTCCGACCTCTCCATCTATACATCCTTGAGAAGTTCTTAGCCCAAACACTTACCTCACCAATCCTAAATGTTGATAGAAGTTTTGGTGCCTTTGGAAAGCATTGGAAGAAGCCATTGAGTGGCGGATGCAATCAGGTAGAATTGTGAGATCCTAAAAGCTAGTGAAGACAAGACTCTGAGAAGTCCGTTGTAAGCAAGAGTTTGAAGGGCTCAAGTACATTGAGTAGATTAGGCTTGGAGAGTCTTTTTGATATTTGTGTACTCCAACTTATTCACTAGTGGATCGATTTCAACTTGGA
Source organism: Quercus dentata (assembly GCA_028216015.1). NCBI lineage: Eukaryota > Viridiplantae > Streptophyta > Magnoliopsida > Fagales > Fagaceae > Quercus > Quercus dentata. The sequence goes on from CP116448.1 coordinate 16,356,061, forward strand.
GGGTTGAGAAGAGGTTTTTTGCCGAATACTTGATTTCCTTTTCGATAATACGTCTCGGTGTTATCTTGTGTTTGCATATCTCTTCCCTACTCTTTAAACTTTACATTTATTATTCGTGGTAAGATTAAGTCATGTCAATTCGATTATAGTGGAAAGATGTTTATATATTAGCATTATTCAAATAAAGATCTGATGGTAATACTCTTAAGTTTATGGTAGTGTTGTAATTTATATTGGTTACCCATTGAATTTGAGGACTTTGGGTCTAACAAGAGATGATATATATTAGATTAAATTGCTAATAGCTAGTACACGATTTCACTAGGTTGCCTACGGTTAGTATTTTAGAACAAAATCATGGAATTTCAAATCTTAATCATGAACATGGCTTTAGCGTTTGGGGTTATATATATTAGGATGGCTTTAATGTTTTTCATTGGTTATATATATTAGGATGGCTTTGATGTTTTTCTTTGGGGTTATATTTATTAGATTGTAGTTGCCCACTGTGTGTATATTCTAGAACAAAGTCACAGTTATAAAGCCAAATTCATGTTGAGGTTTTACTTTTCGTTTAGGACATATATTAAATCCTAAAGTTTTGGATACTGCCTATGAGTTTTGATAAATTTAAGGAAACATATTTTTGGATAGGGATGCCTTACATCAGTGTTATTATTTAGTTCAACAAATTATAATCTTAGTGAGTCAATTTGTATAATTCGATAAGCTATATATTTTGTGGAGGATATTAAGTAATTTCCATGGTTGATTATAGGTCATATTTAAGAGTATTTTGAGATTATTTGGAGGGTCTTTCAGTTGGGCTTTCAAAGTAATTCAAGTATTGTAAGTAATTATGCATAATATGCACAAGTTTTGTTCTTTAGGTTCTTAGAAGTTCAAGATTTTCAAAAGTTATGTTTTTAAGCTTACGTTTTCTAAAATTTACCGAAAGCATTTTTGCATCATTGAAAAAGGAACTTCGACTTTTAAATAATTTTTAAAGAGAAACTTCGAATTTTAAATAACGTTTTGAATGTCCGAATCTCATTTAAAAGATGATTTCTAAACTAAAATATTTTCAAAAAATAATTGAGTTTCAATGTAAGTTGTCTACTTAAAAAGATTCTTGTTCTTTAAGTTGTTTAAAACCAAGTGATTTCAAAGTCGTATTCCTACTTTTTTTCCAAGTGATATTTAAAACGTTTCTTTTAGCAAATTGATTTTTCAAACTTACTCAAGAATCGTAAAAATATTTATATAAACTCCTCAATTCCTATTTGTTCCTTAAGAGAGTCAAGCATCCTATGATTTATATTCAATTCGATATTGTGATATTCGATATGCCTTTATATTTGGAATAAATGTTAATATTAAGAAAATTATTCTATTTCGTATAAATTTTGCTTTTGTGATATGTGACTCAAAATAAATGTTTTTAGAATTACACTACAACAAAATGTATTTTTAGTGACGAAAATTAGTGAGAAAATATTTGTCGTCACTAAAAATATAGATTTAGCGACGAAATATGGATTTTGTCGCTAATAATGGAAAAAAAATAACATTTAGCGACGAAAAGTAATTTTCGCCGCTATTGTTGATCTGAAATATGGGCGCCAACGGGAGAAAACTTGGCGCAAACTTAATTAATCTATAGTGTAAGCCCGCTCAGAGGGTTGTATGTGAGAATAAGTGTTAATCCCTCACTAGCGGGGGTTAGATGTTGGTATCCGCTCACATGATTGTATATGAGAATATGTAATATGTATATATGTGACACTATGCTCTGATCAATTATTTGTATGTGTTTTCAAATGATTTTAAGATTTGATTACATATGTATTAAGTGGTTCATTATATGCTTTTGAAAAACTATATTTGATATTATTGAATGAGTTTGTGAAATTAAAATACTCGTGTTCTGCTTGACTCTATTATGTTGTGTATTGTGTATAAGTGCTTACTAGATGTGTGGCTCACCCCCATTAATTACAATTTTCAGATTAGAGTTTATTTGGGAAACAAAAACTTTTGATCTCTTCATAAGGTACAAGATAGAGCATGGGAGTTTTTAGGCAATGTCAATAATGCTTGAAGCTTTTAAGGATTTTTAGTTATTTTTATTTCACTTAAGATTTTACAGTTTGGAGATTATTTCTAAATTGTGGATTTTAGTATTGTAAGAGATTTATTAAGAGCATTGTTTATATGGAGTTTACTGAATTATATTTAAATTAATTATGTTTATTGAGTTATGTAAGATCGGTAAGTTAGTCATGCATCTAAATTCATATTCCATAGATTTGGGTTGTGACACAAACCTTGTTGTGAGAAAGAGAGAGAAGAAAAGCTTGGGCGAGGAAGAGAGAGTGTGATTGAGTTTCTAGAGCTGATGAAGAATTGAGAAGAGAAAGCTAGCGTGAGGGTGAGGGATTTCTAAATTCTTAGATTTGAATCCCTGAAATCCAAGATGGATTCGGGCCAAATTCAAATCTTTTTTTTTTTTTTTAAACTTACCCAAACAAATAATTTGGATTTGGGCCCCCCTCAAATCCAAATCCAAATCCAAATCCAAATTTATGCCATCCAAATTAACAAACCATTAAGTCATCATACCAGTACTATTAATGCCCCTACAACATGTCAGATAAAATTCAAGCCATTCAGCTAATTGTACCGGTCATTTCCGCGAGTTGGAGTAGCGGGACAAAAATCAACTCTTCTATTTCTGTTCTTTTCTTTTTTTCGTCAATCACGTTTGCCCTTCTTTTTTTTCTTCTTTGTCCCACTGTCCACGCACATGAACTTCACTTTTTCACCTCTGTGTTCTATCATCTTATTCAAATAAATTGGTTGGTATATAATATATATGTAAGTCTATCATTGTAAGATCTTTCAATTTCCTTCTCCCTCCCTTCACGTCCACGTTAATTTTTCTTTTTAGTGTTAGATACGCTGATTTATTAGGGCCACAATAGTTTGCCAAGATTATATATATATATATACTAGTCTCTGAGAATGCACTCATGCGCGTGCTCAAAGGCTTTTATATTTTATTAGATAAAAGTTAATAATTTGCATCTATTATAATATAGAAATATTTTTTTTATTTTTCAAATAAATAAAAGTGATAAACTTTAGAGATAAATAATAACTATAATTTTTTTTTTTTTTGAACATGAAAGGAAAAAAATCATAAATTTTTGGAATTCTTCTTTTAAATTCAAAAAGAAATTTGTTATTTGATATTTATGACCTTATTTCTTAATGAAGTTACCCTTCATTAATGAGAGTATTTTTGAACCATAAAAAGTTCAGTTAAACGAGGGGAATCCTCTTATATATAATATAGATAGTTAGAAGTATGTTGTTAAATGATTAAATTTACTATATTTCAATATCTTAAGTTTTTTAAAGAATCGGTAATTTAACATGTTATTGTCATAAAATTAGAAATTAATTATTTAAAATGGTTAGCATATTTCAAGTTTTTATTAGGGGAACATAGAGTAGAGCAAGAAAAGTGCTATGCTACAATTTTTTTTTTCTTTTTTTGGTAATAAGTAATACTAACATATACTTCATTGTTAAACACTCACAACACAACAAATTCCATTTGCAAACCACGCAAGTTTAAGGGAAACAAATATGAACATTGTGACTTCTACAAACCAATGTTTCAAAAAAAGACGTATGAAAGACAGAATACCACATAATTACAGAAAGCAAGATCATTGTAGAAAGAAAAAGATATAAGCCAATTAGGCAATTACAAGTCCAGTTACCGTGTCAGGCAAGTCGACCTTGAAAATGATGTTATTCACTAATTGAGCAATCAATCCTAAATTCACATATAATACTAATTAAATTGATCTAGTGGGAGACTAACAAGCAATCACATGGGAGTAAGACAATGTACAGTAAGCAAGATCGTTGTAGAAAGAAAAAGATATAAGCCAATTAGGCAATTACAAGTCCAGTTGCCGTGTCAGGCAAGTCGGCCTTGAAAATGATGTTTTTCACTAATTGAGCAATCAATCCTAAATAGAATGTACTGTAAGCAAGATCATTGTAGAAAGAAAAAGATATGAGGCCAATTAGGCAATTACAAGTCCAGTTGCCGTGTCAGGCAAGTCAGCCTTGAAAATGATGTTATTCACTAATAATAATAATAATAATAGTAATAGTAATAATTTTAGAAATAAGAGGATCAAAGTATAAGTTCACTAAACCTCAAGCAAGTTTTTTTCATTTTTTTCTAAACTTTTCTATATAAGACCCTAGACTAGTGATCAATTTCTGTGTCTTGGGTTCCCACACGAGAGAAGATTTTGCTAGAAACGAAAATAGGTGTTTCTCAATCATTTTTCTTAATGGGGTGGTCTTTAGTGAAGTATTTACTGTGGGCTCTACTTCTTATTGTTCAAATTCATGAGCACAGGGCTTGTTTTGAGGAAGAGAGGATGGGTCTGCTAGAATTGAAAGCCTTTATTAAATCCAATGTTAATCATACCAACCACCTATTTCCATCATGGGTTAACGAAGTAAGGAGTGAGTGTTGTAGGTGGGAGCGGGTCACATGCAACAACATCACTGGTCATGTGATCAAGCTCTCGCTTTCCAGTATAATAAATCGGAATTATTATAATCGTTGGCTCCTAAATGTGTCTCTGTTGCAGCCTTTCAAGGAGCTAAGAAATCTTGATTTATCTGCCAATGGAATTCTTGGGTGGCTAGAAAATGAAGGTATGTGAGTTCATGCTTTTATTTTCAAACATTTCAATGGCCCAAATGGCCTATTTAGTCTCTTGAGTAGGATTTTGCCTTCCACAGCCTATTTTTTACTAATTTATATGTAGATGAGGACTCGGCCTGTGGTCCCTAAAGCCCAATATGTGAAGCAGTAAATGTTTGGCCCTTTAAGCCCAATTCACGTGGGAGATTTGGACTCCTATGCCTACTTGTGTTGTGAACGATTACGGGCAACTTGGGCTTTTGAACACGTTCTATATTAGTAATGAGCTTTGGGCCCATTTTCTCAAAAAAATATGAAAACCTTTGGACCAAGGTTGAAAACGTGTAGCCTTAGAAAATTCTGGGCTTTATGGGCCTTAAACAAATTTGGCCCAATATATATATATTTCTTTTTCTTGTTTTTTGCTTGGGCATACGTGCATGGACTATCTAATAAAAACATGCCACATGACATATGAAAAAGGAAAAAGCATAAATATTGCACCCTTTTGGTGTTTGAAATTTATATCATGAAATTTTAAAATTTGGATTTCACTTTTGAAGTTTGGGGGTGATTAGATTTTACACTTAGTCTTTCAGAATTTGAATTTTACCCCCTAACTTTTAGAAATGTTTGAATTTTACTTCCCAAAATTTGGAGATATTTGATACACTCAATCTTGAAGTTTATCTAAATTGAGCAAGCTGACGCACTTAAATTTAAGTTCAAATCCCTTTGGCAATGAAATTTTATGATTCTTCTTTTCAAAAAAAGAAATTTTATGATTCTTGGGTGAGAAAATTTAAGGGCCTCTTTCTAGTAACGGTACATGCATATTTAAATTTTGTTCCTCAAAAATAACATGAAGAATTTTAGACAAAAAAGAAATTTACTTACCAATTTTACTTTTATTGACGTTTCCTTTCTTCATGTTAAAAAGAACAGAATGCTTCAGTGCAAAACAAAATGCTTGATACATGCAAATGATTTGGGCTAAAATGCACAGTAAAATATGAAATGTGTGTGCCTTCAATATTTGCTGTGCATTTGAATGGACAGCTTAGAGCTTTTTTTTATATGAAGACAACTTAGAGTTTGATTCATATGCATACATGTAAAAGTAATTTTGAATATTAAGTTGTCAACATATATTCTTTTAGGATACAATTGATAATCTAATTTGAATTTCAAATTGTAGCTTTTGAAGTGATCCAAATAAAAATAAAAAATAAAAAATAAAAAGAAAAAAAAGGAAGTGATATTGAGAATCTTATAAAGAGACAGAGGGGAATGAGATTTTTGAAAAAACTTATAATATAGGGGTAGAGGGAAAAGGATTTTTGAAAAACTTACAATATGTACACATCTAAAATGGCCTAAATCTTTTTCTTTTCTTTTTTTTAATGTCAAAAGTGTCTAACTCTTGAACGTGTAATGCAAGTAATTATTTTAGGTTTCCTTTGGTTATTGAATAATTGCTTTACACATATAGTATTTTATTGCTTTTACTTGTGTGTTGATCAATAAACCAGTTCAAGAACACGAAATGATGGCAAAAACAACCAATCATTACAAAAAGTTAATGAGAATAAATTGCATTTTATATAGTTCATTACTTCTTTTTTCTTATAAATAAATGTTCATTAAATTAGATTGTAAATTGTTACTTATTTTAATTTTATCCCTTACTCATCCTCTCTCACTAATTGATAGTTGCTACTATTATCGGTGCTTTGTCTTTTCTTAAACAACTACTTCTAACACCTATAACGTTTCGGCCTTGACTTAAACTTGGTCTCTGGCTTCAAAAATAAGAAAGGCAGATACAATTGCCAACAATTCATATTTATATGATAAGAGACCATACCCATGACTTACAATTATAAAACTTGATACCTATCCCGTATATGATGATGGTAATAGGGGTGTGTGGTAATTATTTTTCTAGAAAACATATTTGATTCTTTATAGCTCAATTAATTAATGCATTTTTCTTATATTACTATTCTTGTCCTAATGACTAACATGATATGACACTCTTTTAGCATTTTGTTGACAAATTTAACAATGGATTTTTCTTTTCTTTTTTTCAGAACCCAGTTGTTTGTCAAAACTGAGCAAGCTAACACATTTAAATTTAAGAGAGAACAAATTTGACAAAGAAATTTTAAGATCCTTAGGTGCCCTCCCTATTCTTAAATCTTTGGATCTAAGTTACAATAACATGTGGCCTCTTTCTAGCCAAGGTACGTGCATATCTGAATTTTCTTCCTCAAGAATACCATGAGAAAGTTTAGACAATTGAAAGCTTATAACCAATATTTACATTTATCAACATTTACACTCTTCGTGTTAAAAAGCATAAAATGCTTCAATGCAAATGATCGTAGTAGCATGCCTTCAATATTCAATGAGCATTTTAACCAAAAATTTTGTCCATTCCAATATAAAAATGTGTATAGTACTACTAGATCTTTCTTTTGTACTAATGGTTTCAAGTTGATATATGGAATTATGAATATCTCTTCACTGATGATGTAGAACTGGTTTATCTAAGCAACTTGGAGGTACTTATCTTGCAACAGAGTTGCCTTAATGGAAGCCTACCATTCAAGGGTAAATATTCCATCTATTTTTCAATGATTTTCCCTTTATAGATCAATCAATAGCCTCGATGGAAGCCTACCATCCCCTGTATGTCAACGAGCCATTTTAAAGATTTTATTTTGACACTATCTCTTTTTAATTCTCTTGGTAGATATGGCAAATTTCAGCAGTTTGAAGGTTTTAGATTTGAGTAAAAATCATTTCACTGGAAGTATTCCTCACTATATTGGAGCGTTATCATCTCTCAAGGCTTTATCATTATCTTTTGCAAATCTTAGAGGAACTTTAGCCACTCAAGGTAAGAATCTATTATGAAGTATGAAATCGAACTTCTACAATTTGTTTGCGTTAATCATCTATAGCTCATTAGGCGTATGAGTGAGAACAAGTGATAGAGAATGGTTTATATAGATCAATTCTCGTTAGCTGCAACTTGAGAGCATAACATTCGACCACCCACTTTTTTTCTTAGATTTTTTTTTTTTTTTTGTATAAACTTAGAAATTATTTTGATCCCACTTAGCAACAAAAAAAAGGGAGAAATTATTTGAATTTCATACGATATGAGTTTTAGTTAACTCAATTGATAAAGTCTCTTATCTTTAAATAAGAGATCTGGGGTTTAACCCTTGTCTATACTAAAAAATTAATTGGTATTTTGGTTTGATGATAATTTGGGATTTGATCTCCTCCTACACTAAAAAACCAATTGGTATCTTGGTTTAATAATAAAAAACAATTATTAGGAACGGACACTATCAGTTGAAACTATCTCTAAAAACCAAAAAAAGAAATCCCACACAATCGACTCTTGCCTTTGCCAATTGAGGCAATTTGACAAAGGCAGCTGTAGAAAATAAGGTCTCATAATTTTGGGCTTATAGTACAATGTTATTTTATGTATCGATTTTAAATAAAATATGCCATATACTTATTTAATTTTTCTTTTTGGAAAGTGAAAATGTTTAGCTAAAAATTGAAGAGACTCAAACAATGATAATCTTATTTCTTCTAACAGATTTGTGTGCACTGACAAAACTTGAAGAGCTAGATCTTGGTGGAAATAACTTTGAAGGAAGCCTTCCTCCATGCTTAACCAATTTAACATCTCTTCGGCTGTTAGATATATCTAACAACTGGTTTAGTGGAAACATGTCTTTCTCTCCAGTAGCCAACTTGACATCTCTTGAGTACATTGATCTGAGTTATAATCTTTTGGATGGTTTATTCTCTTTCAACTTATTTGCTAATCACTCAAAGCTTAAGGTGATTCAGTTTTTGAGTGACAACAACAAACTTGACATAGAAACTGAAAATCTCAGTTGGCACCCTTTGTTTCAGTTAAAGGTCCTAGTAATGTCTCATTGTAATATAAACAAGCCCATAGGCAACATTCCTAAGTTTCTCTATGACCAGCATGAATTAGAAGTGGTTGCAATCACTCACAGTAGGTTGAATGGAAGCTTCCCCATTTGGTTGCTTGAAAACAATACTAGATTGCAAGTGTTAAATCTTCGAAGTAACTCTTTCACTGGCCAATTTCAGTTGCCAGCATATCAATACATTGATCTTCGTTGGTTGGATGTCTCAAACAATCACTTACATGGGGAGCTTCAAGAAAATATCGGAAAGATGATTCCAAAATTAGAATATCTAAATTTATCTCAAAATCATTTTGAAGGTAATCTCCCATCCTCAATTGGTGACATGAGTAATTTGTACAGATTGGATTTGTCCTTTAATGATTTTTCAGGAGAGATACCAGTGGAATTGATAGCTAATTGCACCTACTTGAAATTTTTGAGGTTATCTAATAATAAATTTCATGGTGAAATTTTTTCAAAGAACTTCAATCAATCCTTGTTTTTATTAGAATTGAATAATAATAATTTCACAGGGACTCTTCCAGTGGTACCCTTGCATGTCGGGATGGTCCTAAATATTAGAAACAATTACATGTTTGGTAGAATTCCCGTATGGATGGTAAACGATAATTCATCCAAGATTGTTGACCTAAGTAACAACTTTTTCGAAGGTCAAATTCCATGTGGACTAGGTTCATTTGATGTAATTAACCTTTCTCATAACCTGCTTTCAGGATTTTTACCTTCTTGTTTGAATCTACGAGATGTGAGGCACATACTTTTGCGAGGGAATAAACTCACAGGATCATTACCGAAAGTAGTTTTCAATTCATCATCTCTTTTGACAGTGGACATTAGAGATAATAGCTTTTCGGGCAGCATCCCTGAAGGAATTGGTGAACTTTCTAACTCAAGAGTACTTTTGTTGAGTGGAAACCATTTTAGTGGTATGATTCACAAGCAGATGTGTCAGTTAAAGAAGCTAGGCATAATGGATCTTTCCAAGAACTTTCTTACTGGGACAATACCATATTGCTTTCACAACATAACCTTTGGGAAGTTAAATGATATTGATTTTGTCTATACAAATGATTCTTTTCTAGAGGGCTTCGGTTTTTCCCTCCCATATAAGTCTCTTCTAAGTAGGGATATTGACATTAAAGGGACACATTTGGACATCCATGAACAAGTTGGGATTCAAATTGTGACGAAATATAGGTCTGACTTGTACAAGGGTCTCATCCTTGATTTGATGTCTGCTTTGGATTTGTCATTAAACAAGCTAATAGGTGAAATCCCAGTAGAGTTAGGACAGTTATCTTCAATTCATGCATTGAATTTGTCCTACAATCAATTGATAGGTTCTATTCCAAAAACATTCTCAAAATTGACTCAATTGGAGAGCTTAGACCTTTCTCACAACAGTTTGAGTGGGGAAATTCCTTCAGAATTAATTGATTTGAATTCTCTCTCAACTTTCAATGTGGCTCACAACAACTTATCAGGTAAACTTCCAGACTTTAAAGCACAATTTGCAACATTTGGAACGAGTTGCTACGAAGGAAATCCTTTTCTTTGCGGTCCACCATTGGAGAAAAGTTGCACCGAGATAGTTGAATCAACTCCATCACCACAAAACTCTTTAAAGGCAAGTGACAGAAAATGGTATGCAGTTGATCTTCTAGTCTTCTCTATAAGTTTTTGGGTATCTTACATTATTTTCTTTTTAGGTATAGCTAGTGTTCTTTATATTAATCTTCATTGGCGGCAACGATGCTTCAACTTGGTTGAGGATCGCATGTATTGTTATTATTATTTTGCTTTAAATGCCCTAAAAGGGCTACAAAACTGTATGTGTCATTAGATGTACTCAAGTTCTATAGAAATCTTTGGTGGTAGTATTGATAAATACCTATGTGTATGTATATGTTTGGGTATGAATTATTGTTATAATTCTCTATTATGAAACAAGGAGTTCACTTGTATTGTAACTAGTTGATCTCATGCGCCGCGCAATACATTTTAAAATATTTTTTAAGAAAATATCTTATGTTTCATGTACATTTTGGATGACTTCAATTATAATACATGTCATTAAAAAGAGGAAATAGAAATTGTTAATATTAAAATAGTTAAAAATTTGAACCTGTTGGTTTGAGTGATTAATTAAACTAAATTTTTTTTTTTTTTTTTTTTTACAAGATAGAATTCTACTCTAACCTAATCTAAGTGTATATGTGTGTGAAACTCTCTCTTAGAAACTTGAACCCCGACCCTTGCCCCCCAAACCCCACAAACATTTATACTTGTAGAGTGACCATCATACCAAGGGTATGCAGTGGTTAATTAAATTAAATACTTATTTTCCTCTAACTTAAGCATAGATTTACTTTTATATTTTATTCTTTGATTACAATTTATTAAATTTTCTTCTCTCTCTTTCATCAAAAAAAAAAAAAAAAAAAACTTTATCTTTTGTTGGAATTTGTTTTTATTATTTCCAATACAACAGATTTGAGTAAAAATAACATATTCCAATATGTTGTGTTTCTTTTATAAATTTAAAAAGTAAAAATAAAAATATTAATTCATTTTATATAAACAATTAGCGCACCATGTATAGATAATCAATACACAAAAATAAATGCATTTACCCTATTTGTAATCTTTGTAATTACATAGCATAAATTGAGACTAGTGCAGTTTATATACACTAAAAAATGTGTCAAGAGTCTTGTAACTCAACTGGTTGACACCTCTTAATTTTTCTAATGGAGACATCCAGAGTTAAAATCCATCCCAGCATTATTGATGTATTAAAAAACAAAGGCTCAAAAATGAAAGAAAATATTTTTCGATAAGTATTTTTGGCCTAAACAAGGAAAAATGTATGGTAAAAAGAGTGTTGACAAAATAAAATGGCCAAAATATGTTGTTGGTTCCTAAAATTTACCCATAGAGTGCTTTTAGTTCGTAAAGTTTCAACTGAGCGTTATTCATCCCCCAAAGTTTCATAAATAAACATAATTATTCCTTCCATTAACTTCTGCTAGGTTTTTTAGCTTACAAGTCTAAAAAAAAAAATGACATGACTCTTTTTAAATGATATGGCATATTTTTTAACTAAAATTTTTCACTTAGACCAAATCTAACAGGGCAACCTATTTCTATTTGGATTTTGTCCCGAATCAATCCCAAATCTTCCAAAATCTTTGTTTTGAATGAGAGAACATAACACACTTTGCTTTCCAAGAGCAAAGACATGATACCCAAAAAATAAAAAGCCTAATTAGTTCCAACCTATAAGAGCATTTGCATTTGGTATGCTAAAATAGCATAAACTCCAAAATCTAACAAATGAAGACCAAAAATCACTTGCATCGGATCATAACTTGGCTATGCAAAATAGGATTTTGCTAATGTGTTTCTCCAAATTTAGGAGGCATTGTAGCTATGCAAATCTATTTTTTATTATTTCTTTTCATTTGCTAAGGTTAAATGAAGAGAGTGGATGATCATTGTTGTTAAGTGTGGAAAAAGATAAATGTTTTAAAAATCAAGAAAATTTGATATTTTAATGAGATAGAGCATATAAGAGATAATCAAATGTGAGTATTTTCAAAAATGGTTAGCTTAAAAAATAAATAGATAGAAAGTTAGTTCTTATTCTAAAATAAATAGTAATTTTTGCATAAGCTAATATGAATCCTTTAAAGAACTACTAATATGGAGAAACTTTTCATCGTTCATTGGTATATTAAATTAATAATTTCAGGATCACAACCTTTACCACACCTTTACTCCCACTATCCTATCCGGTTGACTATAAGTGGTGGGGAAAAAAAATGGTGGGTCTATGGAAAATAGAAAGGGGCTAACAACAACTATGTCAAACAGCATTACATGGGACAAAACTCTCTCTCTCTCTCTCTCTCTCTCTCTCTCTCTCTTGAAATCGGAATTTTGAAGTACTGGTTTAATTTGGGGCAAAACCCAAATTGAAATGGGTTATACCATTAGACCTGATCTAAGTGGAAGTTCAACAACTTATTTTCGATAATTTATTTATATAAAATTTATCAAAAGATATAATTTTGTAATGTTTATATTATATGTGTAATAAAATATTAAAAGTTAATTTAGTTTTAAGAAAAATAAATTTTTTTAGCAAATAAGAGCATTCACACTACAGAAAGTAAAAGAGCTAAAAAGCTATTTTATACCTCCAAACACTAAAAGCCACCCAACACCAATGGTGTTTGTAGGGTCACAATTCAAGGCTCAGGCCCAACAGGTATGGGGTTACGGCCCCAGAGAGCCTGAAACAATGAATTTAGAGAGAGTGGGCTAGAGAACTAGGCCTTAACGAAGTGTATACTAGCTAAAATTGGGCCATGCAACAATTGAAAGTAAGAAAATCCCTTTCATGTCCATTAGATATTCAGTCCAAGGAGACGTGGAGGATGTATATCGGTCCCCGCTCAAAGGCTATGGTTCTAACACTTTTTTTCTGTTCTAAGTTCCTTTTTTCTCCGTCCCCTTCTTCATGGGGACTCCACTCTCTTATATAGCCCTCTTGAAGTCATCAAGGCCTTACACTTGTTGATCATCTGGACCTTCACTTGAGTGTCTGTCTCATCGGACATCCCCCCCATCTTTTCGTGAGTTGTGGTAGCCAATGCAACATTGTTCACAAGTCTTCTCCACATTAATGCGTCTAGAAAAGTAGCTGTCATGCATTTAATGTGGCGATTTAAACCTCACCCTTGGCATCCTACGCTTTCTTCCTTCTTATGGGCTTGTAGGACTCATCCTTGTTACTAATGCTTGTTGGGGTGAATCCTTTTAGCAGGCAGAATGCATGTTTGAGCCATATTTAGTACGCCCGAGGAGACATTTCTCCTCAAACCGCCTTTTAAATATCTTCAGGCTCACAAGAAGGGGTCGGGAGCCCTTTTGGCACCTGCGCCTTCTCCTCGAACGTGGTCGAATTTTCCATACGGGACCCAAGGCCCATTGTATGATCTTGGGCCTTTCACCCCTACAGTGTTATATTTAAAAAATTTTGCATACATTCTATAGTAAGTGTTCGTTTGGGTAGAGAATAAAAGTTAAAATTATTTCACTATTCAACTTATTTTTGCTACTATTCATGGGCTCCATCGCACTTTTTGACACTATTTATGGACTTCATTGTATTATTTCAACTAACTTTTACATTTACCTACGGTATGTTCAACAATAATTTTTCAGTTTCAGCAAAATAACCAGTATCCAAACACACCCTAAGTTGCTGCTAATTACTAGTAGCAACATATTGTAGCTCGTTGTTACCAATATTTTATTATACTTTGTGTTCTTTTGGTAAAGATTATTTTTGCTAACTTATTTTACTATTCAGCTTATTTTTGCTACTATTCATGGGTCCTATTGTATTATTTTAACTAACTTTTACTTTTATTTACAGTATTTTCAGTAAAAAAATTTCAGTTTTAGCAAAATAAGCGGATTCCAAACAGACACTTTATCTTCTCTTTCCTCGACATATTTTATTATAAGTGTTGTAACTGTTTTTATTGTGTTGGATATATTATTTTATTATATTGTTTATAATATTTTAATGTGTTGTTGCTAAAATAAAACCATTGGTATTGGGTGTTTTGTAGAATAAGATAGTAAAATAAATAAAGTAGGTGTTTGAAGTGCTAAAAGTTAGGGCATGTTTGGTAAGCATACTCAAACACATTTTTGAGCATTTTAAACACACTTACACATATTTCTACACACTTTTTCACCTACACACATATCAAAAATACCCAAACAACATTACTCAAACCCCGGATGCTAAGATTACGTTTGACATTAACTGAAAAGTTAACTTTTTTTACTATTTAACTTATTTTTGCTACTATTTATAAGTTTTATTATACTTTTTAATATTATTTATTATCTTTCTATGCTATTCTAATTAACTTTTAGTTTTTCGGAGTCTAAGTGGAATACAAATACTCATTTTTTAGGTACACACTAGAATATAGAGAGAGAGAGAGAGAGAGAGAGAGAGACAATGAGAGCGAAGCTGCGAGGGTCCGAAGGCGTAAGCTCAAATAATTTCTACCTTTCAAAACAAGCAATCTTTTAGAAACAGAAAACAAAGGGAATCCAAAACCACCTTGAGTGCTTTTGTATTTCCTTTCTGTATTCGGGGTTTGGTTGTTGACATTTGATTGATTGACTACTTGGTCTTTCACAAAAAGACAATGAAACAATTTCCAAGAGCACCAATAGAAACCCAACTAGTTTTCTTCACCATCGGCAATGGAGGCTCGGTCTTGATCTGCGACCTCAGCCACCACCAAAAGAGTCATTTGCTTGGCATTACAAGTTTCTCTGGCCTACGCTTTTGGCTGTCAACCTTGCTGTTGGAGGTCCCTTTCTTTTTCTTATTCTGAAAGTTCAAAAACGTGTACAAAAACACTTTTGAACGTTTAGACCCCCAAAAACCAACTTAACCAACACAAGCAATATGTCAAACAACTAGTGTGCGGAAACTTAACATATGCTATAATATGGAATTGGTTAAACAACTATCTAAGCCATAATAAAATAAACCACAGCAGATAAAGTAAAGGCAGAGATAGAGAGGAAAGAAGATGCAAACACAGAGATAACACCGGATGTGTTATCGAAGAGGAAACCAAGACCTCGGCGAAAAACCTCTCCGCCGCCCTCCAAGCGGTAATCAATCCACTAGAAAATACGGTTGGGATACAAGGAAAGAAAAGACCCTCCAAGCCTAATCTACCCAATGCACCTAAGCCCTCCAAGCTTCTTGCTCCAACGAGGTTGCGCCGAACCTTTTTCTTCTCTAGCTTACCGGATTCCGCTACTACACCGTAGCATCAACCAATGAAGATTGGCTCCTTCCTAATCGCTTCCCAGAACTCCAAACGACTGTCTCACAGAGATGATAAGGTGAGAACCAGGTTTGGTATAAGGCCTCTCAAGGATTTGACAATGGAGAGGAAGAGAGTGAGGGAATTTGATGAGACTCTAAGGTAGAGATTGTGGGTGAAACAATCTGGTTTTTCTTTAGGGTTTCTCTCTCAAAATTCTCTCTGGAAGCTCTCTTTCAATCGTGGGTTAAAAGGGTATTTATCTTTGGAGTGAAGAGGAATGCGAAACGTCGGGTTTTTCCAAAACAGGGTGGCTCGCGGCTTGACCTCGCGGCTTGACTCGATCGCGAGTTCGATCGCGAGATAACCGTATGGCCGATTGTCCTATTTTGTCCTGTAGTGCTCCGGCTAGCATGACTGTTCATCTTCCAAAGATGCTTGGCACGTGTGCGGATTCTGGCGGGTTGAAGCCGCGAGTCCAGCCCGCGAGTCCCAGCCGCGACACTGTTTTCTTGCACACTCTTGAGCAATCTTCACTCTATCTCACTCACTACCCTTACAACAATCCCACCTAAATACGGGGTTACTAAATCTTTGAATTACAAGTAAATTTGGCACGGAATAAAGCCAATTAGATAGTTGAATAAATTCAACCTTACAATCTCCCCTTTGGCTATTCCGTGACAAAACCCTAAAACAGACTCTAGACTTAACATGTGAGTTGGGAACAGTTGAACAAAACTCACTCACACCTAACTCTAGAAGTTGTGAAGCACTTGAATCATATGAACAATATACTCCTTCAAAGTGATGAGAAGCTGTGATGCACTTGGAACATATATACTTGTAACCTGAAACACTTGCACAAAACACATTAGACCCTCAAGGTAAAGCAAGTAATAAAGAACAAGTATAATATAACAAGTAGAGAAATGGCTATAATGATCACATAGCAAAGCAAATGATCATCTGAACATGCATTCAATGAAGCATAATAGCATAGGGATAAATGCATGTCCAAAGCACAAACATGATGCAATGAGAACAACAAAGCATAACTCAAAGCACCATAAAGCCAACAAGAAAACAAATAGAACAAGGTTTTCTAGTTAACACAATGTCTTCTCCCCCTTGGTATATGCATCTCCCCTATGGAATATCTCTCCCCCTACAAATGTGCATGAGAAATAGAATTTCTCCCCTAAGGATGTGCACAAGAGTCATATAGAAATGACAAAATACTCCGAAACATTCTCTAGAGTATACTCTCCCCCTTTTTGTCGGGAATAGACAAAGGGTCAAGAAAAAAAACGAGGGCTAGAGATGAAGGTATGAACAATACTAATGATGCATGAGAGGTGCAAGATGAATGAGAAAATGAAGCTCAAACCTAAGACAAAGTAACATGCTACAAAGCATAAGGTAAACATGACATGCTAGGATGAAGAGATAAGGTAAAGACCAATGCATGACAAGGGTAGCAAAGTTGTGTACAAGAGGTGGCTAAGTGCATGCATGACCAATGCATGAAAAATGCACATGTGGGGCAAAGTGTGTTAAAATACACAACCAATGAACCAAACATGTTCCTAATGAGGAAACATGAGAAACCCCAAAGTTTGGTACTCATCGGAGTCCAAACAAGCGAGAAAATGTCTAAGAGGCATTTTATCAAACACCTAGCATGCACACTATGAACAAAAATGTGAAACAATGCATGAACATCATGAAATCCACCCTTAATACATGTTCTTACTGCCACAAGGAGCCAACATCCAATGCATATCAACAAAAGAAACCAATACCAAGAAGAAAATAGACAAAAAATAAGTTTTCCCAACCCCTATGATGAAAATCCCAACCAAGAGCACAAAACTCTCCAAAACATAATCTAAAGATCAAAATCAATGAAAAGAGTTTATAATTACCTTAGAGATGTTAATGGATTGAAAAACCATTCAAATTGGTTGGGTTTTGATGTAAAAATATTGAAAGAGGGGTTTTAGAGAGGATGAGAGAGGTTTAAAACAAATTTCCCACAAAAAACCCTTTAAAAAGTTGATTTTGAGCGACTCGCGACTAGCGAGTCGCGAGCCAAGTCGCAGTGAGTGAGCCGCGAAACCTCTCTGTCTCGAGCTCGCGGCTTAGACTCGCGGCTTGCAAGCCGCGAGACCGACTCAGCCAAAAGCGGGCGACTTCTTTTGTGGCTCTCATAAGTAGCCAAAATGAGTGGCCAAAAAATCGACACTTGTTTTTCAAACAGAACATGTTTAAACATTGAAAAACAAAGTAAGCACTAAACATAAACACAAAAAGTGATAAAAATCACTTCCAAAAACATATAAAATGATCAAAAATATTTTTGGATTAAACCATATAAGATTGAGCACACGCACATCACATTTAGACAAGTACAATCTAACAAATGAATAAGACATTCATTGAACATTAGGCAAGTGTGTTGTGTGTGTATCAAATGTGGAATAGTCCTTAGTCTAGAGTGAAGTTTCAATGATCAATTCAATCAAGTCATACACAACTAGTACTAAGTCAAGTGGTCTATCTTAATTATAGAAATGAACATATATGACCTCCCACAAGAAAATGATTACATAAGATTGAAGCTTTTCATTTGGCTTCTTACAATTCATAACATTTGATCATTTTGAATCAATACAACTCATTTTGAGCAATACATCTCATTTTTGAGATTGATGCCTGAAATTTTTGATATTTCAAATTGATGAACAAGCCTTTGGCTTTTTGGGCAACAAACATTTTCATATAAGTCGCTTTCCCTTTTTCCTAATCGAATACTAGTATGTGCGACGGCTTTTGCAGCTCATTATCTCTTTTCATTTTGAGATTTACATTTATTGAGCTCTTTAAGCAATAAAAATAAAAGAGTGGGAAGAGATATAAGCACAAATCTACGCAAGTATCAAAACCAACATGACTATTGACAAATCATTCATGACAAGCTTGAAGATCGATTTCTGACAATCACACAAAGATGTCAAGATTTTTCCCACAAAGATATAAGTGCAAAAATAACAAGCTAAGCTCGAAAATGCACAAAGCCATTTGTACAAAGGTACAAGGCCAAACTCACATGTGATATGTGCTCAAACATATACGATCAAACTTTTGAATTTTTCACTTTTTATGTGGTTTTGGATTTTTACTCACACAAAATAGAAACATAAAAGTAAGATCAAAAACGAAACAATGCATACAAATAAATGCAAGATGCAGAAAATGCATGAAGATATGACATTTAATGCATGAAGGGTCCTACAAAGATCGAAAGAATTAGATCAAGGACCAAAAGAGCAAAAGCTCAACCATAGGAACCCTTCCTCATCCAAACGGAACGATTGTTTGGAATGAGTGTCTCAAGAGAAGCGAGACGAGGGTTGGAAGAATGAGAACCGGAGATGCACATAGTCAAGGAGTTAAGAGCATTAAACATTTTCTTTAACAACATGCTATTTTCACTCAAATCCAGTTTACTCTTTTTAGCACAACTTCCAAAAAGCTCAAGTTTCTCTTTTCTTTTGATTCTCTTAAGAGCTTGAAACTTAGAGCAATGAGGTCTTAGATGACCAAAGGCACCACAATGGTGACAAACAATGTGTTTAGGTCCACTAGGCTTTTTGGGAATGGATCTAGCAACATGGTTTTGTTCCCTCTTCAACTTATAACATTAAGGTCTTATATGACCAATCACACCGCAATGGTGGCAAGTTGGAACAAACTTAGATCCATTCAAAACCTTAGGTTGAGACCTCAACGGAGGCTTTGACTTAACAGTCTTTCTCTCCACCTTTTGATTTCTTTTATGTGGAGGAATGTACACCGATTTGTCCTTTAAGATAGAACACACACTAGGCACAAAATCGGGTACCACAACATGATTGCAACAGATATTTTCATCCTTTTTAACAATAGGTTCAGCAATCAAACACTTGGCATGCATCTTAAGAGATTCATTTTCACATTTAAGATCATCAACAAGTTTGTTAGACAAAACAAGTTTAGCATCCAAGTCCATATTCAATCATTCAAACTCTTTCAGCTTTTCATGAGAAATTTCATCAAGTTTTTTATATTTCTCAACCAATTTGTTGGATTCATTGAGCTTAGTAATCAAATCATCCTTTTCACAAAATAACTTGCTCAAATTCTTTTGAAACTTCTTAGCATTTTTCTTTAAGAGTTTGTCAACACCACCCATAGATTCAAATAACATGTCATCACACTTATGAGGATTAACACTCATAGAGGCAATTTCACAAACACGTGGCATGTTACATTCATTACCAACCAAATCATGCAAAGAGTCATACAAAGCACAATTCATGGCAAATAAACACAAGGGGTCAAGGATCACACTTAGGTATTTAAACCACAACAAGTGTACCCGCTCTGATACCAATTGAAAGTTCAAAAACGTGTACAAAAACACTTTTGAACGTTTAGACCCCCAAAAACCAACTTAACCAACACAAGCAATATGTCAAACAACTAGTGTGCGGAAACTTAACATATGCTATAATATGGAATTGGTTAAACAACTATCTAAGCCATAATAAAATAAACCACAGCAGATAAAGTAAAGGCAAAGATAGAGAGGAAGGAAGATGCAAACACAGAGATAACACCGGATGTGTTATCGAAGAGGAAACCAAGACCTCGGCGAAAAACCTCTCCGCCGCCCTCCAAGCGGTAATCAATCCACTAAAAATACAGTTGGGATACAAGGACAGCAAAAGACCCTCCAAGCCTAATCTACCCAATGCACCTAAGCCCTCCAAGCTTCTTGCTCCAACGAGGTTGCGCCGAACCTTTTTCTTCTCTAGCTTACCGGATTCCGCTACTACACCGTAGCATCAACCAATGAAGATTGGCTCCTTCCTAATCGCTTCCCGAACTCCAAACGACTGTCTCACGAGAGATGATAAGGTGAGAACCAGGTTTGGTATAAGGCCTCTCAAGGATTTGACAATGGAGAGGAAGAGAGTGAGGGAATTTGATGAGACTCTAAGGTAGAGATTGTGGGTGAAACAATCTGGTTTTTCTTTAGGGTTTCTCTCTCAAAATTCTCTCTGGAAGCTCTCTTTCAATCGTGGGTTAAAAGGGTATTTATCTTTGGAGTGAAGAGGAATGCGAAACGTCGGGTTTTTCCAAAACAGGGGTGGCTCGCGGCTTGACCTCGCGGCTTGACTCGATCGCGAGTTCGTCGCGAGATAACCGTATGGCGATTGTCTTGTTTTGTCTGTAGTGCTCCAGCTAGCATGATTTGTTCATCTTCCAAAGCATGCTTGGCACGTGTGCGGATTCTCAGCGGGTTGAAGCGCGAGTCCAGCCGCGACACTCTGTTTTCTTGCACACTCTTGAGCAATCTTCACTCTATCTCACTCACTACCCTTACAACAATCCCACCTAAATACGGGGTTACTAAATGCTGAATTACAAGCAAATTTGACACGGAATAAAGCCAATTAGATGGTTGAATAAATTCAACCTTACATATTCCTTAGCTTTGTAATTCACCATTTATCTTAAATTTCCTATGCATTTATGCATGTGGGTGTTTATTAGTTTACAAAGTGATTAAATTTATAAAATGGTGTAATTGGTTTTGAGATTTCAGCTTAAAAGAATGGTTTTTTAAGCTTATTGATTGCTTTTCTTGATGTTGTTTGTTGATGGGTATTCTGTTTTTAGGATAGGGGTTATGGTTTTAGCATCATTTTCTGAGGATTCCTTGATTCAATCATAGGGGGTGGTTACTGATTAATGGTTTGGGAGAGAAGTGAATGTGATAAATGGAATTTGGTGTTCCTTGATACAATGATAGGAGGGATTTATGATTCTCCTTAGTTGAGAAATTGTGTGAGAATATGTTGACTCTAGCCTCTACGGATTTAGATCTTAATTGCTTATGTTCTATCTCTTTGCCCCTCCTGTGCACTAAAGAATCTAGAAACGCAATATAGGGGTTAATACACTGTTCTATTTTTTTGATAAGCAAATTATATATTTATATATATTGTTTGGAAATAAACAGTTTTATGTCTTGTGTGGGATTTATGATTCTCCTTTTCTTCTACCCAAGCATGAAGGGGGTTTATAATAAGCTTATTTCTGGTCCCCAAAAACCTCCCCTCCCAGTTAGTTGAAGTAGAGGCAAGATCACTACTTGAATACCATGTGGTTACTTAAAGTTTTAGTTCGCTACAGGTTTTGATCCATGAAATGTTTATAAAAGGATGCATATTCTTTCATTTTGGAAATCCGGGAATTTGTTGATGAAATTTCTTCTTGTTTTGTTAAAATGGTGGTAACTGCAATAGCTCAAGGCATTCTTCACTGTATTAGTACAGCCTTATGGTCAGAGTGATGTTTTTGGCTATTCATCATGGAGTACAGCCAACGATCAAGTAAAATACTCGTTTGTATATCATTCTAAGTGACAAGCAATAGTCATG
The DNA here is from genome assembly GCA_028216015.1 of Quercus dentata. Taxonomy (NCBI): domain Eukaryota; kingdom Viridiplantae; phylum Streptophyta; class Magnoliopsida; order Fagales; family Fagaceae; genus Quercus; species Quercus dentata. Next base: position 16,378,163 of record CP116448.1, read on the forward strand.
AATTATGATCCTTTTTACTCTAGCATAATCGGTATGGATTATTGTTATGTGAGAAAATACATAAGTATAATCACTACAAAAGGTGGGAGAAAGAGACACACAGAATGCAATTCTTGCATAATTTTTAACTGGTTGGCTAAAGCTCTACTACTTGATGTGAAGTTGCGGGAATCAATTCCAGAGAATCAGCAGCGCAAACTTTTCAAGTGGATGTTGGAAGAGAAAAGGAAGATCAAACCAAAAGATCCTGAAGAAAAGAAACTGTATTGATTAAGAGAAAGCCACTTTGAAACAGTTTATTTGAGCGAAACCTATCCCTAGTATCTAATTATTTAACACTTGTTCTCAAATTTAGAGACTACTATAAATGAATATTTTCTTTCTTTTTACATGAAGTTTAGTTTATCCTTACGTCAAATCTCTTCAAAGTTCTTTAAATCATTTTTGTTCAATGCAAGGGATAATGTTGATAATAGTCAGTAAAATATAGCACCAAGTGGCAACTGGATACATTTGCTTTGCTAATTGAAGAGCAGATGATTCCTTTCTCTTTTCCATGTAACAAATATTGCATCATAAGATATTCTGTTTTGGGAGAGGACTCTAAGGGGATCATATTCATAGAGGGTAGGGTCATAACTTAAGCCCAAATCACTCAGATTGATGGCTAAGCCATCAGCCCTCAACTAAAAGATAACAACTGAAAATGATAATAACAATAAGCCCTCAATGATAAAAACTTTTCAATGACCTTAGGATACAATTGCTGACCATTACCTTTATCAAATGGCCCAGCCAAGCCCACAATAGTTACTGCTATTACGTTTATGTTGGTGGGCTGGACTGCGATCAATTTACCATCCTCTTTCAAATCAGCTCTTGCACAGCACCACTCACATCGATGAGATCTAAAAACTTTCGAATCCTAGCTTATAGTAAAATACTAAAATGACGTGATATTAATAGCAGAGGTTATTTTTTTTGTTCAGGAGATTCAAAGCCATTCATTATCCAAAATTCGACTATGCATATTTAATTAATGAGTATTAATAATTAAAAATCAAATTAAATAATTTTTAATTTAATTAGAAATTTTTTAATATTGGGTTGCTTTAACCCACGAGAGTCAAGAGTATTAGCTCTAAACTAATTAATTTAATCTTACATGATTTAATTACACAAAAAAAAAAGGAAAAAATAGTTTATTTTTTTATTCTCTTTCAATAACCTGAAAAAAAAAAAAAAAAAAAAAATCTTTCGAAAGAAATTTTTTAAAATTTTGAGTTTTCACATATGTATTTTAAGAAAAGTTAGAATTAGTTTTAAATTTTGCTTCTTCTTCTTATTTAATTTTTTTCAATATCTGTTATAAAATTCAACCTAAATATTTTCTTTTTGTGTAATAGTTACTAATTTATGCTATTAATATCTGTTCGTCAAAACCATTTATTTTATTATCCTTTTTTATTTCTTTAAAAATATGAAATATTAACTTTGATGTTTATTAATTTTAAAATTTCTTATGCCACATGAGTACACAAATTTTGTGGAAAGTAAATATTTATGAATACAAATCCTCTTCAAATTTTTATATACCACTCTATATTCCACTAATTACTATTTGTTATGTTTTGATTTCATTTTTCTTATAAAATAACTGAAGTTTAAAATAGAAAGTAATCATACATATAAAAAGTAATAATTAGTGGAACATAAAATGATACAGAAAATTTGCATTCAATATTTATCCATGTTGGTTTCTGTCCACTTTATAACCAAACAGAGAGCATCATTGTATAAATAAAACGTTTAAAATTATTTTTGAAAAAAAAAAAAAAAACATAAATGAAGAATAAAACAATAACTATGACAAAATTTTAGTCAAAATTACAAATACAACTTTTAGCTATGGGAAGACTTTTGCTCTTATGACGAGGAGAAATTTTTATACGAGCTGGGCGTACAAATTCACTCTCTTTCTTCCACTGTTGTGAAAGGACTGACGATGCTAACTTGCCATCAAGAAATGTTACAAGTTGTGTCCGCGCGAGTCAGTGGCTGTCCAAAGGCACTCTGCTACTGCTAGTGGCGGCCCGAAGGCAGAATGATATGTTGGACCTGGGAGGTTGATTGATATGTTGGATTCGCATCATACAAACTTGCGAAGGGTTACATATCTTGTGTTGGATGAGGCAGATCGGGTGTTAGCTTGTTTTGAGCCTCAGATTCGAAAGCTTGTTTCTCAGGTTTGAATTGTGCCTTGCTGTTTGAAACTTATGTCATTATCATTACTGTACTTTTTATCTCTGTTACAAAAATAATTTTTGACAGATGATTGTTTCCCCTAGCTCTCATATTTCCTCTTCCTCATGCCTTTCTGTCTCCTGCTTTCATTTATGGATTAGATCTGTTAGAAAAGAAGGGCAGATTAGCAGATGTCTGATCTGAAATAGCTTGGCTGAACTGAGTTCTTGAACAGTGTGGAAGTTCTAATTGTTGGTTTGGAACCCCAATTTGACTTCTAGTTCTTAATTGCAGGTCTTGTCCAATAGAACTTAAGCTTGTAACAAGAACTTATTAGATTATTTTTTGTATTATTTTATTTTATTTTATTTTGGAGTTTTCAAAGGCCATATCATTATTGAAGCCTCTTGCTTACTTCCCTACCAAAGGGAAGATATGTTGTAGACAATAAAGAGATTGAGGAAAAGCAAGATTAAACAAAAAAAGATAGATTTAGATTTGTGGTCTCGTTTTGATGTGGGGCCTTCTTGGAACATTTCGTAGGCCACTTTAATTAATTTTTACTGGAATAAATCCCATAAGAGAATACATGTGGCCTACTTTGACTAATTTGTTGAGAATCCATAGCCAATCCCAAAAAATTTGGGACTAAGGCTTGCTTATTGTAGAATAAGGGCAATCTGTTAAATTCTATTTTTTCAGGAATGATTGTTCTTGTCTCTACGAAAGGCCCATGAGTCTTATTTTGTGTTTTGAGTCATTTTGTATTTGGTTTAGAAATTCTAAAGTACCTTTTCTAGTTATTAGTAGTCAGTGTTTTTTTAGGAGTCCTAGTGTTTTAGGAAAAGATTTTGAATTTAGCAATTTCCCTTATTTTAGTCAATAACATTCATAGTGAGATTGATTTTAATAAAATTTCAGAAGCTTATTTTAAGGAGTCCTGAGGGTGTGATTGCCTTGTGATTGTTTCAGACAACGTAGGTATGGTTGCCTATGTGGTTGTGTAGTGTTTATCTTATTTCTTGTTCAACCCACTATTTTAACACCTAACAGCCATCAAACATATTCAAAATCCAATATTTTTATTACTGAAACCTACCTAAGAGTGTAAATCATTGGTTGAATTTTCAAATTTTCACTAACAAGGGGAAATCTCTAAACATTGCTTACCCTCCAATATTTCGCTTAATTATGTTGCCCATTCATAATATTAGCCATATACTCTTGTTTACTTGAAAAGCTATTGGCTTTAAAGACTAAAGTTACCAACATTTAATTATATACGTGCACATATTTGTTAGTATTGTGCAATACGTATAATATGAATAGTAGCTATCATAGGTGTGTATCGACCATGCTTATGAATCTGATGATACATATATATGTATTGTATGAATCACATCGATTGTGTACGATTTATAGACATGCGAGTTTAAATTGGGTTTTTTTTTTTTTTTTGTTAAAATTTGTGCTTTGACTTGAGTCCAACTAGTAATTGGACTTGTTTTTAACAAAAAATTATTGGATACTTGTTGAGGCCAATAAAATAATGTCCATGAGATATTGACCCTGGTCCTGGGATATTGATTGCTTTAATGATCACTTTGTAATGTTTATGCCTATTTTCAAGTAGTACAAATGTGGTATTTTGAAGATGCCAGCTAATCCACTATTAAGTATCACCGATGGCAATGTGATGGGCCCTTTACTTCCCTCCTAATGTTTTGTTCAATGCAGATTCACCCAGTTTGTCAAACTTTGTACTGGAGTGCTACCTGGCCTAAAATAAGCTTCTAGACAGTTTCTTTACAACCCGTACAAAGTAAGGTGCTCTAACTTAATATTGCTACTGCCTAGTTGTGGGATTTCTTCTGTTCTGTTAGGATATATTCTTTTCTGTGTTTTGTTTTTATTTTATACTTTTGATGTATGTAGTTGCTAGTCATAACTCATGTCATTTTACTCATTTTGAGGCAGCTTGTTTTTGGTGAATTTCCCCCTACTCCTTCCCTCTCTTTCCTTTTTCTTGAAACTGAGGGTAATTTCCCAGGTTTAATGCTTATGCCCTTTTTGAAAGTTCCAGCTTTTGTGGTATGTGTATGTGTTTGTAATGTGCGATCATGTTATGTGATTGGCTCTTATCTTTGCACTTTGCATAGGTGATAATAGGATCTCAAGATTTGAAAGCTAACCATGCTATACGCCAGCTATACGCCAGCACATTGACATTGTTTCTGAAAACCAGAAATATAACAAGTAGGCCCCATTTCTATTTTGTTCTTGTATATTCTAATTTTTTCAAGATCTCATCATATTAGATTTGATGTAGACATTTTACTGATAGGTTTGATTTTCCAGATGGGTTAAATTGCTAGAGTATATCATGGATGGCAGCTGAATATTGATCTTCATGGATACCAAGAAAGGATGTGATTAGATCACCCGGCTGCTTCGCATGGTTGGTTGGCCAGCTCTTTCAATTCATGGGGATAAAAGTCAAGCAGAGAGGGATTGGGTCCTCTCAGAGTTTAAAGCTGGCAAGAGTCCTATAATGACTGCTATGGATGTTGCAGCTCATGGTCTAGGTATGGAGATAAAACTCTTAAAGCTTGTTCAAAGACTTGAGAGAAATTCTATTTTAGTACAGGAAATTGTGTTGGTAAACAATTTACTAATAGCACTCATCATCAGCATCTCATTTTGGAAAGAAATTATTATCTGATCTTCTTGTTGTCCCTAATTTAAGTCTTCTTTTAATTTTATTGGATAGGCTTTATGGTATTATCCACCATTGGATTTCTTCCTTTCGAGCTGTATCTTACGTTATTATCTTACAAGCGGTTTTTTTTAGGAACATTTTTAGTATTAATCATGTTTTCATTGATTAAACAGATGCAAACCATTTCACTCAGCTCTTTGGCCTTTGCTGCGTATGTTGGATATTTACCTTTATTTTTATTTGCACTCATTTGTTATGTTTTCTATCCTGATGCTCGAACTCTGTTATTTTGAAAGATTCATTTTTTTAGTTATTGCTTTGCTGTATTTAGTGGTCTCTAAATTGTCTCATGAACACCTTTTTTTAACTAAGTTGGTGTTATTTGTCACATGGATCCTACTTGTATATTTGTTTGAGCCACTTGTTTTCATGTCCATGGATATTGGATATTGCCCTTGAACACTTCCCCTCTGTGCATAATTGTTGCCAGAATATGGTTTCTGGGGGTATTCATCTGACATTTTGTGTTTATTTGCTACAACAACACACTAGAATACATGCAGAAATGTGTTGAGGTCATAGATTCTCTGATCTAAATAAGCTTCTGATGTGAGAAATCGTTGGCCTAATTTATTTCTTATAACTTATAATGCTCTTTTGTTTCGTGGCAGATGTGAAGGACGTGAAATATGTGATAAATTATGACTTCCCTGGATCCCTTGAGGACTATGTTCATCGCATTGGTCAAACAGGAAGGGCTGGGGCAAAAGGAACTGCATACACTTTCTTCACTGCTGCAAATGCTAGATTTGCAAAGGAACTCATCAGCATACTTGAGGAAGCTGGACAGAAGGTCAGTTCTGATTTGGCTGCAATGGGGCATGGCGCGCCTCCTCCCATGTCAGGTTAGTTGGCTAGCTTGAATATTCTTAGACATGCGCGTGTATACACACGTGCATGCTCATTGTGTTGTGTACATGTGTGAGTGCGTGAATTTGGTTTCTATATTTGACTGTTTCAATGAATATTGAACAATCAGGTCATGGGGGTTTTCGAGATCATGGGAGGGGTCATGGTAGTGGTCGCTCATGGAACTAACTATTGAAGGTAAACCGGTTCTCACGTTGTATTTTGGAGGGAAATATTTAACATATATGATTAGACTATAGGAGTTTAAATGTCTCTTTTCATTTATGTTGAATTTTTGTTCAATTACGAGAGGACTAACTATAGTTAATGTTGGACTATGTAAGATAAAATATTTTGTTTATATCATTAATGGTCTGCTTGGATTGAGGGAGGGGGAGTAGAGTAGAGTAAAGTAGATTTAATACAAAATTAGCTTATTTTTAGCCAATTTTACTCTACTCTCCTCCTTCCAAACAGGCCATAAAGGTTTTGAGGAAGAAGATAAACAATTTTATTTCATTTTGCTTTGCCCAAAAGTAGTGAAAGTATGCACACAAGTCTACTTCAACACTCAGTATCTCATTAGGTCGATATCAAAGCAACCCTGGTTTGGATCATTGGAAAGTGGCGAAAAAGGTTGAGATACTTACAAGGAACCAATGATTACAGGTTGACTTCCATGCATATTAATCAGTTGGAGGTGATTGGTTACCCAAATTCCAATCTTACCGAATGTATAGACAAGAAAGTCTACTACAACATATAATTTCCTTTTTATTTTTTGGAGGTGATATATCTTCGAGAATTACTATATACAATTGTTGCTTCATCTACCGTGGAGTTTATTGAATACTAAGCTACAACGCTTGCATTATTTATGGTTAAAATCTTTTTATCACAAATCTCAAGATTTTCAATTCTACATCAAGACCTTTAAAAATTCTGTCACAATTTATTTGATTGCATTTTTCTTCTCTAAGAATAATAAAAGCCAAAGTAAGCTTTAGAGAGAATGTTAAGAAACAAAAGGTGTCCATGAGCTATTGATTATTGATCCCATAAGGTCATAACTAAAGGTCTGTTGGCTGAACCATATAAAGATCACGCAGAACATGTGGGACTTGTTAGCTTATTTGATGTTTAATCTCTCTTTATTTGATTTGTTTTACAACACTTTCATAACAAATTATAAGTGGTAAGTTATTAACTTGTTATTGGTTTTAACTTGAACATACCACTGAAATTACTTTGTTGTTCACCAATAACTATTTGTAACAATTTGTCACTTAAAATTTGTTGTGAAAATATTATAAACATAATATTTCTCTTTACATTTAGGCCTTTATTAGGATATTTATAAAGAATAAGGCAAAATATTTTTTTGTGCACATAAAGTATAAATATAAAGGGAGTTTTATTCGTGGTGGATTTATGAAGGAGGACTTGAATGGCTAATAGGTAGTCTATTCATAAAGGATTGATGGCTTATAAAGTACTCACATAATACCATACATTGTAATGCAATGATTATCACTCATCAAGTTATTTAAATGCCATGAGGGCCAAGTGAGAGAATGTTAGGAGACTTATTGTGGTCCTCATACAATTTACTCTAATTGATTAATTACAATATACTTAGATTTATTTTAGAGTGATAGATAAAGAACTTCTTTTAGGAGTATATTTGTTAACATCACTTCAAATGTCATTAGTGAATAAACACTTAAAAATCCTAAGTGGGTGAGAGACCGGCTTAAGGAGCTGCTTGATTGCCGCGCCATTCTTGTTGCAAAGGAAAGCCATTCTGAAAGTGGCTACAACCTTCACGCATCCTTAACCGAGATGCGTCAAAAAATACAGTAACAAATAAAATAAGGTAGGTCTTCCATGAATGGAAAAGACGCATGCTAGGTGTTCCATTTTATAGAAACTGAGCGTACATTTGTAGGTACCTTCTCAGGCGGGATAAGTAACTCTTAATTAAATTTTTTAATGACAGGAGTATTAAAGAGAACACACATTAAATTGAAAGGGACCCTAGTCTAACCTTTAAAAAATTGTGTTTTTGATCAAAGAGTTTTTAAGGAATAGGCCGTAACTCGTAAGCTAGAAAAGTTTCCTTCACAACTCATTCTTTTGCAGTGAGATTTTCTCTACAAATCATTTGAAAAACATGGCTGTAGGTATTATTATTTTTTTCCTTCCACTGTTTTAGATTTCTTACATCTAATCTAATTCATGCTTACAGTCATTGCATTGGGAGGTGTTGGTCATTGGATTTGAAGGAATTACTCGTTTTATGCATTTTTTTTTTCTTATTTACTTTAATTTTCTGTTATTTTGGCCTTGTCCACATTGATTTTTATTTCTTTTTATTTCCTGTGAAATGTGAGATTGGTTTTAATTTTGTTTCATTTTAGTAAATTAATTTGAGTGGAATTAATTTTGTACCATCTTCCAAGAGAGGGGGTTAGTTTTAGCTTCTTATCTCTTCATTTTTGATCTTAATCTTATGTAAAATGTATCGGTGGGACGTTCTATAACTTGCCTTTCTTATATTGATTTGTCAATCTTTTTAAGTGAAAATTTTGTACCTTGACTCAATCTTTGAGATTTTTTTTTGAACTCGCCATCATAATGGTTGTATTCGGCATAGTGGTGGTTTGAAGTTATAGAATATGGATTCAAAAATTTATTACTAGATTGACTAATTATGTTTTGTTACTTCTATTTTCTTAATGTAAAAAGGGGAGATGATTCACTAGAAAATTACTTTATTTTTTGAAAAATTTCAATTGATATTGTTAATTATTATTAATTTAAAATATAAATAATTTATTTATGTTATTAAATAAGTATAAATTTAATTGCTTATTACGTCACGAATTTGACCATTGATTCAATCCGATCAACAAAAAAAAAAAGAGAAACCATTTTCTTACTTAGGCAAATTACAACTTACTCACCTGTAATTTGGTCGAAATTTAAATTACTTACCTGTGATTTAAAAGTTGGCACTTTGCCCACTTGAGGTTCACTCCGTTTGATTTCCGTTACCTACTTCTCTACTTTTACCATTAAAAACACACAAAACATAACAAAATATAAAAATCAAGATCTAAAAGTATATTTTTTAAAATGGTGAAACTTTGGCTTAAGAACATTTGTCCTCTTCATAAGAACATTCTTAAACCTATCAATCCAAACAAAACTCTCAAGGGGATATTCATCAATGAATGTTTGAATTTTGCCTGTCTTGACTTGTGGATGTTGTGCAAATCACATATGTTAGCCTCTTAAAAACTAATTTTTAGGCATATTTTGATATCATAAACTTATTCTGGGCTACACAAAACCAAATTATTATATTCTGGGAGAGAGGCCATGGGGAGATTAAGGCTTTGGGCCATCTAATCCAACTGGTTCATCTCCAACTCTCTTGTTGTACTTGAATGGAGTTCATTTTGGGTATTACCAAGAGTTGATGAAGATGAGATAGAAGCGGTAGATGTAATGATTTTTAATTTCATCATAATTTTAGTATTACTTCAAATTTTTATGAAATAATGAATTTTTAAATTTTGGATGTAGGAGTCAGAAATGTACTTATTTTTTAAGTTGCTGGTGTGATATACTCCATGTAAGACTCCACTTTGTATATTGTACTCCTTTAGCATTTTCTGTACTTTCAAGAGGATTTCTATGTTTATCTTGTTGTGAATTACGAATAAGTGATTTGCACAACATCCATAAGTCAAGACATGCAAAATTCAAACATTCATTGATGAATATCCCTTGAGAGTATTGTTTGGATTGATAGGTTTGAGAATGTTCTTATGAAGATGAAAAATGTTCTTAAGCCAAAACTTCACCATTTTAAGAAATATACTTTTAAATCTTGATTTTTATGTTTTTTTGTATTTTTAACGCTGAAGGTATAAAGGTTGGTAATGAAAGCTTAACGGAGTGAACTTCAAGGTGGGCAAAGTGCCAACTTTTAAATCATAGGTAGGCAACTTAAATTTCGGTCAAACTACATATGGGTAAGTTGTAATTTGCCCTTCTTGTTTCTTATATTCTCTGTTTGATTTGATTTTTAAAACCTTTCTAAGGGAATAAATGAAATTGGAGTAAAAGCAATGAGCATAATAAAAACATTGTGAAGATGAAATTTTTTTATCAATATTAATTTTTAGGTGCATTAAAAATTTATTGATGTGTTAACAAAGATGCCACTATTCATTGTTTACTTTAGTGCACAACACAACCTACAAGGAAGGCACACTATTTTAAAATTTATTATTTTGTGTAATGCCTGTTTGCAAATATACTTCTTACATGCCAATAGATTTACGAAATGTTGTAGTTTTCAATTAACTTAACTGGTAAAGTTTTTTATGGTTGAATAAAATACTAGGGGCTTAATTCATGCCTACAACAAAACCAATTAATATCTTGTTCTGATTATAAAAAGTACGATGATAGAAGTAGACGGCATAAGTTGATATTCTACCCAAAAATTTTTTTTTTTTTTTAAAATTATGAAATGTTTGACATAACACCACCTCTCATCAAGGTCAAAGGAATAAGGAATTTGTTTCTTGCAATGAGGAAAAAAAAAAAAGTAGCTTTAATTCTTCTTAAAAGTGACACACATGCTTTAAATGTGAGAGATGGCCAAAATTATTGCGGCGCCAATCAATACAAAAGAAATCATCCAACTGATTGCTTGAATTCAAGAATATTGTGGAGCCCAAGTTCCGAACAAAACAAAGAAGTAAATTGTGTGGAAGGAGGCAAGCTGATCATGGTTGTTGGCTTGTTGCCATGCATCCAAAAAATTGGTTGGAATGTCAACTAAAAGGTAAAGAACAAATACAGGCATTTAAATTTTTTTCGTGTAACAGGAGGAGAATATCTTTGATTTTTATTTTCGTGTATTTTTCAAATGAAAGATATTTAAATTAAAGTTTTATTTTATTTTACTTTTTTCAAAAAATATTTTTAGTATTAATTTTCATATTTAAAAAAAAAATGGAAACTATGTTATTTTGGAGGTTACTAACGACGCAATTCTAATGGAGACTAACCGGAGACATGAATTGAATAAACTTGAAAGTTAAAAAAATTTATTAAATAAAAATAAAGTTAGAGGAAATGAACTTTAATCAAAGTCAGAGAGTCAATATGTAATATATTTAATCAAATATTAAATATTGACAAGTAAAAAGAATGGGAGAGAAATGGGGAAATTGAAATTTGAGTTGTAAACACTAAATTGTAATAGATTTTTTTCACAAAATATGTAGAGACAGCTCAAAACTTTTCATTGTTCATTTCAAATTCCTAACCTTTAGGATTTTAATCTTAAGACTTCGCTATAAAATTGCCCCTACTCAAAGTCACATATTCTATATTTTTGACAAAGTGGAGTCACTTGAAGTCTTGAATAGCATGTTTACCACATCAAAATAATACTACAAAATCAACGTACCAAACATATTATCTTTTAACAAGTTGACTAAATGTAAGGCAATTTTTTAAACAATCTTTTTGACCATCGCCCTTTGGTCCTGCAATAAAAGACAATGGCCGTAGAAATTTGACAAATCGAGGCGTGGTCATGAGAATGTTGGCACCCAGAAACAGGCCACTTGGAATCTGTTCCTCTATAATCACTACAATCACAATGGCCAATTGGTCATAGAAGCAGACCACACGGGGTGTGCTATATAGATGCTCGGCATTTTCAAACTGGCTTTTATCCTTTTAAACAGAGACGGAATCAGGACTCGAAGTCAAGACGGAGTAAATTCCAAATTTTGAAATGTTAGGGAATAAAATTTAAATACTCCCAAACTTTAGAGTTGTAATTTACAATTTACCCTTTATTTTTTAACATTTTAAGTATATGGCAATCATTATTGAAATTGGTAATTTTATACCATATTGATCAATACAGGTTGGCAATTTTCATATTGGTCACTAAGCTGGGAACTATTATGCCCCTACTACATTTTAGATTCAGTTCTTTTAGGATGACATCATTTTCCACAATTATTACCACATTTGGATGATATATGCAATTTTAATAGGTGAACTGTCGCTTTCAAATGGACTTAAGACATTTTTTCCACAACTCACAATTGCACATATATTGTGGCAAAAATTACGGAACAAACGTGTTTACACGTACTTTCTCTTTCAATTTAAATACCAGCCATTTCAACTACAATCATTCTAGCAAGGTTTCACCTCTTTTTCTTCTTCTCTCTCTTTTCTCCGTCAATTGCGTTTCCGGACTCCACACATATGAACTTTCCTTGTTCTTTCAATTTAGTTCTTTGTCAAATTAATGGTTGGTTGGTGTGTGTGAATGTATATGATCTTTTCATCCTTCTTGTTTCCATCACGTTTATGTGTAATATTTATTTATTTTTTTAGTGTTATGTACGTTGATGGATCAGGCCACATGAAATTGGCTGGCATATTAGTCTGGGACATGTGTGTTATTTATTTATTTGCTGAATGTAAAATGGAGGGTCTCTAGTGTGGGCTTATCAACTCACGTCATGTGACGGTAATGGGTAATACCACATGTACCACACGGGCCTTGTTAGGTCTATCGCTTGAACTTCTCATATCGGGGAGTTGGGACCATTCTAACCCTAGACATTTTGGAGCCTAAAACGAGAATTAAAATGGGGCACTTTTTTATATTTATGTATTAATTAATTTAATATTTTCTATATTATAATATATTTCATTTAAAATCTATTTTTCTTGCATTTTGAAATGCAATTGACTAATTAAAATTTTGTATTCAAGTTCTTCTAACATCTCATTTTCAATCGATAATATAGCTAATCAACTAATCCACTCTAAATGAACCTCTTTCTATTAATAAATCTCTTAATTTTGTGTCAATATTTTTCCAATTACCTAGATCATAAATATTTGTCGGAATGTAATCCGACATATTATTATTTTCATTTTCTTCTAGTTGAACATCATTATGATGAACTTGTTAATTTGTGACATATTCATCATTATTTTCATTTTATTCTAAATTCTTTTGAAATTCATTAACAAGATTTGTTATATTGCAAAATTGAACATCATTGTTATCTTGCAATTGTATTGTTTCATTATCTTCTAGCTCTTTTTGGTGGATTTCTTGCTCATTTGTGATATTTTCATATAAATTTTGAGTTGTATTTTGTTTATTACTAATAAGAAATTTATCCAAATTTATTGGAGTTTCATTTGAAACTAATTTTTGTTCTATTACCCTTCTTTACCAAAACTTTGGAGCCCCTTTCCACTTGGCGGCCTTAGGCAATGACCTAACTGGCCTAATGGAAGGGTTGTCCTTAGTTGGGACAAGGACTTCTACTATCAAGCCACATCTCTGTGTGATCGTTCGGGACATGTGTTTGCATTTATAAAGTTTGTTAATAAATTAGTGATGTGTCATCAATCAATCATTCAAAAAATCATTTATTACGTATGTTGGTGTAATCTGCTAATTTCATTCAATATGATAGAAATTTATACTTCATAAAAAGGGAAATGTTAACAAATGCTGTAAGTATATTTGTTAATAAACTATTTTAAGAAAGTTTTATGGGAAAAGAGAGAGCAATTATTATTTTGACAGTTTTTTTTAATTTCTTACGTGGAACTCACGTGTCGGTGAGATATGGATCTCGTGAGCCCATCTCGGGAGATACTTTCTCTATTCTTTCTTTTAGTTTTGTTTCTTGGGGTTGCAGCAACTTCAGGGTAATGGGACGAGTACTTTTCTTCTTTATCAATATACTTTTATCATTTTTGTCAAAAAAAAAAAAAAAAAAAAAAAAAAGCGTAATAGGGATTTTTTTGAACCCGTTAAAACAGAAATACTTAAATAGAAAATTCGATGAGTGCTTTACTTGAAACTTACTAGACCAAAGAAAATAAAAATGAAGAGAACCTTTTTTTTTTTCTTTTTTTTTGTGTGAGAAACAAAAATATAAAATTGCAGAGAACCTAAATGAGCATGCAAATGAATTCAAGCGGAACCCAATTACACAACCCATGAGAGACATATATCCATACACATAGTTCCTTCTCCTAAGTCTTAACTATTACTAAAATTTAAAAAAAAAAAAAAAAAAAAAAGTCTTAGCTATTTGTTGCTAAAATTGTGTTAACTATTCGTTCCATTACCCTTAGCACCTACTCATGAGTTAGTATCATTAGGGCCAAAAAGTACTAAAAAAGAGCTTTAGATAATACACAAAAGTTATAAAAGATAGAGAAATGTATGTTCACAACATTTTCATAATACTTTCATAAAAAATCTTAAGTGACAAGTTATTACTGGTTGTTATTAATTGGTAGGAAGAAAAGTAAATTTAATGGTAAGTTCAAATTAGAATCAATAACAACTTACCACATATGATTTGTTGTGAAAGTATTGTGAAAATATTGTAAATGTAAAATTTCTTTAAAAGATAACTGTGGGGCCAAAGAACTTGGCGACCCCGGCCCACTCTATCCGAGCCCCGGGCCCGCGCTGAGGAGAGAAATGTCCAAGGACATGTGTTGAAAATCCAAATGGTTTAGAGATGTTGCCAAGAACGATTCTGTCCTCGGCGTTCCAGAATCCAGTGGGAAAGAACGGCACACCATCAAAGGTAGCCTCCCAAAGCATTCTCCGAAGAAAGGACGAGTATAGCAGGACGCACACGGGGGTATGGAGTGGGGGTAGTTTAAGGAAAGCTGTCACCTTCGCATTTAATACACCCAACTAACGCCCTGGTAGCATTAATGATGAAAGGACCCCTGAACAGTATGGCCTTGGTTGCCACAACTCACAGAGGGTTTGGGAAGGTGGGTGATGGGATGAGCACTCGAGTAATGGTGCGCACAATCAACGGATGGAGGGTCAAGATCGATTGGAAAGAAGTATATAATGGGAAAGACCCCCCAAGAATGGGGATCGTGAGAAAGGGAGAAGAAGAGAGAAAAATGAGAAAATGGCAACAGTTTTCATGGTCTTGAAAAACCACAAGAACCTAGTACTAGAAGTAGAAGAAGAGGAACATCAAGCTCCTCGGACGAGACACTCGGGGACCACATTCCAAACTCGAACCCATTTCCTCATTGGTCCGTCCACACCCAACCATGTATTGTGATTGTGGTTTAGACCAACACCTAGTTCTTAGGCCCACTCTCTAAAAATTCATTGTATTGGGCTAGTTGGGCTTGAGACCTTTCGTTCAATAAGAAAAGCGCTCAAAAGGAACACCCTACAATTGGCGCCGTCTGTGGGAAGAACTTGTGTGTTAGTAAGGACAACAATCCGACATGGTAGGGTCAGGCCTTCATCAAGCAGGCTCCCATCGGCTCGAACCAGCCAAATTCCAACGACAGGGTAACTTCCCCAACCCCGAGCGCGATCGAAACGAAGAGAACGGAAGGTTTCGAGAGGGAAGTGTAAGCACCACCCAAACCAGCAAGAGCCACTCTCGTGCGGGTAGCCACGTGCTTCAGAGACGAAATAACAGCCGGGCCCCCCACAATGAAGAAAGAAGTCGGGAGCCATATGTCTCAAAAAGCGAACGAAAGGCAGTCCATGCAACAAGAGATAGACGATTTGAAAAGAAAGTTGTACCATGCACAGCAAAGACAATCTCGTTCCAAACTTGACGCGCCCTCCGATGATGAAAATGACGACGACTATAGACGGAAATCGAGGACACCCCCAAGCGAGACCTTCTCCCACGAAGAAGAACGTTATCGGAGGCGGAGGTGCAGAAGCCCATCTCCTAGAGGCTTAAGAAACGACGCCATGAGCAAGGCACTGGATCAACTCTCCAAGTCGCCTTTCACGCACCACATAGAAAGGGCCATACTCCCTCAACGGTTCCAGCAGCCAACCTTTGCCGTTTACAACGGAAAGAACAGACCTGTGGAGCATGTGAGCCAGTTCAACCAAAGGATGACTGTCCATTCTAAGAACGAGGCGTTGATGTGCAAGGTCTTCTTGTCTAGCTTGGGACCGGTGGCGATGAGGTGGTTTAATGGTCTCAAGACGAACTCCATCGACTCGTATAGGCAGGTGACCTAAGCTTTTGGCTCCCGCCGTTATTTAACTGCAGAGCCCCTTGGCCTTTAAGCGCTTTGTTGTCGTTATCCATGCATGATGGAGAAACCTTAAAGGCCTACTCGAACAGATATTGGGAGACGTACAATGAAATGGAAGACAACTTTGATGACGTTGCCATTATCACTTTTAAAAGCAGTCTCTCAGCCGATCACTACCTGCGGAAGTCTCTCGATGGTAAGCCCGCCACCAGTATACATCAAGCGATGGATCGGATCGACAAGCACAAGCGAGTGAAGGAAGACCGATTCTGAGGGAAGAGGAAAAGAGAAGGTTATCCCTCAGGAGATGAGGGATTTCAGGTCGGACCGGTATGGCAGCAACCACCCGAAGAGGGACTTTGTAGGGCAACCCGGAACAACCAATGCGCGAACTGTCAATGCCGTGTTCCGAGAACCAGTGCATTGGGTTTTAGAGAAAATCAAGAACGAGCCATACTTTAGGTAGCCGAATAAGATGGCGGGAGAGCCCTCGAAGTGTGATCAGAACCTTTATTGCCAATACCACCACAACCATGGCCACACTATGGAGAAGCGCAAGAACCTCTAGAACCACCTAGACCAGCTAGTCTAGGAAGGGAGGCTAAAGCACCTTCTGCATCATTCCAGTAGTCACCAAGGCCATCAAGAGGCCGGGAGGGATGTCGCCCTAAGGGCACCCACGGGAATGATCGGCGCATAATCGTGGCCGCGCTAGGGAGAACAGGCACTCGCCATGCATGAGTGTTATCGGTGGCTCCATTGCCTGCCGAGGAATCCCAACCAGGGCCGAAGAGGGCCAGGATGAGCTTTCGTCTCGTTATAAGCTTTTCGGAGGAAGATAAGATCGGGGCCATCCAGCCCCACGATGATGCACTGCTAATCACCCTCCGAATCGGGGACTACGATGTGAAAAGAGTAATGGTGGATGGCGGTAGCGCGACTAAGATTATGTATCTCGACCTATACAAGGGGCTGGGGTTAAAGCCGGAGGAGTTGATGCCCTACAACTCCCCTCCGATGAGCTTCGACGGGAAGCTTGTCATTCCAAAGGGCATGATTAGGCTGCCTATCTAGATCGGCCCGAAAATAGTGGAGGTGAACTTCATCGTGGTGGACACCTACTCTCCCTATACAACCATTGTCGATAGGCCCTGGCTCCATACCCTAGGGGCTGTCGCTTCCTCGTTGCACCAAAAGTGAAATTCTCGTTAGGGGGCCAAGTCTTGGAAATTTGTGGTTGCCAACCCACAGTGAGGCAATGCGTGGTAGCGGCTGTCTCACATCGGCTTGACGCGGGGTCCTCGACCTCCGCTGAAGAGAATTTATAGCAACTAAAGACTCCAGTTTTGCCCCCTAACACAACCACCGGGGAGGCGAAATGCGAGGACCTGGAAGAGGTGGTCATTAATGACAACCGGAAGAAGTTCCTTCGAGTAGGGGCTCATTTTGCCCCTCCAGGAGAAAGAAAAACTGATTGAGTTCCTAAAAAGAAATATTAACGTGTTTGCATGGGATGCCTGCGACGCCCCCGGGATCGACCCAGCCTTCATCTCGCCACCACCTCAATGTCAACCCGACCATCATTCCCAAGAAGCAACCACCCCGTCGCCCGTCAAAAGAGCATACCAACGCGATTAGAGATGAAGTGGCGAAGCTTAAACTTCTTTGGGGTTATCAAAAAAGTGTTTTACCCCGAATGGCTTAAACGGACCCCTAATGTAATATTCTATATCTTCATATCTTGATTCTTGATCTTTTTCTATAAACTCAGTTAGTCAATCTGAAATTTTTCTTTGTTGATTCCCTTCCATTCCCAGCTACGAGAGGTAATCTTCTTCCCCTTTCTACCTTTTTCGAAAATAAAAATGATGACTTTTCCATTTAGGCAAAAATAGTTCGTGTCTATAATTTGAGTTCGACATGAAACTCAAGTTTAAGAAAATTGAGTACCATAAAAATACCATGCAAACTGTGGTACTTGAGGTCATTGCAATGTGTTACTTGAGTTTACGATACTCAAATATTATGTAAGAACAATTCCCACTTCCACGGCACTCACACAATCAACAATTGTAGTTGTGTGCTTGCACTCACGCAGTCATCAATTGTGGTTGTCTCACACAATTTGTGGCTTTGGATTTCTCTTTTTTTTCTTTCTTTTGTCAGGGTCACGCGGAAAAATATAGTGAAAAAGGTAGCGAAAGAGTTTGAAACAATAAGTTATATATGTGGCACGTTGCTAAATATATATATATATATTTTTTTTTTTTATGGGTGCTAAATATTTTTTAAATCAGTAATAAAATACTAATAATTTCGTTACCCTTCTATTTATTTAGCCTAAGTTATATTCTTTTTTAGTTTGTTTCTTTGCATAATTGTTTGATGAGAGTCCCATCATGGGACATGTTTTTTTGCTATGTTAGAGCACTAGCATTGAAAAATGCTAATGCTAAATTTGAGGACAATTTGGCATTTTAAGCCTTTAAACCGGTTGCATCAAAGAATGGTAAAGGTCACTATTGCAATTTTTTTGCAATAGTGCTAAAAGATTATTCTAAAGTTAGAATAATAAAGCACTATTGTAAAACATATATTCATTTTTATTCTTTTTGAACAACTGAACTCCACTCTTAATCTGTCCTTCTCGTCTCTCTCTCATTCTCCTTCTCCCTTTCTCTCTCTCGATTCTTTGTTTGCTCCGGGTTTGTTTGAGGGTTTGGTTTGCTCCGATCCCGGTGAATTTCAAGTGGTGGATCGGCATGATGGGTCGTGGGTTATGGTTTATGGGTTTTGGATTTATTTTTTTGGGTTTGGGTTTGTTCACTCCGCGGTGAATCAATCAAGTGGTGGATTTGATGGGTTATGGTTTATGGGTTTTGGATTCGGGTTGATCTTTCCTCAACGATTCTTTGTTTGCTTGGGTTTGTTCCAATGAGGGTTTGGTTTGCTCTCTCGGTGAATCATGGGTTAAGTGGTGGATCGGCATGGTGGGTCGTGGGTTATGGTTTATGGGTTTTGGATTTGGGTTGATCTTTCCTCTCTCGATTCTTGTTTTTAAATGTCGGTGTGGTTTGCTCCGATCGGTGTATGGCCATTGTTCCCGGTGTGGTTTTGTTCGGTGTGTGTGGCCGTTCTTTGATCGGTGTGTGTGGTTGATGGTTTGGTGGTTTGTGTTTATGTGTGTGGCTTTGTTGATGGTTTGTGTTTGTGTGTGTGTGGCCATTGTTCGATCGGTGTGGTTTGTGTATGGCTCGGTGTGTGTGGCCGTTCTTGATCGGTGTGTGTGGTTGATGGTTTGGTGGTTTGTGTATGGCTCGGTGTGTGTGGCGTTCTTTGGTTTGGTGTGGTTGATGGTTTGGTTGAAGTTCCGATCGGTGTGGTTGATGGTTTGGTGGTGGTGTGTGTGTGTGTGTGTGTGTGTGTGTGTGGCTTTGTGTGTTGAACGAGAAAGAGAGGAAAAAATAAATGAAGGTTGGGAAAGCCCAGGAAAATGTGATTCAATCACAAAAAACGGTTAGAAATATATAATAAAGAAAGATTAAAAAATAATATTTTAATAAAAATAGAGTTTTTGATGTAGGAGGTATTGTAAAATGGGATGGTATAAGTAATAAAGTGATTTTTGAGATGGTATAATAGTATGGGATAGCATTTTTCAATGCTAGTGCTCTTAGAATCCTTTTGCTTTTGCTATGGTAGGACACGTTTTTTGCCTTAAAATTTAGCCATAGGGTGATAGAGTACAGGCTGGACTCTGGACACAGTGCAGCCCCAGTTATACAACAACACAGTTAGTTATACAACACAGTTTCTCACTTTTTTTTTTTTTTTTTTTAATCTGAACGCGGTTTCTCACTTTATTTATTATTATACCAATTAATAATTAATAATTTATTATGTATTATATTCATTTATTTGTATTAGAGTGATACTAATTTAGTGAATTATATATTAAATTAATTTTTATTTATGTAATTTTAGACTTTGAAATGATCACAGTTATAAAAAAATTGCAATAACATGGTTTTATTGTTCTATACATTAAATTTTATTTTTTTGTTAAATTATTATTTTTAATTATAAATTATGTTTTATTTATTTATAAATATTTACTCATTATATATATTTTCTCATTAAATAAAAAATTCAATATATATTATTTAATTAATATTTAAATATAAAAAGACACCATTTTAAATTTCCGTTTAAAATTGTTGAGCCGGCACTGTTATCAAAATTGCTGATTTCTTACCATCATGATTCATGGATACGCAAATTTTCATAAAAGTCATGATACAATTAATTCCCCTACAACACGTCAGATAAAATTCGAGCCATTCAACAAATTCTGCCAGTCAATTCCGCGCGTTTGGAGTAGCAGGACAAAAATATTTTTTTTGAGAAACGAGTAGCAGGACAAAAATCAAGTCTTCTATTTCTGTTCTTTTCCTCTTTTTCTTTTTTCTTCCTTGACCCACTGTCGATGCACATGATCTTCATTTTTCTCCTCTGTGTTCTGTCATTTATGTCAAATGGTTGGTTGCTATGTAAATGTATCATTGTACGATCTTTCAATTTCCTTCTCTCTCCCTTCACGTTCACGTGAATTTTCTTTTAAGTGTTAGATACGTTGATTGATTAGGATTACAGTTGGTCAATATTTTATTGGCCAAGATTCTCAAAAAAATATATATATATATATTTTTTTTTGAGAAAGTCAATATATATATATTATTGGTCAACATATTTGGCTGTGACATGGATTTGAATTCATATTCTTAATAAATTAGATGAGTTCTAATTTTAATATATATATATATATATCAGAGACAGAGCTGTTATTAAAATATTTCATTTTTCATTCTGTTAATCAAATTGAAATGAGGTTGGATATGGAATTCACTATATGGTTAATAAAACCCTGTAAATTTTCTTAATATTAACACTTAACAATTAATTAATATCACTTATATCTTCCTCTCAAAAAATATATATCACTTATGTCAAAAAATATATATATATATGGTGCAGCTGTGCAGCGCAATCAACAACTAACACATAAGGTCCGTTTAGATTGAGTTTATTTTTGCTGAAATTGAAAATTGAAATTGAAAACACTGTAGTAAAATAATTTTTAAATGTGTAAATAGTATCGTGAGACTCATTTTTAATGAAAAAGTTACTAAAAAATGAAATTTATGGGTCCGTAAAAAGATACCGAATACAATGTTCACGCACCGAAAGTCAACAAAACCGCTTTAAAAAAAATAATAATAAAAAAAGGATTAAAACACAAACGCATTTCAACCCAATCCAAACGCTACCATAGCGAACAACTTTGACGAGAAAATTTTAAGATAAGTTACAATAGCATGTTGTCTCTTTCTAGCAAAGGCACTTGCAAATCTGAATTTTCTTCATCAAAAATACCATGAAAAAGTTTAGATATAACTGAAATCTTATGACTAATATTTACTTGACATATACTCTCTTCGGGTTAATAGATACAAATGACAGTAGTAGTATGCCTTCAATATTCAATGATCATTTTAACTGAAATTTTTTTATTTCAAAATAAAGTTTTTTTTTTTTTTTTTTTTTTTTTTCAGTAAGTAATAATACTTATTAAAATACACACAAAAATAATAATTAAAAAATATGTTATTAAAAAAAAAGTTACTTTCTCTTAGTGTGAAAAACCCTCCATCAAAATCAAATAAGGTACCAAAAAATAAATGGACGCCTATTTTGGTTGGTGGGTGAGTGCAGTGGTACTATGCTAGCGGAAACTAAATGGGTTTTGTTTGGTTGGTTAGTAGTGAACAAACATTACATTTTGTCGATCACAATAAACTGAAGGGACTAAATCACAATATTGCATAAGAAAAGGGACTAAGGGAGGGGTAAATAGCAAAAATGTGACTGAAGGAAAAGCCAGAAACTTCGTAGAAATCACCTCCCAGGCGTAGGACTCCCAAAGAGCAAAACAAAAAGATTAGTACTCATCCAAAAAAAAAAAAAAAAAAAAAGATTAGTACTTATCTCATAGGGTGACAGTGCACGTGTCACATATTATTCGATGAGAGTCAGTGGGCCCAGCGTAGAAAAAAGACACTTATTTTCTCTTGAACAAAGTTTCCTCCAAAAATTATTCTTATCGACTTTTTCCTATACACCAGTTGTTGTAGGTCTGTGCGTTACACGGTTATATGAAAAAATTTGTAGAATAAATGTATAAATAATTATATATTTTAATAGATTCAATAAAAATAAAAGAAAAAAATTATCAGGTGTAATGAATTATCTCACTAAATAAGGGGTAAGATTTTTTCCTAAAACAAAATTAAACTGATAATTCCAAATTGAATTTTAAATTGATAATTATTTAAGAAAAATGTAGTAAACAATTGATAAATCTAAAATTAATATAATCTTGATAATATTATATATTAAAATTAAAGTTGATAATTCAAGAATACATGTGTAGATTGTAGAACATCTTAATAATTTGATGTAACATAAAAATCAAATAAGAAAATTGTTAAAATTAATCTATTAATTCTAACCATATTTAATCATTAATTCTAAGACCCTAACCCTAAGCATATAAATTAGATCAAAGTTAAGAAAATTAGTTTAAACAAAAGGCAACCAATACACAAAACCTAATCAATTTAATAAAAACAAAATACAAAAACAAAGAATTAACCTTTAGAAATTTGACAATGTTTTCGAATGTTTTGAATTCATTAATTAAAATCACATGAAGACAAAAAACCAATAATAACACTAAAGAAAATAAACAAAATGAAAATAATAATAATAAAAGAAGAAATAATGCATACCTGCATTGTCATGAGATTTAGGCATTCACATATTGAAATAAGTTTCACTCCAAAAATGATATATAGGGTTATATATATTGGTAGAGTTCCATTTGAAAAATAACTCATTTAAATCTAATTGAAATTAAAGATATCTAATCAATGTGTTTGTTTTTATCCCATAAAATTGGAATTAAAAAAAGGTTTTTTAAAAAAAAAAAAAAGAGAGAAAGAGAACGTGGTTGATAGCTATAAGGAATTTTGATATATATATATATATATATATATATATATATTAAATGTTATCAACGTAGAAATTATCAAATTAATGGAGATATATACAGTTTTTTGGAATAAATAGAGATTATCAAAATTATTGGAGATATATATTATTTATTAGGATAGATTTATATTAATCACCTCTTGAAGAATTTGGATTGTGCTTATCCCTTAATAATCAAGTTTTGTAGCTTGATATTATGATAAAATAATATTAATTTAATAATATTAAAATTTTGAAAATTTAGATGATATTTATTATTTAAATTAAATTTTTATATGTTAAATATTATCCCCTAATTTAAGAAATATATCCTAACAAATAAAAAAATTAATGTTAATTAGATGATAAATATTATCTAAATTAAATTTGTGTACGTTAAATATTATCTCTTAAATTAAGAAATATATCCTAACAAATAAAAAAAATAATGTTTATTTAATTTTATTTAATGATAACAATGAATTAGAGTCCTGGTAGTATACTATTTATTTTTAGTTCTTTAAAAATCTAAAAATTTAATAAAATTTCTGAAATTTGGTGAAGCCAAGTGGCACAATTACAACGTCTAAGCCCAACTTTTGTTATATATAATATGATATAATATGATTTCTATAATTTTTTAGATAAATACAAAAATTTAGCTGTTGTTAACTTTTTGGTTTTACCTTCACTTTTTTTGTTAACATTGCACATGTATTAAACCTCATTCTCTCAATTTCTTTTCCTTAACTGTTATTTTTAATTTTTCTCCATAATTTTTTAATTTTTTAATAGGAACTTCTCTGTAACTTTGAGTTTATGTTTTAGTTTATATTTTTTTTCTTTTCGATACTTCATTTGAGTTACTTATTATTTGGTCTTTATTACATCTGGTTGGTTATTTGATCTTCTTGGGTAATTAAGCAAGTTTAATCTTTCAATCTCTTTTTTCTTTATGTGAAAAATTGCATAGGTTTAATATATATATATATATATATATATATATATATATATATATATGGTAATAGGATCTGAACCTTCTTGAGGCAGCAAATGAACCAACTAGATTTGCTAAAGATGAAAACAATATACACATATGGCCAGAGGATGTCTTCCCAATAATTTGAAATTAGGTTCTTGAATTAACATTTTTTTGTATTTAATTTTCTTATTGTTTGTAAGGCATTGATTTTATTGCATGTGTTTTTTGATAAAGTTTATGATATATATATATATATATATATATATTTTTAAGGGTTTAATATGGTATTTCATTGTGATTATCAATATGTATTTTAAGAGTTTTAATCGGTAACATATATTCTTTCATGAATATAAATTAAAGAGAAATTTTTGAGAAAAAAAGAAATACATACAAAAATAATAATATTAGTATTTTAAACTGGGTTTATAATACATTATATAATTAGAGTACAACTACAAAAGGGCTTAACTTTTGTAGTTGTAGATTAAAGTTATAAACAATAGACATTAACACCCACAATCAATATGGGATAAACATCTTTTTTTTTTTAAATAAATAATAATACTTATTAAAATACGCACGAAAATATGCTACTTTCATCATTATGCTCAATAATAATTACATTAGTATCATTTTCCAAAATAAATAAAGCTAATAAAATAAAAAGTATAACAGAGATTTGTTTGAATGCAAGCCCATTAAAACTGAAAATAATAAAATAGAAAGTACCGATTAGTGATTTATGAATAAAAAAAGAGTAGAGCCCGCCTTCACCCAAAAAAAATATAGAGCCCACATGAAAGTTCAAAGATGCCAATTACGCCTACGTAGCGTAGCCCACGAGATTCTTATGCCCGAAGACTTAACGAAAGTTTATCATATAAATTATGGATTTAAATGTGAAAAACTTCCAACTTCTCGATTCTCAAAAAAAAAAAAAAAAAAAAAAAAAAAAAAAAAAAAAACTTCCAACTTCCCTATATAAAGGCAATGGACTTATAACTTTCTTGTCTTGGGTACTTACACAGGAGCTGGTTTAGCTATAAATGAAAGTAGGTGTTTCACAAAATTTCTCAATGGGGTGGCCTTTAGTGAAGTCTTTGCTGTGGGCTTTACTACTCTTTGTTCAAATTCATGAGCATAGAGCTTGTATTGAGGAAGAGAGGGTGAGTCTCCTAGAATTGAAAGCATTTCTAAAATCCCACACTAATTATACCGAGCCCCTTCTTCCAACATGGGTTTATGAGAAAAAGAGTGAGTGTTGTAGTTGGGAGCAGGTCAATTGTAGCACCACCACTGGTCACGTGATCAATCTCATGCTCTCCGATATAAACCACATGGAGGGGACTTGGTTCCTAAACATGTCCCTGTTGCAGCCTTTCAAGGAGTTAAGAATTCTTGATTTATCTTACAATGGAATTGCTGGTTGGTTGGGAAATGAAGGTACGTGAGCCTTTGCTTCTACTATCATACGACCCACTCCAAAAACACACACACACTCATTTATGCTTAATATAGGAAAGGCTTGGGACCATGGTAATTAGATTTGATTACATATCCCAAATCAAATTGAAAATATTATAGTTGGATGACTTCTCTCAATTTGACTAATGAAATTTATTTTAGAGGTGGAGTCATTTTAATCATTAGATTAGATATAATTTCTCATTCATGGATACAATGATTATGAACCAAAATCTTAAACTAAGGAGATCATTGTTCCTATCAAAAAATTATTTTGGCTGATTTTGTTAGAGCATGGGAATGGCCACTGTAATATTCGTTAGCTAGCAGTTGAAGTTATAAATTTAAGAAGGTAATGACAGATTATTCTTAATTGATAAATTGGTCCTCTTAATAAAAAAGCATTACAAGCCTACAAAGCTCTAGCAGTTGCACATTATATGTGTACGTAGCTCTGTGTATATGTACAGTATAATTAAGTTTAAATTTTATATATATATATATGATGTGCAATGAAAATTCGCTAAGTCTGTCTCCTGTCCATATGCGTCGTCCAAAGGACTGACGAGGTTATTCATCAGTCTACTCGTCCGTCTGTGCTCAACACGGACGGACAAACGAACTATCATCCGTCCGTCCTCAAGGACGGACGGCTTCTTAGCATTCGTCCGTCTCAGAAGGACGGACGAGCTTGGCAAACATCTCTTCATCCATAAAAGACAAGGGAGGATTCTTGTCTCTCCGTCGAGTGGAAGAACAAACCGTCACCGACCAAACCCAACCGTTATGGTACGAACTT
Source organism: Quercus dentata (assembly GCA_028216015.1). Lineage (NCBI taxonomy): Eukaryota > Viridiplantae > Streptophyta > Magnoliopsida > Fagales > Fagaceae > Quercus > Quercus dentata. Next base: position 16,404,506 of record CP116448.1, read on the forward strand.
CTGAATCGATTATTTCCGAGCCTTTTGGATTCCTCAAGCTGTAGGGAGCGGTTACCAAGCAAGTAACCGCTTCCGGATACTATATAAGCACACGCCAATGAAAGAGTAAGACACGCTATTCTGTTCTTGAGAAACTAAGTTTACATTTCTTCATTCAGAGACTAACTTCATCATCGGAGGGTTCTTGGCCGGCTTCCACCGGTCTCCTCCGACTTTATACTCATTTTCTCAGGATTGAGTCGCAAGTTTATCAAAGGCCCGGCATTTTCGGTCCATCGATATCTCGGGAACCATCGGTTGGCGCCGTCTCGTGGGAAAGAATAACGTTTGATTTCCATTGTTGAATTCTACGATTTCTTTCTTGGACATAAGGGCTGAAATGGTCCGGACAAGGTCAAGGGCTACCAGCCCAGGCCTTCAAGAAAGTAGAGGCGGCCGTCAATCGGTGCCTACCGCACAACAACCATATACATCCAACACGTGCAATCCATGGTGCTACTATGGCGAATTGACCCGCTGAGAACCAGGAGTTGGTTAGAGAACTTACCATGAGGAGGCAGCATCGGGATGAGAACGTTGGAAGACAGTCCGAGCCAAGATGAGAGGAATCTTTGAGTTTGAGAGCCGGTCAAGGGGTACCCCTTCAAGAAGGGTGCCTCACTTGGAAAGGGAGATGGACCAAATGAGAAGAACTATGGATGAGATGAAGGAAAATATGAAGAGGACCAACCCTGTAGAGGACTTGGTTCACGGGATCGACTCCCCGTTTGTACCTCTTATCAACGCTCACCCTTTACCACCGAAGTTCAAGATGCCTTCCTTAGATTAAACGATGGGGACGCGAGATCCATTTGACCACATTGCCACCTTCAAAACTACTATGCATCTTCAAGGGGTTCCGGATGAAATAATGTGTAGAGCTTTCCCTACTACCCTTAAAGGACCCGCACGAGTGTGGTTCAAAGAAAATACCTCCCAAAGACACGGTAACATCCTTCGAAGAATTAAGTAAGTTGTTTGTCAACAACTTCATCGGAGGACAGAGGCACAAGCGTTCCTCGTCTAGTTTGCTGACCATAGAACAAGGGGAGAATGAAAGTTTGCGGTCGTTCATTACGCGGTTCAATAGGGAAGCTTTAGCGATGTGGGACGAGATGGACGACAAGCTGCTCTCCTGGCGGCTTTCCACAATGGGGTTCACTCTGATTTGTTCATCCACAAGCTATATGAGCAAGAGCCTCGGACCATGGCCGAACTCGTCCACTCGGCCCAGAATTTTATGAATGCGGAGGATGCTATCATAGCCAAGAAGAGGAAGAGAATAGAGAAAATGGATCCTAACTCCACTCGTCACTCGGAGCGGGGTCCTCGTCCCAAGAAAGGACGAACAGAAGACAAAAAGGATCGTGACGGGAAGGCAGGCCCCTCGGCACGAAGTCAGCGATATACGCCATTGAACATGCCACTTGATCAAGTCCTAATGCAAATCAAGGATGATCCTTCCTTGAAGTGGCCAGAAAAAATGAAGGGAGATCCAAATAAGCGCAATAGAAACAAGTATTGTCGCTTCCATAGAGACCATGGACATGATACGGACGAATGTTTTGATCTAAAGCGGCAGATTGAGAATCTTATAAGGCAGGGGAAGCTAAGAAGTTTCCTAGGACGAGACCACAAGGACGCCAAACTCAAGGGAAAAGCTGAAGAGTCGTCACGGCCACCTCTCGGAGAAATCGGGGTTATTGTCGGAGGGAGCTCAACGGTTGAGTCGTCCAGGTCCAGGAAGACATACCCGAAGGTGGTGCAAAGCGTCCAACTCTCGGGACGACCACCTAGAGATATGGATGAACGATTTAAGGCAATCACGTTCATCGAAGAAGAAGTCGAAAGAATCCACCATCCTCATGACGATGCTATTGTCATAACCTTGCTCATCGACTATACAACCGAGAAGGGTACTCGTTGATAATGGAAGTTCGGCAGATATCCTGTATCTTCCACTTTTCAAAGCAAATGAAGTTAGGACGAGACCGTCTTCGTCCGGTGAATTCTCCATTAGTAGGTTTTGGTGGGATGAGGGTGCAGCCCGTGGGTGCTGTTACACTACCGGTGGTAGTTGGGGCATATCCACAACAAGTCACCAAGGACGTGAGTTTCCTGGTAGTAGACTGCTCGTCCTCTTATAATGCCATAATTGGGAGGCCAACCTTGAACAGTTGGAGAGCGATCACGTCCACCTACCACCTATCAGTCAAGTTCCCACCAGACTATGGAGTAGGACAAGTGCAAGGAGATCAACTGGCGGCGAGAGAGTGTTACTTGGCTATGTTGACCACGGACGAGCAAGTGCGGATAATGACTATTGAAGAGAAAAGGATCGTGGTAGAACCTATTGAAGTGTTGGAAGATGTTCCCTTAGACGAAAGGAACCCTGAGAGATGTACCAGGGTGGGGGCAGATCCGGAAAGAGGTGTTAAAGAAAACCTTGTCAAGTTTTTGAGGAAGAACGTAGATGTGTTCGCTTGGAGTCATGAGGATATGCCTGGAATAGATCCTAAAGTCATCACCCATCGCCCGAACGTATGTCCATCCTCGAAGCCAATACGACAAAAGAAAAGGGTATTTGCTCCCGAGAGAGAAAATGCTATTAAAGACGAGGTTCAAAAATTGATGGCAGCAAAGTTTATCCGAGAGGTGTACTATCCCGGATTGGTTGGCCAACGTAGTAATGGTCAAAAAGGCGAATGGCAAGTGGAGGATGTGTGTGGATTTTACTGATCTGAATAAGGCTTGCCCCAAAGATAGCTACCCATTACCACGCATTGATCAGGTGGTGGACTCCACCGCGGGCCATAAACTCCTTAGTTTTATGGACGCTTTCTCAGGATATAACCAGATACGGATGGACGAGGTAGACCAGGAGAAGACCTCATTTGTTACTAGTCAGGGCTTGTTCTGTTATGAAGTAATGCCCTTTGGATTAAAGAACGCTGGGGCAACGATCGATGACTGGTCAATCACATGTTCCGTCCTCAGATTGGGCGAAATGTCGAAGTGTATGTGGATGATATGTTAGTGAAAAGTTTGGAAGAGGGTAAGCATTTAGATGACTTGCAAGAAACCTTCAACACACTCGGGCAATACAAGATGAAGTTGAACCCCAGTAAGTGTGCTTTCGGAGTGGCTTCGGGAAAATTTCTTGGATTCATGGTCTCACACAGGGGGATCGAGGCCAACCCAGAAAAGATCAAGGCAATCCTAGAAATGAAGCCTCCGCAGAATACTAAAGAAGTACAATCTCTCACCGGGCGAGTTGCCGCCCTCAACGAGTTTGTCTCTAAAGCTACCGACAAGTGTTTGCCATTTTTCAAGGTTCTAAAGAAAGCCTTGAATGGACGGACGAGTGCCAAAGGGCCTTCCAAGATTTGAAGGCGTATCTTGTCATGCCCCATTGCTAAGTCCGTCCGTGGTAGGAGAGGAATTGTTTTTGTACTGGCGGTGACCCCGCATCTTTGTGAGCTCACTGATAAGAGAAGAAGCAAAAGTGCAAAAGCCAGTGTATTACACCGAGTAGGGCATTGAGGGGGCGGAAGGACGATATCCGCCAATAGAAAAGTTGGCCTTCGCGCTCATCACGGCTTCCGGGAAGTTAAGACATTACTTCCAAGCCCATGTAATTAATGTTATGACAGATCACCCACTTAAGAAAGCTATGAACAAGTTGGAAGCCGCAGGACGCCCGATCCAATGGGCGGTCGAACTTAGCGAGTTTGATATCCGATACCAGCCAAGACATGCTATTAAGGCTCAGGCCCTGGCAGACTTTATTGCGGAGTTCACCCCAAGATGCAACAATGAAGTGCGGGAGGATAAAAATTGGGTGGTACATGTAGATGGCTCGTCCACACGGCGTGCGGGGAGGAATAGGGGTGGTTTTGCAATCCCCTGAAGGAGACAAGTTGAAGCATAGAGTCCGTCTACAATATCGACCAACTAACAACGAGGTGGAGTATGAAGCTCTGCTTAAAGGGCTAGAATTGGCTAAGTCTGTAGAAGCGGAGTCGGTTCTCGTCTTGGGAGATTCTTCGCTGGTAATGGGCCAAATAAATGGGACATATGAGGCGAAAGAAGAACGAATGAAAAAGTACTTGGAGAGGGTATTACAACTTGTGGAAAAATTCAAGAAAGCCAACTTCATTCAAATCCCGAGGGAAGAGAATGCGAAGGCACACCTTAGCGAAGGAAGCCTCAAAGAATCTGGAACAATCGAAGAGTATGATGAAATTCAAGACGTCCCAGTGTAGATCTCCCGGAAGTACAGCAAATAGGGAATGAAGAAAATTGGATGACCCCAATCGCCTCGTATCCGAAGGACGGAGACTTAGGAAGCAAGGGACGAAGCTAAAAAACTCAGGATAAAAGCAGCAAGGTACGTCTTTATGGACGAAGTCCTCTATAGGAGGGGCTTTTCTCAACCTTATCTTAGGTGTCCGGCCCCAGAAGAGGCGAACTATGTCTTTGAGGGAAGTTCATGAAGGAGCCTGTGGAAACCATTCAGAGCAGGTCGCTTATCCAAAAAGTCGTCCGTGCGCAGGTACTATTGGCCAACTGTACAAGTGGATGCAAAAGCTTATGTCAAGGCATGCGACAAGTGCCAACGATTGAGTAATGTCCCAAGACAACCATCAGAGTACCTCACCCCGATGATGGCCCCGTGGCCCTTTGCTCAATGGGGCCTAGATATCCCGGGTCCATTTCCACTTGGAACTAGACAGATGAAATTTTTGGTGGTAGGGATTGACTATTTCACTAAGTGGGTGGAGGCAGAACCATTGGCACACATTACACAAATGAGAATGTTAAAAACTTCGTGCCGGAAGAATATCTTGTGCGGGTTTGGAGTACCCAGGGTACTAGTTTCCGATAACGGGCGACAGTTTGACAACACCCTTTTCGGGGACTTTTGTCTACACTTTGGAATCCAAAATCATTATTCCTCCCCCGCACATCCACAGGCAAACGGTCAGGCTGAGGTTACAAACCGATCCTTGTTGAAGATCATCAAGACTCGTCTTGAGGGGGCAAAGGGAGTATGGCCGGATGAGTTACCCGGTGTCCTATGGGCATACGGGACGACAGTGAGGACCCCTACAGGGGAGACCCCTTTTAAATTAGCCTATGGAAGTGAAGCAGTTATACCTGCGGAAGTGCACATGGCTAACCATAGAGTGATGTCATATGAGGAGAAGGATAACGAGGAGCAACTCCGCTTGAACCTCGATCTTATAGACGCAAGTAAGGGAGAAGCGAGCACAGGGCAGCGCGAAGTACAAGAACCTCATGGCTAGGCAATACGATGCAAGGGTGAAACCAAGACGTTTCAACATAGGAGATCTTGTCTTGAGGAAGGTCTCTTTAGCAACCAAGAATTCGGCTCATGGGAAATTGGGCCCCAATTGGGAAGGACCTTATAGAGTCGTCAACTTCAAAAGACAAGGATCCTATTACCTGGAGGCCACGGACGGGAGAAAACTAGAACATCCTTGGAACGTGGAGCACCGAGGAGGTACTACCAAAGAGAAGCGGTCGAAATGAGGTTCACTATGGACGAGCTTGAAGCTTGCTACCCTATTTACATTCTACTTATGTTTTATCTTTGTGTTTGATACTATTACTTTGTTATTTGTGTTGTGGTTATTTATCATGATTATGGACGAAGTTATGGAATGCTTACTAAATAAAAGGCATTAGCATGTATATGCCTTATCGTAGAAACGATATTTATGTAATGTACAAAATGTTGTGTGAATTTAGATTTCCATGGCATTCTCGTTTGAAGCTAACCTACGGGGTGGCTAAGAACAAAATATTTTTTAATTATTAGACGAGTAAATTCTCTGGACGCGGAGATGTAACGTCTAAAGCTTTCCTAAGGGAAAGGCAAGACACCTTCATTTTAATCAAAGAACAAGGTGGAACTTATAACGAGCCCAAGGCGTACTCGTCCATAGGGGTAAAAAAGCAAGATAAAGGCGTCCTCGTCCCTATATAGGGACGAGGACGAATCCATAACTTGCCTAAACCCTAGACGAACTCATAATCCATAAGGGTAAGAAACAAGGTGAAGGCGTCCTTGTCCAGATCTAAGGACGAGGAAAAACGCATAACTTGCCTAGGCCCTGTACATTCATATAAAGGACGAGGCAAAATGCACGTCCAGACCATGAATAGTGAAGTCCATAGACGAAACTTTTGAGCTAAAACCCAGTATACGGACGGACAAGGTCCCTAAATTCATGGACGATCAGAGTGCACAAAGTAAAAAACAATTTAGTCTAAGGACGAGAATTAACCATTTAAGTTTTAATAGATGGTTTAAACACACCGAACAAGGACGAGTAAAGTATGAATGCATGCATAAAAATGAAAAATCTCGTCCATACATAAAAGAAATAAAATTCACCAAGTGTTTGAAGGGCGGACAAACAACGTCCAAACACCCTTGTAAAAAAAAAAAAAGGTTCAATACCTCGTCCTAAAAACTTTGGACGAGTTTAGTGTACTTGAATTACATCGAAAGATCCAAAAACAAAGGATCAGAGAAAAAAGAAAGAAGAAAAACACGTTCTTAAGCAGGAGGAGCGGTGGGTGGGTGGGTAGAGGCATCGTCTTCAATATTGACATCCTCAGAGCTGGTTTGGAGAAGAGAGTGGTAGCGACATTCAGGTTAAGCTTGATAGAGTTGAAGTCCACCTCGGGGAAGTTTTCAACAGCGTCCATCCTAAAGTCTTCAAAACCCGCTGCATAATTGCGGTCCAACAAGTCTGTGAAATCCTTGGACGCTTTGAACTCCGCAATGGCCTCGTCCTTAGCCTTGGAGAGGGAGGTACTCGGCTCGTCATTCTTCGCTTGAAGGTGGTCAAGACGAGAATCTTTCTCTACCACAGCAGCCTTCAACTCTGCGATCAAATTTAGTTGCTCCACTTCTTTCTCCTTAGCCTCGCAGAAGAACTTGACCCATTTCTTACTCTCCTCCCTCACGTTTTTTATGGTCGTCTCTAGCAAAATCCTCGTCTTGTCCAACTCTGTGGCTTGCCTAGACGCTGCGATGAACTTGGACATGGCCTGCAAAAGGAATATGTTTGGTTAAGACACCCAAGAGATGAAGAAACAATAAAGTCAAGACGAAAGGAAATTTACCTTAAAAAGATCATGAACACAGAATGTTCAAAATCTTTTAAAGACATGTCATAACATGCATGTATGTCCTCGTCCTTTCGACTTCTTGAAAACGTTGCCAAGCCAAATCTTCGTTTTCAACTATGTTCGAAGACACTCTCGACGGGAGCCGAGACGAGGTAGGTGTAATCGTCCTAGGAGGGGTCTTGGACGAGGTTGTCTCCACAGGTGGAGATACGTCCACATCAATTGTTTGGACGGAGAGATTGGGCTGGGGCGGGACAGGCTTGACCACCTTAGATGATGACTGTTTCATTCTTTTGTCACGACGGCCGGGAAGGCTCCCTAGGTCCAAATTCCTTGGTAGGGACTTCCTTTTGTCCCCAGCAGACGGACGAATATGGGGTACGGAGTCGGGACGAGCGTCCCGACCTCGGGACGATCCCCTCGCCCATTTGCCTCTTTTCCTTTGTTGCCTTTCATTGTTGCCATTCCTAAAAATAAAAGGGTTTAAATGTTAGAGCTAACATGAAAAGAAAGGGTAAAAGACGTCTAGAGTAAGAGGCTTACTTCTCCTTATTGTTATCTCGTGCGCAAGCGCTTCGTCGGAAGGATTAGGACCAAGTCCCCACTTGGCAAGTCGTCTAAGCGTCACTAGAGAGTGGAAGCTCCTATCTGCGTATAGACGAGCTCTGTGGACGCGGTCACGGTGAAACTTGCTAAGGGAAGGACGCCCAACAATTTGTAAAATAGTGAGTTAGAACACAAAAAAATAATATAAAAAAAAAAACAAAACAACAAAGAAAACAAACTTACCCCGAGGACGAAGGTTCCCTAGGTCCCCAGTATAATGACCAAATGTGTCCCGTCCAACGTCCGAAGGGTTCCCGGCCCAATTCCCGGAGACGAAGAAAAACTCCGTCTTCCACTTTCTGTCAGACGAAGGTAGGGACTTAATTATTCTACAATCTTTACCCCTGGCAGTAAATTGATAAAAGCCAAGGGATTGATGAATTTCGGAGGGTTTATAATAAAGAGAGGAACTCGTCCACGGTAAGAGGACGGTCCCCCAAACACCTCTCTCCATAGGACTTGCATAGAGATAACCAATCTCCATGCGTTAGGATTAAACCGACACACCCCTAAACCTAACCTAACTAGTAATTCCCTAATGAAAGCGTTTAAAGGAAATCTTAAACCCCCGGAAGATAGGCCTCATAGACGCCTATCCCAAAACGAGGATCACAACACCATTCTCCACGGACGGGCAACCTAGGGTTAAGCTGCAAATGCAGGATCTCGGTACCATGCCCTCATATTTTCTAACCTTTGTTAAATGCCCCTGTCTTAGAGGGTATGTCTATGGCACGGTGAAGACAAAGTGACTTCCTCCTCGTCCAAAGGAATAGACGGAGGGACAGACGAGGAAACTACGGACGAGGTGCCTGCACGGGACCCCAGAGGCCTTCCTAATTTCTTCTTGTACTGACCTCTAAGGGAAACCCGGGGACGCTGAAACATATTCCTCGTCCGTAGAGAGTTCCCCGTCACTACTACTAGAACCAAAGAGAACTAGTACTAGACACAGATTGGTACTCGTCTATGGCTTTTTCTATATTGTCGCTAGACGACATTTTTAGAAAAGATCAAAAGACCTAAAAGACAAGAGAAGAGGGAATACGGCTCTAAGACGAGTGAAGTCTACGGACGCGAGGAAATTCCTAGACGAGGCCCTAGACGAGGAATGTCAAAGAACGAAAATCTTGGAAATGCGAGAGAGGGCAACGGAGGAATTCCTCTATTTATAGGGAATTGACCTGGGCATACAAAACGACACAACCAATAGGGAAGTGACACGTGGCATTTGTCTCGAAAAATGGATCGACGAAACTCGTCACCAATGAGAGTGTGACACGTGGCATCTTGACGTATGGGCTTTCTAGGTACAACGCCTGGTTGTTCGTCTCCTTAGACGACCCATATGAACAAGGGGGAGCGATGTGCAATGAAAATTCGCTAAGTCTGTCTCTCCTGTCCATATCGTCGTCAAAGGATGACGAGGTTATTCATCAGTCTACTCGTCCGCCTGTGCTCAACACAGACGGACAAACGAACTATCATCCGTCCGTCCTCAAGGACGGACGGGCTTCTTAGCATTCGTCCGTCTGCAAAGGACGGACGAGCTTGGCAACATCTCTTCATCCATAAAAGACAAGGGAGGATTACTGTCTCCGTCGAGTGGAAGAACAAACCGTCACCTGCCAAACCCAACCGTTATGGCACGAACTTCGAATCGATTATTTCCGAGCCTTTTGGATTCCTCAACTGTAGGAGCGGTTACCAAGCAAGTAACCGCTTCCCGGATACTATATAAGCACACGCCAATGAAAGAGTAAGACACGCTATTCTGTTCTTGAGAAACTAAGTTTACATTTCTTCATTCAGAGACTAACTTCATCATCGGAGGGTTCTTGGCCGGCTTCCACCGGTCTCCTCCGACTTTATACTCATTTTCTCAGGATTGATCCGCAAGTTTATCAAAGGCCCGGCATTTTCGGTCCATCGATATCTCGGGGAACCATCAATATATATATTTTTTTTTAGAAGTTCAAGTTATACATTACATTAGCTTCCATTTTTTTTTTTTTTTTTTTTTAACTATACATTTCTAAAATAGGTAATAGTTTCTCATTTTATATATGTATATAAAATTTAGAATTCAATTGGTTTTAAAATTTTCAGTTTTTGCACCTAGACATAAAAATTCAAAACTTAGATATGTGACAAAAAATTGGATTCTAATTAAAATCTAATTTATAATATAATTAAATTTGGACTCTGTAATTTTTACATTCAATAACTCACTTCATACAAAATTAAAAGTTAAATACGATATGTGGCTCAAAATTTAGAATCCAATTAAAATCTAATTGAATTTTCTCTGGTTTTGGCTATTAGTATATATAGACATTGATGAAAGAAAATTCTCTAATAAAAAACAAATTGAAAATTAGAGTCGGACATCATTTTTGTTGGACCTTAGTCCAAGTACTGAATCATCATTATGTCAGCTATTTTTGCAGCATTGACAGTGCAACTGGGACAGTGCTCTATCCTTTTCGCTTATTATTGTTTTCTTGGATGTTTATACCATGTTTGAAACATGCAAAGCCAAGTAATGTACCTGTTGTTAATGCTAAATTTTCATTTTTCATCTTTTTTTTTTTTTTTTTTTTTTTTTTTTTTTTTTTTATAGATAATTTAAAACATGATTGTATGTAACTTAACTTTCATAAAAGGTGTTTTTATGAAGTTTTAGTGATCATACTTGCACCAACATCTTGATTTAATATTTAATATTTATTGTAATTGCTTTTTTCCGTTTGTATTTCTTTGTTTCGATCATGGTTAAACCGGACCAGAGGCAAAACAAGATTTGCCTCCAGTTCTCGGTTTTTGACTGGTCTTCCTAATTATTCCTTGGTTATTTTTGGTTTTTATCAAGTCGGATTGGCATTTGATTCTCGGTTAAACCGGTCGGTCCAGTCAAGTTTTTAAAACAATGGTTTCCATACTAGCTGTGCACAAGAGAATAACTAATTCCTAAGACTATTTAATTTTATAATCAACTCAATGCCAAATCAAAATTCTTTGATTGAAGTTTTTAACTAAATGCCAAAACAAAATCCATTAACTTACCACTAAGACCATTTTCATATATATTGCTTTGTTTGAATACGTTAATTAAATATTTTGACAAATTAGCCTCGAAATTCAAAAATAGATCCGAATTCAGATTTTAATTTTAAAATTTTTTTTTATTATAGATTTTAGGTGCAGTTTGGAATCGCTTTTGCGTTTGCACATTTTTTTTTTTTTTTTTTTTTTTTAAGTGCTTATGAACAGTAATTGATACTGTTTATGCACGTGATTTTCTTGTCTGAGAAAACAAGTTACTATTTACATACTGTTTATACCTTGTTCATGCAACCTACTATCATTTTATTAAAAAAATATTAAAAATGAATTTACGACACTATTTATATATTTAAAAAATATTTTATTACAGTATTTTTAACAAAATAAGTTATATGAACCCTTAATTGAAGATTTAGGGGATATGAATTTGTGAGAATGATTCCAAATGCAGTGGTTTTGGGGTTAAATATAACATCAAAACACTACTTTTCTTTTACCTTGTTTTAATTATCATGGTTGGAAAAATCCCACGAAATTTTATCTATAGCATATTTGTTTATAATACTAAAAGATAAAAAATTTTAAAAAATTTAACAAAAAGGAAATTTCTTCTTTATTTGTTATAATATATAGAGAACAAAAAATTTCATATTATCAAAATCTTGAACAAAAACGAATGAACATAACATTTTCACATTTTCACTAGTTACAAAAAGATACAATATGAATATAAAAAAATAATTAAAAAAACTCTTTTCTTTTGGTTAGTTTTGCAAAGGGTAAGATAAACGAATTTTTTAAAATTAATAGTTAAATAAATTTTAAATGAAATATTCTTATGAAAAAATTACCATGTTATACTACTTTGTTATATTATAGCATTTTATTTTAAAAAATCATGCCAAGCACGGGTCAAAAGCTAGTTATATGTAACATGTGAATATTACTGCTTTCTATATATATATATTTTTAAAAATCCACATTGTAGACATGGTGTATATAGGGGGGATATTGGTGTACCAAATTCGTCCCTTCTAAAATTCAAATCTTTTAGTTATATTGTTGAAGTACCTATGTTGTAATAACAGATAACAGCTTTGAGTTTGATTCATATGCTTATATATAAAAGTAATTTTGAACAGTAAGTTGTCAGCATATATTCTTTTAAAATACAATTTGATAATCTAATTTGAATTTCACATGGTAGCTTTTGAAGTGACCCCCCCCCCAAAAAAAAAAAAAAAAAAGAAAAAGAAAAAAGGAAGTGATATTGAGAATCTTACAAAGGGGAAGAGGGGAATGAGAATTTTGAAAAACTTATAATACAGTACACACTCAAAAAGCCTCAACTCTTAAAAGGGTAGTACAAGGTTTTCAATGTGGGAACTTACCTAGTTAATATTTTTTTGATAGATAAACACAGGTAGAGTGAATTTTTTTTTTTGAAAAACTTACAATACGATACACACCACAAAATGACTTAACTCTTTTTTGGTTTTTTTAAAAGTCAAGAGGGCCTAACTCTTTGAATGTGTAACGCAAATAATTATTTTAGTTTTCCTTTGGTTATTGAATAATTGCTTTACAAATGGTATTTAATTTATTGCTTTTACTTGTGTGTTATGATCAACAAACCAGTTCTCAAGAACACGAAATGAAGACAATGACTTCCAATCGTACAAAAAGTTAATAAATAAATTGCATTTTATATCATTCATGACTTGTATTTTCTTACAAATAAATGTTTGTAAAATTATATTGTAAATTGTTACATATTTTAATATTTTCCCTTGCTCATGCTTTCTCGCCAATTGATAATTGCTACTATTACTGGTGCTTTATCTGGCCAAAATGGCCCATTAGCATTAATTTTTGAAATATTTAGCAACAGAGCACTGTTTCGGAAATAATTAAGAAAATACCATTTTTTCTGGTACTCGAGTATGGTGAGCTCGAGTACCATCTTTTCATTGGTCAAACATCTTCTCCAAAAAAAAAATGCCGCTATAGGGCCCGAAAACGTCACTATAGGGCTTAAAAAACGCCACTATAGGGCCCCTTGAACGTGTTATGGGGACTTATAAAAAAAATTTGCAGGAAAACGCCGCTATAGGGCCCAAAAACGTCACTATAGGGCTTAAAATGCCACTATAGAGTCCCTTGAACCTGTTATGGAGACTTATAAAAAATTTTTGCAGGAAAACGCCGCTATAGAAAACGTCACTATAGGGCTTGAACTATAGAGCTCCTTGAATATGGGGCGACAGTAGATTAAAAAAACATGGTACTCGAGCTCACCAAGCTCGAGTACCAGAAAAAGTGGTATTTCCCTAATTATTTCCAAAACAGTGCTCTGTTGCTAAATATTTCAAAAATTAATGCTAATGGGCCATTTTGGCCTGCTTTATCTTTTCTTTAACAGTTGCCAGCAACATGGCAACACCTATAACGTTTGGGCTTTTGACATAGACTTGGCCTCTGGCTTCATAAATAAGAAAGGCATATACAATTGCCAAAAATTCATATTTATATGATAAAAGAGCACAATCATAAAACTTCTCACTAATCCAAAAAACAAAAAGGATGGATAGGGGTGTGTGGTAATGACTGTTCCAGAAAACATATTTGATTCTTTATATAGCTCAATTAATCAATGCCTTTTTTTTTTTTTTTTTTTTTTTTCTTGTTTTACGATTATTGTGCTAATGCATAACGTGATGTGATGTGACACTTTTTCCTTTTTTTTTTTTTTTGAGAATGACTTTCTTCATTTCGTTGATAAATTTAACAATGGATTTTTTTTTTTTTTTTTTTCAGAATCTGCTTGCTTGTCTGAACTGAGAAAGCTAACACACTTAAATTTAGCATGGAACTACTTTGACAATAAAATTTTAAGATCCTTAGGTGCCCTCCCAGTTCTTAAATCTTTGGATTTAAGTTGGAATTATATCTGGCCTCTTTCTAGCAAAGGTACGTGTATTTCTGAATTTTCTTCGCAAGAATACTATGAAGAAGTTTACACAAAACTGAAATCTAATAACCAATATTTACCTTTATCAAAATTTACTCTCTTTGTGTTAAAAGGCACAAAATGCTTCAGTGCAATAACTAATCCTTTTGATATATATACAAATGATAGTAGTAGTATGCCTTCAATATTCATTGAGCATTTTAACCGAAATTTTTGTCCATTCCAATATAAAAGTGTTTAGTTCTACTAGATCTTTTTTCTGTACTATTGGTTTCAAGCTTATATATGAAATTTTGAATATCTCTTCACCGGTGATGTAGAACTGGTTTATCTAAGCAACTTGGAGGTCCTTATCTTGCAAGCTTGTGGCCTTCATGGAAGCCTACCATTCAAGGGTAAACATTCCAACATCTATTTTTATTGATTTTCCCTCAATTAATCTCCTTAATGGAAGCCATTTTAAATACTTTCTCCTAACATACTGTCATCAATTTTCCTGGTAGATATGGCAAATTTCAGCAGTTTGGAGATTTTAGATTTGAGTGATAATGCTTTCACTGGAAGCATTACTCCATATATCGGAGCCTTAACTTCTCTCAAGGCTATATCATTATATTCTAATAGACTCAATGGAACTTTAAACACTTCAGGTGAGAATCTACAATGAAATCAGTCATTTACAATTTTGATTAGGAGTGTGAGAACAGTTGAAAGAGAATGGTTAGTAATTTGATATAGATCAATCTTTATTTGCTGCAACTCGGAAGCATGACATTTGACCATTCACATTTTCTGAATGTAGAAATTATTATACTCCCCTCTTCCCCCCACCCTCAGAAAAAAAATTCATTTTAATCCCACAGGACCGACTTTACACTTTGTCAATTCATAATTGAGCCAATTTGCCCAAGGCAGCCGTATAGAATAAGGTCCCATAATTTTGGCCCTATGGTAGTACAATATTATATTAGGTAACAATTTTAAATAAATTGTCACATAATTAATTATTATTATTATTATTGAAAAGTGACAAAGCTTAGCCACCCTTTTTCTATTTCACATCTAAACTTATCTCCTACCTAAAATCAATTATAACAAAAAAATTAGGAGCATTATACATAATATCAATAATAAATAAGTTTTTAACAAAACTTGAATACAATTCTTCTCAAAAGAAAAAAATTGAATACAAAAATTTAATTAGTAATTTTATATCTAAAAAACAATAGTAACGAATTTGAAGAAAAAACTTATAATATAGAAATTTATATAAATAATATTAAATTGATATCGAAATATAAGAGAATATTTGACTTAAAATTGTCTTCTTTAGCTTCAAATCTTATTGAGGCAATAGCATGATTTCGTATATTAATTAGGTTGTGTTGTTGATTCTTTCGATGGCACAAGTTTAGAATAGACACCACTAATCTTTTATTGCTTTTGATAGAGTTTTGTGCGCTGAAGAAACTTGAAGAGATAGAGCTTGCTGGTAATGACTTTGAAGGGATGCTTCCTCCATGCCTAAACAATTTGACATCTCTTTCGTACTTAGATATATCTGGCAACCGGTTCAATGGAAACTTGTCTTCATCTCCAATAGCCAACCTAACATCCCTCGAGTACATTGATTTGAGTTATAATCTTTTTGAAGGTTTATTCTCATTCAGTTCATTTGCTAATCACTCCAAGCTTAAGGTGATTCAATTTTTGAGTGATAACAACAAACTCGACATAGAGACTGAGAATCACAGTTGGGACCCTCTATTTCAATTAAAGGGCCTAGTACTGTCTAATTGTAATCTCAACAGGCTTACTGGCAACTTTCCTAAGTTTCTCTCAGGCCAACATGAATTGGAAGTCATTGATATCTCTTACAGTAAATTGAATGGAAGCTTCCCCATATGGTTGCTTGAAAACAATACTAGACTACAACGGTTAAATCTTCAAGGTAACTCTTTCACGGGCGAGTTTCATTTGCCATCAAATCACTACATGAATCTTCGTTGGTTGGATCTCTCAAACAATCACTTTGATGGGAAACTTCAAGAAAATATCGGAAAGTGGATTCCAAAATTAGAATATCTAAATTTATCCCAAAATGGATTTGAAGGTAATTTTCCATCCTCAATAGTTGACATGAGTAATTTGCTGACTTTGGACTTGTCCTTTAATAATTTTTTTGGAGAGGTACCAATGGATTTGGTTGCCAATTGCACTTCCTTGCGTATTTTGAGGTTATGTAATAATAACTTTCACAGTGAAATTTTCTCAAAGCACCTCAACCTATCCTTAGCTGCTTTAGAATTGCAAAATAATAATTTCACCGGCACTCTTCCAGTGGTACCCCTAAAGATCTCGTGGGTCCTAAATATTAGCAACAACCACATGACAGGTGCAATTCCAATATGGATAGTGACCTATAGTACATCACCAGAATCGGTTGTTGATCTGAGTAACAACTTTTTTGAAGGTCAGATTCCATGTGGACTACCTTCATCTGGTATAATAAACCTTTCTCATAACTTGCTTTCAGAATTGTTACCTTCTTGCTTGAATCTACGTTATGTTAGGCACTTGCTATTGCAAGGGAACAAACTCACAGGGTCATTACCAAAAGCTATTCTCAATTCATCATCTCTTGTGACATTGGACATTAGAGATAATCGCTTTATCGGCAGTATCCCTGATGAAATTGATGGACTTTCCAACTTAAAAGTGCTTTCGTTAAGTGGCAATCATTTTAGTGGTGTGATTTCAAAGCAGTTGTGTCGGTTAAAAAGGATAGGCATAATGGATCTTTCTAATAACTCTTTTTCAGGGACAATACCATACTGCTTTAACAACATATCCTTTGGGAAGCTAGCCGCTAGGGATTTTGTCACAGAGGGCTATTTTCTTTGGATTAACCATTTTATCCTATCATATAACTCTCTTCTAAATGGGGGTCTTCTTCTAATTCATGGGCCATCTGCGGAATTCTATGTACAAGTTAAGATTGAGATTGTGACGAAATATAGGCGTGATTTGTACCGGGGTCACATCCTTGATATGATGTCTGTATTGGATTTGTCATTAAACAAGCTAATAGGTGAAATCCCGCCAAAACTAGGACAATTATCTTCCATTCATGGACTAAACTTGTCTCATAATCACTTGACAGGTTCTATTCCAAAAACTTTGTCAAATTTGACTCTGTTAGAGAGCTTAGATCTTTCTCATAACAATTTGAGTGGGGAAATTCCTTCAACATTGATTGATTTGAACTCCCTGGAAATTTTCGATGTGTCTCACAATAACCTATCAGGTAAACTTCCAGATTTTAAAGCACAATTTGGAACATTTGAAAATAGTAGCTATGAAGGAAATCCATTTCTTTGCGGTCCACCACTACAGAAAAGTTGCACTGAGCAAGATGAGTCACCTCAATCACCACAAAAATCTTCAAAGGCAAGTGGGGGAAAACGTTATGAAGCTGATCTTCTGTTCTTCTATCCAAGTTTTTGGGTATCATACATTATTTTCTTTTTGGGTGTGATCAGTATTCTTTATATTAATCCTCATTGGCGGCAACGGTGCTTTAACTTGGTTGAGGATCGAATGTACTGGTGTTACCATTTTGCTCTAAATTCTCTAAAGCTGCTAAACCGTACGTGTCATTAGATGTACTCTATTTACATAGAAATCGTTGGTGATAGTATTAATAAATACCTTTGTGTATGTGTATGTTTGGTTATGAATAATAGTTATCATGCTCTATTATGGAGGAGTTCACTTTCACTTTTTCATTTGTCTTGAAATTCTTGTCACTAGCCAATATTATAATTTCATTTTAAAATAACATGTGGAATGTTTTTTATATGGCACATGTATGGAATTTATTTTGTTGTATAAAATATCATTTACATTTTGAAAAATAGTTACAATTATATTATATTTCAGGAGGAAAGAAAAAAAACGCATACAATATAAATTGGAAGAATTATTATATGATTATTTTGTTGATATGTTAAGATACGACATACCACTTCAATGAATTAACAATTATTTAAGTAATAGCCCTATGGCCTAATGATTGCGGCATGGTTCTTTGAAAACGATTATACAATTTTTCATGGAGTGATTAACCAACATTTTCAGTTAAACTAAACAATAAAAATTGGGCCAAGAGTTTTGTAACTCAATTAGTTGCCACTTCTTGGTGTTTCTACAATATATATATATATATATATATATGCTCAAAAATAAAATAAAATACATTTTGATCCCTAGAGTTTATCTATAGAGCACTTTTATTCCCTAAAGTTTCAAATGAGTATTATTCATTCCCCAAAGTTTCATAAATCAGTACTATTAACTCCTGTTATTTTTTGTGCCTACAAGTACTTTAACAAAATAATGGCAAAACTTTTTTAAATGATATGACACATTTTTAACCAAAACATTTTACTTAGAATGAGTCTAAGAGGGCAACCCATTTTTATTTGGATTTTGCCTCAAATTAATCCTAGTCCTTCCAAAATCTTTGTTTTGAGGGAAAGAACATAAAATAAATCTCTGTTTTCCAAGAGCAAAGATGTGATACCTGACTTAATTCCAACTTGTGATACTCGAAAACAAGCATACTTAATTTCAACTTGTGATTGCCAAAAACAAGCGTACTTAATTCCAACTTATAATAGCATTTGCATGAGGTATGCTAAAATAGCATAAAACTCAAAATATAACTAATGAAGCCCAAAATCAATCACATCAGATCATGAACTAGTTATGCAAAATAGGATTTTGCTACTGTGCTTGTCCAAATTTAGGAGGCACTGTAACATATGCAAATCTATTTTTATTATTTCTTTGCATATCTTGATTCTTGAGGGGAATAAAAATAGTGGATGGTCATTGTTGTTGTTGTGTGAGGAAAAAGAAAAATGAATAAAAAAAATTAAGAAAATTTGATATTTTAATGAAATAAAGTATATAATAAATAGTCAAATGTGAGTGTTTTAAAAAATGATTGGCTAAAATAAAGTAGGTTTTTATTTTAAAATAAGATGTAACTTTTGTATATGCTGGTATGAATGCTCTAAGAACCACTAATATGGAGATTTTTCTCACAATTTGTTGGTGTAGTAAATCAATAATTTTAGGACCACAATTTTTACCATGCCTTTACTTATAACTATCTTATATGGTTGATTGTGAGCAATGGAGAAAAAATTATTGGCATATATGAAAGTGAAAAACAACTAATTATAGTCTATCACATAGAATAATTGCGAGAAAGATTGTGGTCCTAAAATAAATTTACTTAATTATTAACGGTAAACATAGTGACCTTTTGGCAAAGATTATTTTTGCAAACTTATTTTATTATTTAGCTTATTTTTGCTACTATTAATGGGTCTTATTGCACATTTTGGTACTATTCATGGATCTCATTGCACTTTTTGATACTATTCATGGGTTTCTTTGTACTATTTAAGCTTACTTTTACCTTCATCTATAATAATTTTAGTAAAAAATTTTCAGTTTAAATAAAATAAGCGAATTTCAAACAAACCCATAGAATGCCCGTTAGAATAGCCTTTTTATATTAGAACACCCAGTTTTATTTTTTTCATTGGGGGTGGGGGGAGGGGTAGACATGGCAAAACGGGTCAGAATTTTCTGACCTGACTCGTTTGACCCGCAACCCGATTGACCCGTTTAAAAATGACACGTTTCGACCCGCGACCCAATTGATCCCACACGACCCGCCCATTTTGCCACGTCTACCAACGTTGAGTAGGTTGAGATTGAGGTGTGATTCTTATAAAATATTTACTTATTCTTCTTTACTTAATATGTTATGTATTTCATTATAGTTTGTCATTCTTTACTTGCCACCTTCATTTTCTCTTCCTACTTTAAACAAATCGAAGATTATACCAAGATTAGCTTCTAGACAGTTGGAACAAGAGTTGCACCAAATTTGGGTATCAAGTCAAGTGTTTAGTGGTAATTGGTAACAATATCACCAGTGAGAATATTAATCACAGTTAAGGAACTCATAAACAATTGATAGATTGCATCTATTTCAAAAAAAAAAAAAAAAAAAAAAAAAAAAAAACTTGTTTAAAAAATACGGGTCAACTCGACCCGACTCGCGACCCAACTCGACCCGTGACCCGATTGACCCGCAACCCAATTGACCCGTTTAAAAATGACCCGTTTTGACCTGCAAACTCGATTGACCCGACCCACCCCGCCCGTTTTGCCACGATTAGGGAAGGGGGATTGGCATCTGGAAAAGATTCTATTCCACCTTAATTGGTACTTTGATTTTTTTTTTTTTTTTGAGAAAATTGGTACTTTGATTGGGTAAGAGGGTTCAGGATTTTCAAGTGATTAATAACAAGTATTACATTTTTTTTAGGTGATTTTGTTTTACGATATTTGATCCAGTCCATTAAAACCCATCATGCTAAAATTGAAAGCACTTGTTTATAGCGAATATTCTGATATTGACTATGCAATTGAAATCGAGGTAGGGACTTAGAGCATCTGTAGCAGATGTTGCAAAAATTATGTCATTTTACCACACCAAAGGCCTACTTTATTATTTTACCACATCATTTTACAATATCTCATTTATAAATGTTTTATCATTCAATCCTATATATAAAATAATATTTATTATACATTAAAATAATATATTATCCCCTCCCCCATTATCATCAACAACAAAGCAACAACAATCCACACCGCAGATCAACCGCCATAGCCCACAACCACCGACCACCCCCACGGATCAACCACCGACCACCAATATCAGCCACTACTACCAAAAAAAAAAAAAAAAAACCTAAAAAAAACACTACAACCAATATCAGCCCCTACACTAAAAATTAAAACTACTAACCACCAAAAAAGAGAGAGAGATCGGCGAGATTGGAGCGCGATGACGATTGGAGATGACGACGGCGATGACGATGGCGATGATCGGAGTGGCCTCGCCCATGTCGCTCCGCCAAAATACCCATGAACACCAACCAATCTTAACACCAATTCAGCCTAAGCCAAAATACCCATCACTCGCAACCAATTCAACCCAAGCCCCAACCGATTCAAGCCACGACTCCACCATTGAAACACCAACTACCACCGGAACTGAAACCCAAACGACTAAAGAGGGAGAGATGACTAAAACCCAAAACCGATCTCAAACACAATCTCCACCGTGACCTATACCCTAACCTGATCTCCACTGTGACCCAAAACCGATCTCAAACGCAATCTCCGTCGTGACCCAAAAGCGATCTCAAACACAATCTCCACTGTGACCAATACCCTAACCTAATCTCCACCGTGACCCAAACCCGATCTCCATCGTGAAACCCAGCCAACACCCAAACGACCACCACCAATCCGAACCAAGCAACCATCGAAACAACCCACCACTTTAAACCCAGTAACCACCAATTTCAACTTGTGATAATGTCCACGTTGCCATGGAGCTTATTGTTTGAAGATGTGGAGTGTGTCATTTTGTTCTTTCTCTGTTGGGGGAGGAGTTGGGTTTGATGTGAGAAGAGAGAAAAAATCAAGACCAGAAGTGAGAGGAGAGAGAAAGTCGAATAAAAAATAATATTTTGGTTTACCATTTATGTCCGTATCGTTGCAAATTTGCAACGATACGGACAAAAATGGTATAATTTTGTCATATATATAACATCTGATAGGAGGTGTTTTTTGTGTTTGGTGTGGCAAATGTGCCAAATATTTGGCATTTGACACATTTGCCACATCTCCTATGGGTGCTCTAAGGTAATGGGAAATAGAGAGAGGCGGAGATGACTCTTTGTGTCAGACGATATTGCATGGGGCAAAGCTCTCTCTCAGAAACTTATTTTGGATAATTTATTTATATGAAGTTTATCAAAAAAATTATAATTTTTAATAATTTTTATATTAAATTTATTAGAAAATATTAAAAGTTATTTTAGTTCAAACTAAATAAATAAAAGTTAGATTATTTTAATATATATAGGTAAAAATCCAAAACTAACTGTAGGGACACGATTTTTAACGACCCAAGGAGGACGTTGGGCTCGTGTGTAAAGGGCCCGAACAATATGATTTGTAGAGAGTGGGTTTGGAAAGGTCCGCCTTTGGACGCCGGGTTTTGGTCGGTCCCGGTTTCGTGAGCGATCATACAAAGATGAGTTTGGACTGCATAGCTGAGCCTTGCATCATTGTAGTTTGAAAGGTTTGACTCCTCGGAATTAGTCCGAGGAGCATTACATTCTCACCATTCCTCCTTTTTCTTCCTTTTTTTTTCGGGGCCTCCCTTTGTCCCCCCCTTTTTCTCCTTTTATACTAGTATTTGATTTCCCTTCTTCATCTACGTGTCAGTTTCTCCTTGCTTGGGGCAGTTACTCGTCCTATCGGTCTTCACGTCCGAGTGGTTGGGAAAAGCTGGATAGCATGGTATGGGGTATGGGTTTGTCAGTCTTTGGGCTCCACGTTATGGTGTTGGCGGCTTTCTAGCTTGTATCTTGCTCTTGTCCGAGTTTGTCCTTTTCTTCTTGGGCGTTTTGTGAGGCGTTGAGCGTGAGGTTGTCCTCGGCTGTATTATTGGGCCATCAAGGGGTTCTCTTCATACCTCCTCGGCAGTAGGGCTCCTCGGCTTGGGATTTGGGCCATTAATTTGAAGTGGGCCGGGATTCCAAATTTTAGGCCCCACAATAGCCCCTCGAAATCCTGTTGCCCGACTTTTTAGTTAAGAAAGAGGGTTTTGGTGATCTTTGAGCCTACCTCGTGACTTGTTCAAGTTCCGTGCCTTATTCTTTCTTTGGTGTCCTTCCATTTGCGTGGGAGATGTGCCGAATTAAGAGGCATTACTTTATTCTTCTTCCGCGTAGTGCCCTTTGTCATTTCGGTCTTCGAGGCGCGCCTTCACGAGGACCTTTAAATCTTGTGGTGGTGGATAGCGTTGGAAATTGTGCCAGAGCCGCCTTGTCTGCAGCGTGTCTTGGGAATTTGCTCAAATTAAATTAAATGACACCTCCTTACCCTTTATATAAGTAGGACAGGTGGTTGTTCTCCTGGCATATAAACCCTTCTACTCTCTTCTTAATCATAACCCTTTCTCCATAACCAGTCCCCACCTCCAGTGTCGTCTTCCCTTAGTGCCATATGTTTGAGGCTTGGGCGGAGGTGGAGGAACTTCACCCGCCACAGAGGCACCGGACCCTTCCAAGACTTAAAGTGATGTGGTGCAGGCGGAGGAGGCACAAATTTAAGGTGTCCTCCCGCTTGGATATGGTGGGAACGGTACCCTCCCCTCTTTCGGTCAAAATCAAAAGCAGTTTCGGTCACACCAGATTTTTGGTGTGTCAGAAGAAAGATTTTCCGCCATCAGCGCCGTCTGCCTTGTTGCAGGCAAATTTTTGTGTAGGCTCCTCAACTTCCGATTCTCGGCACCTTTTCTTCAACGGTGTGGGCCTCAAGTTGGGTTCCTTGCACCTTTTTTTTTTTGTGCTAGCCTGAAGCCGGGCTCTCTACACCTTTTCTTCAACGGTGCGGGCTCCACGTTGGGTTCTTTGGTCGCTTGAGTTATAGGCATGTAAAAGTGTTGAGGAATGGTTTTCCTTGAACAAAGTCTTGAAGCAGCAGCCAACCTCTCCTCTGTACTACTTCCTCGGCTTTATCTTTATTCTCTTGTATCTTTCTTTTTGCTTATGTAGTTAGCTTTAATATAAGCTTATTCTAGTTTTTCATTGTCTGTTGTACTATTTTTTTGTCTTAATAAAAGAGGAATTTATTTACTTATTTTGAATATTTTTCTTTTTTGCAACAACTACTTTGTGAATGTGTGTGTGCTCCATGTGTGTTTTTCTTCAATGATACTTAGAGCAGGAAACCTTGAAACATAATCCGACTAACTCTAATTTACCGACATTACCAGGCATAATAACGATAATTCACGATAAATTAAACTTAGGAAACTAACCGAGATAACATCTGAATATTCCGTAATACGTGCAAGGAGACCGTCCGAGAACAATAAACTCGAATAATTCATCCGAGGGGGTAACCGAACAGTAAGGGACTCCGATTGTGTTTTTGGTAACATATTGCTCTATATTGCATCAATCCCTTTGGTACCGAGGATCCGAGAGCAGACTTGGGAATCCCTGCAGTTTAGGGATTAACCCAATTGTTAATGGAGAGTTCTTTTCGGATAGATTCTAAGGTCCATGTACCGTAGTTTTTCTTTTGAGTACTTGGTTTCCCCATAGGCTTGAGTCCGAGGACCATGCAAGGCCTTGGTTCTGTCCAAAACTTATGATTTTTCTTTTGAGTACTTGGTTTCCCCATAGGCTTGAGTTCGAGGACCATGCAAGGCCTTGGTTCTGTCCAAAACTTATGATTTTTCTTTTGAGTACTTGGTTTCCCCATAGGCTTGAGTTCGAGGACCATGCAAGGCCTTGGTTCTGCCCAAAACTTATAATTTTTCTTTTGAGAACTTGGTTTCCCCATAGGCTTGAGTTCGAGGACCATGCAAGGCCTTGGTTCTGTCCAAAACTTATGATTTTTCTTTTGAGTACTTGGTTTCCCCATAGGTTTGAGTCCAAGGACCATGCAAGACCTTGATTCTGTCCAAAACTTATGATTTTTCTTTTGAGTACTTGGTTTCCCCATAGGCTTGAGTCCGAGGACCATGCAAGGCCTTGGTTCTGTCCAAAACTTATGATTTTTCTTTTGAGTGCTTGGTTTCCCCATAGGCTTGAGTCCGAGGACCATGCAAGGCCTTGGTTCTGTCCAAAACTTATGATTGTTCTTTTGAGTACTTGGTTTCCCCATAGGCTTGAGTCCGAGGACTATGCAAGGCCTTGGTTCTGTCCAAAACTTATGATTTTTCTTTGTATTTATTTGTTTTTCGAAGGTCAGCCCCTAGACCATGGCAAGGAGAGTTGGCTTGAGGCCGGAAGCCCCTAGAGCTGCCCGCGCCGTTGGCACCGCAGGCGTAGCCTAGCAGCAAGTTTATGTCGGAGCAACAATCGCATGTCGCCGGAGATGGAGGAAACCCCGCGAACCTCTGCTTACTAGAGAGTTGACTCAACCGCCACTTGCGCCAACGTGTAAGCCTTCCCACAAACGGCGCCAATTGTAGGGACACGATTTTTAACGACCCAAGGAGGACGTTGGGCTCGTGTGTAAAAGGCCAGAACAATATGATTTGTAGAGAGTGGGTTTGGAAAGGCCCGCCTTTGGGCGCTGGGTTTCGGTCCGGTCCCGGTTTCGTGAGTGATCATACAAAGATGAGTTTTGACCGCATATTTGAGCCTTGCATCAATGTAGTTTGAAAGGTTTGACTCCTCGGAATTAGTTCGAGGAGCATTACATTCTCACCATTCCTCCTTTTTCTTCATTCTTTTTAAGGGCCTCCCTTTGTCCCCCCCTTTTTCTCCTTTTATACTAGTATTTGATTTCCCTTCTTCATCTACGTGTCGGTTTCTCCTTACTTGGGGCGATTACTCGTCCCATCGTCTTCGCGTCGAGTGGTTGGGAAAAGTGGAATAGCATGGTATGGGGTATGGGTTTATCAGTCTTTGGGCTCCACGTTATGGTGTTGGCGACTTTCTAGTTTGTATCTTGCTCTTTCTTGAGTTTGTTTTTTTCTTGGGCGTTTTGTGAGGCGTTGAGCGTGAGGTTGTCCTCGGCTGTATTATTGGGCCATCAAGGGGTTCTCCTCATACCTCCTCAAAGGTAGGGCTCCTCGACTTAGGTTTTGGGCCATTAATGTGAAGTGGGTAGGGATTCCAAATTTTAGGCCCCACACTAACTATTTAAATTTCAATTTTTATCATTTCAGTGTTTTAAGTTTTAATTTTTGTCAGTTATGTATTCTTTTAAGCTTCTGTTAGTTTTTTCCACTTACTCATCAAAACGACGCAATTTTGAACTTTTATTTTTTATATTTCGTAATTAAAAAAAGTGAAACTGTTATTAAAAAAGAAAAAGAAAACGGCAGCTAAGGGGGAACGACGTCGTGCCCATGCTGCTGCTGAAAACAAAAATATTCACAAGCAGCTTCGTTCACAAACCTTGTTGGCTTTGCAGAGAGCTTAGAGAGACAACAAACTTGCTCTACTTGTACACCACACCCAAACAAAAATGGTTTGTACTTCTTCTCTTTCGATGTTGTCGTTTTTTGTTGTTTTTTTTTTTTTTTTTTTTTTAAATAAAATTTATTTAAGGGTATGAAATTGGCTAATGAATATTGTGGGTTTTGTTCACTGTCCAAATGGGTTTTAAGGGGTTCTATTCGTTTGGGATTTGGTTATTTCAAATAGGTTCTTTTGGGTGTTGAAGATATGTTAGAATCCGGATTTGGGTGTTCAAATATGTAGATTATGTGTATGGTTTTTTTTGATCTCTTTGCAAAGCCACTAAAGTTTTCTGATCGAAGCTACTGGTGAATATATTTTTTTTTCAGGGGCAGCAGGGGAACGATTCCCCTTAGCTCCCTTTTAAAAAATAAAAAATAAAAAATAACATTTTCACTTTTTTAATTCCAAAATTGAAACTTAGTGGACTGAAATAACAAAACTAAAACTGAGAGAGGACTGAAATGACAAAACTAAAACTTAGAGGACTGGAGTCATTTGCTCGGCGTTACAAGTTTCTCTGGCCTATGCTTTTTGCTGTCAACCTTGCTGTTGGAGGTCCCGTTCCTTTTCTTATTCATCAGCTTTGTAATTCACTATTTATCTTAATTTCCTATACATTTATGTATGTGGGTGTTTATTAGTATACAAAGTGATTAAATTTATAAAATGATGTAATAGGTTTTGAGAAATTTCGGCTTAAAAGAATGGTTTTTTAAGATTATTGATTGCTTTTCTTGATATTGTTTGTTGATGGGTATTCTGTTGTTAGGATAGGGATTATGGTTTTAGCATCATTTTATAAGGATTCCTTGATACAATCAATCATAGGGGGTGTTTTCTGATTAATGGTTTTGGAGAGAAGTGAATGTGATTAATGGAATTTGGTGTTCCAAGGTTGAGCTTGTGTGGGATTTATGATTCTTTCTAGTTGAGAAATTTTGTGAGAATATGTTGACTCTAGCCTCTATGGATTTAGATCTTAATTGTTTATGTGACATCTAATTACTAAAGTTCTTGCTCTTTGCTTCTCCTGTGCACTAAAGAATC
Source organism: Quercus dentata (assembly GCA_028216015.1). Taxonomy (NCBI): domain Eukaryota; kingdom Viridiplantae; phylum Streptophyta; class Magnoliopsida; order Fagales; family Fagaceae; genus Quercus; species Quercus dentata. Next base: position 16,431,557 of record CP116448.1, read on the forward strand.
TAGAAATGCCATATAAGGCTAATACACTGTTCTATTTTTCTGACAAGTAAATTATATATTTATATATACTGTTCGGAAATAAACGTTTTATGTCTTGTGTGGGATTTATGATTCTCCTTTTCTTCTACCCAAGCACAAAGGGGGTTTATAAAAAGCTTATGTCTGGTCCCCAAAACCCTCCCCTCCCAGTTAGTTGAAGTAGAGGCAAGATCACTACTTGAATACCATGTGGTTACTTAAACTTTTAGTTTGCTACAGGTTTCGGTCCATGCATGTTTATAAAAGGATGCATATTCCTTCATTTTGGAAATCCTGGAGCTTTTTTTTTATGAAATTTCTTCTTGTTTTGTTAAAATGGTAGTAACTGCAATAGCTCAAGGCATTCTTCATTGTATTAGCACAGCCTTATGCTTGCCTAATCGGAGTAACGTTTTTGGCTATTTATCATTAATCTTATAGCCAATGACCAAGTAAAAGACTTATTTGTCTGTCTTTCTAAGTGACAAACCATAATCGCAATCCTTTTCCCTCTAGAATAATTGGTATTGATTATTGTGATCTGGAAAAATACTTAAACATAATCATTACAAAAGGTGGGAGAAAAAGATACACACAGTATGCAATTCTTGCATTATTTTTAACTGGCCAGCTAAAGCTCTACTACTTGATATGATTAAAATCATATACCAGTAATCTTTGGCTTTATCCATGTCTATGATAAGGCAATGAGCAATATGTTGAATAGAAAAAGTATCAATTTCTTTGGGTGTACATGGTATCTTGCATACTGTAACAATAAGTACGTTGGAGTCATTCAAATGGCTCATTAGGAGCTTATAATAATATAGGTGAGTGGCAACATATTCTATTTCCTCAAACTCTCTCACCTACTTAGTTAATCCCTGAACAAATATTGATGGCTTTATAATTAGGTGTAAGGAGGCCCACCACTCATCTCTCTCAGACCCTGCAAAAGTGGTATCTCTGTGCACTATGTACAATCTTTTTAATATATAGGACCTACATCTGGTGATCATTTTTAATATCTTGTTTGTGTCTTAGTCAGGTTTGAGAAAGAAAAGCTGGAGTATACAAGAAGACTTCAGGGGTAGTAAATCTGGTTTCGTTAAATTTACATGGAAGTTGACTGAGTGGTCTGATAAAGGAAATATATTATTTGCATGTTATGGTCTTATATAGTTTGAGAGGAATTCATAACTAGCTTTATGGTCAAACTTTCTCTTTTATCCACTCTCTGTTTCTGTGTAGCTTTTCTATATAAGTTGATAGTTTTTAATATATATAAGATAGAAAATTGTATTTTCATTTTGCTTTGCCCTAAAGTAGTGAAAGAATGCACACAATATTCTTGTTCTTATTTAACTTAGTCCAAAAAGAAATTGTTGGTACTGCCTTTGTTGATGGAGGCAGTAGTTGTCTTCGTTTGAGGATATAGCAGGCATTCTATAATGTGGAGCCCTTGTCATTCAAGCTTCAGCAAGATGCTAGGACTCTCACATGAAACCTTTTACCTATTGGATCATTTAAGCCTTTTTAATTCTATCTTACATCTTGTTAACATAATATTATGTTTCTTCTATCTTGGCAGAAAATTTTTATTTAATTTTTGATGTTTGGTATGGTGGAAAAGGCTAGGTCTTTTACATGGGAACTCCCACCAACTGGATCATTTAAGTTTTTCTGATTTTATCTTACAGCTGACATTATATTAAGTACTTTTTTTATGGGTGGAAAACGTTTTCTACATTTCCAACATTTGGAATAATATGGTTCTCGTCTTTAAAGCTTCAACTAAAGGTTGCTAAGGCTCTTACATGGGCCCTTTTACCATTTGGATTGTTTAAGCTTTATGAATTATATTGTATAGTTCTTTGACATAATATTATGTTTCATTTATTTTGATAGAAACTACAAATAAAGACTTTTACACATAGATTTCTTTTACAAATATCACTATTGGAATTTAACCTGAGTATTAATTTTGTCTTTGACTTTTTGATTTCAACAATCAACACCTTGCACATTAGGTTTGTAACAAATCAAAACATTTGATAGTGTTTTCTGTTAGGCTTTAATTGAAAATACTAATAACAAGTAGGCCCGATTTCTATTTTGTTCTTGTATAATCTAATTTCTTTAAGATCTCAACATATGGGATTTAATGCAAACATTTTACTGATAGGTTTGATTTTCCAGATTGGTTAAATTGGTGGAGGATATCATGGACGGCAGCTGAATACTGATCTTCATGAATACCAAGGAAGGATGTGATCAGGTCACCCAGCAGCTTTGCATGGATGGTTGGCAAGCTCTTTCAATTAATGGAGATAAAAGTCAAGCAGAAAGGGATTGAGTCCTTTCAGAGTTTAAAGCTGGCAGGAGTCCTATTATGACTGCAACAGATGTTGCAGCTTGTGGTTTGGGAATGGAGATAAAACTTTAATGCTTGTTCAAAGACTTGATAGAAATTCATTTTTAGTACAGGAAATTGTGTTGGTAAGCAATAACTAATAGCACTCATCATCATCATTATCAACTCATTTTGGAAAGAAATCATTATCTAGATATTCTTGTTGTCCCTATTTTAAGTCTTCTTTTAATTTTATCAGGTTTATAGAGAACATTTTTTAGTATTGATCATGCTTTTCATTGATTAAACAGATGCGAGCCATTTCACTCAGCTCTTTGCTGCATATGTTGGAGATCCACCTTTATTTCTTATTTGCACTCATTTGTTATATTTTCTATTCTGATGCTGCTACTTGGTCATTTTGAAAGATTCATGATTTTTAGTTATTGCTTTGCCATATTTAGTGGTCTCTAATTGTCTCATGAACATCTTTTTTATCTAAGTTGGTGTTATTTGTCACGTGGATTCTGCTTGTATGTCTGTTGAGCCACTTGTTTTCATGTCTATGGATATTGCCCTTGAACACTTATTTTCAGCTACAGCAACACTTGTTCATGCAGAAATGTATTAAGGACTTAAGGTCATAGATTCTCTGATCTAAATAAGATTCTGATGTGAGAGGTTGTTATCCTACTGCATTTCTTATGACTTGTGATGTGCTTTGGTTTTGGGGCAGATGTGAAGGACGTGAATTATGTGATCAATTATGACTTCCAGGAGTATATTGACCACATTGGTCGAACTGGAAGGGCTGGGGCAAAAGGAACTGCATTAACTTTCTGCACAGCTGGAAACACCATATTTGCAAAGGAACTGATCTGCATACTTGAAGAAGCTGGATAGAAGGTCAGTCCTGAATTGGCTGCAGTGGGGCATGGTGCACCTCCTCCTCCCCCTTAGATTAGTTGACTAGTTTGAATACTGTTAGGTGGTGTTTATATGCATGAGTGTGTCTACTTGGTTACTGAAATCAACTGTTTCAGTGAATATCAACCAATTAGATCATGGGGGTGGTAGCACGCTGTATTTTGCGGGAAACATTAGCATGTATGATTGGAAAATAGGAGTTAAAATGTCTTGTCTCCTTTCAACTTTAATTTATGTTGATTTTTTGTTCAATTACGTAGAGGACTAACTATAGTTAGTGGTGGACTATGTAAGATAAAACATCTATTTATATCATAAAGGTTTTGAGGAAGATGATAAACAATTGTATTTTCATTTTGCTTTGCCCTAATGTAGTGAAAGTATCCGCAAAATGTTCTTGTCCTTAGTTAACTTGGCCAAAATAGAAATTGTTGTGGCTGCTTTTGTCCTTATTTAGTGGGGATAAATACATTTTTCTAGTTTTATATGTAGATGACATTTTACTTGCAATTAGTGATTTGAGTTTGCTAAATGAGAGAAAATAGTCTCTCCCAATATTTTGAGATGGAGGATTTTGGACAACCTTTTTGTGTCATTAGCATTGCCATTTCAGAGATAGATCACAAAGAAAGTTAGGATTGTCTCAAAAGGCCTACGTTGAAAGGGTTTTGAAGAGATCTGGAATGAAATGTTGTACTCGTACAGTAGCACCCATATTGAAAGGAGACAAACTTAGTTATAATCAATGTCCTTAGATTCAATTAGAGCAATAAAAAATGAAGAACATACCATATGTATTTTCAGTAGGTAGCTTGCTGTATGCACAAGTCTCACCAGGCCTGATATCAGTTTTGTAGAAGGTCAATATCAAAGCAACCCTAGTTTGGATCATTGGAAAGCTGCAAAAAAGGTTATGAGATACTTACAAGGAACCACTGATTACAGGTTGACTTTAATGCATATTAATCAGTTGGAAGTGATTGGTTACTTAGAAAGTCTACCTGAAGATATATATATATATATATATATATATATATATATATATATATTGGAGGTGATATATCTTAGAGAAGTACTAAACAAACAATTGTTGCTTCATCTACCATAGAGGCTATTAACTACTATGAAGCTCAACACATGCAACATGGTTAAGGAATTTTATCACAGTTCTCAAGATTTTCGATATTGAATACTATGAAGCTACCACACATGCATTATGGTTAAAGAATTTTGTCACAGGTCTCAAGATTTTCGATTCTATATCAAGACCTTTAAAAATTTTGTGACAATGATTTTTCTTCTCTAAGAATTATAGAAGTGGAGCCATAAAGCACCCTATTGTCAGAGAGAATGTTAAGAAATAAAAGGCGACTTGGTATAAAAACCACGTGGAACATGTGGGACTTGGTAGCTTATTTGATGTTTAATCTCTCTTTAATTGTTTTGTATTTAGGATATATATTTGATTATTCGTAGAGAAAAAGGCAAAATATTTATTTTCTGTATATAAAGATTGCGTTTGTGATAAGCTTATGTTGGCATTTTTTTTTACTATTTAGCTTATTTTGGCTACTATTTATGGATTTCATTGCACTTTTTGGTACTATTCATGAGTCTCATTGTACTATTTTAACCAACTTTTAGCTTTATCTACAGTATTTTCAGCAAAAAATTTTCAGTTTTAGCTAAATAAGTTATTCCTAAACGGACCCAAAGTGTAAATATAAATATAGTTTTATCCATGGGCGAGATATGAAATGGTACTTGAATGGCTAATAGATAGTCTATTCATAAAGAATTAATAGTTCATAAAATACTCACACATGGAGTACCATGCATTGTAATACATGGAAGTAGGGCTGTCCAGATTCATTTGAGTACCCGACCCACTCGAAGAATTGACTGAATCCGATCCAAAACTGGTCGACCCAACTACTCTGGCGGGTTTTCTCCACCAGAAATCGATTCTGGCGGGTCGGGTTTCGATTTTCCTCCCTTAAAACCCGAAAAACCCAAACCAATTGAAAGATTTCCAAATTTTGACCAAAATTTCCAAATCTCGGCCAAATTTCTAGATTTAGGCCAGAATTTTCTAGAATTTCTAGATTCCGATCCTATTTCCCTTAGATTCGATAAGATTTTGACTGGATCTCGCGAAATCTCATAGAATCTGGTGAGATTTTCGTTGATTCTGTGTTTTTTCCACTTTTTTCTCGCCGTCTTGAATCTGACCAACTCGCCCGCTACCTGTTGATGTTCGAATCGCCTAACCCAATTACTCCAGTGGGTTGGCGACGGGTGCCTTTTCTCCCACCCAATTTCGGCGGGTCGGTTCCGGGTTGGACACAAACCCGACCCGAACCGACCCATGGACAGCCCTACATGGAAGTACTTGTTAAGAGTATTATAGTCATGATTCATGTATTGGATTATTTATTTGAGTGAGAGCATTTCACAACAAGATGACATAGGTAATATCTTTATATTACTATGACTATGACTCATCAAGTTATTTAAATGTCATGTGGGCTAAATGGGAGAATGTAAGATTATCCCTATTAGAAGGCTTATGGTCCGCATAAAATTTACTCTAATTCATTAATTACAATATATATAAATTTTATTTTAGAGTGATAGATAAAGACCCATCTTTTTAGAGTGTATTTGTTAACATCACTTAAAATGTCACTTAGTGAATAGATGTTATTTAGTAAATAAACACTTTAAAGTAACTCTCAATTAAACTTTTTGATGGAAGGAATATATATTAAAGAGAACAAACATTAAATTGGAAGAGTCCCTAGTCTAGCCTTTAAAAGACTGTTTTCTATCAAAGAGTTTTTAAGGCATTGGCCATAAACTAGAAAAATTCATTCACAACTCATTCTTTTGCAATGTGATTTTCTGTACAAATCATTTGAACAACATGACCAGAGGTATTTTATTTTTCTTCGACTGTTTTAGATTTCTTACATCCAATTGATGCTTACAGTCATTGTGTTGGGAGGTGTTGGTCATTCTAATCTTTTTCTTATTTGCTTTAATTGTGGGTAATTATGCGAGATGGGTTTTGATTTTTTGTGATTTTGTAAATTAATTTGAGTGGAATTAATTCTGTACCAACAAGAGAGGGTTAGTAGAATTTTCAACGACTGTCAATCTTTTCAATTGATTATTCTATACTTTGACTCAGTCGTTGAAATGCTTTTTTGAATTCGCCATCACAATGGTTGGGTTCGGCATAGTGGTGAGCTCGGGTAATTAGAGTTATGGAATCAAAAATTTATTATTTTGTAATTATAAATTAACTAATTATGTTTTGTTACTTCTATTTTCTTAATGTAAAAAGAGGAGAAATTTCACTTGAATTTTTTTTTGAAAAATTTCAATTAATATTATTAATTTATAGTTTAATTAATTAATTTAGTTATTAAATAAGTATAAATTACATTGCTTATTAAATCACCAATTTGACAACTTATAAATCGGACCAAAAAATGAGAAACCATGTTCTTATTTATTTTCCTATTAAAAAAAGTTCTTATTTCTTATTCTCTATATGATCCGATCTTTAAATTCTTGCTATGGGAATAGATGAAATTGGGGAAAAATCAATGAGCATAACAAAAACACTAAAAAGATTACTTTTTTTTTTTTTTTTTTTTTTTTTTTTTTTTATCAATATTAATTTAGGTGTACTAATAATTTATTGTTGTGTAATAGTTGTATATAACATATTTGTCACATGCGAATAGATTTTTCCTTAAAAAAAAAAATGCGAATAAATTTATGAAACCTATAGCGTAAGAAATGCCACCTCTTACGGAATTTGTTTATTGCATTGAAAAAAAATAAATCTCTAGCATTATTCTTACTTCTTTTTTTTAAAATGAGACCCATCACCAATTCTTTAAATGTGAGAAATGGCCAAAATTATTGCGGCGCCAATCAATACAAAAGAATCAAGCAACTGATAATTGTGAAGCACAACAGGTGTTTGTGGAGTCGACAAAGACTTTGAAAGATTATAAAAGGTAAGTAGTGTCAACAAACCGAAGATAATTGTGCCTTTAGATCAACATTTTTATTGTTATCAAAGAGGAAAAAAAAACATTTTTATTTGTTTATCAACTTATTTATTTGTGAAATTTTTTTAAAAATCTATTTAATTTGTAAGTAGAATTATATTTTTATTTATAATTTAAACAAATGAGAAAAAAAAAAAAATATTCCCCTTGGATTCCATGTACTTGGACTAATAGGTTTGGGGAAATAACTTAGGAATAGCGCATGGGGCAAATAGCAGTTGGAGTAATAGGTTTGGTGGAGCATTCATAGTAAGAAAGCTAAAAAATATAGTTTTTTTTTTTCCTTTAGAGAAGACTTACAATACTTATCCACACAAAAGGGCCTAACTCTTGTGGGAATAAGCAAGGCTTATAAACTACTAATTTATCTATTTTAACACCCCACTTTATAATGCATCCAACATCATAGATTTTATTTTAACATTCAACACATTAAAATAATATAAACAACACAATAAAATAATATATCCAACACATTAAAATACTTTTTTTTTCTTAAAAAAAAAATACTATTTTTTTTAACACCACACATTAATGAGCTGCTATTTATAGAGCTCACTGTAGCTGATACTCAAATTTTTTTGAGTTTACCTCCTTTGCTGTATAACAAATTTTGAGAGTATTGGTTGCTAAATTAACATTTTAGTCAATTTAGCAACCTTACAAAGTATAACTCTTTCCTCAATTTTCTCCCAATTTTGGGGAGAAAATATTTTGGTAGGTTCAAGGAAAAGAAAAACCCAAGTCCCACTACATTTTTTTCATTTTCCCCTCCCAACAAAACACCCATTAAAACTTCTTTCTCTCCACTTTTCTCTCCTAAAATTTCCATCCTCCCTAAAATCCCACCAAACAAACATACCCTTAGTAACATGATCCATGGAGAGTTACTAGTACCACATCCATAGTGTGGTCGAGTTTTACTCTAAGATGTTATTGGTGAAGAAGTCACGGTCGTGGTTGCGGTGGATGGAGGAGACACGTATTGTGTCTGAATTTTTTTTTTTTTAAGAATTAAATAGGAAAAACAAATGATGCAATTCTAATAGACTAACAGGAGTTTTGAATTGAATAAACTTGAAAATTAAAGAAAATTAATTGAACGAAAGTAATATTGGAGGACTGAAATGAATTTTAATTAAAATTAGATGATGCAATTTATAATTTAGGGAAATATTAAATACTGAGTACCGACAAATAAAGAGAATGTGATAGAAATGGTGGAAATAGTATTCGAGTTGTAATAGATTTTTTCACAAATACGTGTTAAAACTCAAAAATATTCTTTCTTAAACTTTACGGTTTTAATATTTAAGATTTTGTTATCAAACTACCCCTACTCACATATTCTATATCTTTGAAAAAGTGGAGTCATTTGAACTGCATGTAACTAATAGAAATTCAACATAATCAACATACCAAACATTCTCTAATATATTTTAACATCTTGAATAAATGTAATGCAAGATTTTAAATAATCTTTTTAATCATTGCTGTTTGGTCCCACAAATACAATTCAAGACAGTGGCCGTAGAAATTGATAAATAGTCTTGGTCATGGGAATGTAGGAACCCAGAAACAGGCCACGTGAAATATGTTTCTCTGTACTCGTTCGTTTCAATGGCCAATTTGGTCATAGGAGTTTGATAAACCAAAGCTTGGTCATGGGAACCTAGAAGCAGGACCCATGGAATGTGTTATACATGCTCAGCATTTTCAAACTGACTTTTATGTTTTATACACACGAAACTGATTGTCAGTCGAATCAAGATTCAAAATGCTTTTGTGTTTTTGTTTTTTATGAGCTAGTGCTTAATTGTAGAGTTAAGGTTGCTCTCTCGTAAAAGTTATTTTGACTTTTTTTTAGCTCTTATAACTCAACTGACACTTCCTATTATTTTCAATAGAAATGTCCAACATTTAAATTATTATTCCTTAACTATTGAATTATATGCTAAAAAAATCACTCTTAATAGAACGTTTGAGAAATTATAAAAAAATGAAATAAAATTTAAAGCTCAGTATTTATAAAATATGAAGTGTAATTATAAAGGTGTTTTTTCTTTTTTGAAAAATTCTTAATTTAACTTTACCTAGCGATAAAGCTAAAGGACCCTTTAATTATCTTCAGCAAAATTATCAAACGTTCAAAATTTTGTAATAAAAAAAGCTTCAAGGTTTTTAAACCATTTTTCCAATAGTGCGTAAACACTATTTTTTCTTGTAGTTAGTAATAGAGCTTTTGTGCTATAGAACTTCAATTGAAAAGTTTATTTATTTATTTATTTTTTAGCATTTTAGCTATATGGCAATCATTATTGAAATTGCTAATTTCATACCATATCGATCGATACAAGTCGATAATTTTCATACAACATTTTAGTTTTAGTTTTTTAGCAAGATACTATTTGCCACAATTTTTACCTATCCAGAGATGACATGTACAACTATAATAGATGACCACCACTTTCAAATGGACCCAGTAACTTCTACTACTTACAATTCCATGTGTTATGGCAAAAGTTGTTTTCACTTACCAGCCATTTCAACTTGTACCAATGATGTCCGCGTGTTTGGGCTTTTCTAGCTTATAAGTAAAATCCGGTCAAATTTCACCACTTTTTCTTCCTTCTTTTTTCTCCGTCAATTGCGTTTCCGATTCTATTTCTTCTTCATCCCAATGCTCACCACTCCAACCACGTGAACTTTCCTTTTTCTTTCTATTTAGTTCTTTGTCAAATGGTTGGTTGGTGTGTGTGAATGTCTACTATCTTTTCAACCTTGTTAGTTGTTTCAATCGAGTCTATGCGTAACATTATCTAGATACGTTGATTGATTAGGTCACATATATAATTGGCCAATATATGATATATCATTGGCCAGCATATTTGTTTGGGATGTGTTTGCTTAGTTTGCATAAAGTCTGTTAATAAATTACTAATCTGTCATCAAACAATCACCCCATTTATTATGTTGATGAATTCTACTAATCACATTTAATGTTGTGAAAGTTTATAGAACTCATGTAATAATATTTTTAGTAGTTTTCAATGACATATTGGTATTGATTGTTGGATACAGTTTTTCTCCATACAAGTTTGAAGAAAAATTCTTCTACTTAACCCACTACCTGGCATATATTTGTAGTCATATGGATATAAATTCTGAGAAATCCATTATTGGATTACCATTTTTTTTTTCTTATATCCTTCATGTTTGCAAGTTTCCAAAATATCAAATATCAGTAGTTATATTATCAATCAAATATTTAAAGTTTAAGTTTTTGTACTTTAAAATTATGCATAAAAAAGAAGTTTATGAATCGTATAGTAAATAATATAAGATTGACATGAAATTTAATATACAAGTTAAGAACATAAAAAATTGTAATCCAACCATTAGATTGTTAAAATATGTAATCATGTTATTCCTTTTTTTAGTGGAAGTTATAATCATTGGCTACATTTAAGTTTATAACCAAACTTTGTGACTTTGTCCCTTCACTACATGACTTGTTAAAAAATATTTTTTAACAAGTTATGTGACTCACTGACTTCTTTAAATAATATAAATTAATATTTTTATAAATTGTCACACAATAAATTGAAAGAGATTCCTTCAAATTGATTTAGAGGTAATTAATTGTTATTTTTATATTTCATTCCCTTATCAAATTGAAATGACCTTCTATACGTTGTTCACAACTTTCATCAAATATCTAGTTCGAATGGAAAAACCCAGACTGAGAGTGATTCTAAGAGCTATATGAACGCTGTCATGAATAAAGAAGCTGTTGACAAACTTCGTTGCCGACATTCGAGATTTAATTTTGAATCAAAGCAATGCGAACTTTTGATGTTGGGCTTAGACTTCCCTACTTTTGCAAAGTCAATTCAAAAGGATTGCCTGGGTCTTGCTTGACCAGGGAGATTCCTTCTCTTTTTCTTGGGATGTTTGGCTGTTTTGTTTCAAACTGTAACCCTTAGAAATAAGAGGATCAAAGTATAAGTTCAGAAAACCTCAAGGGGGGTTTTCTAATTTCTCTAAACTTTTTTATTTAAGAAGATTTAGCTAGAAACGAAAGTTGGTGCTTCACAATATTTCTCAATGGAGTGGCCTTCAGTGAGGTCTTTGCTATGGGTTTTAGTACTTGTTGCTCACATTCATGAGAGCAAAGGTTGTATTGAGGAAGAGAGGATGAGTCTGCTAGAATTGAAGGCCTTTTTGAAGTTCGGTACTAATTATATCAAACCTCTTCTTCCATCGTGGGTTAATGAGGCGAAGAGTGAGTGTTGTGGTTGGGAGCGGGTCATGTGTAACGCCACTACAGGCCACGTGATTAAGCTCTACCTCTCCAATATAAACCAAGGAACTCATGTCTATTACGCTAATGAATCTAAATATTATCCAGAATGTTAGAAATACTGGAAGATTGTATTGTATTTCGTAATAAGAGAATATACATCAGAGCCTTATATAGAGGCGTAAGTGTGTTGTACAAGTAAAGTGTTGTACAAGTAAGGTAATTGGGCCTAAAGCCCACAATATAATATAATATACATTAATGACCCCCTCAAACTCAAGGTGGATGTGAGACCAACTTGAGGTTGTCAACTAAATCACGAGTGCGTCTCTTAGGAAGTGACTTGGTGAAGATATCTCGCAAGTTGATCTTTGGAGGAGACGGAGAAGAGCTTAAGAGCACCATGGACAAGATGATAACGGATAAAATGACAATCAATCTCGATGTGTTTAGTCCGTTCATGAAAGACATCATTGTGAGCAATATGAATGGCACTCTGGTTGTCACAATAAAGGGGAGTAGCAGAGGAGGTGGACACACCCAAATTCTTAAGAAGCCATCGTAGCCAAAGGAGCTCGGATGTGGTATCGGCAAGGGCACGATATTCGCTTCGGTACTAGAGCGGGCCACAAAAGTTTGTTTCTTACTTCGCCAAGAAATCAAAGAAGAACCAAGGAGAAAGCAATAACCTGTAGTGGACCTGCGATTAGTGGGATCCCCTACCCAATCAAAGATCGAGAAAATGCACGAAGTACAAGAGGAGACTGAGCTGAGTAGAAAAGGCCATGGAAGAGAGTGCCCTTCAGGTATCGAAGAATGCGCAGAGCAATGACATAGTGAGTAGATCGTGGAGAGCAGCAGAGATCTTGGCTCACCGATGAATGAAAGCATAGGAGATGTCCGGACGAGTAATCGTGAGATAAACTAGGCTGCCAACCAATAAATCGTAAAGAGAAGGATTAGACAATGGTTTCCCCGAGGGTGTCAAATGCGCATTAAGTTCAACCGGAGTGTCAACAGTCTTCTTTGTCGGTGAGTCCACTCGAGATAAAAGGTCGAAGCATATTTGGCTTGAGTAATATAAAGACCATCGTGGAATGAGTAATTTCAAGACCCAAGAAATAATCGAGATGTCCAAGATCTTTCATCTCAAATTGCTTTCGAGAAAATCCTTGAGTTCTTGAATGCCACCGAGGTCATCACCGATTATGATCATATCATCCACATATAGAAGAAGCAAAATGGTGCCTTTATCGATGACGAAGAAATAAGGCAGAATCATACGGATTTGGCAAAGTGTAACCCAAGCGAAAGATAGTGGAGTGAACTTGGCAAATCAAGCTCGTGGAGCTTGTTTAAGACCATAAAGTGCACGTCGAAGATGACAAACCTTGTTTGAGTCAACAGAGAGACCAGGAGGAGGTTGCATATAGACTGCTTCACTCAAATCCCCATTAAGGAAAGCATTTTTAACATCCATCTAAAAAAGATCCCATTTACTAGCAAAGAAAGCAACAGACTAAGAGGGCACGAGCAGGATGAGATACGAGCAAGCTGGAGCAAAAGTCTCTTCATAATCAATCCCATACTCTGTGTAAAACCTTTTGCAACAAGACGAGCCTTGTAGCGCTCAATGGACCCATCGGAGCGAGTCTTGATCTTATAGATCCACTTACAACCAACCACAGATCGTCCGGGAGGGAGAGTGACCAGATCCTGTATGGGTTTTGGTTAATGCATCAAGTTCCTCTTTCATTGCAATCCGCCATAAAGGGTCGGTGGAGGCCTCACGATAGGTTTGAGACTCGTGAAGTGTAGCAAGGGCAGTGTAACAATGATAGTCAAGTAAATGTGTAGGAATGGATCTTACCCGGGTTGAGTGGCGATGTGGAATGTCTTGTGGAGGATCTTCAGGCGGAGCGGGAGCGGGGGACCCCAGGCTCAAGGTGGGGTAGCTCGTCATCAACCTGTTCATCTTCAACTTTGTCTAGGAGAAGCATCAAAAATATCGGAGAGAAGTCCAAAGAAGGATCAAAAGTATTTGTAGAAGGAACAAGAGACTCGTCTGGAAAGATTTCTAAAACAGAGGAGTTAGTCAAGGAAGAACGAAAGTGAGAGAGCTCAACAAGATGATAACGGATAAAATGACAATCAATCTCGATGTGTTTAGTCCGTTCATGAAAGACATCATTGTGAGCAATATGAATGGCACTCTGGTTGTCACAATAAAGGGGAGTAGCAGAGGAGGTGGACACACCCAAATCCTTAAGAAGAAATACTGGAAGATTGTATTGTATTTCGTAATAAGAGAATATACATCAGAGCCTTATATAGAGGCGTAAGTGTGCTGTACAAGTAAAGTGTTGTACAAGTAAGGTAATTGGGCCTAAAGCCCACAATATAATATAATATACATTAACACAGAAAATTGGTTCCTAAACGGGTCCTTGTTGCTAACTTTCAAAGAGCTAAGAATTCTTGATCTATCTCATAATGAAATTGGTGGTTGGCTAGGAAATGAAGGTATGTGAGATTTGTTTCTACTTTCAAAACCCCCCTCCCCCACCCCTATCCCCTCCCATAAAATTAAAAAAAAAAAAAACAAAAAACAAAACAACGCTAGAAGAAGAAAAAACATTAGAAGAAGAAGAAACATTATTTTTAGTGTTTTGATTTTAACACATTTTTTCATCAATTTTTATATGTTAAAATGTGGATATTTTCATAACAATTGTGAATATGAGTGCGAATAGTAGATATCAACGAGTGTGAAAGTATTTTTTTTCCCTATCATTATGAGATGTTAAAAAGATGCCTTTATAGAACCTCTTCACTTTTCCCTCCAATCCAAAATTAAAAATAAAAATAAAAAAATAAAAATCTTTGAGCTATTCATCTCTTGTTAAGGAAAAAGGGTAATGCATTATAGATTTGAGTCAAATGGATTATCTCTAATTTGAATGGATTGCGAGATTTCAATTTACTCAAATTATAAATTTTCCAAACTTAATCCTGCCAAAATAGACCATTCTTCTTTCTTTCTTTCTTTCTTTCTTTTTATTTTTATTTAAGTCAAACTGATCTTTACCATTTTTCTTTCTTTCTTTATTTTTATTTTGGTTGAGATACGAAATAATCAAATGAATATGAAAAGAAATAGAAGCACTGTTATGAAAAAAAAAAAAAATTATTCTTATATTCCATGACATTAATGGCCATGGTTGTTATACATATACTGACGGTACATATGTATTTGGTGGTTTAAAACACCCATATATATTTCGTTGGAAAAAAATGTTGAAAGAGTGTGGGTGGTATCTTCTACAGCGCCGTGTGAGTATCTCCACACGTGTACCAAACACCAGGGTGTTTTGAACTGGACTTAGGCCTACCCATCCCACCAAATGGTGTGAAACTCGAACACAAGCGCTTATGGTGAGGAATTCGAGCTCATACCACCCCCACTAACAAGCTTCAGTGGTATTAGAAATACACACACATTAATTTCGAAGGTACATTGAGAAGTGTCACATTATTATTATTATTATTATTTGAGAAGCAACACATGGATGAACTAGTGAACGTGATATGCATTACTAGGGTCAGCCCTAGCTACCACTAGCTAGGCCAATTAGGCAGTCGCCTAATGTCCCCAAGTAGGGATGGCCATACCCATTGAGTAATGGATATCTTACCCTATCCGATCCAAATGTTTTGGATAATACTCGGTTCTTTATGGATAGAACCTAATTGGGTAGGGTATGGATATTACCCGAATAGTTCGGGTAGGGTATGGATATTATCCATACCCGACCCATATATTAAAAAAAAAAAACTATCTCTCAGTTTCACTCACACGCACTCTCTCTCTCACCCGAGCCTCCATCCTCACCGTTACTCTCTCTGTTTCTCTCACGCAAGCCTCCATGGGCCAGTGCCTTGAACTCATCACTCGGATCACCGGAACCATCACTACGGTGGTCTTCATTTTCGAACCAAATCTCTCAACCTCGAAATCTCTCTCTAATCCTTGGATCTGAACTTTCTCTCTGTACAAAACCTTGTTCTGTCTTTGCTTCTAAAAACCATGACTTGTCGAGTCAAAGAGGCGAGAGTCGATGGGGGTGTCATTTGTTGAACTAGGCGGACAGGTTGTCGGGTTTGGATTCGGGTCCGGGTCTAGGGGACATACCAGAGAGTTGCGTGGCCTGCGTGTTTCTCTACCCGACTTTGCCGGAGATTTGCAATCTCGCGAGGCTGAACCATGCGTTTCGCGGCGCCGCGTCGTCGGACTCGGTGTGAGAGGAGAAGTTGCCGACGAACTATCAAGATCTGCTCGATTTGTTGTCGTAGGAGAAGTCCGAAGAAGGATATCTTTGTTTTGATCTGTCCTTATATACATCTAATTTCAAAGGTATTCATTAATTTTTTCTTTTTTAAGATAAAGTTTTTGATTAGTTTTTAAGTTAAAATTTTTTTGGATTTTAAAAAGAAAAAATTAAATGGATATTGGGTAGGGTATGGATATCCATGGATAATAAATCTGGGTAAGAATTGGGTATGGATAATGATGGGTATTGGGATTTGGGCATCCATGGGCAAATATTTCGGGTAGGGTATGGGTATACCCGATCCATACCCTACCCATGGCCATCCCTACCCCCAAGGGGAACAAGACTCCTAAAGTATTAAGTATGCCCCAAATATTAGCCAATAGATTATAAAATAGTAACACAATGGACACAACAAAATGTTACAATAATTTCACAATATTTCTAAATTAGCATGCCAAATCACACATTGGCTCACTATAATCTCTATTTTTTTTTTCCTATTCTAATTTAGAAATATTGTGAAATTGGTGTGTCCATAGCATTACTTAAAGAATTTGTTTAAAATAATGTTACATTTATAACATTTTCACAACAAATCTTATGTGGCAGTGTGTTATTGATAGGCAAAAAAATAATGTCAACGGTGAGCCCAAATTAGAACTAATAACAGATTACCACCTAGGTTTTTTAGTGAAATTGTAACAAATATAGCACAATTTTAATTGTTTATCAAAGACAAAAAAAACTGTTTGGGGGAGATTAGCAAAGTGTAGGTGGACTGATGTCCACTAAAGGATTCTCTAGATAATTTGTTACTAACAATGAGCACAATATAATAATAAAAAAGGGGTGAAAATCTCAAAAAATGACTAAAAATAATTTCGAAAAAATTATTTAAAAATTTAGATAAAAAACTCACATATGTACAAGAAATTCATTAAAAAAATAAAAAAATATATATTTTCATCTAAACAAATTAGTAGAATAGATTTTAAGTAAAAATAATAATATTAATCGAATTTAAATATATAAGATGCCTCAATTTAAACATCGCCTTAGGCTCCAAAATTCCTTGAGGTGCCCCTGTCATTACTTGCCAAGTTGCCAGATAAACAGTTTCGTTTGTGACATATTCACCTGACAGATTATACCATTTGTTACACTCCCCTAGATACAATTTCAAGTGCAATTTTTTTTTCAATGACATATTCGCCTGTATAATTCGTACTTAGGTAGCATTATATATACTTGGTATTAGGTAGTATTAGCCTAATATAGGTAGCTTTATTAGAAATAAACAATGCAAAAAAGTTGTCAAGTATCTTATACCTCAACTATCATTTTCAAAACACTCATGGTTCAAAATTTAAATCCCCCTAGAACTCCTTGTAACTATCAAATAATAATAATAAACAGGTAGCATTGTGCCCTCTCAATTCATCACCCTTTGCCAAATAGTTGGTCCTTGCTTATGTTCATTTCTTTACACTCTTTAGGTGGCCTTAGTCCTCACAAACCCTAAGTCCGTATGTTTTGCTTGGCCATGTGGAGCATAATTTGTATTTGACCCGGTTTGTGACCTGGCACGACTTGGAAGTATTATGGTTTTAAATTGTATTTTTTATGAAGCTTAGTTTATAGAACGGAGGCTTGGGCCAACAGGCCCATTTTGGACCCATTTTTTGGTTTATTTATTTGACCCTTCATATTAGGGTTTATTATATTTTAAACTTTACACATTGCTTCACAGGTTCTAAGAATTAACTTAAATTCCTAACATTTCTTGGTGGTGATAGTATTAATTAAAAATTTATACCCACCTCAAGATTTTTGTATATAAATATGCCCCTTCATACATACAATTATAAAGTGGTTTCAAAATTTTATTTTATTTTATTTTTTTATTTTTAATACAAGATAGAAATTCGATTCTAACCTAATTTAAGTGTATATGTGTGTAAAATCTTGGAAACTTAAATCTGGTCCTCGCCCTCCCCCTATCCCACAAAAACTTTGTACTCATAAAGTGACCATCACACCAAGGATGTGTGGTAGTGTGGTTCCAGAAGTTGAATTGTTCGTATATTTTTCTTAAGAATTTCAAGTGTATATATATATATATATATATATATATACACGCAAACACACACACACACACACACACACACACACACACACACACACACAGTATTAGGGTTTTAGACCCTAGTTGTCTCAAATTTTATCAGAATCTTAGCCAAATAATTAATTAAATAAATAATGCATTAGATCTGAATAAATTAAACATCAAACAAGCACAAATCACATGAACACCAAGAATGATGATCCAAGAAAACTTTTGAAATTGTGGTTTTAAAATAAAAAACCTGGGGAGAAATTAACCAAAACAATCCTCAAGTCGACATATCCATTAAATAGAATCGAAGTTTATACAATAGACTTAATCATAAATCTATAGCTACCTCATGTTGTACTTACTGGTGTGACAACATGTAACTCCGAATGCACGAACTTTTCTATTTCGGACTGTTGCACACAAACTCTCCTATTTGTAACTTTGAGATCTCCACTCAAAGGTTTTAGATCGAGAATCGTGGTTAGCGATTCTCTATGGCTTCATATAGATCCGCACTATAGCAGCAGCAACACCATGTTGATCTTCCTCTAAGTGCTCTTGAACTTTCATGGGTTGAATAAATGGCGGCTTAGATCTACTTTGAAAGTCTTAAGTATAGTGAGATTGAGAGAAAATTGGATATACAAACCCTAGCCTCACATACAGTGATTTCTTTCTCTAAAAAGCAACTTATGATGTCCTTTAAATAGCACAACAAACGAATTATGAATCAGGCTTGAAACTACCAAGTTATGGTCTTTTTCACGTTTTTGATTTTTTTGATATTGTAATAAGTCGAGCCAAGTGTCGAACTTGTAATCGAAAATCTTTTGTCAAATTGATGAGAAACTTGTTTTCTTGCTTTGAACTTAAATTGTAATTTAAAATCGACACTCAAGAGCCAAAAATACCATAAATGAATCATTTGATCACTTGCCAACTACAAAAAAACTTGTGATCTGAGAATACTAAAATGTGATTTTTTCACATTGATTTTTGAACTTAATTCTTTCTGATATTGTAATCTCAATCAGTCGAGCCAAGTGTCGAACTTGTAATCGAAAATCTCAATCGATCAAGCCAGGTGTCAAATTGACTGAAACTTGTTTTCTTGCTTTGAACTTAATTCTTTCTTGATACGAACTTGTGTCTTTGTCTAGGACTATAAAATGCACCTTTAACACACTCAAGACTCACCAAAAATACCATAAATGAATTACATTTGATCACGGTTGCCAACTACAAAAATATGGACTCTACATTTAGTACAAGTTCAAAAAGCTTGTCAAGATAAGGGAACTTTTTTTTTTTTTTTTTTTTTGAGAATACTAAGTGTTAGGACATATGTGATTTGATGTTAGGAACATATGTCAATATTTTATGTAATTGGCTAATCCTTTGACAAGACACACTTTACTTGTAATTGGGTAGATCTAGAATATGTTTAATACTTCAAGAAACAAGGTTTCAAATTCAAGTGTTAAAGTCATGCAAGTCTGATCAAGAATCAAGTGAGAAAGTGCTGCATTTTAAATAGCACAAGAGCACAATTCCACAAGTGTGAAGAAAGGTGTGATCGGAAATCTAGTTTGCCCTAGTTCTTCTTTCTCTTGAAGAAGTTGTTGTGTTTGTACACCGTAGGGTTTTGTGACCGAGCAACATCATAATCTTCATCGTGATGATGAACTGAAAAACTTTGTAACCAACATCTTTCTCAAGTTGGGGATCAAGTTGCATACTAGGATCCGCGCAATTGGTTAGTCACGT
Organism: Quercus dentata; assembly: GCA_028216015.1. NCBI lineage: Eukaryota > Viridiplantae > Streptophyta > Magnoliopsida > Fagales > Fagaceae > Quercus > Quercus dentata. The sequence goes on from CP116448.1 coordinate 16,451,463, forward strand.
ACTAGAAATCGTGCTTTGAAAATGAGAGATTGTCATTATAGAACAAGTCTAATTAGATATTGGGGTAAGGGTTTAAGCGTAGGTTGGTATAAGGTACCGAGATTCCTTTACTTGTAACCGCTTGTTGTGATAATAGTGGATTCTTGGGAGTGATGACCTTAAAATCACCCGGTGGGATTTTTGCCGTGTAGGTTTTTCCCATTCCTAAACAAATCACCATGTCAATTTATTTTCCGCTGCATACTTTTGTTAATCGGTGATTTGTTTGTCTTTGTCACGCATACAATTTCATACTAATTTGATTAATTAATAAACTTGGCTAATTAATCAATTAATTCATCACAAGGGGTCAATACATTCTTGGCCTGTCAAGTGGTATCAGAACTTATCTTCCCTTTGGCTATCACTAGGATTCTACGCCATTTTTCTGTTCCCTTTCCCGTTTCCAACCACTTCCATGTCATGTTTGCCATAGACGTTGCTACCGTTAAACGGAGTGAGGCACAACTACTTTCGAGGCGATTCAGACGACAGCTCCTCCCACGTCTTGAGCTCCTTCCACCTTTGCTCCCTCTTCTTCTGCAGGTGGTATGACTCTTGATGAGATCATGGTGCAGTTTCAGCACATGGATGCTTGTCTTGACACTCTCGGTGATGAGTTGTGTCAAGTGAACACCTGTGTCGACCGTATTGCAAGATGGCGGGCTCGCCTTGGTGGCTTCATAAAGTCTCCCTCTCCTCCTCCCGAGGCATCCGAGGTCGATTACGACTCTGACAACGATGATGATGATGATGATAAGGATGGGATGCTAGCTCACCTAGTGATGACGAGATGTTTACTTGACATACTTACCCTTTGTCACTCGTGACAAAAAGGGGAAGTAGTTTTTGATATGAGAGTAGTCATACTCATTGGGGGAGAGTTAGTATAGGAGATTTTTATTAGGGGGAGTGTTCATATTTTGAGGGATGTAGTGAGGATTTTATGTATCTTTTTCTTTTTTTAGATACATTGTTCATGTACCTTAGATCTTGTGATCATGTTATGATAGCAAACCTTATGCTTGTTGAGATATATACATTTGAGGTTGTTATTATAGTTCTTTCACCTATCTTTACATGTGTTTTTTTTTTCTTTCTTAATACACATGTTTCTTATATATTGTATGCAATCTTATATTTTTGTTTCATACTAAGATGCTGTGATGAGTTTTGTTTAAAGTGTTTCAGAAATATAGGTTGTCAAAGTCTTTTTGCCATAAATTCTCTTCTTGCAAAGTTTTTCAAGAGTTTGTATTAGGATATATTTTATTGTATTCAACAAGTGAATATAAATTGAGTGATTTATAACTTCTCTCACATCTCATTTGTTTGTTGTGGTTTTGTCACGGATTGCCAAAGGGGGAGATTATTAGGACATATGTGATTTAATGTTTGGAATATATGTCAATATTTTATGTAATAGGCTAATCCTTTGACAAAACGCACTTTACTTGTAATTGGGTAGATCTAGGATGTGTTTAATACTTCAAGAAATAAGATTTCAAGTTCAAGTGTTAAACCCATGTAAGTTTGTCCAAGAATCAAGTGAGAAAGTGTTGGATTTTAAAGCTCAATAGCTAGTTCGATAGCTAGCATCTATTGAGATTTAAAAGTTGCTAAAGCCCATGACTCAACAACTAGCTCGATAGATGGCTATCTATCGAGATTTATGAAATTCAGTTTTTCAAACTGATTTTCATCCAATCCGTGAATGTATGTTTGAACTTTCTTTTCTCACAACCCTAAACATATATAAGGATTATTTTGAGGGCCGTAAAAGGTTACGCACAGTTGCAAAAGAGCACAATTCCACAAGTGTGAAGAAAGATGTGATTGGAAACCTAGTTTGCCCTCGTTCTTCTTTCTCTTGAAGAAGCTGTTGTGTTTGTATACTATAAGGTTTTGTGACCAAGCAATTTCATGATCTTCATTGTGTGATGAACTGAAGAACTTTGCAGCCAATATCCTTCTGAAGTTGGTGATCAAGTCACATACTAGGATCTGCGCAATTGGTTAGTCACGTACTAGGAGCCATGCATTGAAAATGAGAGATTGTCATTACAGAACAAGTCCAATTGGGTATTGGAGTAAGGCTTCAACTGTAGGTTGGTATAAGGTACCGGGATTCCTTTACTTGTAATCACTTGTTGTGATAGTAGAGGATTCTCGGGAGTGGTGACCCTAAAATCACCTGGTGGGGTTTTTGCCGTGTAGGTGGTTTTCCCCATTCCTAAACAAATCACCGTGTCAATTTATTTTCCGCTGCATACTTTAGTTAATTGGTAATTTGTTTGTGCTGTCACGTAGAATTGCATGCTAATTTGATTAATTAATAAACTTGGCTAATTAATCAATTAATTCATCACAAGGAGTCAATACATTCTTGGCCTGTCACTAAGTATTAACACACACACATGGGGAGAGGGGAGAAGATTGGGGAACTTGAAGACATTAAATCTTGTTGACAACGGCTTCAACAAGAGCTTTATCAAATCATTGAGTGCAATCAAATCCCTTAAGAATCTGAATCTTAGTTGGAATTGGCTTTCCTGCCCGAGGCATGTCTGTTTTTCATATTACTTTACAGAATCTGTAATAAATTCCAATCAATTTAGTTTTCCTAAAATTCTCTTTTTAACAGAATTATCAGCTTTGGACAACTTGGAGAAGTTGGATTTAAGTTCTAACCTACTTAATGGCTCCATAACAACCCAAGGTAATAAAGAGTACCATTGCAATTTTTGATAGCTTCATGGCTACTTAACGCTGTCTCTCTCATTTATTAAAAACAAAAACTACTTAAGGGAATAGCATGATATGGCACGCATTTATTAAAAACTCTCTAGAAGAACTGTTTTCTTGTATTAGAATTGCAGTGCTGATGAATAGCATGATATGGCACTCTTTTTCTATTGCGTTCTTGGATTTAACAATTGGTTGTATACTTTCTTCAGAATGGAATTATATGTCTAAATTGAGGAAGGTAATGCACATAGATTTAAGTTGGAATGTCTTTGAAAAGGACATTTTAAGATTCTTGGGTGGTGCACTCCCAGATCTTAAATCTGTTGACCTGAGTCACAATGAAATGCAAGGTCCTCTTTCTAGCAAAGGTGCGTACATATATTTTTAAAATATCTCAAAATTTTCAGTTTAAAATTTTCTTTACCAAAAATACCATAACAAAACTTAAACATAATTGAAATCTTATCATCCTTATTTGCCTCATGAACATTTATTTTCTTCATGTTAAAAACAAAAAGAAGGCAAAGAATGCTTTTAGTTAATACTTCAAGTCTTCAATGCAATACAAAAATGCTTTTGGTATATGCTAATTATACCAATAGTATTAGCATGTATTCAATATTTAATATGCGTTTTAAAATGAAAAATTTTCTCCATATAAAATGTGTTTGGTAGTTCTAGATCTTATTTCCCTCTATACTTTTAGGTTCAACCTTCAATATGACTATTGTAATTCTCTTCACCTTTGCTGTAGAGTTGATTAATCTAAATAATTTGGAGGTACTCATTGTGCGAGAGAATCAACATAATGGAAGCCTACCATTCAATGGTAAAAAATTCCATCATCCATTTTAAAAGCCTAAAATAATTAGCTTGTGAGAAAGAATGTCTTTTAGTATCAACTAGTATGTCATTTTAATTAAAGATTCACTCTTGACAGATATGATAAATTTCAGTAGTTTGGAGATATTAGATATGAGTGGTAATGGGTTTCTTGGAATTCTTTCTCCATATATTGGGGCACTACAATCTCTCAAGGCTATATCATTATCTCAAAATAAACTCAATGGGACTTTGCAATTGCATACTAAAGGTAAGAATCTACTATGAAATCTAGCATATTTATACTTTGTTAGTTTTGTTACCTATATTTATCTAAAATTGATTAGGAGCGTAAGAACAAGTGAAGAAGAATGGTTGATATAGAATTATTCACATTGATTGCAACTTTATAGCACAATGGATGACTATTCACTTTTTCCAGACATTGAAATATTTTTGTTAGGTTTTAGATTGAAAATATCCATAAAAATGTAATCTTATTTGAATTTGTAATATGTCATCAAGAGTTCAAAATTACAAGTCCAAGATGCAGTTCAAAGAACAAAAAATTGAAGAATTTGATAGCTCTTCGATCAATGCTTGATCGATCAAACAAGTGTCTTTAACAATTTACAGCCTTTCGATCACAACTCAATTGATCGAAAGAAGATTCTCGACACTTCCTTGACAGGGTTTGGTTGATCAAGAATCGTGGTACATATTTTGACCCAGTGTTTCCTTGTCTTTCATGCCAAATATAAGGCACTTATAGCACAACTACAACCAAGGTTTTGGAGAGCTCAAACCATGTGCTACCATTGGGCGGATCAAGAGCTAAAGACAAATCCATTCTCGTAGTGGTTTTTCATTTTAGGCTTCTCCATTGGTTTCCACTTCGTCACTATACTTCTTTATTCTTTACTATTTATTGCTTTACATTGGCAATATGTTTGCTCATGGTGACTAACATGTGATAATCCTGCATACACAATCTGGTTAGCTGGCTTAAATATTTTAATCTACTACTTAATAATCTAGGGGGTCAAAACATAGTCTTTTTCAGATGCTATTACCATAAATTAATCAAATTGTCTTGTAATTACGTTGGCACATAATTAGGACGGACACTATTAATGGTATTTTTTTTTTGGGGGACAGATTTAGGTATGTTGAAGAAACTTGAAGAGTTAGATCTTTCTGATAATAACTTTGAAGGGATCCTCCTTCCATGCCTAGGCAGATTGACATCTCTTAGGTTTTTAGATATATCTAAGAACCAATCCAGTGGAAATGTTCCTTCATTTGTGATAGCCAACTTGACATCCCTAGAGTACATTGATCTTAGTTATAATCGTTTTGAGGGTTTTTTCTCATTCAGCTCACTTGCTAATCACCCTAAGCTTAAGGTGGTTCGATTTAAAGGTGAAAACTATAGGGTCGAAGACGATAACAAATTTGTGAGTGAAAGCAACAAACTTGTGATAGAAACTGAAAATCCTAGTTGGGAACCTTCATTTTAGTTAAAGGTGCTACTACTGCCAAATTGTAATCTGAATAACTTCTCCTCCAATGTTCCTAAATTTCTCTCTTATCAACGAGAATTGGAATTGGTTGATATCTCTCCCAATAGGTTGAAGGGAAGCTTCCCCAATTGGTTGATTGAAAATAATACTAGACTACAATTACTAAATCGTCGGGACAATTATTTTGGGGGTCCATTTAATCTGCCAACAGATCACTACAAGAATCTTTCTTGGTTGGATTTTTCTTACAATAATTTTGATGGGTAGCTCCAAGAAAATATTGGAAAGATTTTAAACTTACAATATCTAAATATATCTCAAAATCATTTTGAAGGTAATCTCCTGTCCTCAATTAGTGACGTGAGTAATTTGGACAAATTGACGGGAGAGGTACCAATGAAATTGGTTGCCAATTGCACCTCCTTGGTAGTTCTGAAGTTATCTAATAATGAATTTCATGGTGAAATTTTCTCAAAGAGGTTCCAGTTTTTTAACAATAGCTTACGTGTTTTGGAATTGAACAACAATCTTTTCAGAGGTACCCTTCCAGATATGGTATCATCAACTGGTAGTTACTTGGGGATCCTTGATATTAGCAACAATGGCTTCTCAGGTTTAATTCCCAAATGGCTAGGAAATATGCAGTTCCTCTGGTCTCTTGACATGAGTAATAATTTTTTTGAAGGTCAAATTCCATGTGAAATGCATGCATATATTTTAATAGACCATTCTCATAACTGGCTTTTAGGATTGTCACCATCTTGTGCCGATTTATCCATCATTCAGCATCTATTTTTGCGAGGGAACAGACTCACAAGACTAGTACCGAAAGTTACTTTTAGTGTTTCATTTCATCTTGTGACATTGGACATTAGAGATAACCTATTTTTTGGGAGAATCCCTTATGAAGTTGGTGAGCTTTCAAATTTGAGAATACTGTTGTTGAGTGGCAACAATTTCAGTGGTATGATTCCAAAGCAGCTGTGCTGGTTAAAGAATTTAGAGATTATGGATCTTTCAAAGAACTATCTTTCTGGAACAATACCGCACTGCCTTTGCAACATAACCTTTAGGAAGTTAAATGCAATTGATGCTTTTGATGATCTTCCCCAACCAAATTCCATTTTTCTGGAGTTCAGACATATAACTATCCCGTATCAAGGTATCTTAAATTAGTATTTTGAAATTTACGAGGTAGAACAAAATGCTACTGCTGATTTTGGAATTGAGTTTGTGATGAAATAAAGGTCTTACTTCTACAAGGGTGGCATACTTGATATCATGTCTGGATTGGATTTGTCATTCAACAAGTTAACAGGTGAAATCCCTCTAGAGTTAGGACAACTATCTCCAATTCTTGCACTAAATTTGTCTTACAATCAGTTGACGAGTTTCATACCAACAACATTCTCAAATTTGATCCAATTGGAGAGCTTGGACCTTTCTCACAAATAATTTAAGTGGAGAAATTCCTTCAACATTGATTGATCTACACTTTTTGGAAGTTTTCAATGTGGCTTGCAACAACTTATCAGGAAAAGTTCCAAACATGAAAGGACAATTTGGAACATTTCAAAATAGCAGCTACGAAGGAAATGCATTTCTTTGCGGTCCACCACTAGAGAAAAGTTGCAACAGGGTTGATAGTTCACTGCCATTACCTAGAAAATCTTTAACTACAGGTAAAGGGAAATGGTGTGAAGTAGATCCTTTAGTCTTCTCCACAAGTTTTTGAGTATCATACGTAATTTTTTTTATTGGTGTATCTTTTATTCTCTATATTAATCCTAATTGGCGACAATGTTGTTTCAATCATTGAGTATCATATGTTTAGGTGTTATTATTTTGCATTTAATATGTTGAGAAGGCAATTAAACTATACATGTCATTAGAAATACTTGATTTCGGTAAATATTTTTAATGGGATGTAATTATGGAGACTTATGTGTGTATTTAGTTATGAATAGCTGGCATGTAACTCATGTATGCACATGAATGGATTTAAAAATAAACACATTTTTTAATCATAAAAATACACATAATTGATTGATTTATTAGAAAAAATATACGTAATTAGATGCATATTAAAATTCTTGCCTAAGTTTACTAGATATATAATCATTTTTATTCTAATTTTTAATAAAATAGAAAGTGTGGTGATTTTTATTGAGTAGATATATGATTAGTTTTTTATGATTAGGAAATAAAGGAAATAATGGTCCCATAAGATTTTGTCTTACGCAACCTATTTTTTGTAGATGAGAGAACCTTGACCTTTAAAGTAAGGTGCAATGGGCTTTATGCCCGGTCTGTGGGAAGTGGTAGATATTTGGACCTTTAAGTCCAATTCGCGTGATATGGAGAATACTTGTGCTGTGATGGATTTTGGGCTATCAAGTCCATCTGGTCATCAGTGAGAAACCTAGGGCTTTTGAACCCGTTCTATCATCTATGTACTAATGAGCTTGGGCCCCATTTTTTTTCAAAAAATATGAAGACCTTTGGACCAAAGGCCGAAAACGTGCAGCCTTAGGAAATTCTGGGCTTTTTTGGGCTTTATACAGATTTGGCCAAACATTTCATATTTTATTATTATTTTTGTTGTGATTGGGCTACATGCATGGACTATCCAGTAAAAACATGCCACGACATGTGTAGAAGGAAAAATGAAAACAGCCGAACACCCCTTTATAAGCTAAGCGGCCTAATCAAACAAAGGATAAAATACAAGTAACCTCCTGAGATTTGAGCTACTATCAACCAAATTCAAGACATTTTAAAACTGATGAATTTAGTCTCTAATCACTAGAAGAGAGTATAAAAATGAGTAACAGTTTAGAGACTAAGTTGGATTTAAAGATCAAGTTAGTCACTTTTGAAATGTCTTGGACTTGGTCGGCATTAGCTCAAACCTAAAAAATATTGACTGTATTTTTCCCTAAAGTAAATTTCCTAGTCATCCTATCTTTAAAAGTGTAAAAAACTAGTGTAGTTTTAATCACTAAATTAGACTACTGCATACCAAATTCAATTTTTCAAAAAATTCAAATCATACGAATCAAAAAATATATTTTTTAAACTATCTTTAGCTGTATTGTTAAAGTGTGTACTTATTCACTTAACAAAGCATCCACTTACAACAGTAGGAAAAAGGGATTTTTCTCCGCAAAGATAATTTGAAAGATAAAAATAAGCCCATTAAGGGTGGAAATAAGGGGAAGCAAATTACAAAGCCCAATGGTCATTTTGGAGGGTCTGGTAATATAGTTTTAAGTAAAGGGGCTTTGGGCTTAAATGAGGGGACTTGGAAAAGGATAGTGAGACAAAATCCATCAATTAATATGGATCAAGCGAGGAATGTTGATGTTGGGCTGAAGCGAAAAGTCGAAAGCTCAGACGGAGACCTATTTGACGTAAACTTGCATGGAAAAAAGAAGAGAGTTGCGGCGGAACATATTGATACATAAACGGCGGACGTTGCTGGGCAACCCCGCCGAGACCAATGAGTCTCTTAATTTGGAGGCTAGCCGGGGCTTGGGAACCTCCGGACAGTTAAAGCCTTGGAAAAGGTAGTGAATAAGGAAGAGCCCAAGATAGTGTTTTTGATGGAGACAAAGTCGAAACGGGAATGGTTAGAGAAAGTGAAGGATCGGTGTAAGATGAAACATGGTTTGATTGTGTCTAGCGATGGAAGTAAGGGAGGGTTAGCTTTGTTGTGGAAGGAAGGAATCATTGTGAAGATTAACACATATGATCAGGATCACATAGATGCTTGGATTGAAGGCGGTTGGGATGGCGGTGGATGGCATTTTACCGGGTTTTATGGTAATCCCGATACAGCGCAAAGACACGAGTCATGGGCCAAGTTAAAATCCCTTAAGGGATCGTCCTCGGTGCCATGGCTTGCCATTGGAGATTTCAATGAAATAACGGGACTCTCGGAGAAAGAAGGTGGCCGTGTACGTCCAAGGAGGCAGATGGAGAATTTTGTGGATGCTATAAACTACTGTGGGTTTAGGGAGGTGGACTTCATTGGACCGAAATACACTTGGTGGTATCACCGAGCGGATGGATACCATATTCGGGAACGACTTGATAGAGCGTTGGCTAACAAGGAATGGATGGATTTGTTTCCAGGTGCAAAATTGTACCATCTTTCCTCATCGGCATCCGACCACTCCCCACTCTCACTTCATTTGGTGACAAAAAGGAAGAAAAAGAAAATAAGAAAGAGTTTTAGATTCGAGTCGATGTGGCTCAAGGATAGTAGGTGTGAGGAGATCGTTAAAGCTGCATGGGAGATGGGGGAACTTTCCGGTGAAGAGGGTGTCTTGAGGAGTTGTTTGGAGCATTGCAGACGGGACTTAGAGAATTGGAACAAGGAGGAGTTTGGACACGTGGGAAGGAAAATTGCCGAGCTTCAACATAGATTGGAGTGGTTGGAATTACAACCATCCGATTCGGGTTTAATCGGCGAGTTGAGGACCACGAGAGCTAACCTCAACAGTTGGCTAGAGAAAGAAGATGAAATGTGGAGACAAAGGTCAAGGTTGAACTGGTTTCAAGGAGGCGACAGAAACACCAGTTTTTTTCATGCGAAAGCATCGGCTAGATACCAGAAAAATTATATTGATGGTATAGTTGATGAGCAGGGGAGGTGGCGGGAGGATGAGTGAAGATTGAGGAAGTTCTTTGTGGCCTATTTTGAGAAGCTTTTTACTTCAAGCAAGCGGAAGAGTTCTCCGAAATATTACAGGCTGTCCAACCGAAAGTTACAATGGATATGAACGTTGGCGACCCAGTGTACACGGCACGGGAAGTGAGACTGGCCTTGAAGCGGATGTACCCCCTGAAAGCTCCTGGACCCGATGGTATGCCCCCCCTTTTTTTCCAACATTTTTGGAATACGTGTGGTGAAGTTGTAACAAGCACGGTGTTAGATTTCCTCAATCATGGTATGTCTCCTCCAAATTTTAATGAGACTCATATTGTGCTTATTCCAAAAATAAATGAACCGAAACATGTCTACGATTATAGGCCGATTAGTCTTTGTAATGTGACCTATAAGATTGCCTCTAAAGCAATTGCAAACAGGCTGAAAAAATTCCTCCCATCCATTATTAGTGATACCCAAAGTGCCTTTGTGCATGGAAGGTTAATCACGGATAATGTTCTAGTAGCCTTTGAGACTATGCATCATATTAGTAGGAAAAAGGGGGGTAAAGTGGGTGAGATGGCCATTAAACTTGACATGAGTAAGGCTTATGATAGGGTAGAGTGGGTCTTTGTGGAGAAAATTATGGAGAAACTGGGTTTTGATATTAAATTGAGGAGTTTGATCATGCAATGTATTACAACGATTTCCTATGCTATCAAGATTAATGGTCGCCCTAGAGGTCGCATTATTCCTTCCAGGGGTATCCGACAAGGAGATCCCCTATCACCTTACTTATTTCTCTTTGTGTGCGAAGGGGTTATCTGCTTTGATTAAAGCTTCGTGTGTAATGGAAGCATGGAGGGGATTGCTATCGTCGTGGGGGTCCTAAGCTCTCTCATTTATTTTTTCTTTGATGTGAGTCTCATTTTTGCAAAGCAACTATTGCAGAGTGTGACACCTTGCAAAGAGTGTTGGGGGTTTATGAGCAAGCTTGGTCGGTCAAGAATTGAATAGAGCAAAAACTTCCCTATTCTTCAGCAGTAATACTCCCAAGGAGATTCAGGAAGAGATCAAAAGAAGATTTGGTGCCCAAGTAATCAAGCAACATGAAAAATATCTTGGCTTGCCGTCTCTTGTGGGTAAAAACAAACGCAGCACTTTTAATGATATAAAGGAAAAGTTGGGTAAGAAATTGTCCGGATGGAAAGAGAAGCTGTTGTCCAAGGCGGGGAAAGAAATATTGATTAAAGCGGTGGCGCTAGCTGTACCAACTTACACAATGAGCTGTTTTAAATTGCGGATATTCTTTGTGAGGAGTTAACAGGCATGATAAGGAAGTTTTGGTGGGGCCAAGTGAAGAACGAAAATAGAATCCCTTGGTTGAGTTGGGACAAAATGTGTGAATCAAAGTCAAATGGAGGTATGGGTTTTAAGAACCTTAAATTGTTTAATTTGGCTTTGTTGGCAAAACAAGGGTGGAGACTCCAAGTAGGCGAAGACTCTCTAGTTTATAGAGTGTTGAAGGCGAAATATTTCCCAAGGTGTGAGTTTATCCATGCATCACTTGGCAAGAATCCATCTTACTCGTGGCGAAGTATTATGGCAGCCCAATCATTAGTTAAAGAAGGATTGAAATGGAGGGTTGGGAATGGCGCAAACATTCGAGTATGGGAGGACAAATGGCTGCCTATTCCTCCATCTCATAAAGTGATTACTCCAAGGCTTTTCCTACATGCGGACACAAGGGTGGCAGAATTACTAGATAGTGAAAAAGGGGAGTGGCGGTCTGAGGTCATTGATACTATTTTTTTACCACATGAGGCGGACAGTATCAAAAGCATTCCCATTAGTGTCCGGCTACCACCGGATAAACTTGTTTGGTCCGAAACACCAAATGGTTTATTTACGGTGAGGAGTGCGTACAAAGTCGGGCTGTGAACTTGTTCTCATCGCCTAATAAAGGTACTCGATCGGATGCTAGCAAATTGAGGAGTTTTTGGAGGAAAATTTGGAGCATCCAGGTACCCCACAAAATTCGCCATTTTATGTGGCGTGCATGCCGTAACGCCTTGCCAACAAAGGACAACCTGCTGCGTCGGAAAATAGTCCAGGATGAGGTGTGCGAAGAATGCAAAGAGAAGCCGGAGTCGGTGTTTCATGTTCTGTGGGAGTGTCGGAGAGCTAAGGAGGCACGGGAGTGTTCCAAGATGGTGTTTCCGGACCTGGGTGGTTCATCCCTGTCCTTCGTGGACGTTATGTGGAAGCTGCTAATGCAGGAGGATGTGGGTGAGGAGCACGTGGCTCAGGTTGCCACGACGGCATGGGCAGTATGGCATAATCGGAATGAAGTCAGGTGTGGCGGAGTAAGTAAGACAGGGAGGCAGATATTTAGTTGGGCAACAGAGTATCTTCGGGAATATAGAGCGGCGACCTTGCTTGACCGATCAGTTGATCCGACGCATCAGAGGAGTGTTAGGTGGACACCTCCACGGGATGGGTTTTTCAAGATCAACGTTGACGGAGCCGTTTTCACAAAAAATGAGGCGGTGGGCGTTGGGGTAGTTATCCGTGATGATGAAGGAAGGCTTGAAGCGGCTCTAAGCGGGAAGATCCGATTGCCGTTAGGAGCAGCAGAGGTCGAAGCCAAAGCGATCGAAGTGGGCCTGCTCTTTGCAATGGACGTCGGTGTAAGGGATGTGATACTGGAAGGTGATTCTGAAGTGGTTTATAATGCTTTATGTAACTATTCCTGGGCCCCATCCACAATAGCATTTGTGACTAATGGGATTCAAGACATAGGCAAAGATTTTAGAAATATTGAGTATTCACACGTGCGGAGACAAGGGAATATGCCGGCCCATATTCTAGCAAAAAATGCATCTAGCATAAATGATTATGTTGCTTGGATTGAAGAGGAACCTTGCTGTATTATGCAAGCTCTTATCCATGATGTAACCTCTTTTTCGTAGTTGCAATAAAAGTATATCTATATTTCGCATCAAAAAAAAAAAAAAAAAAGCATCCACTTAAAGTTTAATTTTTTTTTTTTAAAAAAATTATTCAGAATCAACTTAAAGTTTAGTTCGTATGTTTAAATATAGAAATAATTCTGAATATTTACTTTTCAACACTTCTTTAAAAAATAATTCATTGATTAACTTTAATTAAAAAATTGGATTGTGTAACCTTATAATTTTTTAGGTGCAATCTAAACAGAATGAAAAAGTAATTCAACAATATATATATATTTATAAAAAGAAGAAGAAGAAGAAATTTTTGATATTTTGTGATATATTTTGTATATGATTGCATTAGTTTATTATTTTAGTATTGATTATTTAAATAGTTTCTAGATGTATATGTAGTATTTTATTGCTACACGAAAACAATATAATTGAATAACTATGAATTGTTTATTTTATATAGGTTCATTTTTAATTATTAATAATTGTTTATAAATTACAATGTAAATTTTTAATTATTTTAATATTGTCCCGCTTAACCTAAAATCATGACCTTATCATTACAATCAGGGGCGAAGCCGGGGGGGAACCGCCACTCTTGACTCCTTCAAAACTTTCATAGCTATAGGCATATGAGAAGATGTTTGCCCCCTCCGATCTATTAACATAGGCAAAAAGAAAAACAACACTCAGTAAAAGGAACCAAAAACTGACATAGTCTACTAAAAAAACAAAAGAAAAGAAAACAAGTTATAAAGGGAGCAAGAAGTTCCTTGACACATCAAAGTCTTTTTATTTTTGATCCAGACACATCAAAGTTAATAAGTCAAATGAACTTTTAACTTTGGCTTATTTCACATTTTCACTTTCTCACTAATATACTATCATAGACTCACAGCACTTTTGCCTTTTATTTTTTATTTTTTATTTACATTGTAAGAAACACAATAATTTTCACAATACTTGAGTTAGTAAATTTTTACTTATTTTTATGTGGACCCATATTTGACATTATTTTTTATTTACCAATTAACAATTAAGCAACTTAACAATTATGAAAACTTTTGTGAATCTAGAATTATTGAAAAATTTTCATGTCTCCCACCAATTTAATTAGTGGATTCCATATTTTACCAATAATAATAATAATAAAACTACTTAATGTTCAAACCACCAAAACTCCAAAGCCACCAATATATATATCTATATATTTTATCTATCTCTGGGTGCTTTTACAATTTCAAACTCCAGTGTTTTGCTATTAAATTAGATTTTAATTAATTTTTTATGAGAAACTTAAGTACTTACAATAATAGAGAAAAAAATTTTGAGTTCTATATTTTTTTGAAAGTAATCAAAGAAAGTAAAGTATATATACTATTTTGTAGATATTTGCTATACTCTTAAGGGTGACAAATTATTATTGTTTACATTTAAATTAGATTGCATAAGCAAACTAGTTTATCCGTAAGCAAACTAGTTTATCCATTCACACGTCTCTCTTCACGATCATCTTTCAATGAAAAGAAGAAATGCATCCAAGAATACCAAACTGGTTAGTGACATTGGAAATAGAAAGGGGATCTCTTTTACATACCCAAAAAAAAAAAAAAAAAAAAAAAAAATCATGACAATTACATTAGTTTACAATTGAAAAACAATTGTCTATTTATTTTATTATAAACGTAAGGACACAATTTGAATCCTAGGCCCAAAAATGCAAAGGATCTAGGCCCAAAAAACCTAATACAATGAATTTGTAAAGAGTGGATTGGAAAACTAGGCTCTAATGAATTGGGTCACGATTATAACAGATCGAAATGACAATAAAGTAAAAATAGACTAATTTTATCTAAAGAAAATCGTCCTCGACACATTCCGAGGAGAGTAGTTCTAGTATATATCTTTTGAAGTTGGTTACAAGTATTGTTTTTATTGTTACAATGTTTTCTCTCTTAATTCTCCGATCCCCTCCACTTAGGGTCTTCTTTCTATTTTATACTATCCTCCTTCTTCATCTCTACCCTTCACGTGTAGATTAGATTGCTGGTATTGATCATTATCCCATCAGCACCTTCTTGAAATCTTTGGAGAGTAGTTGTATGGCTGAAAGTTCTTGTTTAGATTTCACTTCCTTATTAATGTAGTCAGAGAGTTAGTTACTGAGCATTTAATGCGGTGATAGCAGCTTTCCCTTTAGATATTTCATAGCCTCCCTCTGTCCTGTTTCTTCTTGATACTTATCCTCATCGGTGGAATCATCTACAACGTTATTCTTGATGTTAGACCGCACCTTCTAACCTTGGCTCTACTCGGCCGAGGAAGCATTCCTCCTTGGATCACCTCCCTGGAACATCACGCCTAGATCCTTTCCTTCATTTATTAGTGCTGACCTTTATAACACATTTATCCATCCTCGAACTATGAGGTGTCCTCAGCCTGGGCCCCCGATCCAATATATTCTACCAAGCCTAACATCCCTAGAATAAATATTTATTAATTTTTCTTTTAATTTTACCCCTCGAACTAAAATCCTAGCTCCATCATTAGCTACAAGTCTACAATTGCTACTATTACCAGCACTTGCTACTTTATCCCTTCTTTAGCAAATACTACCAATAACATACATATCATTGGGCTTTAATGTAGTCATGTGGAGTTGATCTTCACTTCATAAATAAGAAAGGCAGAAACAAGTGCCAACTAAAGGGCATATATACGAAATTCCCAGATTTATGAGATGCAAAAATAGAGAAAAAATATACGCCAAGAAAAAAATAATCACACACAAGACAGTATTTACGTGGTTTGGCAATTTGCCTACATCGACGAAGTTGCAAGATTTCACTATTCTTAGGGAAAAATACAATGCGGCAGTACAATTTTCTCTTTCAAAAACAACATAAAACCTTAATCTCTGAAACAATAGTTTTTTTTGTATCCCGCACACAGGATTCACAATGGGTTACGCCTCACTCAATGGACTAAGCCACAAAAAATCTCCCATTAAAAACCATAGCTATATTATCTCGGGTCGGGTCATAATCCGGATCAAACACAACTAGGCTTCACAAAGCCTAACACCAACACATCGTATTTATATGATAAGTGCACATACTTTCTATTGCTTTGAAAGTCACATATGGTTTACAATCATAAAACTGCACAAAATAACAATGTAGGATGTAGTAATGATTGTACCCGAATACATCTATGATTCTTGATAGATTTTTTTTTTTTTTTTTTTTTTTTTTTTTTTTTTTCATATTACGATTATTTGGCTAATGAATAACATGTTATGACACTCCTTTCTCATTGTCTTCGTGAATTTAACAATTGGTTGAATATTTTTTTTCCAAATCCAACTGTTTGTCTAAATTGGTTCGAATTTCTTTGACAAGGAAATTTTGAGATTCTTAAGTGCCCTCCCAGCTCTTAAATCTCTAGACCTAAGTTCCAATGATTACATGGAAGGGCCTCTTTCTAGCAACGGTACAAGCATATTTAAATTTTCTTCGTCAAGTATACCATGAAAAGTTTAGACAAAACTGAACTTTAGAACCAATTTTACCTTTATAGACATTTTTACTTTCTTCATATTAAAAAGTATCAAGAATTACACATAGAAAGCTTTGAGAGAAAAATTTCTATATGCAGTTGTATAAGCTTAGAGAATAATACATGTACTCTGCTCTTTATATAAGAATCAGAGTGAAGCGGGAAAATAGGAATTGATCTAACAACCTATGCACGTGTCACCCCAACTAACTAATTTCTACATTTTAAGCTAATCAATCTACATGTCGTTTAGAACTTCAATTTACAAAACTACTTGCAGTTTAGACGGCAAACTTGCTTGAACTGTTTCTGCACTTGATCTCATCTTCAACAAAAAAGCACAAAATGCTTGATATATGCAAATGATTGTGGCAATGTGTCTTCAATATGAAATGTGTCATTCTACTAGATCTTGCATCTGTACTACTATTTTCAATCTAACACATGCATCTCTCTTTACCAATGATGTAGAACTGGTTAATCTAAGCAACTTGGAGGTCCTCATCTTGAGAGGAAATCATCTTGATGGAAGCCTACCATTCAAGGGTAAACATTCCATAATCTATTTTAACTGCTAGATTAATTTTTGTGTGACAGGTAGTTCTTTTAGTATAAACTAATGAGCCATTTTAAATATTTTCTCTTGACACTATCTATTGTTGATTCTCTTCGTAGAAATGGCAAACTTTAGCAGTTTAGAGATTTTAGATTTGACTGGAAATGATTTTACTGGAAGTATCCCTCCATATATTGGAGCGTTATCTTCTCTCAAGGTTATATCATTAAGTGATATGAAACTTAATGGTACTTTACCCATTCAAGGTAAGAATCTACTATGAAATTGAACTTTTCAAATTGTTAGTTCAACTTGAATGCACAGAAATTGATCATTCACTTTTTCAAGATGGAGAAATTAATTATTTTGATCCTGTATACTAATTCACTTGTTTTGTTGATTCTTATGGTATAAGATTTTTAGGATAGATAACTAATTAATCATTTTATTTTTGATAGAATTGTGTGCACTGAAGAAACTTGAAGAGTTTGATCGTGGTGGTAATAACTTTGAAGGAATCCTTCCTTCATGCTTAACCAATTTGACTTCTCTTAGGTTGTTAGATATATCTCACAACCGGTTCAATGGGAACCTGTCATCATCTTTAATAGCCAACTTGATATTCCTTGAGTACATTGATCTGAGTTATAATCTTTTTGAAGGTTTATTCTCCTTCAGCTTATTTGCTAATCTGTCCAAGCTTAAAGTGATTCAAATTTTGAGTGACAACAACAAACTTGATATAGAGATTGAGAATTCCAATTGGGACCCTATGTTTCAATTACAAGTCCTAGTATTGTCCAATTGTAATCTAAACAAGCCCACTAGTACCATCCCTAAGTTTCTCTTTTACCAGCATGAATTGGAAGTAGTGGCTCTCTCTCACAGTAAGTTGAAAGGAAACTTCCCCATTTGGTTACTAAAAAACAATACTAGACTAAAACTGCGAAATCTTCAGAATATTTATTTGGATGGTCAATTTCATTTGCCTCCAGATACAAGAATCTTACTTGGTTGCATGTGGTGGGTTGTACAAATTTAAGCAAAATGATTCTTTTCACCCTTGAAACACAATGTGATTGTTGGAGTAGAAAGATGTATTGCACTAACGTAATAATTATCAAGGGTTGAGATTAAGAGTTGAAAAAAGTAACTTTGAATCTCAGCCCCTTTGAATAAAAAAAATAAAAAAAAGAGTAAAAAAGGTTAAATTTAAAAAGTAAAAAGAGTAAAAAAAAAAATGTTTGTGAGCAGAGAGAGAGGGGTAATTGCAAGGAAAAATGAGTATTTACCAATAATTTACAAACTATGCAGCAAAATGCACTGTTTTTGAAACTTGATTTTAACAAAATTAAGTTATAGGTAGAATTTGACATTAGCAATGTTGAATTCTGTGCACATTGTGCCACTTAAATTTTTTTTTTGAAAATTTAAGTCAAACTCGATATTGTTAATATTAAGTTCTACTTAAAAAATATATATATAACTTGATTTTGAGAATATTAAGTTTTACATAGAACTTGATTTTGTCAAAATCGAGTTTAAAAAAGAGAGGCGTTTTACTAAATAGTTTCAAAATAGGTTTATTTTGTTGTATAGTTTATAAATTATAGACAAATACCCATTTTTGCCGGTAATTGCATCCCATCCTAATCCCAATTCCCAACATCCGGCAGCAGATCACTTTACAGTGAGATCAACTTTGTCCACCCCTCAAGAGCAGCTTTCCTGAAAAAAATCAGCCACACCAAAACGTTGCTGTTACAAGTCCGAAAGGTTTCTTAGAAGAAAATGAGCGAGATAAGAGAATTTGAAGAATCTGTGTTGCTTGAAATGTTGATTGATGGTGGGTATGGTGCCCGTTGTTCAGACTCTTTTGTTTTCTTCTTCTTTTTTTGGGCTGATTTGTGTTGTTGTTTAGGCCTTTGGGCTTATTTGTATTTCTTTGAGCAATTTTTTTTTTCAACCTTTATTGGGCCAAGATTTTGGAGGATCAAAATTTATTTCATATCGACTCAGATTATTATTTAGGGTGTTCAAGTTTTTCTTTAGGGTTTGTATGTTTGCTGTGAAATTGATTAATTTGTAGTTGATAACTACGTGGATTTTTTTTTTTTTTTCTAAAGGTGTTTGGTTCCTTCCGTTTAGATGTTTCACAATATTTAAATGTGGATTATTTTTTATTTTTAACGCAAATTTTAATGTAAGGTGGCTTTGCTTACCACATGTTTGATGTTTTGCATTTAAATATTATCTACAGAGTAATAAATATTTCTAATAATGACCTGCACATTCATCTTTTAAGGAATAGATATTCTGATCTAAAAAGCAAGGAAGTAGGTGCAGCTGTGCAGGTATAAGTGCGGTGATACGATAATTTTTTTTATAATACAGGACATAGGTACAGCTAGACACGTCTATTAAATATATTTTTAATTTTATTTTCTATATATTATTGAACATTTATTTTTCATATAATGATAAATATATATCAAATTAGGAGTTATAATGGATAATAAAGCAAATCTATAACTACTAAAGGATGTTTACAAACTAGAATACAAATCAAGAATAAAGATTTTTATTAATTTTCAAATAAATTATTACTATTTAGAGCATAAGTGTTCTCTTTCTTTTGTAAAAGAGTATTTAATTTCTCTTGTTCTTGGGTCTCGGTTGTGTCCTGATTTTTTTTTTTTTTAAAAAAAAAAAAAAACACGATTGGGACGTGCATGCAAAAGTATAGTCCTAAATATATCAAGTGTCTAACACAAATATGACAACCTAAATGAAAATATATGTGCTTCCTAGGTTCTGATTGCTCCTGTTACAGGAGTCTTGTAAAGAAAATGTTAAAATTGCATCCATACTACGTATACGTCTTTGCAAATAGAGGAAGTTCTTGCAAATTTCTATGCACTGGCGGAGCCAGGGCAAGCGAGGGGGTCAATTGACACTTGAGCTTCCCAAAAATTTGTTAAATTTTCTTTTATAGTAGCACCAGTTAGAATTAGTTTTTACTGAAAAGCTCAAAAGACCTCTTTTATACTGCTGCACATACCTTTTTTTAAAAAAAAAAAAAAAAAAAAAAATCTAGGAAGAGTTTTACCTAAGAGTAATGTATTTACTTAGTAAAAAAGATAAAAAAGTTAGTCATAATATTTTTGCAACAATTTCACAATAAAATTTAAGTGATAAACTATTAATAGCAAATAAAAAAATAATATCAATAATAGGTCTAAATGAGGACAAATAGTAGCTTATTACCAAGGCTTGTGAAATTATAATGAAATTGTTGTCCAAAGTGATAGTTTTTAGACCCCTTAAAAACATAATTGGATTAACCTAGGTAATTAACCAAGTTGTTACTTAGTCTAAATTCCAAATCTAGGTTATCACAATCAAACAATCATATCATGTAAAGCAGCGGAAAGATAAATAACATAATGATATGATCACCCAGGAAACCAAACCGGTAAAAACCTGGGGATGATTTAACCTAACTATCCTCAAGGTAAACCTGAATCCACTATGAAAGAATCGAAGTTGTTCAACAAGGCTTAGACCACTAACATCCTATTACTACCCACTAGTAGAAACTTACTAACACGACCATGTGCAAGCTTCGAAACCATGGATTTCTTCTTTCTTGGATTCTCCAACAAGTACAAGCACACCGCTTGTGTTTCTTTAAGTTCTTATGGCAGCAATTGAATGATCATCAAGT
Source organism: Quercus dentata (assembly GCA_028216015.1). NCBI lineage: Eukaryota > Viridiplantae > Streptophyta > Magnoliopsida > Fagales > Fagaceae > Quercus > Quercus dentata. Next base: position 16,472,056 of record CP116448.1, read on the forward strand.
TCTTGAACGATCTCCTTCTTGATAATCCTAAGTTTGTGTAAAGGAAAGCTCCTCACAGATCTTACAAGAGATTTACACAAATAGCAATATGAACAACATTAAAACATGGAATTCTGCAGAAAACGCGATTCGCTTTCGAATTATGATTGATCAAGCCTAAGCTTCAATCGATCGAACCTGACCAAAATGCTTTATTAAATCTGCATTAACTTAAATCCAACTTTACATAAATGAACCAACTTTGGGCAAATCTAAACACGACTAAACATCTTGTTTTGATTATGGTTTGCCAACGATACACATTAGAGTTCTAAATACATAAAATTCTAAGTCATTAGAACCTAACACAAAGCAATACTAAAAAAAAAAAAAAAAAGGTGTATTTACTTGTCACACGTCACTTTCTATTATCATGAAAAGTATTAAAATAATGGGTCCCACTTTATAATAATCATACTTTTTATTGAATAAGAATCTTTTTTTTTTTTTTTTAAATCCTTCTGAATGTTCAAATAGTGTGTAAAACACCTTGAACGTTTAGACCCCCCAAATTACAAATTACAAATTACAAATTACCAATTCAAGCTTATTATTAAATAATGTATGTGCGGAATATGAACATAAGCTAAAATAGAATTGATAAAATAATCTAAACCAAATAAAATCACAACCACAGCAGAAATTAAATGACAAAGTTTAAGGGAAGAGAAATGCAAACACAAAGACAACACGGTGATGTGTTATCAAAGAGAAAATCGAAGTCCTCGGCGTAAAACTTATTCGCCACCCTCCAGGCAGTGAATAATCCACTAAGGAATGAAGTTGGGATACATGAACAACAAAAGACCCTCCAAGCCTAATCTACTTAGTGTACCTAAACCCCTCAAACTTCTTGCTCCAATGAGGTTACGCCGAACCTTTGTCTTCTTTAGCTTACTGAATTCCGTTATAGCCCATAGCATCAACCAATATTAATTGGTCCATTCCTAACTGCTTCCCAAGCACTAAATAACATTCTCACAGATATGGGTATGGTGAGAAAAAGTTTTGGCTAATGTACCTCTCAGGGATGTAACAATGGAGAGGGTGAGAGTTGAGGAATTTGAAGAGTCACTATGTAAAGATTGTGGATGAGTTAATTTTGTTTTTCTCTAGGGTTTCTCTCTCAAAATTCTCTTTGGAAGCTCTTTACATTTTGTGGGTATAAGGGGTATTTATACTTGCGTGAGAATGGAATGTGAAGAGTCAGTTTTTCAAAACAGAGTTGGCTGGCGACTTGGCCTCGCGGTTTGACCGAGTTGCGAGTTCAAGCTGCGAGCTAAGCGAATGGCCGATCTGGATTTTTTGTCCTGTAGTGCTACAGGTGGCATTACGGTTCAGCTTCTCTGCATGCTTCACTCGTGTGCATCCTCCGGCGGTTTGCCAGTCACAAGCCACCAGCGAGATCCAATCGCGAGTCCCCCGCTTCGATTGCACGAGTCTTGAGTATTTCTTCACACTCTCTCACACACTACCCTTACATGATTCCCACCTAAATACAAGGTTTCTAAGTGCCGAATTATAAGCAAATTGGCATGGAATAAAGCCAACAAAATGATTGATTAAATTCAACCTTACACCTACTATTATATCCTTGTAGGCTTGTACTGTATAAGACACTAAACATAGATTTGTAGGCTCCCACTAAAATTTTCTTTTTCCATCTTCTTACTTGTCTATAGTTTCATAGTTTTTGCTATAGACCCAAAGTTTAAATATTAAAAAAAAATTCTCTCAAACCAAAAAAAAAAATAAATAAAGGAAAAAAGGAAAAAAAAGAAGAAAGATTGAAATTTACTCTAGTTTTTGCTTTTGTTGATGGAGGTAGAGGTGGTCTTCCATTGAGGAATTCTTGTGGGTAGGCGAGTGGGCTTTTTTAAGATCCTAATATTATATACTATATAATAAAAGTTTGGCTTAAAAGCCGTGGTTACGCCAAGTGGTTTCACCAAATTGTAGAATTTTTTTTTTAGATTTTTCAATAAATTCATTCACTTAAGTTTTGGGATAAAAACAAAAAGTTTTTTTTTTTTTTTTTTTTTTTTTTTTTTATCAACTTCTTTGGATAAAGAAACAATAAGTGTTCTAATGAACTTCTTCTTCTTCTTTTTAATTTTTTTTTAAAGTAACAATTTTACTAGCTTAGTGTTAGTATTTTTCTTTTTCTTTTTTGAGATAAACATTTATCCTACATCATCTATTTCCTAATAATAAAGTAACAAATTTAAAAGTATTATTTTTTCTTCTCAATTTTTTTCTTTTGGAATAAATAACAAAAAATAGCTAATATTTATTAACTTTAACGTAAACTTAAAAAGAAAATTCTAATAACATTAACTATTTTTTTGGGATAAAGTTAAAAAAAAAAAACTAATATGTAATTAACATAAACTTCTTAATTACATAAACTTCTTTTTCTTTCTGTTCATATCAAGTTATCAACTTCTTCGCAACTTAAGATTATCTAATATAAAAGTGAGGGTATATATACTGTTTGGTATATTTTTCCCTTTTCCTACCATACGGTTTCTTGATATATTCTTTCCTACTCATACTACCTTACCTATGAAACTTGCATGTATGTATTTGACTTCTTCTTTTTGATTTTTCATAAAATTCCCTTATTTATTTATTTTTATATCAAATTAAATATGATTTGTGTGCGGGTTGCCTTTTGTTTAAGTTATTTTTTTTTTAACTTTGATATAATTTATATGCTTATGATAGTTTTCAGAATCAATTGTATATCTTCCATGAAAACTAACAGATTAATTTTAACAAAAATTTTATTCACTTTTTGAAAGATCTGTTTTCCAATATGTGTAGATCACAAAGGTAACCATGAGACCAAGATTTGAGCATCCAAAACCATGAGAACGAACATCACTCCACAAAGAATGGAGACGAAAAATTGATTAAATATAAAAAGGGTGATGTAAAAACAATGGATATTTAAGTTGATGTGAAATCTCCATAACTTCGCTGTCTCCCCTTTGCTGATAAAGTTAATTCAATTTAGTGAATAACATCATTTTCAAGGCTGACTTGCCTGACATGGTAACTGGACTTGTAATTGCCTAATTGGCTTATATCTTTTTATTTCTACAATGATCTTGCTTACCGTACATTCTCTTACTCCCATGTGATTGCTTGTTAGTCTCCCACTAGATCAATTTAATTAGTATTATATGTGAATTTAGGATTGATTGCTCAATTAGTGAATAACATCATTTTCAAGGCCGACTTGCCTGACACGGTAACTGGACTTGTAATTGCCTAATTGGCTTATATCTTTTTCTTTCAACAATTATCTTGCTTTCTGTAATTATGTGGTATTCTGTCTTTCATATGTCTTTTTTTGAAAGATTGGTTTGTAGAAGTCACCATGTTCATATTTGTTTCCCTTAAACTTCCGTGGTTTGCAAATGGAATTTGTTGTGTTGTGAGTGTTTAACAATGAAGTATATGTTAATATTACTTATTACCAAAAAAAGAAGAAAAAAATTGTAGCATGGCATTTTTTCTGCTCCATTCTATGTTCCACTAATAAAAACTTGAAATATGCCAACCATTTTAAATAATTAATTTCTAATTTTATGACAATAAAATGTTAAATTACCGATTCTATAAAAACTTAAGATATTGAAATATGGTAAATTTAATTATTTAACAACATACTTCTAACTATCTATACTATATATAAGAGGATTCCTCTTATTGAACTGAACCTTTTGTGGTTCAAAAATACCCTCATTAATGAAGGGTAACTTCATTTAGAAATAAGGCCATAAATGTCAAATAACAAATTTCATTTTTAATTCAAAAAGAGAACTCCTAAAATTTAGAATTTTTTTCCTTTCACGTTCAAAAAAAAAAAAAAAAAAATTAAAGTTACTGCTTATCTCTAAAGTTTATCATTTTTATTTTTGAAAAATAAAAAATATATTTCTACATTATAATAGATGCAAATTATTAACCTTTATCTAAAAAAATAGAAAAGCCTTTGAGCAGGTGCATGAGTGCATGCTCAGAGACTAGTATATATATAATCTTGGCAAACTAATGTGGCCCTAATAAATCAGCGTATCTAACACTAAAAAGAAAAATTAACGTGGAAGTGAAGGGAGGGAGAAGGAAATTGAAAGATCTTACAATGATAGACTTACATATATATTATATACCAACCAATTTATTTGACTAAGATGATAGAACACAGAGGTGAAAAAGTGAAGTTCATGTGCGTGGATAGTGGGACAAAGACGAAAAAGAAGGGGAAACGTGATTGATGGATGTTAGTGTATAGCTTAGACAATTTTAGCCCATTGGGCTTAGCCTAGTATACTGTACTTGTAGTTTACTCCTTTTACTTGTACTGCACACATATCTAGCCTATATAAGGCTCTCTATTGTACATTATTATACATACGTCAATATACAGACTATTCAGCCTTTCTCACACTTTATATTCTTAACATGGTATCAAAGCCAATCCTATGACTTTCTGGTTCCTATTGACGTCTCTGGTGTTCTTTCACGCCCCGCCTTCATCCAAGAGCCACCGTCGAAGCGAGTCACCGCCGTCACACCCAGACTCCAAAGAACTCTCGGATCTCATTGTTCTACTCATCCAACTGTCAAAGCAAAAGCATTGAGTGACAGAACAGATCATCCCGAGCAAAACCCAACCAAGAACGGCCAGAAAACACTTCACACGCGCCTCCACGCGCCGCCCGAATTTTCTACCTCACGAGCACACGCTCCACACACCGCCACTCTCACTCACGTGCCCCACGCGCTGCCAGACTTCCTCCACGCGCCACACGCGCACACACGCGCCAGCTTCGTTTCACGAACTGCCACGTCAGCCCTAATGTGACGTCACCCGCCACGTCAAAGCACACGTCATCCGTTGACTAGACCATACCTGACCGTTGACTTTGACTTGACCGTTGACCAAGTCAAAATTTTTCAACAGACTGTCTTGCTTTCGATTTTCGCGTAGATTCTGATTTTGGGCTCCGTTTATGCATTTGAGGTATCTAAATCTCACTTTTTGGTCATTTTCTTCATTATGGCTCAACAAAGTGAAAGAGATATCATACGTCCTATTACTATCATGTTGGATGGTCCTACTAGCTATCATGCATGGTCTCAGAATATGACCGTCTTTCTCAAGGGTCGTAAATCGTGGAGATATGTGACTGGTTCAATTCCTAAGTCAGTACCAAACCCCGAGTCCAAAGCCACAGTTGTTGAAGAGTCTTCCAAGCTCTTTGTTACAACAGATGATTATGAAGAATATCTAGAAGAATGGGAGAGTATTCAGAGTAAGATCTTATCTTGGTTTATCAATACCTCTATTCCCTCCATTCATAATCTTCTTCCTCGTCTTGAAACTCGCCGAGATCGCTTGGAAATTTTTGGCCGATCGTTATAATCGCACTAATGATTCAAGCTTGGAGTTTCACATTGAATCAAAGCTTTATCAAATGCGCCAAGAGACAGTCAGTCTATTTTCGATTTTTATTCTCGAGACTTCTACTATGTGGGAACAACTCTCTGCTTTGTAGATCCTCCATTGGTGTGTTCTAAGGACATTGAGCTCTTTGTCAAATATCGGGATCATTTGTAGATTTATGCATTTCATGATGGGTTTACGTGAGGATTTTGAGCCTACTAGGGCTTCTCTACTTAGCCGGTCTCCTACTCCTTCTCTTGATACTGCAGTAAAGGAGCTCATTTTCGAGGAGAATCGTCGGCCTACTTATCACATGACATCCTCTGATCATGTCTTGGCTACACCCTCACCATGACCTCCCATTGTTGCGATCCATTTGCTCTCTCGCAAATAAACTCCGGGCGTCCCACCTCTCGGTCTTCCAAAGGTGCTCACTGCAAGTGTTGCCGTGCCAAAGGCCATGACATCTCTGTTTGTCGTAAGCTACAGAAATTTGTGCAAGAGCAGAATAAAGCTTCTCTTCCTCGGGCGACTCATTGTATGTCCTTGAGATCCATCGGTTCCTACAGGTCCATCTTTGGCTTCCTCACTTACTACGGGTGATATTGAGGCGGTTGTTCAACAGATTTTATTTCGCACTTCCACTGCCCTTTATGTCACCTCGGGTAAACAACCTTGGTTTTTTGATACTACATGTTGTAACCATATGACTCCTGATGAATCCCAATTTTTCGATAAGGCACCCTTAGAACATCCAATCACCATTTACATTGCTGATGGAACTCCTATGCCTGTTAGTCATAAAGGAACAATCTCTTTTCCTTGTTTATCCCTTAGTGACACTTTTAATATTCCAAAGTTATCCCTCAATTTGCTTTCTGTTGGTCAATTTTGCGAATTAGGCGTAGATCTTCTATTTACTAATCATGGTGTGGATGTGCGGGATCCCCGGACGGGTCAAGTGCTTGGGACAGGCCTTAAGGTTGGTCGCATGTTTGAGGTTCATGACTTAAAGATTCCTTCACAAGTTGTTGCTGCAGCTACTACCACCGCCACCTCCTCACCTAATCTATGGCATGCTCGTCTTGGTCATCCATCCTTATCTCGTCTTCAATTGTTAGCTTCTCAAGGTCATTTAGGTTCGATTCGATTTTTTCAAAATTTGATTGTATTTCTGTCATTTTGGCAAACAAACAAAATTGCCATTTAATAAAAGTGACTCCTTTTCTTCCGCCCCTTTTGATCTTATACATTCTGATATTTGGGGTCCCGCACCTGTTCCCACTAAGGGGAGATCTAAATATTTTGTCATATTTGTGGATGATTTTTCTCGGTATACTTGGATTTATATGCTTCACCATAGGTCCGAACTTGTGTCTATTTACCAAACATTTCATAAAATGATTGAAACACAGTTCAATCGCACCGTTAAAGTCTTTTGATCAGATAATGCTCAAGAATATAATGATAAATCTTTCCTATCCTTTTTAGACAGACATGGACTCTTCCTCGGCGGTCTTGTCCTCACACCTCTCAACAAAATGGTCATGCAGAATGAAAACATCGTCACATTCTTGATGTTGTCCGCACCCTTCTCATTTCTGCCTCTCTTCCCGAGCGATTTTGGGGTGAGGCCGCACTCTTCTTTGTGCACACTATTAATCGTATTCCTTCACCAACTACACACAACAAATCACCATTTGAGCTTCTCTATGGTCAAACTCCTAACTACTCCTCTCTTCGGGTTTTTGGTTGTGCTTGCTTTGTCTCTCTTCCTCCTCATGAACGAACAAAGCTCCAACCTCGTACTCGTCTCTGTTGTTTCCTTGGTTATGGTGTGTCTCAAAAAGGGTTTCGCTACTATGATCCCATTTCTCATCGCCTTCGTGTCTCCCGTCATGTTGAGTTTTGGGAACATCGTCCTTTCACGAGTCTTCAGCAGTTTCCTACATCTTCTTCCTCAGAGTCTCCCATTTTTACCGATCTTTTCCTCCCTCTCTATCCTCGAACTTTTGGAGGATTCTTCAAAGATCGATCGCCTCTCCGCACGACTCATCTCCGATTCTCGTCTCTCGGCATATGACCCGCCTGTCTTGGATCCTGTGGCACCACCCTCTCTTGAGTCTCCTATTGGTCTTGAACTTCGTCGTTCCACTCGGGTAAGCATTCCTCCCCCTTATCTCACTGATTATCATTACTCTTTTGCTCTTGCCACTCTCTATGAACCTCACACCTATCGTGAGGCTCATATCGACCCTCTTTGGCGAAGCAAGCTATGAATGAAGAACTAGATGCCCTTCATAAGAATCACACTTGGGATATGGTTGATTTGCCTCCTGGTCGTCTGTAGTAGGTTATAGGTGGGTTTACAAGATCAAGACCAAGGCCGATGGATCTCGTTGAACGATACAAGGCTTGCCTAGTTGCCAAGGGCTTTACTCGGGAGTATGGTATTGACTATGAGGAAACATTTGCTCCTGTTGCTCGTCTTACATCGTTAGATGTCTCATTCTTTGTGGTCTGCTGTTCGCCGTTGGCCTCTTTATCAAATGGATGTGAAGAATGCTTTCCTCAATGGAGACCTCCATGAAGAAGTGTACATGCAACCACCCCCTGGCTATCCACACTCGGGCAATCAAGTTTGCCGCCTTCGCCGTACTCTTTATGGCCTCAAGCAGGCTCCTTGAGCTTGGTTTGAAAAGTTTAGCTCGATTGTTGCTCAGCAGGGTTTCACTTCGAGTCCTCATGACTTTGCTCTCTTTGTTCGAAGATCCTCTGCTGGTATCACTCTTATTCTTCTTTATGTTGATGATATGATTATTACCGGAGATGATTCTGCAGGTATCCGCTCTCTTGAGAACTTCCTTAGTCAGCATTTTGAGATGAAAGATCCGGGCACTCTCGGCTATTTTCTTGGGCTTGAGATTACCTCATCCTTTGATGGATACTATCTTTCCTGGACTAAATATGCTTTCGATCTTTCTCCAAAGCTGGTGTCACTAATAGCAAGACTGTTTCCACTCCTTTGGAATACAATGCAAAGCTCACACCCTTGGACGGTGAACCTATATCTGATGCTACTCACTATCGTTAATTGGTTGGCAGTTTGATCTATCTCACTATTACTCGTCCGGATATTTCACATGCCGTGGGTATGGTTAGTAAGTTCATGGATGCACCTCGTTCTGTTCACTATGTCTTTGTTCTTCGGATTCTCCGATATGTCAAAGGCACACTTTATCATGGTCTGCATTACTCCTCTCGATCTTCTCTCGAGCTTCATGCTTATTCGAGATCCGATCGGGCGGGTGATCCGACCGATCGATGCTCTATCACAGTTTTTGTTTCCTGTTAGATACTTCTCTGGTCTCATGAGCTTGTTTGGCTTCGCTGGCTCTTGGCCGACATGGATGCTCCATAGCCCACCGCCACTCCTCTTTATTGTGACAATCGTAGTGCTATCTACATTGCTCATAATGATGTCTTCCATGAACGCACTAAGCATATTGAGATCGATTGCCGCATCACTCGCCAACATCTTAAGAAAGGAAATCTCAAGTTATTCTCCATCTCCTCTGCTGACTAGCCTGCTGATATCTTTACCAAGACTCACCCGCCTGGTCGTCTTCGAGATCTTATATCCAAACTCCAGTTGGCTTCCTCCTTGCCACCTCGAGTTTGAGGGGGGATGTTAGTGTATAGCTTAGACTAGTTTAGCCCATTGGGCTTAGCCCAAGATCTTTGTACTTGTAGTTTACTCCTTTTACTTATACTGCACACATATCTAGCCTATATAAGGCTCTTTATTGTACATTATTATACACACATCAATATACAGACTATTCAGTCTTTCTCACACTTTATATTCTTAACAATGGAGAAAAGAAAAAGGAAAAAAAAAAAAAAAAAAAAAAAGAAAGAGGAAAAGAACAGAAATAGAAGAGTTGATTTTTGTCCTGCTAATCCAAAACTCGCGGAAATGACTGGTACAATTAGCTGAACGGCTCGAATTATATATGACATGTTGTAGGGGCATTAATAGTACCAGTATGATGACTTAATGGTTTGTTAATTTGGATGGCATAAATTTGGATTTGGATTTGGATTTGGATTTGAGGGGGCACAATCCAAATCCTTTGTTTAGGCAAGTTAAAAAAAATGGATTTGGATTTGGCCCAAATTCATCTTGGATTTTAGGGGTCCAAACCCAAGAATTTAGAAATCCCTCGCCTTCATTCTAGCTCTCTCTTCTCAATTCTTCATCAGCTCTAGAAACTTAATTACACTCTCTCTTCCTCGTCCAAGCTTTTCTTCTTTCTCTCTATCTCGTGACAAGGTTTGTGTCACAACCCAAATCCATGGAACATGAATTTAGATGTATGACTAACTTGCCGATCTTACATAACTCAATAAACATAATTAATTTAAACATAATTTAGTAAACTCCAAATAAACAATGCTCTTAATAAATCTCTTACAATACTAAAATTCACAATTTAGAAATAATCTCCAAACTGTAAAATCTTAAGTGAAATAAAAATAACTAAAAATCCTTAAAAGCTTTAAGCATTATTGACATTGCCTAAAAACTCTCACGCTCTATCTTGCACCTTATGAAGAGATCCAAAGTTTCTATTTCCCAACTAAACTTTTGCATGAAAATTGTAATTAATGGGGTGAGCCACACATCTAGTAAGCACTTACCTACAATACACAATAGAATAGAGTCAAGCAGAGCACACGTATTTTAATTTCACAAACTCATTCAATAATATCAAATATAGTTTTTCCAAAGCATATAATGAATCACTTAATACATATGCAATCAAATCTTAAAATTATTTGAAAACACATACAAATAATTGATCATAGCACAGTGTCACATATACACGTATTACATATTCTCATATACAATCATGTGAGCAGATACCGACATCTAACCCCCGCTAGTAAGGGATCAACACTTATTCTCACATACAACGCTGTGAGCGGGCTTACACATATACCTGATCAATTCTAAAAACACTTATTTTGAGTCACATATCACAAAAGCAAAGCTTATACAAAATAGAATAATTTTCTTAATATTAACATTTATTCCAAATATAAAGGCATATCGAATATCACAATATCAAATTGAATATAAATCAAAGGATGCTTGACTCTCTTAAGGAACAAATAGGAACCGAGGAGTTTATATAAATATTTTTACAGTTCTTGAGTAAGTTTGAAAAATCAAATTGCTAAACGAAACATTTTAAATACCATTTGGAAAAAAGTAGGAATATGACTTTGAAATCACTTGGATTTAAACAACTTAAAGAATAAGAATCTTTTTAGACAACTTACATTGAAACTCAATTATTTTTTGAAAATATTTTAGTTTAGAAATCATCTTTTAAATGATATTCGGTCATTCAAAACGTTATTTAAAATTTGAAATTTCTCTTTAAAAAATTATTTAAAGTTGAAGTTTCTCTTTCAATGATGCAAAAATGCTTTCAATAAATTTTAGAAAACATAAGCTTAAAAACATAACTTTTGAAAACCTTTAACTTCTAAGAACCTAAAGAACAAAACTTGTGCATATTATGCATAATTACTTATAGTACTTGAATTTTTTTGAAAGCATAGTTGAAACACCCTCCAAATAGTCTCAAAACACTCTTAAATATGACCTATAATCAACCATGGAAATTACTTAATATACTCCACAAAATATAAAGCTTATTGAATTATACAAATTGACGCACTAGGATTATAATTTGCTGAACTAAATAATAACACTAATGTAAGGCATCTCTACCCAAAACTATGTTTCCTTAAATTTATGAAAACTATAGGCAGTAACCAAAACTTTAGGATTTAATATATGTCCTAAACGAAAAGTAAAACCCCAACATGAATTTGGCTTTATAATCATGACTTTGTTCTCGAATATACACACAATGGGCAACTAGAATCTAATATATATAAACCTGTACATTTTTAGACCCCTTAAAACACAAGTTGTTTAACCTAGTTATTTAGCTAAGTGATTACTTAGATAAATTATTAGTTCTAGGTTAACACATCCAAATCATATCATGTAAATAGTGTGGAAGTATAAAGAACACACGATATGATAACCCAGGAAAACCAAATCAGTAAAAAACCTAGGGAGGATTTATCCTAACTATCTTCAAGGTAAAACAAATCCACTATGAAAGAATTGAAGTTTATACAATAGAATTTAGACCACTAATATCCTATTGCTAGCTCGAGTAGAAAACTTACTACCACGACCACGTGACTGCTTCGAGTCCATAGACTTCTTCTTTCTTCGATCCATTGCAACCACAAGTACTCCTACTTGTGACTTTGAGACTCCACTCAAAGGTTTCAGATCTTCTTTAAGTTCTTTATGCAAAGAATCAAGCGATCACCAAGTTATTGACATGAATCTTGATCTTGATAACCCTAAGTGTGTATGAAGGTAAGCACGTCTAGATCTCACAAGAGATTCAACACACAGCACATCAAAGACTTCTAAAACATAGCCAAGGTTTTTCCTTTTAAAATTGGAGTAAAACATAAAACCCTACACATCATATGAGCTTGGGTTGAATTGGAAATTCTGCAGAAAAATAAATCAACATGAGATTTGATCGATTGAGTCCGATTTTCAATCGATCGAGCCTTGCAGATTTAGTCCAATAAATTTTGCAATCACTCGATTCCAATTTTACAAATAAACATACTTTGAGCAAGTCTAAACCTAGACTCTATGTTTTGATCATGGTTGGCCAACACATTACAAATTGAAGTTCAAATAAATTTAGTTCCTAAAATCTTAGAACCTAACAAACCCCAAAGAAAAACATCAAAGCCATCCTAATATATATAACCAATGAAAAACATTAAAGCCATCCTAATATACATAACCCCAAACGTGAAAGCCATATTCATGATTAAGATTTGTAATTCCATGATTTTGTTCTAAAACACTAACTGTAGGCAACCTAGTGAAATAGTGTATTGCGTACTAGCAATTTAATCTAATATATATCATCTCTTGTTAGACCCAAAGTCCTCAAATTCAACAGGTTAATGCTTATCTCATTTGTGTGATTGTACATGTTCAAATGTGATGTGTATGCTCAATTGCTTGCCGATCAAACCCGAAAAGATTTTTGAGTATTTTATATGTTTTTGAAAGTGATTTTATACTTTTGTGTTTTTTAGTTTTTATTCAAAATGCATTTTTGTGTTGTTCTTCAAAAACTTGTTCAGAGGCATTTTCGCAAGAAGCTCATGACTAAGAGCTTCCCGTGAAAAGAGTTTAAGGGAAATCTAAAAATCTCATTTTCATATAGAGAATATCGCAACCGCCTCGTGACTATTTCACGACCAAGCACTTCCCGCTAAATGATTTTTAGGCAAAATCTGAAAAACACAAGTTTCATACAGAGGCTATTGCGACTGTCTCGCGATTGTTTTGCGACTAAAAGCTTCTGTGCTTCAGTGGTGTTTTTTGCGTCTGACTAACCCACGAAAAACGTGTGTTTTCAGTTTCATAAGGTTGATGTGATAGGTTTTTAAACACTCTATTTCCCTCGCCTTGCCTCCCTTGAACCTTTCTTAATCCAAAACTGTCTTTCACTCTAAACCCTATCATTTTCAAGCTTATTTTCTGCAAAATCAACTTCAAGGTATGTTTTCTTAAACATTCTTTCCATTTTTGTCTTAGATTCTGCAGAAATTAACTTAGGTTTTTGAAATTGGGGATTTTTCGAAAAAGGGGTTGGGTTCATGATTTTAGCCAAAATTTTTTCAAAATTTTGATTGGGCTGAGTCCTATTTGGTTTGTGTGTATCTGTGTTGGCCCCTTGTGGCATTTTAAACATGTATTGAGGCATTTTTCTATGTGTTCATGCATTGTCCATTCATGTAGTGTAGTATTGCATGCCAAGTGTTTGTCAAAATGTTCAAGTGACATTTTTGTATTGATTTGGACTGAAATGAGTTCCAATATTTGAGAATACCCTTGATTTCGACTGAAATGAGTTCCAATATTTGAGAATACCCTTGAAATGAGTTCCAATATTTAGTAATTGTGTTTATCTCAATGCTTTTTAGCATTTTTTAGTATTTTTAGATGTTGATTATATATCTTAAGTGCCTCACACTTGTACCCTTGTAGGATCTTGTATCCTAGATGCATACTTCATGTATTTTGCATTGGTTGTGTGTTGGACATGCAATTGATCATTTTGATTGGTCTTCATTGCATTGCATGTCCGAATGAGCATAGTTAAATGTTCATTGTAGTCATTCTTTAATGACTGACCTTGTTTGATCAAGATATGCTTACATGTTTTATAGTGTTTACAAACTTGATCGCACTTTACTTGCTCATGTACGTACCATGTATTCAACTTGTTATAAGTTTAATGAAAGTTCTGTTTGTGTGCGAGTGTTTCAGGTTACATGTATATACGTGCAAGTGCTTCACAGCTTCTAAATTAGGTGTGAGTGAGTTTTGCCACTATTCCTAAACTCACGTTTAAGTCTAGAGTCTATTTTAGGGATTTTGTCATGTAATTTACAACTATGTGTTTTGTTGGCTTTAATTCTGTGCCAAATTTGATTGCTATTCTGTTTAATATTTTGTACCCCGTATTTCATGTGGGATTTATTTGTAAGGGTTGTGTGTGAGAGAGAAAGAGTGTGTGAAGACTTAAGGCAAATTGAAGATCAAGTGTTTTTTCGCAGGTAGCTCGCGAGTAAGCATCCCACGAAGTGATGCATGTGCCTTACACATAACTAGAATGCGAATAGTCGGGATAGGATGGAGACAGCTGGTTTTCATGAGTATCTCTTTGGTAAGGCTTTCCCGTGAGACACCTGTGAAACATTCTATTTTACCAGATTGTCATTTCTGATACACACTTTCTATACCTACACTATATATATCCACATTACCCACAGATGTTCAGGAGTGCTTCTGAGAGAAAACCCTAGCCAAAAACCTTAAGAGTTAGAGATTATTATACCCACAATTCTCTACACAATTACTTATGGATTTTTCTCAACTCCTACCTCTCCATTTTCATATCCTTGAGAGGTTGATAGCCAAAAAACTTACCACACCCTTTCGCAGTGTTCGGTGAGGTTTTGGTGTTATTGGGAAGCATTGGAAGAAGCCAAGGATGGCGGATGCTACATGGAGCTTGTTGTGGGATTCGGTAAGCTAGAGAAGACAAGGTTTGGCGTAACCCTATTGGAGTAAGAAGCTGGGAGGGGTTAGGTGCATTGGGTAGATTAGGCTTGGAGTGTCTTCTGCTATTCATGTATCCCAACTTTATTCTCTAGTGGATTATTGACCACTTGGAGGGCGGCGGAGAGGTTTTTCGCCGAGGACTTCGGTTTCCTCTTCGATAACACATCGCTGTGTTGTATTTGTGTTTGCATCTCTCTTCTCTTAATCTTTGCCTTTAATTACTGCTGTGGTTATGATTAATTTTGGTTTAGATTGTCTTACTAATTCTGTTTTAGCTTATATTCATATTTCACACGTATATTGTTTGTTTATAAGCTTGTGTTGGTAATTTGTAAATTGGGAGTCTAAACGTTCATTGGTGTTTTACACACTATTTGAACTTTCAGCATTTATTTAAAAGAAATCAAGACTAAAAGAATGGGAGAAAAAGTAAAACACTTAAAAGGCTTAAATAAAGGAACCCATGTTTTACCACAAAATATTTATAAAAAAAAAAAAAAAAAAATTACTTAAGTACTATACGGTAGAAAACCTTGAAGTTTTCTCTATTTTTTCCTTTATTTGAATATTTTATAGCTTTAACTCCTTGATTATTACTATAAATCCATAATTTAAGTACTTAGAAGAATAAAGAAAGAATGTTGCATTTTGCATATTTTTTAAAAAAGAAATGAAGGTAGTGAGATTATGTATATACAACTTTGTAGGTATATTACTATACTTTTAACATTGATTTATTGTCTTAATTTATTTTAAGGAATCATATTAGATGTTAAATTTTATACATTTAGATTAATCTCTTGTTTTATTTTCTCCAAAAAAAATTAAAAAGAAAGAAAAAAAGAAGAAGAAGATTAATCTCTTATTTAAATTTTAATCAACTATTAATTGATATTTAAGTTTATTTATGTTAATGATAAGAAACAAAGCATTGATTACTTTAATTAACAAATTGTTTATTTATTTGCTATTAATATCAATTAATATTTTTTACTCCTCTAAATCAAAATTCTGGCTTCACCACCGACTGATCCAAATATATTACTTATGAATCAAATGCAACGGATAATTTCTAGAAAAAAAAAATGGCAGGAAACAATATCAAGGCAATATCATTTTTCTATGGTTTTTTCCAACCAGTTGGCCCATCATTGATGATACTACAGATGGAGGGAGGGTGAGATATGTTGAAGTGGGCCCGTGTGTGGCTTGAATTGCCACAAGCCCACCTTATTTGACCAAATCCTATTTGGAATAGTAACCCACTTTTTTATATATATATATATATATATATATATATATATATATATATATATATTAGGTTTTGAGAAGCAAGGTGCAGCCGTGAGATTAAAGAAAAGGAGTAATTCCAATTAACCTAGTTAGCAGCCGCATGAGAGAAAATAGAAAAAAGAGAGGCAATCAGCTTCTATTCTTATTTTTTTCTGTGAGAGAGTGCTAGGGTGTAATTGGGATTTGGGTTTCTTGAGAGTGTTCTTGTGCACTATTGTATTTTTCCCTGATAATAGTGAAATCCCTATAACTCCGTGGACGTAGGCAAATTGCCGAACCACGTAAATATTGTCTTGTGCGTGTGATTGTTTTCTTTGGCGTGTGTTTTCTCTATTTGTTTTGTTTCTCACAGGTTAGGAATTTTTGGTTAATTCCCTACACAACTGTATCGAGCCTAGGTTAGGTTTGAGTGGGAGCAATGGCAGAGGAAGCAAGAAAGGCGTCCGGAATAGAAAAGTTTGATGGCACAGACTTTGCGTATTGGAGGATGCAGATTGAAGATTATCTCTATGGGAGGAAATTGCATCCGCCTCTTTTAGGGACAAAACCCGAGGCTATGAAGGCCGAGTAATGGGCTCTTCTTGACAGACAGGTACTAGGTGTTATCAAGTTAACTCTGTCTAGGTCTGTTGCACACAATGTTGTAAAGGAGAAGACCACAGCAGATCCGATGAAGTCTTTTGTCCGGTATGTATGAAAAGCCGTCAGCAAACAATAAAGTGCACTTGATGAAGAAACTGTTCAATCTGAAGATGGCAGAGAATGCATCAGTAGCACAACATCTGAATGAATTTAACACTATCACAAATCAATTGTCGTCAGTAGAAATTGACTTTGATGACGAGATCCGTGCACCGATCGTTTTGGCTTCTTTGCCAAACAGTTGGGAGGCAATGAGGATGGCAGTAAGCAATTCTACAAGAAAGGAAAAACTCAAGTACAATGATATACGAGATTTAATTCTGGCCGAGGAGATTCGCAAAAGAGATGCAGGTGAATCCTTAGGATCTGGTTCTGCCCTAAATCTTGAGACAAGAGGCAGAGGTAATAACAGAAATTCAAATCGGGGCAAATTAAAATCCAGAAATTCTAATCGGAAGTATAAATCTAGATCAGGCCAACAAGTACAATCTTTGGAATTGTGGGAAAACAGTCACTTTAGGAATCAATGCAAAAGTCCTAAGAAGAAGAATGAAGTTGATTTACGCTAATGTCAGTATGTGAGAAGAGGTACAGGATGCATTACTTCTTGCAAGAGAGACAGTCCACTTGATGATTAGGTTTTGGATTCGGAGCTTCGTTTCATACCACTCCACACCGAGAAATCATACAGAATTATGTTGCAGGTGATTTTGGTAAGGTGTATTTGGTGATGGTTCAGCCTTGGATGTTGTGGGTATGGGAGATGTTCGAATATTGTTGCCCAATGGGTCTGTTTGGTTCTTGGAGAAGATTCGACATATTCGACCGAGGAGGAATTTGATTTCGTTGGACAACTTGATAATGAAGGACATGCAATACTATTTGTTGGTGGTACTTGGAAGGTTACAAAGGGAGCTAGGGTATTGGCTCGTGGAAAGAAAACTGGTACTCTGTACATGACCTCAAATCCAAGAGACATAATTGCGATTCTTTGATGCAAGCATCGATACAAGCCTATGGCAATCAAGACTTGGTCACATGAGTGAGAAAGGGATGAAGATCTTTCTGTCAAAAGGAAAATTATCGAATTGAAGTCCATTGATTTTGACATGTGTGAAAGTTGCATATTAGGAAAGCAGAAAAAGGTGAGCTTCTTGGCGGCGGGACATCGAAGGCTGAAAAATTGGAGTTAGTACACACTGATTTGTGGGGGCCTTCTCCGGTTGCATCCCTTGGAGGTTCAAGGTACTACATCACTTTCATTGATGACTCAAGTAGAAAGGTATGGGTTTATTTTCTGAAAAATAAATTAGATGTATTTGAAACCTTTAAGAAGTGGAAGGCCAATATTGAAACAGAAACAGGTTTAAAAGTAAAATGTTTGAGGTCGGATAATGGAGGAGAGTACATAGATGGAGGGTTCAGTGAGTATTGTGCTGCACAGGGAATTAGGATGGAGAAGACCATTCCCGGGACACCACAGCAAAATGGTGTGGCTGAGCGCATGAATAGAACTCTCAATGAGCGTGCTAGGAGTATGAGGTTGCATGCTGGACTACCAAAAACTTTTTGGGCTGATGCTGTTAGTACTGCAGCTTACCCGATAAACCGAGGGCCTTCGGTTCCCATGGAGTTCAGACTTCTTGAGGAGGTTTGAAGCGGTAAAGAGGTAAAGTTTTCACACTTAAAAGTTTTCACACTTAAAAGTTTTTGGTTGTGTTTCTTATGTTCATATTGATTTCGATGCTCGTAGTAAACTTGATGCAAAGTCTAAAATATGTTTTTTTTATTGGCTATAAGTTTTGGGATGAACAAAACAGGAAAATCATCAGAAGTAGAAATGTGATATTTAATGAACATGTTATGTACAAGGACAGTTCAACTGTAGTGTCGGATATTACAGGGATAGATCAAAAGAAATCTGAGTTTGTCAACTTAGATGAATTAACTCAAGGTACTGCCCAGAAAAGGGGTGAAGAAGATAAGGAGAATATAAATTCACAAGTAGATCTCGAGTACACCGTAGTCAAGTCCGCAGATCTTCCGAAACATTAGACCTCCACAGCGTTATTCACCCACTCTAAATTATCTCTGTTGACCGATGGTGGTAAGCAGAGTGTTATAATGAAGCCTTGCAAGATAAGAATTCAAGCAAGTGGGAGTTAGCCATGAAGGATGAGATGGATTCCTTGTTGGGGAATCGACATGGGAACCGACTGAATTGCCGAGGAAAGAAGGCTTTGCACAACAAGTGGGTATACTGAGAATAAAGAATGAGCATGATGGTAGCAAACGTTACAAGGCCGATTAGTTGTTAAAGGGTTTCCAGCAGAAGGAAGGCATTGACTACACAGAGATATTTTCTCCAGTTGTGAAGATGTCAACAATCGACTAGTACTAGGAATGGTGGCTGCAGAAAACTTACATCTTGAGCGAGTTAGATGTGAAGACAAAGCATTCCTTCATGGTGACTTGGAGGAAGACCTTTACATGATTCAGCCGAGAAGAGTTCATTGCTCAAGGACAAGAGAATTTAGTTTGCAAACTAAGAAAGAGCTTGTTTGGCCTAAAACAAGCTCCTAGACAGTGGTATAAGAAATTTGACAGTTTTATGCACAGAATTGGGTTCAAGAGATGTAAAGTCGATCACTTTGTTGCTATGTTAAGTTTTTTGACAATTCTTACATCATATTACTGTTGTATGTGGATGATATGCTTATTGCAGGGTCTAGCATTGAGGAGATTAATAAATCAAGAAGCAATTATCCAAACAGTTTGCAATGAAGGATTTGGGAGCTGCAAAGCAAATCCTTGGTATGAGAATCATTAGAGACAAGGCTAATGGTACATTGAAACTTTCACAATCGTAGTATGTGAAGAAAGTTCTCAGCGGGTTCAACATGAATGAAGCTAAACCGGTGAGTACACCCTTGGGTAGTCATTTCAAACTAAGCAAAGAACAATCACGAAGAAGACAGAAGAAGAAAGGGACCATATGAGCAAGGTGCCTTATGCCTCGCCTATTGGCAGCTTGATGTATGCTATGGTGTGTACAAGGCCGGACATTGCACATGCAGTGGGAGTTGTGAGCAGATTCAAGAGTAGGCCTGGAAAGCAGCATTGGGAGGCGATCAAGTGGATTTCGAGATATCCGAAGGGTTCATCGATACATGTCTTTGCTTCACAGGTGCAAGTTTGAAAACGCAGGTTATGTAGATGCTGATTTTCTTTGGTGATATTGATAGTAGAAAGAGTACTACCGGGTTTGTTTTTACTCTAGGTGGTACAGCTATATCATGGGCTTCAAATCTCTGGAAGATTGTTACTTTGTCTACTACGTGTTTGAGTATGTTGCAGAATCAAGCTAGAAAGGAGATGATTTGGCTACATGGTTTCTTAGATGAATTGGGTAAGAAGCAGAAGATGAGCATTCTACACAGTGACAGTCAGAGTGCAATATTTCTTGCCAAAAATTCAGCTTTTCATTCAAAGTCGAAGCACATACAGACAAAATACCACTTTATCCGTTACCTTGTTGAAGATAAGCTAGTAATGCTTGAGAAAATTTGTGGATCTAAAAACCCGGCAGATATGTTGACTAAGGGTGTCACTATTGAGAAGTTGAAGTCGTGCGCAGCTTCAATTGGTCTTCTAGCTTGAGGACAGAAGGATGAGTTGCAAGGATGAGGGATTGTGTTATGGAGGATTGTGGTTGATGTTTGCAGCTTGTGAGCCCTTAAGGGTTAAGGTGGAGCTGATGGAGGAGTTTGCTAGTGTAGCTTGATCAATTCAAGCCAAGGTGGAGATTTGTTGAAGTGGGCCCGTGTGTGGCTTGAATTGCCACAAGCCCACCTTATTTGACCAAATCCTATTTGGAATAGTAACCCACCTTTTAGCCGACTTTGACATATATATATATATATATATATATATATATATATATATATATATATATATATATTAGGTTTTGAGAAGCAAGGTGTAGCCATGAGATTAAAGAAAAGGAGTAATTCCAATTAACCTAGTTAGCGGCCGCATGAGAGAAAATAGAGAACAGAGAGGCAGTCAGCTTCTATTCTTATTTTTTCTGTGAGAGAGTGCTAGGGTGTAATTGGGATTTGGGTTTCTTGAGAGTGTTCTTGTGCACTATTGTATTTTTCCCCGATAATAGTGAAATCCCTGCAACTCCGTGGACGTAGGCAAATTGCCGAACCACGTAAATATTGTCTTGTGCGTGTGATTGTTTTCTTTGGCGTGTGTTTTCTCTATTTGTTTTGTTTCTCACAGGTTAGGAATTTTTGGTTAAATTCCCTACAAGATAGAGATAGAGATAGAAAGTAGCATTTCATCAATAGAGACCATTTTAATGGCACTAATAGATAAGAAAATTGACAGGCAGCAAATGGTGTGATGGTGTGGTGATGCTTTTCCAACAACCTTGGGCTGATTAAGACCGAACCCCCAATTTATTCATGTTCAGGATTGGGCTTAGCCCACGAGTTGGAGGTCCCAGAAGTGATTTGGTTTTGTGATGGGTGATGTTCTAATCCTACGTTTGGTATTGGGTTACTTTGAATTCAGCTCAACTAAGAAGGCCTTCAATAGCCAAATTCTCTTGCTGAAATCTAAGCAGGACTTCTCAATTTCTAATAATGTGTTCTCACTTTTCTCTCGTGTTTTTCCCTAAATTTCTGTTCCAATGCCCATTTCGATTTCCCTTTCCCTTTTTGTATTCTCTTCTTAGTGGAGCCCTCATGACGGTGGAATATTCCACACGTGTGTGAGACCTTCCACCCTTGGGACCTAAGTGGATCTTTGGGTCCATGCTACTATTCCTGCCTAACAAATCACTTGCCAGAGTTGGGGTCCAACATTTTGCTAATGAGAAGATTACCTGGTAACTTGTGCTTGACGTCAAATCTTATGCTTGGCAAGAATCTTTCCCTAGACATCGACCAATATCCTCGGCAGGAAGAGTTCTTGTCGGCGGGCTCCTCCGAGGTGACGTATTCCTAATCACGTTTCACTTGATTAAAGTGGATAATAATTGCGCTGGCTTGGTTTCAAATGGGCCAAACCTAATCTGGGTGGGGATGGGTCTCCCTTTTTGCCCCCACTACAAATGGCAAAACACCATCACTTTCATTGGAATTTCTTTTCCAATATGTTGGCACTTGGCACTTGGCAGCCATTATTAGAGAAAGAGATGGTTTATTTTCCAGTGAATTGGCAATGAAACCAATTTTCAAAGTGGTCTATTAGCTAAAAGTGATATAAAAAATATCAATAAAAGTCGTTCATGAAATTTTTTTTGATTTCAAGCTGCCCACGGAGAGAGACCCACACCCAATTAAGTAACATGTTTATGTGTAAATTTGTGATTATTATTATTATTGTTACTGTGTTCTTGACTCTGGTCTATGTTGTGTCTTTGCGGACTTTGGTAGTTTGTGTTGTATAATAGTTGTCCCGTGGTCTTGTGCGGTGAAAATGGCCAAATATCACCATTTCTAGAAATTTGTAGCAAAAAAGCACTGTTTCTGAACTAAATGAGAATCTACCACTTTTTATGTACTCGAGCTCACTAAACTCGAGTTCTAAACGGTACTCGAGTTCCTAGTTTCATTCCATCGTAGCGCTGTCGACTTGGAATTTGTCCAATGAAAAAAACATAATGTGGAACTTGAGCTTGGTATCTCGAGTTCCATATTACAAGGAACTCGAGTTTACCAAGCTCAAGTACAACATTATTTTTTTTATTGCATAAATTCCAGGTCAGCAATGCCACGGTGGAATGAAACTAGGAAGTCGAGTTTGCTAAACTTGAGTACCATTTAGAACTCTAGTTTAGTGAGCTTGAGTACATAAAAAGTGGTAGATTCCCATTTAGTTCTGAAACAATACTTTTTTGCTACAAATTTCTGAAAATAGTGGTATATGGCCATTTTCTCCTGTCTTGTGCTGTTATTTCCATACTCTCTGTTGTACTTTCTGTTCTGTCTATGTAATAAAATCTGTTGTGTTAAAAAAAATAAAAAAAAAAAAAAAAAAAAAAAAAAAAAGAAGAAGAGAGGAAGAGAGGAAAAGGCAGATCCATCACCCCTTGGTTTCACCAATCAGGTGATCAGCGAAAATACGTAAAGGCACCAAAAAAAAATAAAAATCCTTTTTCAGTACGTCAGAAAATCCAAGCAACAAAACTGTTTTCTCTACTACAAGTTTTCCATAAAACATATGATCAGAAAAGAAAAAAAATTTGGAACGATTTTTGTTTTTTGTTTTTTATAACATATACTACGTTGTTAAGCACACAAAATGGATTCCATTAGTAACTGAAAACTAGTCAATTTAAAGGAAGAAAGATTAGATGAACATTGCGAGGTGTGACTTCTACTGGCCAATCTTTCAAACTAGACTAAAGCAAGACACATGACATTAATTAAGGGTGTCTTTGGTTGGAGGTGGAATAAGGTGAATGGAAAATAATTGAGAAAAAATAGGAGAGAAAATGAGTTTGTGTTATTTGGTATGGAGGGAGGAAAAGAAAATTTTTGGGTGGAGTTCAGGCATTTTCCACCCAAGCCCACACAAAACTTGTCTGTCCAAAATGGAGAGAAAACAAGAATGAAAAGCTTGTTACTTGTTCAATTACCATATTGCCCTAAATTAAGTCTCACCTACACTCTGCCAACACATGAAATACATCTGATATCTTTCTCCCATTTGCTTCTCTTTTGTTTCTTCCGCACAGAAACAACTAAGTGAAGCAATCAAAGTATTAAACAACATGTGCAACTCCAGGTTTGTTCTTTCTCTGCCATGTTTTTTTTTTTTTTTTTCGAACCTCTAATATATCATATATATATATATATATATATATTATATATAATAATAAAGGAAAGTAATATAATGAGTAAAAAAACAATAATTAATATATTATATTATATTATATATTATTTTATTTTATTAATTTTAGTTATTAATAGTTAATTTTTTTTCTTTTTTAATGAGTACAAACAAATTATATTTTACATATTATGTACTAATGACATAATAGTAGATCTATAAACACTACAATTTTTATCCTCCTACTTTTCTCCACAACCAAATAAAAATGATTTACATCCCTCCACTTTTCGAACCCTCCAACCACGGGCAGAGCTACACGTATGGCCCCCAAAAGAATTTAAAAAAAATTTTATTACTATATATAAATATTTAACATTTTACTTATCTATATATATATATATAAAACCGAAGCTTTTCAAGCTTCCACAATTTTCCACGTCAAGACATCATTAAAAAAAATAATAACAAAATAATTAACAAAATAATAACAAATAATAAAACAAAAAAAATAATAACAAATAATAAAACACAAAAAATAAAACCATTCCTTCTCTTTCCCTTTCACGATTACCTTTCCCTTTCACGAATACCATTCCTCCTCTACGAGCTCTTCTTTGCCAAAATAAAACCATTCCTTCTCTTTCCCTTTCACGAATACCATTCCTCCTCTACGAGCTCTTCTCTGCCTTTTCCTTTCCACGGCAATACCGGACCTTCCTCCCACACGAATACTCCGCCATTACCTTCCTTCCCACGGCAAGACCCAACGATCCGACCCAACAGACCGAGGCCAATTCTCTGCCATTTCTTTTCCACGGCAAGACCCAACGATCCGACCCAACAGATCGATCCTCCGCCTCTTCCTTTACACAGCAAGACCCAACGATTCAACCCGACAGACCGATCCTCTACCTCTCCCTTTCCACAGCAAGACCCAATAGCCCGATACCGATCCGATCCAACAAACCGATCCTCCGCCTCTTCCTTTCCAAAGCAAGCCCATGGCCACAGATCCCACCATACCCATAGCCCATGGCCCAACAACTATGTCGGTTGGCAATGCAACCGATCCAGCCCATCGAGATCGGCCCAAAGGTATATATATTTTTTTATGAATCCGAACTCTATATAGATTAGGACTCTATAACTATATATATAAACCTTTCACGATGCTTTTTTTTTTCATAGCTATTCAATTTCTAGGTATGTTTTTTTTTTTTTTTTTTTTTTTTTCACGGCTATTCAATTTGTGTGGAAACCGAGCTATAGATTTTTTTTTACCCCAGCCTATTTTGTATTTTATAGTTGATTGAATTGTAGTTTTTGTGCACACACTTAGATAATCAATTTAACTTTTTTTTGAATTTTAGTTCTATTGGTCTATTTGAATTGTTTTTGTGTGGAAACCGAGCCACGTGTTTGAATTTGTTTAGTGGAGGCGAGCGAGGTGGAGTTATCTACTTGCTTCCCGATAATCTTAGCGAAATTGGTGTGGAGTACGTTGAGGTTAGTTATTCATTACATTGTTCATACTGAATTTTTGAATTTTTTTTTTTTAAATCAAATAGTATCATTGTGTGTCAAGAGTTTTTTTTTTTTTTTTTTTCTTCTGTTGGCTGTGTATATGTGTACATAATAATGATGTTTGTTGGCTGTACATATGTTTTTGTTATTGGCTTCGCACAAGAGTTTGATAGAATTCCTAAACAGTGTTCATAAGGTTGCTGTTTTAAATCTGCTTTTATCATTGTGATGAAGAAGTTGTTGTATATATATTTGTCTTCTATTAATGAGTTTTATGGTTGCTGTTTATTACATATGTGGTGAAGATCGTTTTGGAAAAAATTATTACTTTATGCAGATTGGAGTTTAAAGGCATGTTTTCTTAACGTCACAACTAATAAATTATTGCATGTATAGTGAGTTTGTAATTTATTATTAATGTTATTGAAAGTGTCAAAGTTTATAATTTTAGTCCAAATTTTGTGGTTTGTTATTGTGATTTTTATGTTATTTTGGTCATTATTTTAATTTATGAAAGGAACTAAGAATATATTATGCTCTCAATAATAGTTTTTTACCCCTATTGTTTTAGGGACTCTATATACTTGAGACTCTTTGATGTTTGAAGTTTTTGAGCAAGGTATGCTTTTAGTTTTTTATATTAATTTTTGGAGTGCAAGTTTTCATTTGGATTTTCGACATTGATAATGTTTGCAACCTCTTTATCAAAGAAAAGTTATTCTTAGGGAAAAATGTCAACAAAAACTTAATAGTTGAATTCTGAATGCCTAATGTATTAGGCAAGCAATACAAAATGTTTTAATGTTGTTGTGGTTTTGCTTTGTTATTATTCTGTTTCATCATTGATAGCTATAAAGATTCTTTTTTCTTTTTCCTTTTTATTTTATGAGAAGAGTTTTTGAGAAATTCACTTTTTTTTATCACTGAAATTCAACATATTACCTACAGCCATCCAAAATTAACATAAGAGATTAATTCCTGTTTGTTTATATATTCTTCATGGATATATAAAATAATGATTATTTTATAGTTTAAATCATCAATTGCCATTTTTAGTTTGTAGATTTTGGATCATGTTGAATTGTATGGTTCCTTATTTCAAAATTCCAAACCTTTACATAAGATTCATTGAGACAAAAGATCAACCCTTGAGTAATACCATTAAAAAAATTACTACGATGTTAAAACATATTAGAATAATGTGAAAACATATTAGAATAGTGAACTCTCTTCTACCATGTTCAAATAATGCAATGAAATGAGACTTAAATTTATATTGCTAAAATAACTCTCTTTTTCCCCTTTTGGGTATTTGGATTAAATTGGTTTGGGTATCTATCTATTTTCAATAAGGCTGAGGAAAACTAATATACAGTATGAGATTGAAATTCATATTGGTGAAATAACTATTTTTTTTCTCAGTTTTGCTAATTACCTACCATGAGTCATTGATTTCTCTGTTGACATTTGTTGAGGTCTAAAAAGGGTCATAGTGAAATAAGCCCAAAAAGAATAAGTCAAGCCCAAAAGGAAAATTCAAGCTAAGCCCAAAGTAATAGATACAGGAGACCCATGAGGGAATAAAAGAAAGGCCCAAAGGATCCTGAAGCCCGAAAAAAGAAGCATCCAAAAAAAAAGAGGACCACGGCAAAGGATAAGAAGCAAGGATCCTCGGGAACCATCAATAGGCGCGGATCCCTTCAGGCACAAAGAAAAAGGAAGACTGGGACAGCTCGATAGAAAAAGACAAAACAAGAAAACAAGAAACAAAAGCAAAAAGAACGCGAGCGACCTCTCATGGCACAGACAGAAAAGGCCTCGAGGAACCAGGACGGGGAAGAAGAATGATAACAAACGACTTTCAAAATGGCAGAACAGGATTCCGCCCGGATAGGAAAGAAAAGGGAAAAGTGGAAGACGCTAGAAATAAGGATGCCGAGAAGGGCATACCTCAGCACATCCCAAAGAAGGTAGCCAACCAGGAACTTTCAAAAGAATCAGAGCTGAAAGAAGGAAAGAATGAGAAAAAAACGGAAACGGGACTTACCGAGATGATGGGAACAGGACATGCTCTGTTTGCAAAAGGGAAAAACAGGGGAACCAACGGTTCCCAGGGAAGACCATGAACCCCATTATAAAAGGAGGGGATGGGTTGTGAAGAAGAGGCAGCGAAAAAAAAGAGAGAAACGCAAGAAAGAAGAAATTCTCTAGAAAAACTATCAGAAAAATCTGTGGAGAAGAGAAAATACTAAGGAAAAAACAAATATTGCTTCCCGGTATCCTGTAAAAGCCACTATTGCACATACTCAGATTCAACGAGAATCAAACTTTGCAAGTTTTGAAGGCTGAAATAGCCATTCAAGACTGTAATTTTTGAGCTTGATTGAACCTTGTATCACGTCCTAGTGAGCTTTTCGTAATCCAACAGATAATGTATTAATGAAACATGCTTTATATTTCCCAGGATCCTCTCAGCATTAATTTCTTATCACTTTGCTAATCCTGTTTCTTTCCTTTTGAATTTACCTTGTTAATCTTTGGCACTCTTCGATATCCTTGCTTGTCATTTTTCTTATATTGTCGGGAGGATCCTCTGTATCCCACTTGATTCTTAAACAGCTCGTTAGCTGCGGTGAGTCAAGGCCCGGTTCACCAAATCCTCCTTTTCATTTAGGCCCGGGATCCTTGGGCCTAAGTGTCACGAAAAAGGCACTCCCACAACATTCTTATGCCACAACAAAATGTTTTTCTCTTTTTGATATACATTAGATAGGCTCAGGCATTAACCTATTTATTTTCATGAAAGTTATGCCACTATGTTCATATTTATTTTTGTATTGTAGACAGTTTAGCCTCACTATACATACTTTATCTTTGAATCTTATAAGCTTACAAATAGATGAACGACAATACCTTCTTTGATCTTGAAATATTGCTGGTATGTCTTGAGCCAAGTAGAAATTATTTAATCTTGCAATCTTACTTATTTTAAGATAATATCTAATACCATTCTCATCCTACATAAATGCATGTGTATGTATGATGCAGGACTCTGCACCATAATACGTTTGAACAATGCAATTTATTTTAATGGGTTTTAAAAAAAAAAAAAAAAAACAAATAAAATTTAGTTCTTGTAGGGATTGTTTTATATATCTTTCAGTTCAATTATAGGAACATGGTCATGTTTATATGTCCTACTAAAGTGTCCTTATAAAATCTCACCTTGCCAAATCATGCAATTATTCTTTGAAACTCTGTCTCCATCTGTGGTGGTGGAGCTTATTCCTTACTCTTGCCTTTCGCACTATACCTCTCCCCCCATTCAACATTCTACTTCTTCACAAGGCCTGAGATAACTAAGTGAAGAAATTGTGAACATTCTTTGAGGTATGAGGTGAATACTTCAATAAAGCTATTAATTCGTTATGGTTTCTTTGTTCTTAAAAAAAATTATTTCTTTACTTTTACTGCCCATGAATATGATGGGCTTATAATGGATGGTCATAATATGAATTTTTTTGCCAATAAATCTCGGAAGTGAAATCCATGACTTTGATTCTTCAATTAGGTTTGTGATTACTATTTATATAGATATTAGTTGTCCATTCATGCTGTTTTCTAAGATTCCCTCCTTAATTTATCTCAAAACTTGAATAATTGTTAAATTTTGCTTTAATAATTTAGGAAATGGGAGGAATTTGATAATGGAATTGTAGTACCATTTGTTCAGTCGTGAAAGATTATGTTTTTCGTGTTTGGCCTTCATTCAATGTAAATAGAAAATCTATTTCAAAGTATACAATTAACTGGAGCAATGAAAATTTATTCAAATAAAACTTAGATAAGAAAGTTGAATTTTTGTAGAAGAGTTGAGTGATTGGTAGGTAATATATATATTCTTCAGGTTTAATTGTCTTTTGTCAAGTGGAATGATCATCTATTCTTCATGGATAGGATTAATTGTCTTTTGTCAAGTGGAATGTTCAACAACAATTGCTACTCTTCAATTGTTTTCTCTTCACATTTAAGGGTCAAAGGAACTTTTAAAAAATATACATGAGAATATAGACATTATCCATCACCAACAACTTTAACATACCCCTTTTTTGTCCTCTATATTTCTGTTAATTCTAAACTTGGGCAAGTTGGTACAGGTATACACATTAAGGAATTTATTATAATATGCCTATGTGTAGACTTTTGGCGGAGAAGCACTGATATTAAGAGTGGATATTTAACACTTCTAAGACGCATCAAAAAAACTCAATAAATCTTCATGTTCATGCCAAACATATCAAAAAATATATATTTCTAATCCAATATTAATAGCTTTTTCTTCTGTAAAATCTTCCAAGGTTAATGAGCCATGGTCTTTCCTCTCTTAAGGCATTCAATTATAAGTATGCATTTATAATCACAAGTAGATTGTTTGCTTCCCGCCAAGAGAGTTTTTTCAAATAAGTGAAAATGCTTCCACATGTTGGTATAAATTAATTTTTTTTGTAGTCTAGCTCTTTTATATCCTTTTTTAGGGTACTTCATATGAATTTGTTGATTGCTCCCATGGTAAGCAACTCTGAGAACTATGTAAAGAGAAGTATGAACCACTATGGCTTAAAGGGGGAAACCACTGTGATGTGGAGCTCATATCGAGCACAAGATTCTTTCTTCAAAATTTGTGCTTATAGTCAAAATTAGCATTTTCTTTGTCCTTTAACATACAACTACTAATTTGGTTTATAAACAATATGTTTTGTGTAGTTTTTTGGTTGGTATGTATGTCATGTGTTAAAAAAATGCATATATGTTTAGACTTCAACAGGAATTTTTTCTTTTTCTTTTTTAGTTAGTATGGTTTAGTAGGAGTTGTGAAATTGAATTAACTATCTATTGAATGGATAGAGTATGGAGAATATGTGTCTTAAATTAATGAGGTTGAGTGAATTTGTGTCCTAAGTAATTTGCATTTGTGATGAAGAAGAACCAAACATTCATGATCCAATGTTCTATTTTCATTTTACTTTGAATCTATAATAGTCTCAAGTAGTACCAAATACCAATCCATATTTTTTTAATAAAAAAAATCAAATAGTATAATTGTGTGTCGAGAGTTTTTTTACTACTTCAAGAGAAATTTAGATAGTATCATTGTGTGTCAAGAGGAATTGAAAAACAATATCTAAACTTCAACATTTTTTAAATATAATGAATGCATTGAATATTTAGTGGAAGACATCAAATAAATGAAATTGAAAAATAAGAATGTGCTACTAGAGAATCGATGCTGAATTCCAATAGCTAATGTCACATTATTTGGAAAAAATTGGTAGCTTTCCCGTGCATCGCACGGGTTAGCGACTAGTTAGCTTACAAAAATGGAACTTGGCTCCCCAAGCATTTGAGTTTGTCCAATGATACTCTT
Organism: Quercus dentata; assembly: GCA_028216015.1. Classification (NCBI taxonomy): domain Eukaryota; kingdom Viridiplantae; phylum Streptophyta; class Magnoliopsida; order Fagales; family Fagaceae; genus Quercus; species Quercus dentata. The sequence continues at coordinate 16,502,548 of CP116448.1, forward strand.
AAAAAAATTGTCCAATTGGTCTACTGTTACAAAGAATTTTTTTTCTTTCTTTCTCACATTCAATTTTTATTGTAAAATGTGTTCTTGTGTCTATTAAACTTTCAAATCATTCGTGTGTTTGAATATTTCATTAGTTCAATTAAAAATTTTTTACTCACTTTTACTGATAATTAGGTAACTTATTTTAAAAATGAAAACTTTAAGGATTCACTATGAAGGATACTAAGTTATATCTGTGTATAGATATCTATGTTTGTGTATGTTTATAGAAGTTTGTATAAGTTAATAAATTAGTACCATAAGTTGGCCCCCCAAATAAAAATCTCTAGCTACGCCCCTAACTCCAACTAAATCGTTTCTATTATCTCATTTTTTTATCCTCCAAACATTTTCTATCTTTTCACTTTTCCATTTGAAAGTTCAAAAACGTGTACAAAAACACTTTTGAACGTTTAGACCCCCAAAAACCAACTAAACCAACACAAGCAATATGTCAAACAACTAGTGTGCGGAAACTTAACATATGCTATAATATGGAATAGGTTAAACAACTATCTAAGCCATAACAAAATAAACCACAGCAGATAATGTAAAGGCAGAGATAGAGAGGAAGGAAGATGCAAACACAGCGATAACACCGGATATGTTATCGAAGAGAAACCAAGACCTCGGCGAAAAACCTCTCCGCCGCCTCCAAGCGGTAATCAATCCACTAGAAAATATAGTTGGGATACAAGGACAAAGCAATAGACCCTCCAAGCCTAATCTACCCAATGCACCTAAGCCCTCCAAGCTTCTTGCTCCAACGAGGTTGCGCCGAACCTTTTTCTTCTCTAGCTTACCGGATTCCGCTACTACACCGTAGCATCAACCAATGAAGATTGGCTCCTTCCTAATCGCTTCCCCTTAACTCCAAACGTCTGTCTCACAGAGATGATAATGGTGAGAACCAGGTTTGGTTATAAGGCCTCTCAAGGATTTTACAATGGAGAGGAAGAGAGTGAGGGAATTTGATGAGACTCTAAGGTAGAGATTGTGGGTGAAACAATCTGGTTTTTCTTTAGGGTTTCTCTCTCAAAATTCTCTCTGGAAGCTCTCTTTCAATCATGGGTTAAAAGAGTATTTATACTGGAGTGGAGAGGAATGCGAAACGTCAGGTTTTTCCAAAACAGGGGTGGCTCGCGGCTTGACCTCGCGGCTTGACTAAGTCGCGAGTTCCGATCGCGAGATAACCGTATGGCGATTGTCCTGTTTTGTCTGTAGTGCTCCAGCTAGCATGACTGTTCATCTTCCAAAGATGCTTGGCACGTGTGCAGATTTCGGCGGGTTGAAGCCGCGAGTCCAGCCGCGAGTCCCAGCCGCGACACTCTGTTTTCTTGCACACTCTTGAGCAATCTTCACTCTATCTCACTCACTACCCTTACAACAATCCCACCTAAATACAGGGTTACTAAATGCTTTGAATTACAAGCAAATTTAGCACGGAATAAAGCCAATTAGATGGTTGAATAAATTCAACCTTACAATCTCCCCTTTGGCTATTCCGTGACAAAACCCTAAAACAGACTCTAGACTTAACATGTGAGTTGGGAACAGTTGAACAAAACTCACTCACGCCTAATTCTAGAAGTTGTGAAACGCTTGAATCATATGAACAATATACTCTCGAAACACAACAATACACTATGATTATTGTAAGCAGAAAATTATAGATGCATATGAAACAAAAGTAAAGTGATCAAGCAAAGATGGAGTAATATACAACCCATGGCTTGATCAACCAAGTGACCACCTCAAGGTAGTGATCACAAAGTGTTCATTCACACTTGGAATGAACACAAGGACATACAAGTTAACAAGCACAAGGCAAGTCACTTGTATGCTCAACACTCAACCAATGCATAGCACACAAGGCATATGCATCTAGGAACAATCCTACAAGGGCACAAGAGTGACAAGACAATAAACCACAATGCAGAACATTTGGAACAGTATCGATTTCAACAAGCATAAAGGCTGCACTTAAGCATGGTACAAACCACAAGGCCTACAAATTATGCTTAAAAACATAACCCTAAAAGCTTACAAAAGCATAAGGGTACAAACCAGAATTTCCTGAATAACATCATCAAAATGTATTAAAGATTAAAACAAGAGTATATGAAAAGAGTTAGAAACAGTTATACACCAAAACACAGTGTATCAAAACAAAAAAAAAACACTAAGAGTACTCAAAACATAAACATATATAACCACAGTTTCTGTTTTTAGCAGCTCCCCCTCAACTAATTACTCCCCCTTAAGCTTTTCTGCTTCTTAATCATCAATGAACGTCTCCCCCTTTTTGACAGGAATTGCCAAAGGGTCACTTGGTCATTTGAGTTGTGAAGTCATGTCAAGTGTAGTGACCAAGACATCAACTGGTCTTGCATGGCTCTCATCCTGTCGAGTGCTCAGTTTGAACCGCCCCGATCCCATTAAGCCTTTCCAGAATGATCCGGAAAGCATCCGGAGGTGTGTCCGCAGAGGTTGAAGCTCTGTGTCTTTTGCCACTTCTCCTAGGTGTTGAAGTTGATGCAAGCCCTGCGCTTCTCGCTTGATCTCCATTGGAGCACCTCTCCTTCATCACCTTCATCTTCTTCTCCCGGAAGCCTAGAACTTATCCTTTTGCGGGTAAGCTTGTTGATTGCAGAGGGTGTAGACATGGGGACTGATGTCTTGAGGGATTGGAACACCTTTACTCCTAAAAATCCTCATTAGCAAACTTGGAAAGATCAATTTAGGTCTAGATGTTGTTCTTGTCTCATCCACAATGATGTCAAAGATGTGGGAACTTATATCTATGAAGTTCTTCTCTTTGAGATCCATCAGAAAAATTGCTCTAGCACAATTGATTGTGGTCAACTTCTTAATAGGATAGAGGTTAAACATCATGATTATGGTTAGAACCCTCATGTCCTTTGGAAAGGCAAAGTGGTATTCAAACACTTCCCTTCTCTCCGCCCACCTATCCTCTGTTGAACTGTTTCAATAGAGACACTCCTATCCTTGAAATTGATAAACTCCTCATCATCCAAACCTTCAAGCCCTAGTACTTCATCTATGACATGTGCATCCAAGACAAATTCTTTACCCCTCACCCAAAGAACTCAATTCATTATCCTTTATCACAAAGCATTTGAGTAAAATTCCCTAATTAAGGGTTCACACACAACAGGAAACCACTCAAAAGCTTTTCCCATCCTCTTCCTTCAAAACAACTGGGAATAAAAGATTGCCTTAAGTCCTCCAAATCCACAAATCTCTCTTGAATGATTCCTGCATTCAAGAAGTTATCCTTGTATCTCTCAAAGTGGTGAACTGACCTAAACAATCTAGAATCCATCTTTAATCTCTTGTCACCCTTCTTTGCAGTAGATTTCTTCTTCTGAGGTGAGGGAGCCATATGTGAACAATCAGAAAAGGCCACAAACAACATATAGCAATATATGTGCATAACCAATCAGTACCATGTAATAAACAGAGAGAGATATCAACCATACACCAAAGCTTCAAAACTTAACAGCAAGCTACTTAGTCCAAACATATGGATATATCAAGTTTAGGATAGGAAATACATGAACAATATGGTGAAACTTTCCCAAAGGCAGATAACTGACATTGAGGCAGATAATGGAAAAATGATATGACATTCAAACAATATATTGATCCTAACAGGAGTTTCCCACTGATTAACACACTAAAAACATGCAAATCTAGCACAGTAAAACTCACATCCTCAGAACAAACCAATAGAAATCACTCAATGACTCAAAAATCAGATTGAAATAGAATAAGCACTAGTCTAAGCACAAGATGAAGAGCAATAAGCATATGACAAACATTAAACACAAACTATAGCAACAACATCCACAAGCTAAGCAAGAACAATGAGCAGAGACCGAAACACAAACCCATTTCAAAGACACAATCATATGCGAAAAATCAAGGGTAAAAACACAAAATCAAGTAAAAAAGAGTGTAAAACAGAAAACCCATACCTGTAATTTGACGATTTTGAGCTACAAGAGTGCAACAAAAGGGATTGGAAAAGGGAGCACGGAGTGTTTGGGAGGGAGAGAGTTTAGAGAGAAGATGAACAGTCACAAAAATTCGAGGGAAAAACTGAAAAAGTTTAAAAACTGCTCCTGTTTCGCAAAACACGCGATTTTTCGGACTGGATTAAGTCGCCACACAGTCGCCTTGACTCAAGCCGCCGAATACACAAGAACAAAATTTTGAAAAATTTTTCTAAGTGTTTTTCGCGATTTGGAAGGTCTACCATGAGTGAGTCGCGGTGAGCCGCGAAAATCTCTCGAGTGAACTCGCGACTGGACCTTCTACTCGCGAACAAGTCGCCAAAAATGACCAGCGAAGATGCGATCGAGGCCCGCGACTTGACACACCCGCAATCGAGCCGCCAAAACAGGGCAAAACTGTATTTTTGAAATTTTCAGATTTTCAACCAAAATACTTTCCAAAAACACCTAAAACACTCAAAAATCTTTTTGTGCTTGAAATAACAAAGATTGAGCATGTGAAAACATATTTCATCAAGTACAATCACACAAATGAATATGGCATTTGTTGAACATAAACTTGTGTGTTGTGTGTGGATACCAACAATGAGATAGTCCTTTGTCTAATGTGAAGCTTCAATGATCAATTCAACCTAGGCATACACAATTAGCACTAGATCATGTGACCAATCTCAATTATAGAAATATGAATATATGACTTCCCACACAACTTGATAACATAGCTTGGAGCTTTTCATTTGACTCCACTAACAATCATAACATTTGATCTTTTTAGGCAATCATCTCTCATTGTGAGAGTGATATTTGATATTTCACTTTAATGAACAAGCCTTTGGCTTTTTGAATAAACATTCTCTTTAATATAAGGTCGCTTACCCTTTTTCCTAGTCGAATACTAGAATGTGCGATGAGGCTTTTGCAGCTCAATATCTCTTTTCATTTGGAGATTTACATTTGGTGAGCTCTTCTTAGCAAAAACAAAAATAAAGAGTGGGAAGATATATAGACACAAGTCTATGCAAGTTTCAAGATCAACATAACCATTCACTAATCATTCATGACAAGTTTGAAGATCTATTTACAACAATCACATAGATTTCAAGATTTCTCCCACAGTGATATGAGTGCAAAGAAACAAGCAATGCTCGAAAATGCACAAAGCCATTAGCACAAAGGTACAAGGCAAAACAAGTTTTGAGACAAAACTCAACAACGTCGATCAAACTTTTTGATTTTCTACATTTTATGTGGTTTTGGATTTTTACACACACAAACCAAAGACATAAAAGAAAGATCAAAACAAAAACAAAACAATGCATATAAAGATATGCATGATGCACAAATGCATGACAATGAAGCATCTAATGCATGAAGGGTCCTACAAAGATCGAAAGAATTAGATCAAGGACCAAAGGAGCAAAAGCTCAACCATAGGAACCCTTCCTCATCCAAACAGAACAATTGTTTGGAATGAGTGTCTCATGAGAAGTGAGACGAGGGTTGGAAGAATGAGAACCGGAGATGCACATAGACAAGGAGTTAAGAGCATTAAACACTTTCTTTAACAACATGCTATTTATCACTCAAATCCGGTTTATCCTTTTTAGCACAACTTCCAAGAAACTCAAGTTTTTCTTTTCTTTTGATTCTTTTAAAAGCATGAAACTTAGAGCAATGAGGTCTTAGATGACCAAAGGCACCACAATGGTGACAAACAATGTGTTTAGGTCCACTAGGCTTTTTGGAAATGGATCTAGCAACATGGTTTTGTTCCCTCTTCAACTTATGACATTGAGGTCTTATATGACCAATCACACCACAATGGTGGCAAGTTGGAACAAACTTAGATCCATCCAAAGCCTTAGGTTGAGACCTAAACGAAGGTTTTGACTTAACAGTCTTTCTCTCCACATTTTGATTTCTCTTATGTGGAGGAATGTACACCGATTTGTCCTTTAAGGTAGAACACACACTAGGCACAAAATTGGGTACTATAACATGATTGCAACAAATATTTTCATCATTTTTAACAATAGGTTCAGCAATCAAACACTTGGCATGCATCTTAAGAGATTCATTTTCACATTTAAGATCATCAACAAGTTTGTTAGACAAAACAAGTTTAGCATCCAAGTCCATATTCAAACATTCAAACTCTTTCAGCTTTTCATGAGAAATTTCAGCAAGTTTTTATATTTCTCAACCAATTTGTTGGATTCATTGAGCTTAGCAATCAAATCATCCTTTTCACAAAATAACTTGCTCAAATTCTTTTGAAACTTCTTAGCATTTTTCTTTAAGAGTTTGTCAACACCACCCATAGATTCAAATAACATGTCATCACACTTATGAGGATTAACACTCATAGAGGCAATTTCACAAACACGTGGCATGTTACATTCATTACCAACCAAATCATGCAAAGAGTCATACAAAGCACAATCCATGGCAAATAAACACAAGGGGTCAAGGATCACACTTAGGTATTTAAACCACAACAAGTGTACCCGCTCTGATACCAATTGAAAGTTCAAAAACGTGTACAAAAACACTTTTGAACGTTTAGACCCCCAAAAACCAACTAAACCAACACAAGCAATATGTCAAACAACTAGTGTGCGGAAACTTAACATATGCTATAATATGGAATAGGTTAAACAACTATCTAAGCCATAACAAAATAAACCACAGCAGATAATGTAAAGGCAGAGATAGAGAGGAAGGAAGATGCAAACACAGCGATAACACCAGATATGTTATCGAAGAGGAAACCGAAGACCTCGGCGAAAAACCTCTCCGCCGCCCTCCAAGCGGTAATCAATCCACTAGAAAATATAGTTGGGATACAAGGACAAAGCAATAGACCCTCCAAGCCTAATCTACCCAATGCACCTAAGCCCTCCAAGCTTCTTGCTCCAACGAGGTTGCGCCGAACCTTTTTCTTCTCTAGCTTACGGATTCCGCTACTACACCGTAGCATCAACCAATGAAGATTGGCTCCTTCCTAACTGCTTCCCAGAACTCCAAACGTCTGTCTCACAGAGATGATAATGGTGAGAACCAGGTTTGGTTATAAGGCCTCTCAAGTATTTTACAATGGAGAGGAAGAGAGTGAGGGAATTTGATGAGACTCTAAGGTAGAGATTGTGGGTGAAACAATCTGGTTTTTCTTTAGGGTTTCTCTCTCAAAATTCTCTCTGGAAGCTCTCTTTCAATCGTGGGTTAAAAGGGTATTTATATCTTGAAGTGGAGAGGAATGCGAAACGTCGGGTTTTTCCAAAACAGGGTGGCTCGCGGCTTGACCTCGCGGCTTGACTAAGTCGCGAGTTCCATCGCGAGATAACCGTATGGCCGATTGTCCTGTTTTGTCCTCTGTAGTGCTCCAGCTAGCATGACTGTTCATCTTCCAGCATGCTTGGCACGTATGCAGATTCTGGCGGGTTGAAGCCGCGAGTCCCCAGCCGCGACACTCTGTTTTCTTGCACACTCTTGAGCAATCTTCACTCTATCTCACTCACTACCCTTACAACAATCCCACCTAAATACAGGGTTACTAAATGCTGAATTACAAGCAAATTTAGCACGGAATAAAGCCAATTAGATGGTTGAATAAATTCAACCTTACACCATTCTCTCAACCAAACGTACCTAAAGAAAAATTCCACTAATAATAAATTATTTTCACCAACCCTTTGGAAAAATTGGATCTTTTTTCTATAAAGAAAAAGATAAGCCCTTTCTCAAAGAAAAAGAAAAAGATATTAAGCCAATTACAAGTTAACCTTGACCTGTAAGATGTAATCATTTCTCATAGATCTCAATCTTCTCATTTGTTGTGAATTCACGGCACTTTCTGTTTGGCTTATCACTTTTTTTTTTCTTTAATAACTTCCCACGACACTCAACTTCAAGGCTGTTATTTAAAAGAAAATCAAGGTTTAAAGAATAGGAGAGAAAAACATAAAAGATTTAAATTAATGGGACCCATTTTTACCACAAAATAATTTTTAAAAAATTACTTTTTTTTAAGAGATAATTACAAAAATTGTCCAATTGGTCTAGTGTTACAGAGAA